>JANZLQ010000022.1:25256700-25270261 GCA_026212715.1 Elanus axillaris | reverse complement strand
TTTCTTTCTTTCTTTCTTTCTTTCTTTCTTTCTTTCTTTCTTTCTTTCTGTCTTTCTTTCTTTCTTTCTTTCTTTCTGTAATCCTTGAAGAAGGCCATTGACCACTGTGCTTTTTTTCATCCAGTGGCTTCTCTGCTTGAGCAAGAACTGTGGCTTTTGCTGGCTGAATTGCTGAAAAGCATCTCGTAAACCATCACTGGGCTTGACTTGAAAACAATAATTTTGCAGCTTCTGTGGCCATAACATGGAATGAATTGAGATCATTTTCACCCGGAGAACCTTGGTGTTGATACACAAGTAGAAAAGATTTTCAATATCATGCCAAACCTTTTAGGATGAGATTGGACATACTAATTTACAAAAAATATTTGCTTTCAGAATACCTGAATATATAGGGCTCTTAGAGATAACTTCTACTCTTCTAGAAACGAACAAAAAAATCCCCAAACAAACTTTTGGCGATTGTCTTCTCATCTATCTCGTGGATCTGTAAGGTCATGATTTTTATAACATAAAAAAACTGCACCCAAAAAGATTTTTCCATTGGTACAAGCAATTCTCGCAAGATAATCAACATTAAGTGTATTAATTAAATGCTTTAAGTGTTGCAGAATTTCCAGAAGATACCTTAGACAGAAAAATTGCAGCTTCAGAATTGCTTAATGCAGCTTCTAGGATCACTGAGTTGATGCCTTGAACTTGCAGCTGCAATTTAACCTGTCCTGTACACATTCTTCTTCACAGCAGCTTTGTCACATGAATTCGAGTGCTAAAAGCCTTTCTTAAAATGGCATTTTGTTTAAAATGTTTCTGTGGTTCTCAAGTATGTCTCTAATAAAGACTCTCTTTTACGACCGAGACATTTGAGTGCTGAAGAGGTAGGTACTAACGCTGAAAAAAAAAGTCCTTAGTGTGCACAAGTAAATCAAGTAAAATGATTGTTTAACGTCCCTTTCTTAATGAACTGATATATGTGCAAAGTTAGAGAGATGAAGATAGTCAGGCACTGTTGCTTAAGTGTTGAGGCATAAGCAGAAGAATGAATGTATTTTTTCAAAGTAGTTTGAGTTTTTGCAGTGTTTGCTGTAGCATTCACATTGATTGAAAATAGTCTTAATAAGTGATATCTTACTGTAGAATATTAAGTTGGCGGGAATCTAATTAATCAAACAGATAACATCGACTAATAATAGGCTCTGAGTGTTTCGTTTCTGGAAGGAAAGCTAGTAACTCATACATATTTCTCAAAAGCAGAGGCCATAGCATGAGCCAGACACTGAAATCCATCAGCAGGCAAGTGTTTCCATGATGCTCTTTCTGTTGATACCTGTACCTTGTCACGTATTTCACATAACACCTGTGGTAACATACCTATTTTTCAGGCACATACAGAAGCAGATTTAAGACTTCGCTTACGCTGAAGCCAGTGGGTGTTTTGCTGTTGATGTTGGCTTAGACAACGTTTCCGCTCTTTTCTTTGCCTTCCGAAAAGGCTAAACGTAGTCTCCTTTACGATGATTTAATGCTATTAGTTTTGAACTAAATGGGATACGCCTCCACAGACCTTTATATTAATGTCTCTGGAATATGAATTATTGGGTCACAACTTGTTCAAAAATCTGATAATGGCTTTGTTGACTTGAATTTGGTTGTACTATGACAAAAAGCCAGCTAAGCTTAGCGATGCACCAGAATACTAAAATAGTGATAGAATTGTGGCATAACCTGAGGAAAGGAAAGGATTTCCAAACTGTGGATTTATTTTTCAGTCATACATACGTAACGCACACTATGTTTTATTCTACAGTACGCAACTTCTATCTGTAGGTTTTTGTTTACTGCTAGCTTGGTTACTGCTGAAGCCGTAGGAAAGGAGGTTTGGGCTTTTTTTTTCCCCAAATAGAAGTGGAATGAATGAGGAACAGCTTAGGACAGCTTGGAGCAGCTCCTTAATTCAGAATTATATTGGGTTTATATCATTTTAATCCTTAAATTTCATACAAGGGTTCTTCTATCTTTCTTTCCCTCTCTCCTTCCCCGAGTCTTGTGACATTTCGTGGTGGCTGTTTTTTTCATTGTAAATAAATGTTAAAGTTCATTTCGGAAGAACTGTTTGTTTTTGCAGGTATACTCCATCCTCCCAACTCCGTAATCAAGAAGACGCGAAAGAATGGCTACGATCCCATTCAGCAGGAGGACTTCAGGATACTGCTGGCAATTCTCCATTCTCATCTGGATCCAGCATAACATCACCCTCTGGAACTAGATTTAACTTCTCACAGCTTGGTGAATAATTATCTGTTTGGATAATCACAGCAATACATTGTGTGTCTCGAAAATAGCGTATTACACAATATAATTTTCTTTCAGCAGCTCTGAGTCCCAGGTTCAACCTCAGGAAGCACTTTCACTGAAATGAGTGTGACTAATTAGCATTACTATCTTGTATGCCCAAAGGTGGCATACTTGCAGTAACTCTTTTGAAAGCACTTCTCTGGGAGTAATCAGATGCCTTAATATATAAATTGTGAGCTATTCAGTGGAGCTGTTTGTTAATATTGCACGTTGGTGTGTTTAAAGGACTTGAGACATTGCCTGCCCGTTGAGTAATACTGCTTTAAAATCCAAGCGTATTACTTACTACGTGTGTAGTCTAAGATATTTTATCTTTGTATGTATTTTTCAAGCGTTTTTTTGGAACAGTGCACAAAGCTCCGTCTGAAATAAATACGTAGAAGCCAGAAGAATTTTAAGTCACAGAAAATGCCACTCATTCACTTAATTAACGTTGATAAAAGTAAACACTTTTTAAATGAATAAACAGTAAAAGTTGATTGGCAGGACCCATAAAACATTGGAGATTTTAGCTGACCATATCAGCAGTTGAAATAAACTGATTTAAAGTGCTACTAGTAGTGCTCTTCTCTGGCCTGAAGATTGTGTTACTTAGTTGCCTTTGCAATTTGTTTAGGTATATACATCAATCCTAACAGTATATATGTATTCATAGTCTTTAAGTTAAGAGACATTTGGAAAATACTATGTCGAACAGACGTTTTCTGTTTCTTTTTGACTTTCAAAAGCCCCTCCATCTTTTCTGGAACGGTAAAGAAATAATACGCAAAATAGTTAAGCCTACACTTGTGAACTTCTTGCGTTGTGTGAATTTGCGGCAGCGTACGCGGTCACTTACTTCTAGTGCAGTTTTGAGTTACAGCGGTGACATTTTAGAGCCTTTCTTTGAGTGCGCTGAAAAGAAACAGATTAAATAAACAGCTTTAAATAAACTGACACTTAACAAAATTTCAGCTGGATATACACAGTGTAATTATATTGCCAACAGCTAACAAACTGATGAAAGTTCATGAAAGTACCTTAATAGTCAAAAAAAAAAAGAAGAGTGTCGTGCTAGGCCCAGAAAGTTAACTCTTTGTGGAGAATATTGAAGATTATTTACATTAATAAGCTTCAAAAGCTATTTGACCACAAGCAATTAACAAAAAAAAAAAAAACCCAAGGTATTTTTCTGTGTTCTTTAGAAAAGAGCTTGGAGATACTGGAGTCGAGAGGACGCTGCATTCAATTTAGTAGCAAATGCTGATAATGAAAGTTGAGCACCTTTAAACTCTATCTCCTACAGTAGTCTGTATCGGTTGATGGTGGATATAAGAAACAGGCAATGGCAGCACGTCAGGGGGAACCTGCCAGTTGAACAGCAATTTTGCTGTTCTCTTACTTCCACAAATCAACCAGTTCTTTAGCAAATAGCAGGTATAATTTTAAAGAAGAAAACGTCTTTAAAAAAATGTGAAACTGGAGTAGACATTTTCTACTCTAAACACTGGCTGGGAGAGTGTTGGCCCTTGAGGCAAAATGGATATTTTGTAATTCTTAGGACCTCATAGCGGTAAAGAAACAATTCTGAAATATACAACTACTAGGAAACAAAAGCACTTAAAATCTGTGACTTAAATACACAGAAAAATGTCACTTTCGGAGAACTTGACGGCTTTAAAGGAGATAGTTCATAAGGGCTGTTCTGTATAGGCAAAATAGTAGTTTAAATTCCTTCAGGCGTTTCAGTCCTGTTTGAGGAAGGACGGTTCCAAATTAAATGAGGGTTGATTAGTTCATGCCTGCAAGGTGTTGGTGAGTTGACTGAGCTTGTCTGTAGAAGTATAGACATATCACCCAGTGTTCAAAATGACCTTATTTACTTGAGTTTTCTCATTCTCTAGCTTGATTTGCATACCTCTTATTTAAATTCATTGAATTTAGAAAAATAATGAAGCCTGGAGAGGATGACATCAAAAATTTGTGTCTTAAAGAAGGAAAAAAAAAAAGTTTTTTGCTAGTTGCACAAAAATTAGGTATGGAAATTTGTGGTTGCACAAATCAATTGGGTTTTATTCTTCACTTTATAGCAAGCCCAACGACTGCAGCCCAGATGAGCCTGTCAAATCCAACCATGCTACGGACGCACAGCCTTTCCAACGCAGATGGTCCTTATGACCCCTATAGTGATACGCGCTTCAGGAACAGCTCCATGTCCCTGGACGAGAAAAGCAGAACAATGAGTCGGTCTGGCTCTTTCCGCGATGGCTTCGAAGAAGGTCAGTAAAGTACGCGATGGTGCTGGAAATTATCAGAAGATGGCATTCTCACGTCAACCAAGTATAAACGTGGCGCTTTTCAGATCAGCGTAGGGGTCATTTCAGAGCACAGTTTTCTCAGTGTTAGACAAAACTTCAGTCCTCGTCGTCGTTGTTCTGCTGATAGTCATTCAGTGAGCCTTCTGGCCGGACCTAGGAAAGCGTGTAAGGGTTGTACCTAGGCCATCACTCTTCAAGAAATTGTTTAAACACATCCTGTGCTTCATTTCTAGTGATCTCAGAATGACTCTAGTTCATGCTTAGCTTTAGCATATTAAAGTGTTGCCTTGAGTAAGGCTATTCTCCTGAAACTGGGATTCCACACTTCTGTTTGCAGTAGAGATAACTGATGTCAGCCAGACTGTTCTTTCCGTCCCAGTCAATTTTTCCAGCATTCAATCTGTATTCAGATTGTCTTTACTTTTTACTTCTGCTGAATGTCCTGGCTTGGTATCACACCGCTTCCGCAAAGGGACCCGAGTAGTTGTCCAAAACACCTAGGCTCTTCTTTTTAATTCCCTGCCATCTTTTCAAATATGTATCATACCTGATAAAAGAAGCCCATGTAAATGGAAAAAGAAAAAGCAAATTTACCCATAAATAATTATTCCGTTTGGTTGCTACTGATCAAGCAACCTTAAAACCCTAAGTGTCGCACTTGGAGAAGTCAAGCGTGGGGTGAGCTCTGGGAGTGATTCGTAGGAAGGTCTTAGGAAGCTCTTTCAGCATTAGCTCTTTGAGTCTTAAATCTCCTTTCTGGCAAGCTTTGGGAGCTTGGCTGGCTGTGAAGTACTTTATTGCTACAGGTCACACAAGCCTTTGCTGGCTTGCTTCCTTCCTCCACCGCTGAAGACCTGCACTTGCATTTACTGTGCAGTATTAATACCAGCACCCTGTTTTTGCTGGAGCCACAGGGTGCCTTCCTGGAGATAACTGGTTATCCCACCCGGTTTCTGCCATTGGAAGAGGTTAGGAAATGCATATTGGAAATGGCTCCGGAAAGATGAAGGGCTAATTCATTATCAAATTTAGCCAATCTAACTCCATTACATTTAATTCTATTTTAGCGGCCAATGGCCGAGAATCTTCACTGGGGTTGAAGGTTATTAGAATAATGCTGTAGGGCTGAAAACTGTCATTGCAGGAATTAACCATTTATTGTTTGTGCCGTGCTCTCAGGTAGCTAGGTGGTCACAAACGGTCAAAGACGGCCAGATACTTAGTCAGTTGAATTCCATTCTGTGACGAACAGTCCTGCTCTTACTAAAGAGTTCCTTAATAGAACCTGTGAAGGAATTTAAATCAGTGCATCTGCACTGTCCTCTAGATGATTTACTGAGAGCAAAACTTCCTCAGTTTTTTTATAAGACATCTCCAAAAAAAATTGTAACCTTAGTCTTTTAAGTGTGCTTAAGATTGCAGCAAATCCCTTTTGGCATGTTGGAGGTTACACTGTCTCTCATAATTCAGAAATTCTTGCCCAGGAGAGAGTCTAGTTTGGAAGAGTATTTAATAAGCGTTACATGTTTAAGGACAAACCATTTAAAAAAAAAAGGGAAAAGGAAGAGTTAGGTGACACGTTCTACAAAGTACTTTTCACCCACTTAAAAAAAGTCATAAAAATGAGGTCCAAGAAAACTCTGCCACGTTGTGGACTTGAAAGCAGTGGGAAAAGATGGCTTTCATATAGAAGGAAGGAATCTGACCCTACAGTGGACATGCTGAAGAAGTCCCTTTCAGATTTTTCTAAGTTTTTGGCACCTAAAAGGATAATAATGGTTCACCAGATGGGATGAATGTTTAGGTGCAGTCTCTGTATTTTTGTCTTCAGGTTAAAGGTCTTCTGTCACTTCTCTGGCTGTACAGAAGGCAGGGGTAGCCTGCTTATTATCAGCTCCTGCTTATTTCTCAGGGAATCACAAGTTACAAGTGAGCAAGTGGTTCTGAATACAGCATATGTGTTGTCTGTGCTTTCAAACCTGTGGATCTAGTTCATCTTCCCAGAATGAGAGAAGAGATCAAAAAGTATGAATACATCATTCACCTTCACCTTGAGAGAATAGATCAAAAACCTTTCTAGAAATTAAATTTGTGGTTAATGAACAAATTGATTTTATACAATCAGCCAGTGTCAACGTAGCATATAGCCAGGTCTTAAGTAAAGCTTGCCAATCTGCTTCTTAATTATTTATCAGCACATAAGATTACAAGACATTTTATTCTTATTAACTTCAGCAGGGCCAGGATTTATTCTTAAAAGCCTTTTATTTCTTTTGTCTCCAGAGTGTGAAGTACAGTCATGTTCTCTCACAGCACAGCATGTAGGTTGAAATGTTAGTCAGCCTGGCAGAACATAATTCTTTTGACAGGAAGGGTTTCAGGACTGGGGAGGTGCCAGCAGAAGCAGCCTCCAAACTATCCAGAACTTCAGGGGAAAAAACACAGCCGAAAACTTGAAGTGGTCTCTTGGCTCTCCGGTTTCCCCACTTCCCCGGCTGGGCTGCGCCGCCCGTGGCTCCACCTTGACGCTTCAACCTCCTAGAGAGACAGGAATTAAAATTGTTGTCGTGGGCATATAAATTATTACTCCTTTTTGTGCTACTGCCTGCAATACCTGTTGGGTTTTTCTACTCTTCGGACAGTTGATCACAGCTAGACCGTTTCTCTTCTAACATTGAAAATGATACATGCTTGCATATGCATTTATAGTGCTTTAAAATAATAGCTCCAAAACAATTTGGGTTTGTAGCCTGCGTGCAGATGCATGTTAACTGCAAAAAACAGGAACCACATCAAGAGCGTAACTGCCTTCAGGCTCCTAATTAAATAGCCTTAAAGTAGCCATCTGCAGATGCTTTAAAAAGAAATTGCGCAAAAAATTAACTCCTTAGTTGTCCTCGGAAGTAGAAACCTCAAACTATATACAAGTTCAAGCGATGCAGTGGTGCTGTTTTACGAGGCAGGAGTATGTTTCCCAGAGTTATATGTCCTTTTCCTTTTTTCATTTTGAGTCGTCTTTCCTCCTTTAAAGTCCCAATACGATCTTAAAAATTCCAGCTGATGCTCAGTCAGAAATGTGCGTGTCCCAGTCCATTGAAAGGAGATCTGTTTCTTCTCTGGCCAGTTGGTATGGTTGGTTTTTCGAATACGTCTCTCTTAGTAAAAACTGCACAAAGGAAGAATATAGAAAGGCAAACCAGAAAATAATATTATATTCTCCGTTGGTGGCCTTGTGCAATATTTCTGAGCTTCGGGCTTTCCATCTTGAAAAAGGCGGTCCTGAGGGCAAAACGCAGGTAAAAAGAAAAGTGATAAAGAGATCTTAAGGGCAAACCATCTGTGATACGAAGAGAAGTTAATGGTAGAGAGGTCGCAGCGACTATGAAACATAATGGTCTGACTGCAGCTCCCATGTCAGGAATTTCCATCTGCTGATTCCCAGAAGATGCAAAGGTGTACCTGGGGAAAAATCACCGGCTCTCTGCCTCCTCCTTGCATTCTTTACCCTAGACATGCGCTGCGGTTGCAGCCAGAGATGGAGCGCACGATTAGACAGACCCTGGGTCTGACTCACACTAGTTATTTTTATGTTCTTAATGCAGTACAGTCCTTAACATCTAACTATAAAGATCATTTTAATTGAAAATATGATTAACCAGAAAAAGCAAACGGGTGTGAGTTGTTGTTTTTTTTACTTTCTTGTGGGTTTTTTAAATTGTCTTAAATTCCTCCAGAAGCCAACTTAGACTTTGTTTACTTCTCTTTCCAGCCTTGCCTTAGGATATAATGTCAATGGGAAAGCAGAACCCATTTATTATGAATGTAGGAGAATTGCAGGAGGTAATTAGAGCAAAATGGCAGCTTTTCTAAACTTTTTTTTTTTTTGGCTGGAGGATTTAGATGAAATAAGTGACTTAACACAATTTCGTATGATTTGTATGAAGTTACCTGAAGTTTGAATGGAAGTTTCAGTTAAATGTATTTTGTTTCTAAAAATAAAAATAACGGAAGGGCGATTTTGCATGTTTCAGTAGCAGAAAGAATAGCTTCAGGTATTCTTTTTTAATAGCATAATCAAAAATAGAATGACGTTTTATGTAAATCCTAACATCGAGGTGATGGTAACAACCTTGAGAATCAATGTATATCTTTTACTGAATGTATGTTTAAATGCAAAAACTGCCTGAAACGGATTCTTTTCCGGAGAAGGTTCTGTAGCCATGTTTTCACTCTGGTAATTTTTCTATGAGAGAATGAACTTTGCCTTGTTAAAGAAACGTCATTGCTTTAAAGTAAGACCAAAAAACCCTGCAAGGGTAGGGAATGTTCAGCTCATCGATGCCCGTGATACAGCTCCCTCCTAGTCAGCCGAGGGCAGATAAAGCTGCGTTCAGAGGAGCGTTCCGAGCCCCCAAATTAGACAATGGTTTCTTCCCTGGGTGCTCCCCGTCTTCTCCTGGAGCATCTGGTTACGTACCGGAGCTGGGTACCGTGGTCTTCTCGGGACGTCTCCGTCTTGGTCTGCTGCTTAAAGAAAACAACCCGCCCCCCCAGTGTCATCGAAAACTGAAGATGAAGTACTTGGATTTACTTTTGTAATCTCTTCTGCATTTTGGTTGATTTGTTGGGGTTTTTTATCTTGAGTAAGCCCTTTTGCAAGGGTCTTAAGATAAACTGTCCAGAGAAACATTTGTTTCTGAACAAATCTTCATTGAAACTTTTCTTTTTGATCTTCTTGACCACACCTCATTTTCCAAAAAAACAAGTAGTATTAAATTGTTAAAACAGCTTTACCAAGTTGAAGTTTATGCATTGTATTACCTGGCCATGCAATCTTCAAACCATACGTTCTTGGTGCAATAATGTAATTAAGTTTATGACAGGTGAGGAAATTTGTGGAATTATTTCTTCAGTAGGCTGCCCATTGGCAGCGGATGATCTGTGATGATTCTACCGTGCGGTTACTGTATTTGTATTCATTGTGTTTATCTTCTTCCCTTTAGTGCATGGTTCTTCTCTCTCTTTGGTATCCAGCACGTCATCTATTTATTCGACAGTGAGTATAATGAAATGAAACAGTTGGGTTTTCTGATCAAAACTATTGAATTGACTGCTCTTACTGCCCTAATTACTTTTGCCATTCAAGGAGGAGGGAAAAAAAAACCCCGCTTTTCATTTGATTGTGTTCTGAACGCTAGCTACGAAAGAAATGTTTACATTCGTGAAGATGCCTGTGGGTATTTAGCAGTATCCTCATTAAACACAGATGTTAGTGGCCTAAAAGCAGCAATTTATTTTTCAAGTCAGTGTTTTACAACTACACTGAGTAAGTTTTGCTACAAAGAACCTCAGCAGATCCGAGATTTGAACTTCATTAGCTAAAGCACCACAAAATTTGCTGAATAAAGTCATTCCAGCCTTGTATTAATGATTTGCTACTAAAGATATAAGGGTTTTTAATGCACAGATTTTAATAATTCTAAAGCAGTTATTTGTTCACTACACCCCTAATATTTTCTCCAAAAGTATGTATTCATTCAGGTTATCTGATCCTAAAATAAGGCTTCCTGGAGTTTGAAAATACGGGGTTTTTTAAACGCGAGTTGCATTTGCTTATTTTCTGCTAATAGTCTCGCGAAGGATTTTCCATTTAAACATCTACTATGGAAGACCTTGTAAGTTAAGACTATGGCTGTGCTGTAGTGGGGAGGTGAGGCTGCCACATGCAGGCCCTGGCTTTTCTCTAGCTAGTTGGGATGTTAACTGCAGCAACCCAGGGGCACAGCAGGTTCCAGCCCACGCAAGACTGTACAGAAGTACTCGGCACTGACGGTTAATTCCCAGGGGCTTCGCTGCTGTTAATATCCAAGCTAGCCAGCTTACAGGCGGCTCAGGTATTCCTGGCATGCTGTCATCACAGTTTGGGGAGTTTCTTAAAGCGCAACCCTTGTAAAAAACAGTGGACAATAATGATTTCTGAAGTACGTCTCTAGCTGAACAGGATCTTCAATTTCAAATTCTTAAGCAAGTATGGTGCATCTTCATGCTTACCACACATCTGCAGCTGGAACAAGCGTATGTGAGACAAGAGTACATGGAAGAACTTGCTCTTGGAACGTTGTGTATAACTGTCTATGAAGTCTGTCAAGCCAGTATAGTGTTATTTAGCATTATTTCACATATGTGTTTCACTGTTAGGAGGCTGCATGTGTAACATGGCCTTAAGGCGTTGATAATAAATTGAAAATGTCGCCTTTCGTTATTGACCTCGCCTCAAGCAAGGTCCATATGAAGCCAAAACACATAACATATTGGAAGGATGGAAAACAGACCTTTTCCTCTGGGTTGTTGTTTATGACCCTGAGACCCACAAGGAGGGTACTCAGCAGCTGCTGTCGAAGCTTCTGGTTTATGTGCTTGTTGCCCAAGCACGAGTGGCTCTTAATAGTGTGGTTTGATGGGTATAATTTTCATGGTGGCTGGTAGTGGACATGTTTACGTAAGGACAGTGGAGTCTGTAACTTCCTACCATATGCTTCTCTTTAGCTGATAACTTTGGTTAGAAACAAGCCATAATAGCCATGATTTTGTCATGCAGACCGCAGCGATGGTCAGTACATCCACTTTGCGTCCTCATATAACTAGCTGCGTGTCCTCAGTTTTTTGTCACCGCAGTGCCTAGGCGGCACCCCAGTGGGAGTAATCTCTTTTTTTTTTTTTTTTTTCCACATCACTTTGGAATGCAAAAATGTGACCTCCGTCCCATGGAGAGCTGAGCATGGGAGGAAGGGAATTGTGTAGGATCAGCCATGTTCTGTGACAGTGCTGGCTCTTCAGAGCCTCGTGCAGTCTCTAACGCGTGGAGCCAGGACTTCACCCTTCCACGGTTCAGACTCGGAGGTGCACTGGGAGGCAGGCTGGGAAAGGGAGCCCAAATTCCTTTCTGCCGGAAGAAGTACTGTACAAGCAACCTGTTTTCTTTTTCCTGAAGAGTAAATAAATTAGGAGATTATCTTGGGTTGAATATGGATGTGGGAGTCCAAAATAAGGAACTCGCATTAGAGTTTTTGAAATGCAAAAAAAAAAAAAAAAAATTTATAAATTTGTCAGGCTGGTCATGTCATAATATCCTCATGTATTTTCCTCCGTTTTTATTTTATAGCCTGAAGAGAAGTGCCAGTCAGAGGTAAGAGCACATCATGTTTGACAGGCATAAACGTTCTGTCAAGACACTCTGCGTTCCGTGTCTTGCTATTTTATTTCTCCGTATTACGGTGCAGTAAAGTGCTCTCTTAAAATACATAGATTCGCAAGCTACGAAGAGAGTTGGATGCATCCCAAGAAAAAGTGTCAGCTCTGACAACTCAGTTGACTGCCAACGTGAGTACAACTCTGAGAACAAACACTAACAGGGAATGCATTTAATGCACCAATTACCGCCCCAGTTTTGATAAGTGACAAAAAGATTTCATGTTGGAAAGATTTCATTCAAGAGTTGAATGTCATGAGCATTCGGTTCACGTTACCTATGTGTTTAAAAAAATAACTGCATGCGTGTGGGACCTTTCCAAAAATAACATCCTCTGTCCTACTGAATTATAATATTCATTTGGCTTTATATATATGTAAACCATCTTCAGAGCTTCAGAAAATCATTGAAGACAGGGTCTTTTTTTGTAAATAGTGTGTTGCTTTGACGTTTGGGTGGGATGAGATACAGATGATACAGGTTATAAGTGGTAGGAATAAAAACGGGTACAAATGTGGACTGAAATGCATTATATTTTGCTGTCGCATACAGACGTGGGGTAATGGCATGACAGGTAATAGTGGCCTAAGGGGCTCCAAGAACTAATTTAAAGTTATGCCTAAAGAGTGGACATACCTGTTTTTTAACTAGTGTAAACAATACTTCTGCTTGTTTCCTCTGAGGAATTTGATGAATATGTAATGTAAGGCACTTGGAAAAAAGAAGATTGGAAGCCAGGAGGTGTTGAGGCAACGCTATGTACGACCCCGAGCAAGTTTATTTGTGCGTTCTGTGCTGTAGTCACAGATAACAGAGATCTGCAAAACGGAAGCTTGCTAGAAAAATAAGCAATTCTAGAGTAAATAAGCTACAGATGAATAGTCAGCAAATGGGATCATACTGACAGCCTAGTTTGTGGGAATCAATAAACATCAGAACTCGTGCTACTGAGGAGGACGTTCCTGTCCATCAGCTCTCTGAATAGGTGGAATATGAAACTTGGCACGGTTAAGGACAGCTTTCATCTGAGCAGTAACACCTGTTACAAGAAGGATTCAAGGGGAAATCTGCTGTGGTGTGTTCACTGCAGGCATCACAGTGCTTCATCCAGCTTGCAAAATGGAAAAGAAAAACCAAGACCATAGTTCCTAGAGAAGTCAAATAACAGGGTTTTGACTGCATGTAAGCACTCGGTCACTTTCCCAAGCGGAAAAGAAAAAAATTTTAAAATCTTCCAAAAACTAAATCTTATGTTTGCCTTTCACATGTGAGACAGTAAGAACCAGGTTCTCTTGCATACACTTTTTTTATCATGTTGCTAAATAACCCATTTTGTGTCCTTCAAACAGAGAACTTGTCAGCTGTGCAACTCATCTAGCTCTGCCTTAGTTTTGTTGCATTCTTCTTCATGCAGTATTCGGATTCAGTAGGCTGTTCCTCAACACAGGCGTTAGTAGCGTATCTACAAGAGTAGTGAGTAGCCCAGGCTACCGTGTGCTTGCCCCAGCTGCCGCTAAATTGCCCGAGAATTTGTGCACGGTTACTACCACTGCCTTTGCAGAGAAGAGTTCTTAACATATGCTGCTGCTGTACGTTATTGTTTGGTTTGGGGTCATTTGATTTTTTTTTTGGTGGGTTTTGGTGTGGGGTTCCCCCCCCC
>JANZLQ010000022.1:25225503-25247161 GCA_026212715.1 Elanus axillaris | reverse complement strand
CACCAAGAATCTTTTTTTTTTGAGGGGGGGGGAGGAGGGAAGGAAAAACGCCACCAAAAATTTTTTAAGCCTGAGTGCTTTAAAGCGAGCAGGAATTTATCACGCTCGAATAGGTGTAGAGTTCCAAAGCCCTCCAGAACAGTTCAGGGAAACCCAGCTGTGCACACCTGGTGAGCTTTAAATCTGTCTGTAAACTCATCAATCTCCAACCAACTGCTGTTACTGCCTGCACCCCCTTAATTTATTTAGATTTTGGCTTTAGAAGTTTTCCTTTATGGCAACTACCGTGAAAAAAATGAAGACTATCCAATAGTAGGTCATTTCCAGAATTCTGTTTCAGATGCTGATTAAAGAAAAATAACCCTCAGACCTATTTATTTCACTAGTCTCTGTTGTTTCCATGACCTGTTTAATATCTGATTTATGGTATCACTAATCCAAGAAGCCAAAACTGTTGCCTGCTTCCTGCAGAATAAAAGGGGTTTATTCCCCCTTTACTAATACATGGTGGAGAAGCACCATCCGAAAAGTAATAAATGGTCTCGTTTAATGTCTGGTTTTTAATCTTCTCCAGTATTTCTGAATGCACTGACAGTGAAGCCGAAACGGTCATGCAGTTACGAAATGAGCTGAGAGACAAGGAGATGAAGTTGACTGATATTCGTCTGGAAGCCCTTAGCTCTGCTCATCAGCTTGACCAGCTTCGGGAGGCGATGAACAGAATGCAGGTAAGAAATAAGCACTCCAAATATTGTAGTCTGTGTTGATGTGTTAAAAATTGGCCAACCTGCCACACAGTAAAGACCTGAAAGAAAGTAAATTTGAAGGTTTTGAACGCTTACTAAAAGTAGTATTCAGCTTTGTGCCAGTGTTAAACCTCGTACCTTCATTAAAAGCCAGCTTGAACACATGAATTCTGCTGCCCTCAACTCTGCAGCTCTGTTTCAACCCTAAAAACCTATGGAGAGATCATTTTTGTTGACCGTCTGCAACCTCTTAAAACGTTCCCATGCTCTCTGCCTTAAAGTAGCTGCATTTCAGTGTTTAGTGAATTCCCACGTATTTGCGTTTCCTAGGATATTTTGAAAAGTTTTATGGAAGGGACGTTGTAATAATTAAAATCATTAATTTATTAAAATAAATTAAAAAGCTAGGAAAATGGCATTTCTGCTAAACTACCACTTGCTCTTAAGTTAAGCTGTCTTTTAAGTGTGTTTTCACTGTGCCTTCTAACTTGTCTTCTCACTTGTCTTTCCAAGAGTGAGATTGAAAAATTAAAAGCTGAAAATGATCGGCTGAAATCTGAAAACCACGGCAGCTGTAGCAGGGCTCAGTCTCAGGTTTCCATTTCATCCTCTCCAAGGCATTCAGTGGGTCTCTCTCAACACAGTTTGAACCTCACGGAGTCAACCAGTCTCGGTGAGTTTAATGAGAAAGGCGGTGGGCAGGTTTTATCCTGTACTTGGAAGATTTGGTTTGGTTAGCCATGGAAAAATGAAAGCATGAAAATTATTAACAGTTGAGGTGTGGAAACATGTCAGGAGCTGGCACAAAGCCTTCTTTTAAATGTCGTCATAGGTCTGCTACACCCTAGATCGAAGTTGTCCAATTATGACCTCAGCTGCGAAGAGTCATGTTTAAAGCCATTTAATGGTGCACATTTGCCAGGGGATATATCGCAGGAAGGAAAATACAGAGTAACTGACTAATAATTTGCAATGACCTTCTCTTTTTAAGAGTGATACTGATGCTCGGTAGGGAAGTCAGTAAACCTGGTTCTTGTGTTTCGCCTTGGGGCATGTGAAGCCCAGATGCATTGTGTTTGACTGCAATAAACGTGTTGGCGGGAACCAGAATAGTCTTCGTTGTTATTAAGATACAGCTGTGAAGCTGTTGATGTGTTCTGTTCGCAGACATGCTGCTAGATGACACTGGAGATGGCTCTGCCAGGAAAGAAGGAGGCAGGCACGTCAAGATAGTTGTCAACTTTCAGGATGAAATGAAATGGAAGGAGGTGAGTTGTGTTTCATCCCCAGCTTGGAAATAGAAGTGACTTTGGAACGTGCCAGGGAGTTCAAATCCAGTTTGGTTTGGAGGCTTTTATTTGCAAAAGACTTAACATTTTTCTCAGCAGAACAGTTCGCTGGTGCATCAGTAGTGGTAGACACGCTCGGCTCCCTCCCGCTTCCTTGGAACTGCTGCGAGCCAGCACCACCACTTCAGTTGTCTCGTGGGCTCACCTGCAGTAGCTTTTTATTTTGCGGCTTCTTTTTGGTACCTTGGCATAGCATCTGTTTAAGACTGGTATCTTAAAAGCTGCACAAAGCACTTGGACCTTTCTGTTAAACTTCAATAAAGTTTTAACTGATAAAGAAGATGGTCCAGTGTGTCGATAGACAGTGCACCAAAATGCTAGACGCACCGATACTCCGGCAGAACTTCATGGATCTGGACTGGGAGATCTATACTTTATCGTTCGAGTTCAAGTTGTCCTCTCTGGTACAACTATCCCATTTTGAACGACATCTTTCAGATGTTCTCCATTCACAAGTAATTGAAAGAATCCTAAATGCCCAAATACTATTCCTGATACTCTAAAATTGCAGCCCATTTCATGTGTGTAATGCCTGCATGAATGTACTGCGCAATCTTTACCAAGCACTGACCTTGCTATCTCGTGTTACGAGTACCTGTAAAAGTGTATTTAAGAAGTAATTTGATGTCTTTTGTAAGGGGGGGGGGACAAAAATTTGAATAATCAGAGATAAAACTGACTCAGCAGTTCTTTCCATTAAATGCCAATTTTGCATTAATAATTACAGCCCTGGACAGGCAAATGAACAGTAAAACTAAATTGCTAATTCTAATGGACTCCACTGTGCTCACAGTCAGTAAAGGTACCTTGCGGAAGTGATCCCTTGACGTTTTAGTTGCACTAGAAGTTTTATGATAGAAATTGGTTTTTCTTCAATGAATGTTTCACAGTGAGTGCAGCTATAGAACAGAAAAATGAGGTGCGCTCTGTTTTTTTTTTAATCTGCCTTGAAATCAGAAACAAAATGCTGTGATATACCAAACATATCACCGAAGTTGTTATATGTAAAGATACATATATTAAAAACTCTCTCTATAGGTAACTATTTATACATATAACCATGTATCATTTCTATTTATATATTTAGATTTCTGTGTCCACAGCAGCGTTCCTAGAAGTAAATAGGATAATCAACATATTTGATTGTGAAGTCATGGAAAAACGAACAAGCTGTGAACTTTTCTGCCTAGAATTTTCCTAAGAGTCTTTCAGTCTTTTGGCTAAGCTGTAATCCTCTCAGAGGTTTTTTGAATTGTTCGTGGATTGGTTAATAAATACCTTTTACTTAACATCAGTACCACCTAAAATTTGTGACTCTCAATACTGTAGAAAATGTTCCGTAGAAAACAAGGATTTCATAGAGCGTTCAGAATTCACCATATAGAGTGGTCAAGATGCACCATAATTTTAAAAAGAATCAAAGAAAAAAAACCATGGCATTTTAAATACATTAAACAGGCTTGTCTGATACAGTTAGGGTTTATTTATTAACTTAAATTCACATTTCTATGCATTTAGGATTCGAGGCCTCGCACCTTCCTCATAGGCTGCATCGGAGTGAGTGGCAAAACCAAATGGGATGTTTTGGATGGGGTCGTAAGACGCTTGTTTAAGGTAAATTTGCAGCGTGCTTGAATTCTTCTATTAGAGTTTGATGGTACCAAGCAACATTTCACTTGCTGTGATTATTACTGTTATAGCACAGAACAAAGCCACGGAGGTTTCAGTGCTGCCTGACTTTTCGCGTCCCTTTTTCACCCTAGGAGTACATCATTCACGTGGATCCCGTGAGCCAGCTGGGACTGAATTCAGACAGCGTTCTGGGCTACAGCATTGGAGAAATCAAACGCACTAATAGTGCGGAGACACCTGAGCTGTTGCCCTGTGGCTATCTGGTTGGAGAAAATAACACTATTTCGGTTACCATCAAAGGTAATTATGCTTGACCTGTCTGCCGTAGTTCTCACCAGTTACAGCTTTATCAAAGCTTGCTGTGTCAAGAAACTCAGAGGAGGAGAAACTTTTTATTGTTTCTTTTTTCCCGTCCATGCCTTTTATTTACTAGTCCTGCTACTTTCATTTGGTGAAGACAGCACTTAGAGTATGCTAAGTCTATCAATTCAGCAAATTTTCAACCTGTAACAGTAGGAATAATTACACAGACAGCAGTTTTCTCTTGAGCCGGTGCCTGGAGTTGTCCTCGACAAGACCTCACACCACAAGGGACGTAGCGGAGTTGTTTGAGCAGCAAAGTACCTTCCAGATGAATAAAGCCTCAGAATTTCATTACCTCTTTGTAACAGCTATAGTTGTTATTTCCTTCATGCAGAGTAAAAAAATCCTTGATTTAACTTGCTCCGTTGGTCTCGCTGAAGAGTCCCTCCTTAGCCACCGGTAAGGAAGGATCCCAGAATTCAGGAGACACCTTAAAATCTGGGTGGTTTTTTTTTAAAACATACGGTTTTCAGAATTCTCATCAGTTTCATTATATCGTATCGATAAGAACTTAATGCTCGTATTTCTCATGTGGTTTCTCAGGGAACTGTTTTTGCATGAAGACTATACTGTGAAACTAGATTTGAGGGGAAAAAAATCCTCAGCCGCTGCATTTTGAATGTACATCGGTTTGCTCTAGGTTACACCAGTGAAATCTCGAGCATAGATCTGCGTACCGTAGTAGAGTACTTGAGAGTGTTGCCAAACACTCCGCAGCTCCACGTCAAAGTTTGGCTGTGGCAACTGACAAAGTATTTTGATTTTTGAGTATTGGTACAAAAAATGAAATCACCTTGGGTAGGAAGACAAAATAAGCCATGAACTATCTCAGTTTGTTGAAGCTTGAGGAGAACCCGGGGTACTCTGCTTACTTAGAATACGTTGTCCGATAGCATAATCTCATTTGAAATACTGCTTAAGGACTAGCCATAT
The DNA here is from genome assembly GCA_026212715.1 of Elanus axillaris. Taxonomy (NCBI): domain Eukaryota; kingdom Metazoa; phylum Chordata; class Aves; order Accipitriformes; family Accipitridae; genus Elanus; species Elanus axillaris. Next base: position 25,242,138 of record JANZLQ010000022.1, on the reverse strand, counting down.
CTGTAAAGCTGCAGTCTGGTTTTGTATTTAACTTGCGTTGGCTTGACTTGTACTTTGAAGGTTCATATGTGATAACAGTTTTCAATAAAATAGAAGTGTATTTAATCAATTTATGGAAAATCACATATACCTTTGAGTTATAAAGCTGCCTATATAAATATTTAATATTCCAAGTAACCACTGAGGTGCAAACACTTCTGTGTGATCTGCCAACTTCCCTTTCTGCTGTTTATTTTGAAGCACTGTGTATTTTCCCTGAGCCAATTCTGCCTAAAGTGACTGCTGACATTGCGTAAATGCTTATCAGTGGGAGTTTTATGTTAGAAGAGATAACTATCAGCATACAGAGAAGCAGTTTAATTACAAGCGTTTGGGAAAGTAGGGGGAGTTGATGATAGCTGCTTTTTTTGTCTAGCGATTCAAAAGTAAACAGGTAAATTCTGGATGAATGCATACCTTACATGGCGAAATACTGCAAAATGATGGTTTGTGTGTGAAAAGCGCAGCCTGGGGTCATTTAATATGGCAACTTTCATAGGGCCTTAGACGCCGTAGGATGCAGCTGAGTCCCTGGAAAACAGAAAGCTGAAGGAGGATCCAGGCTAAGCCCACAGGTCACTTCTGCACTTGTTCTACCAGCTTTACGCGTGCTCCTCTCGACCACGGGGGACACCAGAGTGGGGAAGGGATTTATCTCCGAAGGGAGCAACAGCCTGGTTAGGTGGGATCTAAATCTGCCGTTTCTTAAGTGTTATCTGGAGGGGTCTCCTGCTATTACTGGGCCCAGGTGCATTCACAAAATCCCATTTTTCAGTTCTCCGGTTTGACTGTCTAGTCATTTCAGTTAATCTTGATTTCTTCCAACTCCACTAATGACAGTGCTTTGCAGCTTTGCAACTGCTTAGTAGAAAAACCCCAAAAGCCTAACCTTTTTGAAAATGCAGGTAATTCGGGTAAAAAATGGGAATCCCTCTAACTGAGGAATCTTTTCCTGTTGCAGGTATCTGCGAGAACAGTTTGGACGGTCTGGTGTTTGAATCACTGATCCCAAAGCCTATACTGCAGCGTTATGTCTCTCTCCTGATGGAGCACAGGCGGATTATCTTATCTGGCCCCAGTGGCACTGGTAAAACATACCTAGCAAACCGTCTGTCTGAGTATATGGTCCTTAGAGAGGGCAGGGAGTTGGCCGATGGCATTATTGCAACCTTCAATGTGGACCATAAATCCAGTAAGGTGAGGACACAGAAATCATCCTTGCACGATTCACGCTACCATATATCAAAAACGAGAGACTGACTCCTCGTTCATTAATCCATCAAAGCTGATTTTAAACTTCCCTTTCTTTTTAAAGCACTGTGTTAATCCTGAAGGGAGTAATCTTTAAGGGTTTCAGAATTGCAGATTCACCTGATTAGGGGCCCGAAATAGGAGGCTTCCAGGTGTATGTATATTTAAACACCTAAAGGTGTCATGATTTTCAAGCGGTTAGGAGCCTGAGAATTGCCCAGGAAGTTAAAACACCTGCATAAAATTCCCAGCAACTTAAGCAATCCCTGTTGCATGTGGGCGTTTTTCCAAAAACCCTCAAATGCATCTCTAGGCCGTCAAAGAGTTTCTGCAGCTGCAAGTATCGGCAGTTGTAATCTGCGTATGCCGCGTTTGGAGTGACTGTTGTCCAGACACATTCCTGTGCCGGTAAGGCAGGTTGCTGCTTTTTATGTGCTGCTGGTTTTGCTGAATATACCTCCAGTGAACATCTAGATAAAAGAAAAAGAAAAAAAAAAGGCTGTGTATGTGATGGCCTTAGGCACATTTTCCTGAAGCTCATCCTTCTTTCACAGCGTCACTGAAGGCATCTGAATGTGGCCTCTGCCGAGGGATGCTTTATTCCAGCTGAATTTTATCAGCTGTATTTTGATAGAAACACAGTTGCAAGAAGATACAACAAACCTAGCTGGAAAGCAAAGTTTGGTCTGGTGTATATAGGGAGTTGAACAAGTTCCCAAAAAGAAATTAAAATACACGTCAGGCCTCGGAGTGTCAGATTAGGACAGCAGGAGTGAAAAAAACACAAACTGAATGGCAAAATCTTAGCCCCCATCTCACACAGGATTCCTGATACGGTCTTTGAATCTTCAGCCTAACCTGCAAAAGAGAAGGAAAACCAAATTCTTCTGTTTTCTGATGGAAAATGTGTGCATTTGTAAGATGGCAGGCTCTTTTGCTTTAGATCGCAAAGACGTTCGCTTATTTATCTTCCCTGGATTTTTAAGGAATGTGATGAAAATTCTCTCCTCTTTTTTTTTTCTTTTCTTTATATATGCTTCGCAGGAACTCCGCCAATACCTGTCCAACCTAGCAGACCAGTGTAACAGTGAAAATAACGCTGTGGATATGCCTCTTGTAATAATTTTGGATAATTTGCATCATGTTAGCTCCCTAGGAGAGATCTTTAATGGACTTCTAAACTGCAAGTACCACAAATGGTAAAGAAATAATATCAGAACACACTCCAGATTTCAATACTGCAGTCAGACCACTGCCGTTGCAAAATGTGGTCGCAAAACCAAACTCGAGATGAGTTTGATAAAGTGGACCGAGATGGCCAGACTGTCCACATGATGGACAGCACTTCAGAGGGTTTTTTCTTCATAAAATGATCGGTTCCTCTGAAATCAGTAATAAAAAAGTAGTAGAGGGTTTGCGTAATTTGCGTTCATTTCATGCAATGGATCTTCAATACTAAAGCCCCACTTTTCGTGAATGATGCTGCTTTGAGATTTCTGGTTTGCTTTCAGAATTTGATGTTCTCAGAAGTCAGGTTTTCGGTAGAGAACCTGGTTATAAGTAACTACAAAACCCTTCCTTGACAAAAGAGGTCTGAATAACCTTTTTTAATGTTGAGATCTTACTAAAAGTTGTTTCTCAAAATTTCCAAGTTTGATTTACTCGATTTTTTTTTTAATAGTCCGTATATTATTGGCACAATGAACCAAGCCACCTCCTCAACACCTAATCTTCAACTTCACCATAATTTCAGGTACTGTTTATTCATGTTTCTCATTTATGTTTGTGGGCTGGCAAAGGAGTAATGGCTACTGAGTCATCTGAAATTGTTCTTATCAGCTGTAACAGCGAACTAAAAGAGAAATACCATTCGCTAGTAGCTGCTGCCCTAACATGTGCAGCTTTGTTATGATGCTGTTATTAAAGTAACTGCGGTTCATAAAACTTTTCCTTTTCAGAGGAATGCTAAGATACTTGACCCTCTAACAAATTCTAAATAAGGTAATAGGCAAAGCAGATACTGAACAAGAAATAAGCTGAAACAGTGCACAATACAAATTGTTTCATCTAGTGAACTCGTGATTCCAAAATAATTTTTGCTAAGAAACATAGGTGACTGGGATAGCCCGTTTTGATCATGCTGATAATCTAGAAATCATAACAGAAACTTCATCCAGAATAGTTATGTTCAGTAGCATGGAAGAGAAATAACGGATGTTTCTGCTCTTCTGCCATAGATGGGTGCTATGCGCTAACCACACTGAGCCGGTCAAAGGCTTTCTTGGCCGTTTCTTGAGAAGAAAACTAATTGAAACAGAGATCAGTGGCAGGATGAGAAATGCAGAACTGGTTAAAATTATTGATTGGATTCCCAAGGTCTGGCAACATCTGAACAAATTCTTGGAGGCTCACAGCTCCTCTGATGTTACTATTGGTAAGTGCCCAGGCATATGTAAAAATACGTATTTTATTTCCTTATATATGAGGTGCGTCTGTGTACATTTCCTTGTGCTACATCGGCTAAAAAAGGTTTCTTTAAAGCCCTGCTTTTAGATGGCGGTGTACTCTCAGGCAAACTGTACAAGAAGTCAAAACTTTTTTTTTTTTTTTCCTAAGAAGAAAGGACTTCTTTCTAAGTCCTGGATACAAACGGTGTTATGAGATCTGGTTAACTGTTCTCACCTTGAAGGCTATAGTTTTTCAAGTCGATTCAGAGGATTTTTGAGCTCAGGAAGAGCAATTCACCAGGTAGCTACTTAGGTTCTCTCATCCTTGGCTTCTTTCTCCAGGGAACCAGAAGTTTTTGCTTGATCCTATTTTGATGCATATCATGATGGTGATTTGAGTGTAACATCTGAATTTCCCTTTCCAGGTCCACGGCTCTTCCTCTCCTGTCCGATAGATGTAGATGGTTCTAGAGTTTGGTTTACTGACTTGTGGAACTACTCCATCATCCCATACCTTCTGGAGGCAGTTAGAGAAGGGCTACAGGTGAGCAGGCAAAAGTGAAAAACTATAGGTCTTGAATGGTATCTATTCCAAAGACAGCCCAGCACCGGACAAACCTGGGTAACAGCAATGTTTTCTGTAGGCAGAACTTTGCACGCTGAATACCTGCATGTCTGTGAAAAAGTAGCCTAAACTGTCATTTATTTCAGGCAGAATTATTCTCTTCGCTGTGCAAACCATTTCGAAAGACGGAGTGGAGGCAGCAAAAGTCCAAATCAGGTTTTTGAAAAGTGTCTAGATGCCAAATTACTGATTCTTTCAGTGGGGGGAGTTAGGCACCCAAGTATCTTCAATAATCTGTTCCAGAAGCACACCTTAAAATTGTACGGTGCGTGTGAAGAACATGTTTGTAGTCATTAAGTTCGTTAAGGGATTTTCCTTTGTAAATCAGATCTTTCAACAGAGGAGGAACAAAGCTGTGTGTGGAGAGAAACGTATTAATGAGAGAAACATATTAATGAGTGACAGGATCGGTATCAGTGACATTTTGATTACTTCTCAGTCTACAGGATGAATTGTTTAGTAGAGTCCTTCATAATTCTTTCAGAGGCCATAGTGAAAGCAGCATCGACTGCCGGTACTTAGTAACTGATTCATACTCCAGCAATTTGGATAGTTTTAAGCATTGCCACGCGGTTCTTAGTGTCTGTACGACTATAAAGCTTGCTGGAATCAGGAGGGCTCCGCAGAGGATTGCTGTTGACTTACCATGCAACTGGGGGAAAAAATGACCTTATTTTTATTCTTCGGTCCTCCGTTCACAAAATAAGCATAGCAGCACATAGTTTAGAAAGACAATTTTGGAGAGAGTGTAATGCAGTATCAGTAAATTCTGGGCATTGTGTACGTGAAAGTAATTAGTCTTGATAAAGCTTTTTCTGTGAGAAAGCTGTCCCTCTATTTTGGTAACATGAAGAGCCTGGATAGGTGGGGGAACCTGAAGCTTTCCCATTGCAGCGTCTGTTAGCAGACGGCTCATTTTCAAATCACTCCTTTTTCCATAGAGCTAAACATGAGATCACACATACAGAAATAAAAAAGGTGGATCACAGTGAGAGTCTGGAAGATTAGAAAAGGGCTAAAGGTAGATGGAGAATAGGAAGTTACGGCAATGCGTTGGGAGCTTGTGTTTTGGTAAGAGGACAAATGCAATTTTGAGGGCATAACGTATAATTGGATCTGATAAAGGTAGGAAGAAGGTAGTACTTTGGTACATGGAAAGACTCATCAGAAAGATAAAAATGTGGAAAAGGTTCAGAAAAGAGCAACAGGTATCACTGAGATACAGGAAGCATCGTTCAATGAGAAATATGAGAAGCTCAAACTATTCAGTTTATTCAAGAGGAAGCTAAAATATTACTTGGTCTATGGGAGTCTTCTGCTTTAGTCTTGCAGGGAAGAACAGTCTACTGGTTGTCTGACAAGTTTGGACTAGAAAAATTCAAACTATGAGCAAGACACAGCTTGTTATTAGTAAGAACAATTAACAGTTACGAAATTTTACTTAGAGAAGTAATAGGTTCTTCATCACATGTGTCTCTGTGTCTGAAGTCTTTCTGAAACATGAAACAACTGCAAGTAAGAGCTCCATGGAGACCCAGTTGTGTTGCAGAATGCTTCCTTCGTATTTGTGAGAAACAGTTCTCCATTCTGCTACTGCTTAGGGCTCGCCATTGCCGTGTTTGTCAGGGTGCCTTGCCGTTAAGGTATGTAAAAAGAAGCGTGAAAGACTGCTCTTGGAAAATACTGGGGGGGGTGTTTCGGTTTACTTGTTTGTTGCGTTTCTTTTCTGTGCAGTACCCTTTCTGTAGTAGAGGTTCAGCTGTCTGCATGGAGTACTCTGCAGAGAATGGAGAACTCACGGAAATGCACCAGTCTGTGTACTTGAAGAAGTACTCAAAAAAAAAAAAGTGGGATGGGGACATGGACTTTAGATTGCCCAGCTAACAACCACCTTGGGTTTCATTTGCTATCTATACAGCAGAGATTTATAGATGTTAACAGAGAGAAGACAACACTGTCACAGAAAACTCAGCTTTTACTAACGGCTTCTCACAACTCTATGAAATACATGAATTCTTCAACAGGTTTTGGTTAAGATTTGTGCAAACTGTGTTTGCCGTTTGAAATTTGTCAGTGCCTGGAAACTTCATTTTCTTCGGGGCAATTGTGATGGGCTCTTAGAGATGAGGAACGTGATAGGGCCCAAAGTACAGCCCACATGGAGGAACTTTGCTGGAAATTGAACAGGAGACCCGTTTTACGTAAAACTTCCTGTTTAAGGAAGGTAATGGGAGCCAATAATCTTTTTGACCTAAAACAAGTGTAAAGATTTCATGTGACTTTGTTTCCTCCTGGAAAGGAGAAAACTGATACTCACAGTGATTCTCGGGCTCCTTGTACTGTGTTTCGAAGCTCTCCTACCGGCCGACGGGTAGGTTTAGAAAGCACTGAAAAATTAGTAACAGAAATTAAGGGAAAGAACAACAACTAATGAAACCATCTTTTTTGCTTGCTTGTTTTGCCTTGTATATCTGCATCTTTCCTTAGGTTATTTGAATGACTTGCCTTCCGAGTGTAAGGCTTTCAGTTTCTCACTTTGTGCTGCAGATTCTGTATCCACTTCAGTCTCGTTTCCCCACATTCCACTAATTCATTTCCATTGAAACAATTTCTCAATTTAGTCTAGAATTTCTCTTTTGTTGAGCCTGTGGATAAGAATGAGACTTCAGTACTCGAAGAGTAGCCAGAGTTGTGCTAATTAACAAGCTGTGTGTTTCCTTTGGGGCTATTTTCTGTCCCCCACACCCACAAAGGCTCCTGCGAGAACACATCATCTTCTCTCATGAAATTGCCTGCCAGAAAGGAAGGGTGGACTGCCGATTTCACTCTGATCTCTGCGGATCTAAACTGAACTATTTTTATATTTCTGTTTCTCATTTAGGCAACTATTTTGGGTCAAAGACAAGCGAGCCAAATGGATCCTTACAATAATTGCTCCCACTGGAGCTGAGGTTTTTTGTTCTTCAAAACAGGGATGTGAAAATTAGAGGGTTATATAAAACCCCAGTTCTTCCTGCTTGGTGTATCGATCCGGAATGCAGCACCAGCAAAAAAAAAAAGGACCCAGAGTCCCTGTGGCTTCCTGCCACCCATCACTCGTACTCCAGTCATTCCTCTTCGCTGCTTTGTGAAGCAACCTGTTCGATCCTTGCCCCCTTAATTGCTGCCTAGAAAACGTGCTTGTGAAAGGGATGGGCAGAACTGGTTGCTGTGGAAGGGAGTAGCGAGTTAGTCGTTCAGTGTCTCATCTGCCAAAGATATGTGATTTCATATATTGAAATGGGAATTTTACTTCCTAGCTGGTTTCCAGAAATGAGCTGGGATCCACGCAGACCTTCTGGGTAGCAAAGACGTGAAAAAAAATCTAAAATCCTCTCCATTTAGCAACTGACATATATTGCTGTAAATTTGAGCACGAGATTAAAATAGGAGATCTGGTTTACCACAGCTTGGAGACATTATGCTGGGAAAATAATCTAGTAGAGCTCAAGGATGGCTGAGGATTTGAGATTTTAAGTTTAAGATTGCCTAGCACCATCTGCTGGGCACCTCTGCTCCGCCCTGCGACTCGCTCCGTTCTGCTCCAGAATAAAGCAGACCTTGGTATGCAGAGCCATTTCCTATCTGGTGCATGCAAAAAAAACCCACAAAACCCCAGGAAGAAATAGCGGTGAGGAAAGCGAGATAGTCATCGGTCCGTCGGAGAGCTGCTGAATTCTTCTAGACCACTGTTTTTCCCCTCTACGCTGTGCAGGAGAGTTCTCGTGAGTTCAAAACGCCAGGAATGAACTCCAGTTGCTGGAGATTTAGAAAGCAGAAGTAAAAGTTTTCGAGTGGCTTCAAGTTGTAGTTAGGCTTTTGAAAGTCATGTGGCATTAAAATAAATTTACTGTCTAATTAAGGCAAACTGAACTAAATATAACAAGAAGAGTATGTTGGGATTTGGTAACACTGTGCAAACCAGAAAAAGTTTTTGAAGTGGAGGTTGCTTACTTGAAATAGGAACATGACCGTAGACAAATCCTGCTGATGCTTTTTCTTGGTTGAATGCAGAGGAATTCCCCTGACTTAAAAGCGTTTGCTGTGACATCCTTCGTTACTGCCTGATGACAGGTCTCCCGTTTCCTCCTACGCATTCCACTGATGGCGGTTTCACGACGACGGCGGCGGCAAACGTAGATAAGGCGGCTGCTGGTGCGATCCGGGTGTCAACACTGAGGGCCTCTTTTGTCTGTTGACTTTATTTGAGCTAACTTTACCAAGCGAGGTTATTTTCAGGTCTCCCTTTCTTCAGCTGGTGCCACGAGAAGGGCACTGCAGTCTCAGCGGGAGGTGGTCAGCCTCTTCCAAATCTGTTGCCATGAAAAATAGGTAGAACTTTGGATGTCGTTAGGGTGAGGGCAATCACGCTTGGTTTTGTTCAGCCCTGCTTGCAGGTGTTTTCTGCCACCCAAGACTCAACGGCGTGTTCATTGGGGTTGGGAAATGGTAGACTAATAGGAATGTTTTACCTGGTTTTATGCGTTTCCAGTTGTACGGGAGGAGAGCGCCGTGGGAGGATCCTGCCAAATGGGTAATGGACACCTACCCCTGGGCAGCCACCCCCCAGCACCATGAGTGGCCGCCTCTGCTACAGCTGCGGCCTGAAGACGTGGGCTTCGACGGCTACTCCATGTCACGGGAAGGCTCGACCAGCAAACAGGTTCCAGCGAGTGATGCTGAAGGAGATCCTTTGGTAAGTTGTCATTTGGGGCAAGAGCAGAACCGCTTCCTTTCCCTCGTTTCTAGGGATTAGAGACGGGAATTGGAAGAGTAAAGGACAGCTGGGTGTTTTAGAATGAGAAGGCAACGTTTCTCGTCAAGTCAGGCCGGGGAATCCATTCGCACAGAAGGCCCGTACGGTTTTGCAAGAAACAGCGGCAGAAGTTTTTCAGATTCGTTGGTTGAGGATATTTTGAGGATTTGGTTTTTGAGGCGTGACTAAGGATGTGTGTCGTAAACTTAAATTCTACACTGTGGAGTTAAATCTGTGATCTTGTTAAACGTACTTAAATAAACACAGTGGAACCATTTCATTTAGCCTCTTTTGCCACAATCACAGAATAGGCTTGTTGCTTTCCTTCACGTGGCTTTTAGAGGTGTATTCCTGAGACCAAATGAAAATGGAGATTTCCCAAGAATATATGAACTAATAGTCTCCATGGCTGGCGTCTAATGTATGAATCACAAACACCGCACAAGCATATAGGGAAACGCTAACGTGTATAGAATGTATGAACTGAGCTTGAAGGTAACGCTAAATACACGTTTTCTTCCAGTGGGAAACAACTGCTGAGGCCGCTGTGCAAACTGCACGCCCTGAAGCTGTTCTGTTGAGGTGTACGTTTTTCCGGACAGCTGGGAGTATAGATTGTGTGTTACAGTTTTTACTAGCTCATATATACCTATGCAAATATCAAGCTCGATATTAGGACATTTGGATTTGCCTCTTTTGACTGATCTGTCCGTGTTTCCATGGGTCGGAGGAAGACAGGGGCAGGATGCTCGCAGAATCCTGTCGAGTACGGCTGGCGACTAGTCCCTTCAGTCTTCTCGTTGTCACCTTTAGTGGGAAAGCATACTTTTTATGACTAACTGGCACAGTGCTATAATACGATTTACAGTTAATATCCCAGTTAATATCTTAATATTAATTACCCCACTCGTTTCTTCCTTTCCTTTGTTACCCGCTGCCAAAGTGAATGCCATTGTAACTTTCATATGGAGTTGGTGCTCTTTCTACCTCAGGGTATAAATAATCGTGAACTTCTGTGCCTCTGCAGATGAACATGCTCATGAGACTGCAAGAAGCGGCCAACTACTCAAGTCCCCAGAGTTACGACAGTGACTCTAACAGCAACAGCCATCATGATGACATCCTCGATTCGTCTCTGGAGTCGACGTTGTGATCTTTCTCAGATAGAAAGAGGTTGTTTCCATTATTGCTCTCCCACGTGGCAAGAACCCTGATCACAGACTCATGAAAAGAACACGTTCCTGGGCTGGGCTGGGATCTCAGTATTAGAGCTGCAAGAACAACAAGACACTTGGAGTCAGTCTTGAACCTGGGTGCAGGCAACCCAAGCAACCTTTGTATTGTTTTTCTTTTGATGATGACGAGAACTGCACTATTCCTTTGTTTTCTTCTGTTTAGTTGCTGTAAGCTCTCATGCCTAAGATACTGAAGATGTTAAGAATAATCATCATGACTAAAAGTTGAAGGGGCGGGCGGGGGAACTTCACAGCTATGAAGCAAACAGCTTTGTGCCATGTACTGTCTGGAAGGAGAGGGGAGAGGAAATTTTTGCCTATGCTGCTTCTGACCAAACACATTTAGGTGAGGGCTGGACTTTTACCAATCAGCTTTGCGGATTAAACGCAGCTTCATATAGTTCTGGTGCTATAACGATATCGCTTGCCTTGGTAGTGATACTCAAAAAAGGCAAAGCTGCAAAACAGGGAAGTTTGAATAAATATTAAAAAAGAGAAAAGACAAAAAAAAAGAAAAGAAAAGAAAAGAAAAAGCGCTGCTCTCCTTGCCAGTCTGAGACCTTGGCTTGCTTTCGTTGTGTGTTTATAAAGATATATATATAAATAGGAATATATAAAAATATATATACAGTCTGAGCAAATCAGGTTCTTTCAAACACTGTGTAACAATCAGTCCTACTACAAGTGAAAGATCAGGTAGCCCTTTGCTAGTCAGGGCCTGATTCTCTTCCCACTTTCGTCCATGTCGCCAACTCGGTTGACTTCAGTGGCGTGACACCCAATTTATTTACGCTGAGGAGAGCGAGTTTCCCTCCTCTGCCGAAGTCAGCGGAAGGGCCGTGCCCCGTGAAGTCCTACAGCTCCAAAGGACCTTCGGCAGTGCACAGGCGTTGCGAGCCCTGTACACAGAGGTGAGCTGCACCCCTGAAAAGGGATTAATCGGACTTTCAGTTTTTAATTCTTGCCATGAAATGTTACAGCCTTTTTCTAAAAACTTGGGGTTTTGTTCAGAGGTTTCGTTCCAATCAGCACAACCGTAAATGGGTTAATTAAAATTCAGCTCCGTGACAGTTCCAGTGCTACTCTAGCGACAACATTTACTTCCACGATTTTTCTTTTTAATTGCAAAAAAAAAAAAAAAAAAAAAAAAAGAAAATCAGTATTCTAGCAGTATTCAGGTCTGCAAAAAAAAAAAAAAAAGGAGGGAAGGTACTGCATCTTTTCAGTTTAGCTGGGCCATGGTTTTGAGTTTTGGCAGAGCTGTGAACCTGGTTTTATTTCTCCTCCTCTCCGAACGCACACACGTACACTATCAGTGTTAAGGCTTGTACTTCTGTTGGGGAACAAGAACACCTCCCAAAGAATCGCACTTTCCTTTTTACGGAAGCAAACGCTTACACCACCATCACCACAACGTCAGCTGTACCTCAGCAAAAACATCACTCCTCAATATTGGTTTGTACTAGCCTTTCCAGCTGTCTTTTGGTGCTGACTTTTAAAGCGATGCCTTATTTTGTACTAATTGTGTTTGATTAAATTAGTGCTGTATATTCTGGGATTTTATTTAAAGAAACAGGGCTAAAGTCATCTCTTGGAATATCCTAAGTTGCTGTGAATATTGTTTGTATGAGATACTAGAATTTGTTGAAATGTGACAAAAAAGGAGGGAAATGAGATAACTTTTCAGGTTCATATCAGTCTGCAGCTAATAAATCACTGAAAAGCTCTTTTATACATGCAGGAGAAAAAAAAAGCTTTTCAACTATAATAAATGCTGTCATTACTGAATTACAGGAATATGCTGGTTTTTCAATGTACAGAAAGAAAACTTACTGCAAACACTTTTTTAAGAGCTTGTGGGTTTCAAGTAATATAACAGACAAGTTCATGCTTCTGTGACTCAGCTTGAGAGGATCGTTTTATTATACCTCATGACTTTCTGTAATATAACTGTACTTTGTCTTACTGAGCTGGTCTTGAATCTGCTCCTGTTACAACTTTTAAGTGCTGATGACTTTTTTTTTTTTTTAAGAAAAATATTGTAAAAGAAAAATTTAAATATTTTAATGATGGGGGGAAGAGCTTGGTGTTGTTACTGTTTTAACCTTATGAACTCTATTTCATTATTTCACTGAACGAAATACCGAGGGTTACTCAGCCAATGTTCCTAATCCAGCTCTTGGTACTGTAAAGATGGCATAAATCTGTATGGAATCGAACACATAGATAGCATGCTGATGACAAGTTTGAGAGAGGTTAATTTTTCCAGTAGTCTTGACAATTCTGCTTCCCAGCACTGACTTTACCTGCTACTACTGTGAATTTTGGTACCCAATCCCCCAGCTGAATCCATGCAGATAGAGCATGTGCCTGTTTAAGAAAAAACACAAACCAGTTGCAGGGCTAGGGCTTTAAATGGACTTAATATCCTAGTAAATGTCTCAGTTAACCTTAAACTGAGTGCTGTAAGACATGTTTAAAATGGTGTTTTATTTGTGGGAAACGGGGTATTTTTTTTTTCTCATTTTTAATCCTGTGCCTAAGCTCAGGAAGGAATATTTCTGTTATCTATTATTTTTTTATTGACACTAACTTGGACTACAGTGAGAGGCAATTTTGAGTAGGCTAGTCGTTCTAAGCATCACAATATTCAGTGTCTTTTCTGAAACTTCGGGAAGCAGGGTTACCTGTTGTGCACACGTCTTAGTTTTTATCAAGACTTTTCATAGATTAAGTCTTTCTTTAAGTGACTTTGTTCTCCTTTAAGGCTTATTCAAAACGCTTCCTTTTTTTTTTTTTTTGCCTTTTTTTTTTCCTTACAATGTTGGCTTGTTTGAAAAAAAAATCAACAAGAAAGAAATGCAAGATTCTATGCAACATTCATGTTGAGTTATAAATTGAAAGTATAAACCATTTTCTTTCCTTCAGAACTGCCAAGAATGATACAGGCCATAAATGAGATGTGGTTTATTTGGGGAAGGGGAGGGAGGGGGTCGGTTAACCTTTTTGTACATTTTGAAAGAAGCAAACTGATATTTCATTGTTGATGCTTAACTTCGATATTATGTGTATGAAATCTTGTCTAAATGTGGCAATTTTCTTTCAAGAAAAAAAATACAAAAAACAAAGCAAAAAAATCTTTGTCGATATTAAATGGAAGGTTGCTGTTTTGATCTAGTCGTTTCCAGTGGAACAGTTTATGAAATATGTTCTATAAGATGTACATTTTTTCATTGTAACATAGAAATGTAAATATTTGATTAAAAGTGCTGCATTTTGATGAATTTTTTCTAGCCATTTTTAAAGAGAAAAACTAGGAATTGAGTATTTTGTGTACGTTTATGATGTTTTCCATTTGCTCCTCTCCCTATTTAATTTTCAGTTCTCATTTAGGATTGGAATTTGTGAATGGTCTGTTTGAGATCATGCCTCCCCTTTCTCACCCTCCCGTTTCTCCCCCTTCCCCGCCCCCTGTGTCATGGAGAATAAAGCTGATGATTGTACCAGTCTTAAATTATTCATGATTCAATAAAATTGATGCTTATTTATTCAGATTTGTGGCTTCCCAGAACTTTTTGTCCCTTCTTGGTCAACGTTTTCTATTTTTATTTGAAGGTTGTGGGGTTCGCTTCTGGCTTTTACTGGCTTCTTGTAAGTACTTGTGAAAAGATGCCAACAGCCCTTACCCACGTCCAGGAGGATGGGTCTAGCAGAGGGACTACACCAATACGATTCTCTCCCATAGCGAGTATTTGCACAGAACATCCATCAAGATCTGCTCAAGGCAAGACCGGTCCATCCATTTAGAGTGTCTCTGCATAAAGCTCCAAGTCAGTCAATACGTGGCCAGCAGGCTGGACATACCCTGGTACCAGCTGGTGCCGGCTTCTGTTTCCAGAGAAGTCCCTGTGGGTCACAAGGGCTGCAGGTAGCGGTGTGTGTTAGGCGTCTTCTCAACACGCTTTGCAGAATGAACTTCACAGAATGGCTTGGGTTGGGAGGGACCCTTAAAGGCCGTCTGGTCCAACCCCCATGCGATGAGCAGGGACATCTTCAACCAGATCAGGTTGCTCAGAGCCCCGTCCGACCTGACCTTGAAAGTTTCCAGGGATGGGGCATCCACCACCTCTCTGGGCAACCTACGCATTCCACACATCATTACAATTTCCTCTTCACCCATTTGATAGAGACACTACGATTATACAGTAATAAATTTACGTTGGTCAGGAAAAACACATAGGGATCTGTTCTCCTTTCTTTCAAATAAATACACTTGGGGGGTGGGGGGGAGTACTCTCTTTTCAGAAAGGATAAATCCAAAATCCTCTGCACTCAAAGTGTAAGGGATAATACTCAACTGTACTAATTTTTTTCCTGGAGACTATTTCCTATTCGGTTTTTCTGCTTTTTGGATGGTTCCGTGTAGTTATCTTGTCCTCTACTGACTGTTTTGAACTATTGACATTGGTAAGACAGTTTCACCTATATAAAAGAAAAAGTTTTGAAAGAGAAATTCTGCTGAAGTTTGATAATCTGCGTTCAAGTTAGATTCGTCTAAAATACTCTTCACTTGTTTTCTAATAATGCAGCAGAGCAAACTGTAACTTGGAGATGATCTTCTGTAATGTGGGCTTCATCTGTCCCTCCACAGCAATCCTCCAGAGGCAGAACAGTTTTGGACATGTCTGAGCAGATTTGTCTGCGTTCTGTAAAATTCCTTTGATTCACAGAACTGCATGTTTTAGAATTGGCCCTGGAAAGCGCTCCAGCCCTGACCTTGGACAATGTTTGAATCAATACTGGACTAGCACCAAAATGCTTAATATCTCTCGGGAGCTCGTCTTCCCTTTCCTTTTTTGCTGCCCCATCCCTTCCCCATGTTCGTCGTCTTTGCTCTGTGTACACTGTCTTGTACACTCATCTTCACTTTTTTTTTTTCCTTTACTTCATTTTCTCTTTAACCTTTATTGCCCTGCTTTTCTGTTTCCAACATCCTACTTCATTCTCGCTTTATATCCTTCCTGGATCCACCTCGATGTTCCTCAGTGCCGTAGGATCGGTGCTGACTTCCTTTCTGCAATGGAAAAGGAAATTCCCTGGAGTCGTTTTATGAACTCGGTCTGCAGCCTGTCACATGTACTTACACCCTTTGCTTTCCACTGACCTATTCCACCGGGACCTTGAAGTCGTCCCCTCAAGAACCAGCGCGGGAAATACCTCCCGGTACCCTTCAGGCTCACATCCTCTCTTCTGCACTTTCTGGGCACGGCCGTGTTTTACCACCTCACTGATGCTGACAATTTTGACTTTAATCTCTGTTAGGTGATAACCGAGGGCGCATGGTATGGAAGCACCTACTCTTCGTTGGTTTGTAGCTTTTAAAGTGGACAATCGGTCTGATTCTCTCTGCTCCACAGTTTATAGCCCTCCCCCCCCCCAGCACAAGGGAGGACCCGTGTGAGGTTGCTTTCAACAGCACACATTTGCAGTGTGTCGGCAGGAGAGGAGCAGCTGCCTGTGGACCCTATAAGCCTACGCTCATTCCTGCCCCCTCCTTCTTTATGAGGAGAAGACTTTGGTGGGGCGTAGAGCAGAGCACAGCAGCTGAGGACAACTCTCATCTCTGCCAACAGCAGTGGGACTGACTGTAGGCAAATACTTCCCCGTGGACATCTCCATTTGCTTAGTCACACAAAGAAATCCATGTTCTTTTCTCCTTCCTTGCTCACAGAATCACCGAATGGGTTGGGTTGGATTGGAAGGGTCCTTTAAAGCTCATCTAGTCCAACCCCCTGCAGTGAGCAGGGGCATCTTCAACCAGATCAGGTTGCTCAGACACACAGATGCTTTTGATTTGCTCCTTCGCAGGTGTGTTGGGTTTGTGTAGCGGGGCTGGGGCCTACAGGGATGGTGGCTTCTGTGAGAAGCTGCCAGATGCTTCCCCCATGTCTGACAGAGCCTCTGCCAGCCAAGGCCGAGCCCATCAGAGATGCTGGTAGCACCTTGCAGATAACGTATTTAGGAAGGGGAAAAGAAGTTGCTGCGGAACAGAACAGCAGCCGGGAGAGAGGAGTGAGAAGATGTGAGAGGAACAGCCCTGCAGCCCCCCACGTCAGTGCAGAAGGAGGGGGAGGAGATGCTCCAGGCGCCGGAGCAGAGATTCCCTGGCAGCCCGTGGTGAGGAAGACCCCGGTGAGGCAGGCTGTGCCCCTGCAGCCCAGGGAGGTCCCCGGGGGAGCAGAT
>JANZLQ010000022.1:25168319-25201062 GCA_026212715.1 Elanus axillaris | reverse complement strand
GATGCGTGCACCCACACGCATGCAGTCACACAAATGCGTTATTCTATCACATCCCATTTTTGCCCAAATTTTCAGGTGAAATACTTTGCATCTCTACTGCCTGTATAAAATGTTATGTAGGGTTTGGTTTTGGTTTTGGTTTTGGACTTTTGTTGGTTTTTGTTGGTAGTGTTTGACTGTTTGGCAAAGGCTTTTGTGTTTGCGCACAGGTATTGAGTGTGTTTTGTGAATTGTGTTCGGGTCTATTGAGTGGACAAACCAGCATACAATTCACAGAACACAGCAGCAAGAAGTTTCATAAAATAATCCAAATCCCGTTCTCATTGAAGTCTGTAGACATTTTGCCAGTGAGAAAAAAACCATGCTGTAATTAAGCAACATGTAAACTTTCCAGCAAGGATGGTAGGATGCAGTTAGAGCAGAGCAGCGTGCCTACGTGTAGTGGGAACCTCCAGGTCCCTATTCTCTAGAGTTAGTCGAGCATTCACAGAGAAGTTGGGCTGTTACTTGGACTCACTTGAGTTTTAAAGTATTGGCCAAGATTAGATGTAGGCGTTTTGTAGTGAACACGCCCCTACTGCAGACTACCAGAGGTTTCACTCGGTTCGGTTGCTTCTGCCAATACCCGAAGACTTCAAGCACAGACGGTGGGAATAGGAGATTTGCCACCTACCCTCTTCGGTTAAGGGCTGAGAGAGGTTGCAGTGGCTATTCCCAATGAAACCTTTGAATCCAGATACTTGGGAAGAACCAAACTGATGTTGCCGATTATAGTTAGGCTAAAGCGAATGATGCTGTAAAAATGTTCATGTTCTAGGCAGGAATGCTGTAATTTGTAGATCACCTATAAGTATGTTCAGACACGGGAAATGGGTTGTTGTAGGAGCGTTACACCTGAACTTTAGTACTTAGTGGATGTCCTGAGCACACACAATCCGGCTAAGATCTTGTGCTGAGGTGAGGCTTCCTTGGTGCCAGTGGTATTGTACTTAGAGGGACGTTTCCCATCAGGGCTCTTCGGCCAGTTTGGCAGCTGGCTGTCGCCGGATGGAAAAGATTTGGTTCCTCCTGCCTCATCCCCTTCTTGTTCCTGGCTGTGTAAGCCCGTGGGTTCTCTGTGTCAGCTCTGGTGCTTAACAGATCCTGTAGCAACCTGTCTCAGTGTCCCGGCACAAAGCTAACTTGAGGAAACAAACCCAAGCAGTTTGCAGCTGGTATAGCAAGCCGTACGCTGGTGCCGGGTGCCGCGTCAGGGCTAAAGCCCCGGTGGTGGAGAGGGAAGGACCGCAGCCCCGGCAGCGGTGCGGCAGGGCACCAGCTTTTGCTGCGTGCAAGACATGATGTGAGCTCAGGCTGGAATGTCTAACTTGATATTTATTTTTTAAATTCTTTGCTCACTGCTTCTAAATTCTGAGGTTTGTTTTGCCCCCCCATTTATTTTTCCTTTTCTTTCCTTAGGTTAGCCCACTAACACCATGCCTCTAGTGCAGTTACTATTTTGACCTAGCTTTCACCCTGTTGATTGCTTTTCAGAGCAATTTGGGGAGGATGTGCTGTTCCTTAGTTGAATGCAGTCTTTTTTCTGAGCTGGGAATTAGTAAAAGAAGATTTTGACAAACTGCCATTGAAAAAGGAAAGATGGTGGTCAAACCCCCTTATTTATGTAAAAAACCCTGCGATAGTGTCTGTATGTTCACTGTTGCAAGCTCAGCGTCTGAAAGCACAAAACAAATTGATCCCAGCCATGGTCATAAAGCAGCTACACTGCAGTATTTTTGTGGTTAATTCTTGTGGAAGAGGAACGTCTGGGATCTGCAGAAGGTTGGGCCATACAAGCAAATGACATGCCTGATTAACAGAACCTTGTTACGAGATAATAGTGACTCTGCTGTCTTGCTCTGGTATTTATGAAGAATAAACAAGACCAAGAAAAAGCCAAGACATCTGCTTTCTGAACAGAAGCCCTCAGACCGTTGACAACCTTCTAGTCCAATTACTCCATGTCTTTTACACCCAATGATTGATGCAGGTCTGATCGTTTAATCTGGGGGAAGCTGAAGGCAAATGAAATGGAGCTTCTGTGCTTGTCTGACTGACCTGGATAACATACCCACTCGAATTAGCCGTGAGTACTTGAGACAAATACAAGACTTCTATTTACCTTGATGCGGTGGAAGGAAGAGACGCCTAACCTACCAAAGACAGTACAAGGTACCAAGGCTCCTGGGTTCTTTTCACTCTCCTATCTGCAGAGTAAAATGATGTAAACTGATTAACTTCACTGAGCCTCTCGGATTCCTTCCGTCCGGTCTGGCTATAGCGTTCATAGCACTAACTTCTAGAAGTTTTTTTGAGGCTTAGTTAAGACACGGATCTACTTTTTTCTTCCATACTTTACCAGAAACATACATTAACATTACTTACGCTTACAGCTTCAAGGAAAGCTTTATCTTTGAATGTTTCTCCTTCGCACCTTTGGTACTTGCTATATAATTTTTGCAGTTTAGATATGAACTGATTTTACTTCCAGTAGCTCACATTGTGTTAAGGGGGAGTAGCGGAAAAGAAAAAAGGCTTTTTTTTCTTTCATTCCATGCTGTCATGTAAAAATTATGAAATAATATTACATGAGAAAATAATAATAATAATAATGATAAAAAAGCTGTTGGATGGGCACTGCTGGTTTGTCAAAGTTGTTTCATGTGTTTACAGTAAACCTATCTGCCCAGGTCGCACAACTGAAGTTAAAAGCGATGCTTAGAGGGTGATGTTAGACAAAGAGGCTGAGCTCTGTCTAGCAGCTTGCGGGTGCTGGAAGGGAGAGTCGCTCTCCGATCTGTTTTGACCATGTGAGTCTATGGTTTCACTTGCGGCGGTTCTGGTACTCATTTGACCTCTTCGTGAATCACTTTGGTTCACTAACTCAATGGGAAGTTCCTCAAGAAAAATAAAAAAAAGAGGCAATTTTAAAAAATTGGGGTTCATGGTTGAACAAAAGGAATTAGTCCAGCTAGGGACATAAATATTTTCAATTTGATTTCTCTTTTCAGTTAAATTATGGTGCGAGAGAGATGCATGTCAGGAAATTAAAAGAAAGAATCCCTCTCCAAAGTTAGAATGGGGTGTGTCTGACCTTCTTCAACCAGACTTGTCAGTCAGAAATATTTGGCCCAGTCTAAGTTTGAAAGTGATGAGTTTTGCACACTTTTTTCCCCGTTTTTCTCATCCTTTACTCTTCTATTCAGGTCTGTCTATCCCAGAGGTGTCACAGAGAGAGAGAGGCTAAGGTGAGCATAATAAATCCAGAGCGAAGGGCCAGGTGGGCATTTCTGGACTGGAAAGTCATGAGCACGGACTGCATGAAAATCCTATTTGTACTCTGTGCAAGCTGTTTGCTTGCAGTTGCCTTTGGGAAGGGCTTAGGCTGGGTAAGCAGGCAGGTCAGCTTATGAAACTGCAGAAGAAAAGGTATCAGGTAGGTCTTTGTGTTTCCTTCTGGAGCTTGTTGAATGTGGAAACACCACTACGAGCTGTTTCAGCGCCAGTTACAAAGCTGAGCTTGTAGCCAGGCTTCCTCACCGGTCTCTGTCCACCCGTACTTTTATGCTTCACATTGTTTGTTGGTCGGGGTTGAACAAACCTGTGTTGAACATTTCTAGCACAGTTCATTACTGGTAAAAAGGAAACAAGGAGCTTTTCGTGTCTGCTGAGTAAGTCAGATATATGACACGGAGAGAAATGATCTTCCTCTCAGAGCTGTAGAAAGTTGAACGGCAGAAGTAAATAACCAACAATGGGATATGCTCAACAATATTTATGTGAGCTTTGTGTTCTCAGATACACTTGGATGGCGGTGAATTGTCAGTTACTATATCAATCTGCCAAGTATGAATAGCTCTCAAAGAGCTTGAACGTTCTCAGGTTAAGGCATCTGTAAAGCTGGTAGAGATCATGCATGATATTGATATGACCTCATTCTGAGGGCATATAAATTAAATCATTCCTAAGCAAGGGCATCGGCTCGCTCAGCAATGTTCACATGGAAACATGAGACATTTTGCAAACAGGCAGATACCCTGGTACTTGCCTGTCGGATCAGGCGTGGTTCAGTTTGTCTTTATCGTTTTCGCACTGCGCTCATCACTGTGGCTGACACAGAGAGCTTTAGCGTTTTCACTAAATTGTCTTTATTTGACAGAGGATCTTTCTGGGAGGGAGTGGAGTTTGTATCATTCCTGGGGCATGATCTTATCTAAAATATTTTGCGTGCACAAAATAGGAAAGTGCCATTCACCACTTAAGGATGTAGAAACCAGAAAAGAGTGTAAGGCTTGTGCTGATCCACCCAAAGAGGAAGTTTTGGCAGTGATTTTTAAATTGTGGCTAGACGGGAGTCTAAAGTCACAGCCGTAGATTACAGATTATTTACTTAGTTACAGCTAAGTAATTGAGTTCTAGGTAGATCCTAGGCCTCTCTGTTGAGCCATATGGTATTAATACACGGGACTAATACTTTCCATCCTTTCTTGTTGCCTTCTATGGCAGGTTGACAGCTATTTTGTGATACTCATTTCAGAATCTTCGGAAGCTCTGATCAAGTCAAAGATGCTCTTGATTCTCTGCCCGCCTTCAGTGAAGTCGATCAAACTGATCAACAGCTGATCAAACTCTCTCCTGAGAGAAGATCAGGCAGTAGTTCGGGAAATGGTGTGCAACCTTCCGTCTTCAGTGAGCAGTGCCCCATTTCTGTAGCTTTTCTTCTTGCTGACAAAAAGATCCTCCACGCTCATTGTCATCTAGGTATCTTCCTTGCTGTACTTTCTGACAAGTAGCACACTTGGGCTGCTACCACGTTCTGTGTTATCGCACTGGTAAACATCTATTGGCACTTATTTGAATCCATTTTCAAGAAAACTCCATGGGTGCGGCTCTCAGTCTGCATCTTTGTAGCACATCGGAGCTTTGCGCCGGTGCAATTGAGCAGGTACTTTGGTTTTTTCCAGTAGTCTTCATGCTCCCAAGCACGACGATAGATGATAAGCGTGAAGATACGATATATGCATAAACCAATTGTGTGGTATGCTCACGGCTAGTGAGCTGGATGGGGTCCAGCAATAGGAAGCTCCAGGATGGTGTATTTGGGGAAAGAAATCTGCTGTTGCCTTCTCAGATGCCCTGCCCTAATTTTGTGTTGTAGTGTGGAGCTAGGCTGTTCTCCTTAACACAGAAGAGCGTGCCTACCCTCTGGTGCTACCAGAAATTCATGTAGCTATCTGGATTTGCTGCTACGTGGGATCATCTGCTTGGGACACTGTGACATCTCGGTTGACTTTTAGATGCAAACTTCTGAAAATTCTGGGTTTGACCCCACATTGTGTGCAGACAGCTGCTCAAAAACTTTAGAAAAAAGAACTTACAGGAGCAATATTTAGAATATTACTGCTGAATCTAATCTGCACATCATGTTAGTTGACTACTTCTGCTTTTCTGTGGGCCAAAACTAATTGGGCAAAATCTGTAATAAAATTTTATGAGCGTGTGACACTTTCACTGAGATATGAATCATCTATGCAGATCAGGTAAAAGTGTTCACGTAGAGACATCCCGTGAGGTTTTTTCTTGGCAAGATGAAAAGTCTGTTTTTAATGCAAAAGATCTGTTAAAATCCTACCCTAGGGCCAGGCTAGTTGTAATTTTAGCCATCACTGCTCCGTTGCTAGGGCGTATCTGAAACAATCCAACTATACCTTTCCTCCTAGGGTATACATGACCTGTATGGAGGTCTAGGTTTTGCCTTAGCTGTAGAGACCAGTGACCTATTACGATTGTGTTTCCCTCAGAACTCCCAAATCCATTAATTACCAACTTCATTGTCAAGCCAAGACCTAAAAACCCCTCTTGTGAATAAACACTGGCCTCAGAGGGCATTTTTTATGTTCAGCTTAATGAATCTCTGTTACACAATCAGAGACTTGCTGATATAGGACAGCAAATGAAAACAAACAGGATGACAATACACAACTTAGTAGCCTGGGACTACTTACATCAGCTGTTAAAGGTAATTGTTGATTCTTAATGGTGTCTGATAAATTCAGGATCTAGGGAAGAGATAGAATTGAAAGAGAAGCTGAAGTCATATCTCCAAACTGAATAGAGAAACTTTCTGCTTGGTTCTTACAAAGTTATACAAGCCATGAAGAAAGAAGCAGAGGAGTCTTTCTCCCTCTGTGTCACTCTTTGACATACCCAGGCTCAGTGCATACCACCATACTGGGGGATATTCTGTCCGCCACCTCTGTTAGCCACCGGTCTTGACCATTAAGGCAAATGCGGTGCATGTGCTTGTTCTGCTTCCCCAATGCTCAGGTCTTAGTATCACAGTCTCCTTTGCTATGCAAAGAGCACGTCAGAGGCCATGCTGTAGGCTACATAGCACTCAACTGTGGGCTTTAGACGCTGTTAAAGTACTCCCATTTTGGCCGTGATTGACAAGGACATTGTAAGAAAACACGCTGTAGAAGGGTAGGTGAGAGAATAATCTTGACCAAGTACAAATGATCGAACAAAAATGACCGAGGGTCCCCATTAAGTAGTATGCAAAACCCAGTTTTAACTCATCCCACACACCAGCTCCTCCGGTGAACAAACAGTCCATTAAATGCTTTCTCAGACAGTATTGCACTGAAATTGTTACTTGCAAGAGTGAGGACTATTGATGGGACTAAAATGCACGAGGCCAGGTCCCACACCGACTTATACCACGTCAAGTCCCACCCATCAGAGCTGCCATTCACAGGATAAATTTAAAAACCACTTGTTTTGGTACGGTTGCAGGGTATTAAACCAGTAATTGCTGCTTAGGCAAAGGGAAGGATGACTGAATCACTAGGAATAACTGCAGGAGGAAGGAACCCACCTTTTAACACAAGCCCAGAGAGTGGCCTGTTTCATTATACGTTGAAAACCGTGCTATTTGCTCGTATATGCTTACCTCCCTGGCTTGAAATCCTTCTGATCTGTCTAATACAGTTCATTGCCAAGCACAAGTTGACTGATTTGGAGTTCCTGTGGCCCCGTGGCTATTCCTTTAACATTTGCGGGGAGTCCAGGTTCCCATGTGCAATTAACTTATCTTTTAAAAACTCCCCTGACTCCTATTTGCTATAGATTTATACAGCATCTGATACAATGAGCTGTTATCTGATTGAGGCCTCCAGGCTCCTCTTTCTTTCCTTTCCCCCCACCCCCATTTGTCTGTGCAACGGGAAGGAAAGGACTTTTTTAACTCCTTTGATTTCTGCGGTCTGGTGTTTACTGAATGTTTGACAGTTGCTCTTGACTGGCAGTGATATTTCTGATTCCCATCCAGTGCTAACCAGGTGAAGGCTGCATAGCCTTCTGAATCGGCTAGAAACAGCTGCCTTTGGTTACCCTTATTTTTAGGATTAAACAGTAAAATACTTTGTCACTATGGAAAATAACAGGACAAAATTATCTGTAGTAATAAGTTTTCACATTATTAAAAAGGATTTTTAAAAATTATTATTAAAGGTATCATTATTTTACTATATTTTATTATTATTTTAGTATTATTAAAGGAAAAAGAAAGGCCAAAACGACTTTGCCATCATATAGAACACAACAGCATTTGCTGTTGAGAAACATTCTAGTAAAATTATTTTGCAGTGGCTGTATCTAGTATAAAGCACACTGCCTTGGACACCAGTAGAAAATTACTGCAACGTGATAGATACTTGCATTAAATGATACCCAATCTTATTGCATTCATTACAGTGTGATTACAGCTGTGCTATTTCAGAGTCTTAACACAGCTGGCATCTCTGAAGCTACAACAATCTCACCATTTTACACGAGTGATGGTAATCTTTACATCGCTTCTGCGTTTTCCTAAAAACAAATGATATATTATCAGTAACAAAGCAACAAACCCAATTCATTGATCTTAGCGCTTGGCTTGCCAGAAACAAACCGCACTGTTCATCCCATTAGTATAGGATCCTGTTCACTGAAGCAAACATTAAAATTAAAACTTTCTAGTGAAAGGTGGCCCATGTAATATTGGGGGGTGGGGTGGTATTTGGCGCGTATCTATTCTAAATAAAGCGGGATGATAAAACGCACCTGAAAATCTAATGGTTTTGTATTAACAGCAAATATAGCGGAAAGGAGACGGGAAGATGGGTGAAGCTGTGAGGGGGTTTAGCTAATCTTTTTAAAAAAATTTAAGTTGTTTTGCCTTTTTATTACAGACTTTAATGTGTAAAGGGCCATACCGCTGCTTTGGAGTTTGATCCTGTTCGGTCATGCACAAATCTCAGGGCAAAAGGCTCACTAACAGCCCGTTAAGATATTTGGAACTCTGTTTGCTCCGCAACAACATCCTCTGAAAAGAGCTGAGCCTCTGTCCAGCGTAGGGCAATACTAGATTAAAACAGTCATAAAGTCTTGCTTGGCTAGTGATCTCTCTGCTAGCGGCAGTTCCAGTTACTGCTGGGTGAATAGGAGGTGCTATTTCCAAACGCTTAGTTGCCCTCTAGTATAAAAGAAAAAGCCCAAAGACGTATTAATTCATTAAACATCATTTCCTTTTTCCTCCCCAAGGAAGACGGGTGCTTTTCTACCCTTCCAGGGCGACCAGCTAGTATAATTTAGCTACAAACCACCAAACCAACCTAAAAAGCCCCCAGACTGTGAAGAGAGACAAAACCCTGAAACATTTTCTCTCCTTTTTCCATCTCTCCTTAATTGCTTGGCTCTGTGAGGGAAAGGACTCCAAGCCCGAGCTTTGCACAAAACTCATCCAAGAGTGAAGAGGGCAAGCCGAACGCTGAGCCTCTCCAGCTGCCTTGAAGTGAATGGCTTTCCGAGGGGTATGAATGCTCGCTGTCTCTCCCCATACAATGTAGGTGTTACTGCTCACGAGGAGAAAAAACCAAAACAATAATCACTCGAAGGGCAGAGAAGGCCGTCGTGGGCAGGGGGGAAGCGTGTTCTCTCCTAAGGGTAGGAAATCATGCCGCCTTCGTTTGGGTCGGAGGGACTGGGCACGAAAGGTGAGGCAGGGTAGTGCTCTCAGAGGCTGGGGACACTTGCAAAGAAATGTTCTGCTCTGAGTGCAAAGGGGATAAAAAGCGTTTTGCAGTGAAATAGCAAAAAAGCTCCCTAACCCCCAAAAGCTGGAGTAGCACATCTGAAGATGTACATTCTTCTGGGCACGTTGTCAGAATCGGTTTCTTCTGGCTTTCCGCACCTACTCTCACTGTTAAGGTGTCTGCACGTGGCCTAGCAATTAGTTAATGAAATCAGAGCCTTTGTCATTTTCCTTCATAAAATTGAATACAAAATTCAATTGTTAGCAACTTTTCTGGAAGCGACTTCTGCTTACGCGGAGAGGAAAACAGCCGGTGATCACGGGGATAGCAAGGGTTCTGTGCTTTCCAATGGCACTTGTGGACATGTATATGCACCTGTATGTACGAGAGAGATCTCGTCGGAGGTGGAGAGGCAGAGGACGTGGTGTAACGTGGCTTTTCTGTCTTCATCTTCCAGCGTTGTTACATCCGGTGTCTCTTTTTTTTTTTTTTTTCCCCCCAATGTTTGTTTTGCCCCGCTCGTTTCGTATTTAACGTGCACCTTTGGGAACAAGAGAAGAGAGCAAGGAAGGCAAGTTGGGTGAGACCAGATGCCCGCACTTTTAACTCCAATCTTGTTCAGTTTGTATTTAGACCTTCTGAAGGCCTTTTGCATTAGTTACTTTTGGTCCGAGCAGACCTTTACTCTTATGTCAGCACAAAGGGGTTAGGTGCAGTGCTTTCTATGGCAAAAAGCCCTCGCTGAGGCTGAGCAAAATCTCAGCTTTTTCAGGAGCACGGCAACACAAAAGATTTAAGGGGGGAAATTGTTAAAAGGGAAGCCCTTTTCTCTTTGGATTGAATGCAGTGGGGAGATTAAAACTTTCATTTGAGATTTTGCTGTATTCATAGTAGTGAGGCCATGAATAGGTCTAAGTCAGAGCCCACAGTGGTTGTGGTGTGCCCTTTTATTCTCTGGCACATCTTCAGACACAGGTTGTTTTGCACTTGAAAGAGGTGAAAGAGGGGAATGTGGGATTTTGACAGCTGATATTGGCCTCTGAGCTCTTGATGGGGATTTTCTAATTAACCCCAAGGGCCCATCAGGTGGTCAAAATGGAATGATTTCTGTCAGAAAGGGCAAAAAGTTGGAATTTTCTATTTTTTTTTTTTTTTATTTTGGACAAATACACTGGGGATCATTTCTAATGTGGTATATACGATGAAAACAGTTACGAGGAGGACTTTAGAAATATTTGAGGCTCAAGTACCCCTATAGCTCAAAATTTCAAGGAAAACTTCCTTGCTCTTGAAGATTTCTTGGACTTTATGTAATAATAATGCTAATTTAAGCAAATGCCTTTTGATCCCAACATACTTCCCCCAAATCTGTAGCACTGAGACAGTCTGAGGTGGCACATTCCCACCCTGTCCTCTCCGACTTTGAGGACTGGGGGCAGCGAGTCCTAGGAAATCAGCTACGGGATCCTGACCGCATGTATGCAACTGGCAGAGCTGGTTAAGGAAAGCAGCTGCGCCGCAAAAAGGCTGGGCTAGAAGTGTGGTGGTTCGTATACTGCATAAAGCTCGCAAAACTTACTCCTTAAGTTTTAAAAGGCAACAATGCGAGCAGACCTCTCTGTGCGCGCGCGCGCACGTGCGCTGGTTTTACAGTGTTGAAGGTGGTACGATACAGAAGCACGTGCAAGTTTAAAGGCAGCTGCCCTCGTTATCTAGACTCGTCCTAAATCTGCCACGCAGGATGGAGGATTAAGATGCTAGGAGGAAAAAATCTTGAGAGTTGCGATACCTGTGAGTTGGGAAAGCTAACAGAAAGGCATTTGATATTAATTTTGTATGCCAGTGGTGCAGAAAGAAGAATGGAATTAAAGCTTTATAATACATGACTTTGTATAGATGTTTATACAGGACGGATAGAGAGGTGAGGTCTAAGAACTAGCACAGAAACTTGAGTGCCTTGTCCAAGACTCTTAATTTACTTTTTTTCTGTTTGGGGTATTTGAGAGTTGTAAAGGAAAAACTGTATAGCAAAGGAAAGGAGAAAAAGGCAGAAGGAACACGAAGGAGAGTGAAAAGAATCCTACTGAATTGATTAATCCAGAAGTAATAACAAATCTGTCTGGAACAGATGTCTTTATTCCTCTGCTTGCCCAAGGCAAGCCATAAATTTCTTCTGCACCTCAGAGCCAAGAGCAAGAAGTTGCAATGGTTCCTCCTTCTAGTCACATCAACGGTCATATGGAACATCTCTGCTTTGTCTGTTGTCTCTTCAGACTGGAAGGATGCCTCATCCACTTTTCCATAGCGCTCAAGTCCAAATTTCATGATTTGCAACGCGGTTGCAAGTGGCACCCTGCCCCAATCTTTGGTTTGTGCTGGACAGGAACATAGATGGACTGTGGAAAGGAGTAAGATCGTGAAGCCGAACACCCATAAATAGTGAATTTATCAGAACACTGCTAGCAAAGGGTAGTCATTGGGAGGAGAAAACAGGAAATTTAAGGATTGCAGAACCAGACCAAATGTTTCAAAACAAATCTTAAACCCAAGCAAAACTTGCTTTCGCTCACATTTGGCCACAAGATGTTTGGTACAGGTCCAAAAACGTGTTTTTCTGGAATTCACCGAGTTTCTTTTGAGCAAATAGAGCCAAAAGCTGTGGAAATTGAGCTGTTTCTGGTCTTATCCGATACTCGGAGGCAAATAGAGGTATACGTTAACTTCCATAAAGTAAAAGATATGCCCTGTCTTCTGCTTTTACAGAACTGTAGCTACTTTAGCATGATGGGTGACATTTGAACTTGCAAGTCTGCTACACAGGATGGGAACAAACTCATTTGGCTACTGAGACCCACGATTGGTTTGTAAAACTATGGAGGACTAGTACTTAGCAATTAAAATAGATGCTAAACAACTGCAAGAAAATCAATATGAGATCCAAACATATACTCAGAGAGAACCCTTTGGAGAGTCCAACTCCTCCAATTACATATGTTAGAAAGCGGTAGCCACCCCAATGGAGATTTCTGGATGTTTGGAGAATGCCTGCCTTAATATTCTTTAATGGTCTTGAGAATATGAATGAATAGATTTGACTTGGATCAGGAGTTTTATGCTTTACTTAGCCAGGGATTATTCCAAGAAACCTGATGAGACACAGACATTTATCCATCTTCACTGAAGTTATATTGCTAGTACTTCTTCTTGCCTAGCCCTTGCTGGAAATGGACTGATTTTTTTCCCTCCAGTCCCCACCAGCGTTACAGCGTGGATGAACAAGACATTTGTCTTGCTGACACATCTTGTTTCAGCTGTTGCTGTGACAAATTGTTTTTGCCATAGTTCAGCTGAAGTGCTGTAGAGTTGCTGGGAGTGACTACTGTATTCCGGGGGTTGTTCGTAATGGATTTCAAATTGTTTTTTGAGGATGGCTTTAAATCAAAATCGAAGCAAGTGTGACAAAGCTCTGTCAACCACAGATGACTTTACGTAGACAGAGCTACTGCTAGAGGGACCAAAAAGTGCAAGGTGGTTCTTGGTCCTCCTGCACCTACAAAATCTGGCCACTTTCTCAGCCGTGTTATGCACAGTATCTTTTGCCAGAGCATGTAAGAAAGGAATGTTTCCTCTTGTGGGGAGGATTTGGCCCCTGAAACAAAATCCCACTTCCAGTGCCTATCAATAAAATGCATTGTTTGGGAACTGGCCTGTGTGTTTTATGAACACTCCAGTACTTCTCCACCAGTGATTGCTTTAGATTATGAGATCAAATTTCACATGTTTTGGCAAGGGTGGAGAAAATAGTTCTACCATGATGATGACTATGCTATGTGATATTAAAGACATCCACATGCTCACTCTCAACTCATCAATTTTCTTCGCACGCTTAAGAAGAGTGGAAAGACCGTATCTCTACTTTGAGTGATTTATTATGGTGGGGTTATTATCTTGAACCTGCAAGAGCTTGCCGAGGCACTCCATGTTTATGGTCGCTTTCTGGCTGCTGGTGACCCCTGGTTCTGCAATGTGCTCCTCCTCCAACTGAATTACCTCGTCACTCTTGGTAGGTGTAGTTCAGTTTCTAATTAGTAATCCACGAGGAAAAACCTCCATCGGCTCACAGGGTAATAGCACGGCATCAAAAAGGAAAGCTTGTTTTCTAGGGACCGGTTGTTACAAGTTCTCTTGCATTTCCCAGAGAGTTTGGATAAAGCCATGGACTTGTGATCCTGAAGATCTGAACATGTCATGGCCCGCCAATTAACAAGATTAATTTCCCACGCACAAATTTGTCAGCTGCTTTTGAAACAAACTGGGAAGAACTGAGACACTTTCTAATTCCTCTTCCAATCTTCTAGACCAGAGAGACCTCATCCAGTTCAGTGTCCACAGGCATCTGCTCTGTGTCTGCTCTCCCACTGGCAGAAGTGAGAGCTCTAAGAAATGACAGCCTTTACAGGGAGAAATGTTTAAATGGGGATTTTTGAAGTGGAAACTCGTCCAGTTAACTCTCTGTGTCTTTCAAGTCTTAAGTAACGGTGGAACCAAAACGTAAATGATGTCTACCTAGCGGCGTAAGAGGTAGAAGCTGTAATATTGCTTTAGCAACTATATGAAGGTTTTCTTTGTTAGGCGTTAGCTTTGTGTGGGGCTACAAACTAACGCACTTTCATACCTGTTTTCTCTGTGCATTTTCTTTCTTGCTGAAAGTGTCACGCAGCACAGGGGGATTGTGTGTTTATTTGTGAACAGTGTTTACTTATTTTCTGTCTTTGTGTGTGCCGAGAGAAATGCAACAGCATCCACTCTAAACACAGTTGGGGGAAAATAGTTTCAATATATTCTCGGTTCACGAGACAGATGGAGAGTGTTTTTTGTCTAGTTCTGCCAATGTTATGCTTTTTGGCTCCTCCTTTTTCTGGCACTCCGTCAGTTTAAAGCAATTATCAATCTTTCTGAATTAACTTAAGCAGCTTTTAATAAGAACCAAAGACCCTCACAAATGAAACTACATCTTTTTATTTCTTTTTTTCCTGAGCACTACGTTCTGATTGCTCTTTTAGTTGCTGAAACGAAGTTCATTTTTCTTCTTGAATGCAGTATCTGTGCCTCATGTACATTGAATGTTCTTCCTTACAACGCCTTCTGATTATAAGAGCTTCTCCACACTTTCTAGCTTAATCACTGAATCACCAGGAGATTAAGGCTCATCTCTAGAGTATTCAGTAAGCCAGCTAATTGCGGGTGAAATCAGTGGGCATTAGAGGAAGCTATACGGCTTTGAGGGCTTGGGCTTGAATGGCTTGGGACAAGGGACAGTGGCAGTCACTGCCTAGTCGACTATATGTCCTGGGGCCCCTGGCTGTTACGGGCAGTCGTCATTAACAGGTCGTACCCTTCTACACCAGTTCTGACTTCAGCAGGGTCTCTGATCTGACTGTCCTTTCAATGGCTTTGCGCTTGTACAGCAAAGGGGAACTTCAGTCCAGAATTTGTGGGTCTTCCCGCGCTTGGACTTGATCTAAGGAAACCCACTGACATTCGTAAGAGAAGCTTTAAATTTTCCTGCTGAGATACAGCAGTGGAGCAAACCCACAAATTACGACACAAATGTGTTTACCGTGCTATACCGCGTAAGGATGACAGTGCTGCCTATGGTGCGCGGTCTGCAGACATCGGAGACGATGTCTGGCGAGGACTGTGACGGCCTGAACAATTAATCTGGCCTTCAGCTTCCCCTCCTCCTCCTCCTCCCTCCATCAGAAGAGAGAGGCAGGCAGCAGAGCAAGGTTCAGATGTCACCCAAGAGGCTGCGGGCTGTGGGCACGGCTGTGTCAGGCAGGGAGCTTGCTCCTCACCGTCTCCTTCCGTGACATCGGACTTTATGGTGCCTAGGTCTTTAAAGTTTAATATGTAAGGATGGCGGTAGAATTAACAGTGTAAAAACTCCTCCTGTAATGGACCACTCTTAGGGATAAACGGCTGGGTCTTAAACTTCCAAAACCAGATTTGTGATCACAGATCAGTCTTGAATTGGTTGAAGGAAGTCCTGCTTTTTCATCAAAGCAGCCACGAGAGGGCAACATGAGCATGAGTACGACAAAGAGGCGATGCTGAGGAAGAGATCGGTGATATAAAACGTTAACTTGCGATTCCGGCAGCATTTGTGCAGATCGCCTTGTCTTTAGCTTGTGTGCTAGGAGGTTAAGGACGGGACTTCTCCCTCTTCAGCATTTGCCTTGCGCTTTGTGGAGCTACCTGATGCCTGGGGGAGGTAACGCGTGACTGTTACGCGGCAAAGTTTCACTCCCGCTTTTTCCGAGTGCAAAGATGGTGTGAGACTTTGGGATCTGCAGGGGTGTTGCTGCTTCTCCCAGGTTTATGGCAGACCTTGAGATGTGAGGTGCATCTGCTTCTACAACCGTCTGAATATATGCAGATCTCAGCTTTTAAGAAAACAGCCCTGGTGCTCAGACCCACGGAGAAAAAAACGTTAGAAGGTGACTTCTAACTAAAAAACAAACAAAAAGGTTTTATTATTCTAAAAGCATGGTGGCATGATGGCAGCTGCCAGAAAACCAGCCCTATATTTGCTTGGCTAGGAAGTTCAGGAAAATATCCCCTGCAAGGAAACCTCGGGATGGGTCAGACTCGAGTGGCTGATTCTGGAGAGCGGATAAAAGCTGGGCCAGGGAAGAGCAGCTTTTATTGCAGGACCCACGGCCACAGACTGAACAAGAAGCACACTCGTGGCAAACTAGGCGCTGCCTTAAACCAAAACTGAATCTCAGCTTTGTGTCGGCCTGCAGCAGCTAAACCCACAGGGAAATTCACAATTCACAGTTGTGTGTTTACTTTTCACGAATATGGTCTTGAGCTCCAGTTCAGAAAGTCTTGCTTTCAAATCCCAAAGACAAGCCAAATGGTGGCAGGTTTGCTTTTGGTTGTGTTTTCATTAGCCACGACTGAGCTTTCTAGGGTCTGGGAGAGAGTTCTGTTACCGTGCTGCTCCTTCCTAAATACTTGTATACCTACTGCATGGATAGGACACAGAAAAGATAAGAGCGTATTCTGTCTGCCTGGGAAAGACACCTTTGCAGAAGGTCTGAAAGCTTGAAATACATGCAAGATTGAAAAATTATGTGTTAGCAACGACGGATAATTACCAGGACTTCAAAGAAATAGTTGGAAGCATTTCCTGCCCCGATAAATTGGACTTAGAAGATAGTTTGCAATTTGTGCTAATATCGGATGGCTTTTATGTTTCCAGCACGGTCATTGCGGTCCTTTACAGGTGTTCCTTTAAAAACAGGGTGTGCCCCTAATCAAAAGAATAATTTAAGAAAGAAAACAGGAGAGAGCAGATTTTCCCAGGTTACCCTGAGAGGAGGAGATCCTGTCCGTGTAAGTGTCAGAAATTAGTGTGATGGGTATCTTTCCAGCAAAGCAATCCCATTCTCCTAAGGGGTAGTATTTCTGTTTACAGTCAAGTGCTGTAGCTCACTGGTCTATGCTGAAAGCTAGGTGCAGGCCAGAAGGTGACAGAGCCTGTGGGCTTTGCTCCTTATCGGAGAGATATCTGCCCCCAGGAAGAGTGCACTGCAACGTCAGGAGCTAACACACGTACCCCCCCCCCCCAAATGAAGTATACGCTCCTCATTCATATGTCGATAGGGGAGCAGCAGGGTCTGGGGACGTAACCAAGTGCTCTCCCTGACCTGAGATGGTGCTGACGGCCTTTTCTACTGATGCGTTCACCTGTATTCATCCTCTCCAGTTTGCTTTCTTGTTCCATTTGACCTTGTCTTTTGCTTAGTTTTCCAGTTTTAATCTTAGCTTTCCAGTTTACTGATGAAATTCTTCAGATAATTTCCTCTACTGAGGAAAACGGCAGCTGCATTTTTCAAGCAATTCTTGATTCTTTCAAGAATGGCCTAAGGTGATGTTATAGAAGAACTTTGGGCTTTTTGTATTTATTTATTTATTTATTCACCTGGCCACTAAGTGGGAGCAATGCGCACCAAGCCCCCACGGTAGCTGCAGGACCAAAGCTGGGACCTGCCAGGAGCGCCCAGGAGATGGGGAACATGGATCGGGAAGCTTCCTGGTGGCCCCTGCTAGGCCGCGGGGAGCTCGGCAAGAGGGTTACCCTGTTATCCGTACTCTGCCTTTCCTCTTGTTTTGGCAGTAATAAGCCCAGCTCAGTTGCTTTCCGTTTCTGTAGAGCCTCGCGTATGCTATCTTGTGTCAAGTTGAAAGGCACACCTCAACCCAACAGGACAGTGGAAAGCGTTAATGATCTTAATATGCGGTGTCTTCATATCTTAATTATTTGCGTGACTATTTCCCTTTGACCCTTCTCCCTGGGCGTCTATTTGATGTATTCATGCAAAGAGATGTTTTGCACAGAGGGAGGAAAAAATGTTCACCTGTTCAAAAAGCTGCCACCAGGACGCAGATACAAGCAGAGATTCTTTCTCTCATCACCGTATTATTTTCCTGAACACACTGTAATTTCATCAATTTTCCATGCTTATGGTCATGAATGCTTGACATTACCATGTCTTTGCGTTAACAAAAAAGAAATTTCATGGCTTAAGATTTCACTAGAAGACTAGGGAAAGCGTGAAAAGCCAGCCAAATCACAGAGCACTACAGTGTCTTTTGTTCCACAGCAAGATTGTCTTGTGGAGAAATTTGTATTCTATGTTTTGGGTTGTTTATTAGTTACATGTTTATAACAACCTAGGACTCATACAGGTTTCTTCCAACTTAACTGCTTGCTGGTTTGCTTCTCAGTGGCGGTTTATTAGATTTCAGGGCATTAGGATTAAATGTGAATGCAATGTTTAAGGCTTTGGGTATTTGGAAGGCACATGCAAATATTTGCAAGGCTAGATCTTCAACCAATTAGAAGGAATGCAGTGCTGTGTTGGTTAGTGCTAGGCAGAGATGTAACTCCCAATATTTCTGGGTTATGGTTTTTCCCAGTGCATTACCTGGACCATTTGCAAACAGCATCCTAACAAACAGGCAGGTGGGTTAGGATGGATATGACCTCCTTTACTTTAAAATGTTGATTTCATGCACCAGACAGATGTGGCCACGACCTGAACCCAGAATAAGTAGCAGGGTGTTTCTGAGTGACCTTGGAAAACTTCTGACTTCTTGTAACCGAAGTTACACCTTTTCCTCTTTGCTGATCTCTGACACGGAGGTGATGATGAGTCTATCGCAGTTGCCATTGCACTTCCCCGTGGCTCTGTGAGGGGAGTACATTACATCGTGTTTGTACTTCATGAAATATATATATCCTGGCTGGCTGACATGTTGAGTAAACGGACTTGGAGAGCTTTCTTGTCTATTTATACAGAGAATGCGGAAGCCACAGTAGAGCCTGTGGAGCCTTGTTTGCCAATGGGGATGTGATAAAACAAAGTTGCTTTCCCAAGCCACCTGACTTTTTTGTGTCAAAGGACGGCCAAGCTGAATTAAGACCTCAATAAATGCGTTTCGGAATGTGTTACAGTTTTTGTTTGCTAAATACTGGTTTGTTCTACGCGTTTCATGTTGGAGGTGTCTTTCAGCTATGAGAAACATCAGTTAAAATAACGCAGACACGTTTAGGTTGGGGAGTCTGTAGATTACGTTTTCAAGTTCCAGCTGATGCTGTAACTGCTGTACAAGTGTCTTCACTTGCACTATCCCATCAACTTAATGGGTTGAACAGCAAACATGTGAGGATGTTGGGTGTTCCTCGCAGAAATTTTATTTAGCTAATGAGTTCGAGGTTGAACTGTGAAATTCTTTTAGCTGTCGATCGGAGGGATGGACTCCTCAGAGTAAGAGAGGAAGAAACGGCATCTGGCTTTTGTGAGGCAACAACGTAGGCTCAGCAAGTATGAGACAGAAACTGCTACTCTGTTTGCTGGGAGGTAGCCACATGTTTCTTCCCATGGAGTGCTTTCAGTTGAGACTGGAACAAATGGACTTGGCTGTCTATGCAGCTATGCTAGCGTGCATCAGGAGTAACTTCACTCAAGTCAGCAGTTACTCAAGCATAAAGCTGGCACAGGCGAAAGCATCGCAGGACCTAACAGATGTCTCCTAAGGGAAGACTTCAGCTACCAAATTACATAGCCGTTTTACTCTCCATGAAAATGAAATTAAATCAGACTCCCATATTAATTCCTCTAGTCTGACAGCCAAGCCTTGATTCATGTCCTGTTTCTTCCCCTTCCGTAATCTTTCAGCACACTGCAAAAATGCTAATGGAAAACATAAACTGCCCAGACTGCTACTCTGGGTCTTTACTAATAAGAATGTCACCAAAGTACTATTAGGCACAGTAGGAAGAGTAAACTGTTACAGATGATTGGATGTACCTCCACTAGCTGTTGCCATCTTTTGCTTCAAAGTGTGCCGATACTACAGGAATGCTGTCTTTTTAGGCTTAAATGACTGGTATTTCCATTTAGGCTAATATAACCAGATTTACCTTTGTCTTGTACATTTGCTTGGTATTGCTTCTTATTGGACTTACTGGATGCAAAGGAAGATGCAGGGTTTTGAGCTGTAGAAACTAGATGACATGAAACTAGGCTGAGATATGGCTCTTCACAAAGACGGGAGGTAACGAAAGGTTTGTCCAGTCACTTCTAAAATGGGGTAGCTTGAATTGATAAGATATATGTTAAAAAAAAAATCCACCTTATGTCTCCCTAAACAACGCAGTGTCCCAGTAATTAAGATTTTTATGAATCTTTCTCAGCTCTCCGGTAACATCTATGGAAGTATGCAAGGTGATGTTCAAAAGTCATTGTCATGTAGTAAAGTACGTGAAAAATACGCAATTAGACTATGTCGGATGACAGTGTGACATGACTACAAGGATAGAAAAGTATTTTTTGAAATGAATTGACTCGTAATTCCCTTGTGAGTTACGGTTAGAAAGTACTATGTGCTTGTTGTACAAGCTGACGCATAAAGAGACTTAAGCAACGCAATCTTATTCTGAATCGGCATGCATGTGGAGAGACGCTGTCATCAAAATACAACCAAATCAAAAAAAGTATCCATCAAGAAAAGTCCCTTGAGTTTACATTTTAGAGAGGAAAATGGAAACTTTTGGGGGGAAACGAGCTCCATCCATTAGGAGGTTTTATCAGCCAGATCTCTGGCGCGTTCTGATCAGCGGGAAATCGCAGCACTGGCAAGTTACTAGTTACTCTTCACTAGACTAAATATCTGTTCCATGACCCACGGTAATTTTTGATCCAAATATATCTGTGGGGTGAATTCTGCTTGACTTATAGTCTCATGTAATAGAACACTAGAGACATAACCGTATGATTAGAAATTTCTTCTAATTATGAAGCTTGCCCTTTGTTTCCTAGTTTATTTAGAAACTTCCCTTCTATTTATTTCTTTCTGTAGCAAGGGCTGAATGTATCCTATACCGTGTTTTTCTCTGCGTTCTACTATGGAAAGACACTGGTTTATTCTTTTTAAGGGCGTTTACGATTTCCGCAGCTAAAACATCAGGTGACTTGCTTACCTTTACAGATATTATTCGTGCACTCGTGTTTTGCGACCTTCATTTGAATTTCACAGCTCATGTGGACCTGATGGTCCACATGGTGTTGATTTTTAAAAAAATATTATTTTTTTTTATTCCTGGTTATAATTATTCCTTACTTTAATTATTTCAGCAATTTGAATTAAGAACTGGATTGAAAAGAAACTTTACACGTTGACAATTTCATACTTTATTACACAGAATTAGAGACCTGTTGCTGATTGTCAGCGTTGTTGTCTGTGTTTCTTTTTCCTTTCTTTTTGTATATTATCCCCGTACTCCAAAAAAGTCCAAAACATCAAAGCTGCAAAGAGGATGGCTCACTGCTGCCAAGTGACTTGGTCAGTCCTTTATCTCCTGATAAGCAGAATTACATCAGTACTGTTTGAGAAGCATGAAGTTGTGTGTTTTGGTTTTTGTTGTTCTTGGTTTGGGTTTTTTTAACAGCTGTGTGAGGCCTATTAATTTCTTCCCTTCTCCCAAGAAGCATTGAGACATAAAAAGTCCACTAAAAATTACCAAACCTCCTCAAGCCTAGAATGATCAAAACTGGAGATTTTTATCGGGGTCTTCAGGTTCTCAAATCCAGTGACTTTTAGTATAAGACAGTTTTGTGGATTTTTTTTGTTTGTTTGTTTGTTTAATAAGTTTCATTTCTTTTACTTTCATGAGTATAATTAGATTCATTTGAAACAAAATTGGTAAACCTCAATGCTGCGGAAAAAGGCCAAAGCCCACAATCAAAGGGGACCAAAGAGGCTAATCAAACCACAATATAAATGAAGGCAACTCTGTCCTTATTGCTTGGAAAAGACAATATTATTTTATGTCGGGATTGTGATTTGGGGGGAAGGGAGAACAACTAGCGGAATTGTCTCAAATTCATTGTATTGCCTGAACAGAGGGGCTCTGAAGGGATGGCAACTATTCTGCTTACGCTGCGTTTTGTGGTGACTCAGCCTTCAAACATGGAGCCAACTTACTGCCGCCCCCGTAACGGAACGACAGAACGGAAAATCGTCCCTCGGTTTTCTAGCACTGCTGTGCCCCGGTCCGAAGGCTGTTCTTGCCATAAACGAGCACTGTATCAAGACTTTACAGAAGTAAATGTTTGCAGAATCAAATAGTCTCTTAATTTTCAAAGCAGGGTCCCACCACACCGGCAGCCCCAATGAGTACTACAGCATGCTCATCTGAGCAGGAATTTTCAGGCTACGGCCATTGTTTTACTTATTTGTAAAGGCTGCGGCATATTGTAGATGCTATAATAATGCATTTATTCTTCCTTTGATGACTGCAGAATACCCTGGGTCGCATGAATAATGCCGTAATAATCGTTTGCATACCGGAGATGCTATTCTTTTGCTCTCAATTATAACGAGACCAGATGCAGGGATGCAAAACCTGCCTCGTGTACTGAAATACACTCTAAGAAAGTAGAAGATAGGTGGAAATAGAGCTGGATGCTGGTTCTCTACTGTACTCTTTAGAGTGTCTCAGTGGTTCTGCTTTTATGAAATGCTAGACGGAACAATGTGAAGTTTCTTAAATTTGTATGTGGTAGCATCTCTCTGTATTTACAGGTACAACCAGCACAAATGGTTTCTGTTGTGACACTGGTAGGGAAAAACAAAACATATTTGCACTCATCCGCTGGCACTTCCTAACAGTTCATTAGCAGTTGGCAATTATTGTGGCCTGATATGCTGCTGTTCCTAGCAGAAATCAAATCGGCAGGACTGAGCTGTCTGTAGTCATAGCTCTAAGGCTGAGAAGTTCAGTTGCGTACGTTGGCATGAAATTAGCTCAGTCTATGGCTAGAAAATGACGGCATCGAGATGGAGGTTTATGGCATAATTAGTTAAACAATATTTCATCTGTGGGTCTTATCAAGTTGTAAGACAGGCATATCTGTTGTGATTATATTTTACATCGGTAATGTGACACATTAATGAAATGTGTCGCTACACTAGCCGTTAGGATACATTTCATTAATGCAAACCACTTTTGTTGTATGCTTTACATTTGGAAACAGATTTAAGTATTAAGTGGCTAATGTCTGCAGCCAGGGAATCCTTTCCGAATTTGTAACAGTGACCAGAACAGACCGCATTACACTCTCCAAATGGTGCGTTTTTGCATTTGAATGTCTGAATTATCCTGGTTTCTTAGAGACGACCACAACACCAACATCTTAAATCCTCAAAATATTGTCCGCTTCATTGAATGCTCGTGATCTAAGCATATGTGTAATTATTCTGTAATTCTCCCCAAAATGTGATTCCTTGGAAATGCATACTAGATTTCCCCTATTGTAGCTGCAATGACTATTTCTTTGTGCCCGCTTCTTTAAATACGGTCACAAGGAAGTCTGTGTGCCTTGGTGCACCGCATGTGTAATGATGATTTTTTTTTTTCCCACCCCCCTACTCCTAGTACGCCCATCAGGAGGAAAAAAAAAACCCAAAACAAAACAAAAACCTGCTTCATTTGTTTCAGGGTACAGAGCGAGGTCACAAAAAGACCATTTAAGATAGTATACATACAACAGTAATCTTTCTGACAAGAAATGGGCCTAATACCACGTACAATGGGCTTAGAGTTAGGCAAGTATACAAAATTAGAATTTGCAAGAGTTACCAAACCTGGCTCTGATAACGTATGCATGTGCACACTTTGGAAGAGGGCAAAGGGGAATCCCATGCACCTTAAGCAGATTCAGCACACATCATGCAACAGTGAAGATGATTTTTCAGAAATTGCTGCTAGTGCAAAATAGATAGCCTCATTAAAAAAAAAAAAAAACCAAAACACCAACAAAAACCACTCCCATTTGTCTGTGGGGAAAATTCAGTTTTGTTAATTTTAAAAATTAGAGTTTATTCAGTAATGCAAAGAAAAAAATATATCTGTTTTTTACTGAACTTTTACTTGCTTTTCAATCACAGGAAGAAAGTTCTTTGGCAACATGAGTATTGCAGGCACCAGGCGTGCTGAGACCTCATCTTCTTAGTTGTTCTAGTTCACGGGTATCTTTATCAGCCCAGTTATAAGGGAGCTGTAGGGAAGACTTGACTTCCAAGCCTCTGGTAGTAGTTTCTCTTACATCTTCCATTTTAAAAATTGTTATCTGGATCTTTAGTATTTGTTTGATAAAACTTCATAGTTAATTCTTCCACTTGAAAGGAGCAAAATTCAATCAGAATTAGAAATATACAAAAGCAATGCATTATTAAATAAAATCAAGTCATTTGAAAATTTGCTGCAAATGTTGAACTTTGTTTATATAGAAACATTCCTCCATAAATATATTTCACCCACAATTTTCAGTTAATAAAACCTCGTTAAGGGTGTGCAAACATTTTATGGGATGAAATGAAAGGATTTTTATGAGGAGGATTTACAAAACTATGCTTGCAAGATTTTCAAAACTGAGAGATTATTTGGGATAAATACTGTGCAAAACAGCGCACAGTGAGAAAGGTACAGACTTGCAGTTTATTTTTTCCTTTTATGCCAGTACACCATAAAGTTCTGAGCTGAGGAAAACAGGGTTAGATGGAGAAATAAAATAAGCACTGATACGTGCAAAGAAATTCATACATGCTGAGGAAATTAAGTGTGTGTAAAACAGTTACTGCAATGATTCAGTGTAATAAATCCTAGTGAATATTGCAGTGCAAGTCCCTTGCACGGTTTCTTCTTATATTAGTATACCCTTTGAGTGTGTTAATCCTGTTTTAGCTCTTCACTGTTAGATTTTCAATACTAGCATTTAAATACAAAGTACCCTTCTAAGGTTCAGCCAAGAAAGAATTCATAGGATTGTGGAGCTGCAAAAAAATGGTTTGGTAATGCTCTGGTATTTACTCTCTAATTAAAAAAACCCTGGTATTTAGCCCAAGTTGCACAGAGTTTGGATGAGGTAGACTGTTACAGTAACTGTCTGAGGTCCAAAAATACGTGCTAGACCTGGAGATTCCAGTCCCCTGTGGTGGTATCCCCCCCCCCCCGCCCCAAGAGGGGTCGGTGTCCATGTGTGAATTCCTCCTGGCAGCGTCGTAGTTGTCGTCCTTAAGTACGTGCGGGATTCGTAGCCCTGATGCAGGTCTCTGAAATGCCATTGACTCCTTAGGCATGGGCACAGACCCCTTTTCTGCTAAAACAGGCATTTCTCCTCTACGTGTCGGTGATGTGGCACCCAAGTTGGCAGTAGTCAACCAAGAAACGGTCTCCGAGCAAGTCATCCCCCACCGCGTCTCCTTCCTCTGCCTAAGTGCAGGGCGAAAGTTCCCAGTGCAAGCATACAACGAATTTCAAGCATGCAAATTTTGGTTTGGAGCTGTGAGGTAAAATCCTGACCCAGTGAAGTGGATGGAAAATGCTGAGTGATTTGAGCGTTGCTTGGGTTTCTCTTCTAAAACTGCTCCCCGTTGAATTAAAATGATTGGGACTGAGAGCTCTGTGTGTGTTGCAGGTCTGCAGGAACACGTATCTCACTCTTTCAGAGATATAAATATTGAAATAAATATGTGAAGTGCCAGAGTGCAAATTAATTTTTGTATGAGGTCTAGATCTCTTCTTATTATGAAATGACGTAGTGACTAAGAAGTGGCTTTCATTATAATAGAACACTTTTTCATTGCTGCAGCTGTATTCATCCTCTTGTACCTCCTCCGTATCATTATCTGCAATATGTTTTTTTTTTTCCTAAAACCCCAAAATGTCAGCTGAATGAAAACGATCTGGGCAACCAAGGAAAGTGCCTATAAATAAACATTTGGCAGAGAATCTTTGATACTGTGTGAATGCTGATTGCGAACATTTTAATGAGGGCAGCCTTGGTTTAAAAAAAAAAAGTTGATTGTAAATCAGTAAAATGCGCTGGGACTTTCTAAGCTCCGAGTTGGCAACAGCTTGTTGAGAGTAAATCCTCTCATGGAAGGTTCTGCTAATCTGAATAAATTCAATTTCAAAATCCTTCCTTGATCTAAGCTTGCTTAAGCTCTCGCCAAGGCCTAAGGACCCTGAGGGTCAATTCCAATAACAAAAGATAAGAAAAATCTGCCCTTTCTCATATCTCTTTGCAATACACTATAAGCTGTTACCTCACTGCAAAAAATCTTTAGGTTTAATGAAGTCGCCTTTTGATACTTTTTGAGGATGAAGTTCAATGTTTCCCAGCCCAGTGCATGTCTGCTCTGCATGCCACCCAGGGCCGATGTCAGAGGACCTGGCTGGCTCCTTCCCTGCGGCACGGCTGCGCCTGGAAAAGGAGAAGTCCTTGAAATCACTGCGCTGAGCTACCCAGCTCTAAGAAAATGTGATGAATGGAGCTTTACAGATCTGATTTTGTTTGTTTGTTTGTTTTTGTGTGCGTGTGTGGGGGGGTGATAACTGATACCAGGTTAGGCAGCCTGCACGTTTTTAGACAAGCTTGATTAAAAAGTCATAAAGGAGAAAGTTTAGCTGAAAACCTGAACAAATTCCGGGGCTGGGCTGTGATTCTGCGACTCACCGCAGGTGTGCTGCAGCCCAGGCACCCGTTACTTCCGAGTGCCGCGTGTTATGGTCTGAAAGCGAGAGATGCAAACAGCGCTTGTGTTATTTTTCTTCCCGATAGTCGTCTGCTCCATTTGCCTTTGAGTTGAGGCTTTTTGTGTTGAGCAGTAGTTTATGCGAAGACTGTGAGACCTCATGTCGGTGCACTAACTGCGTAAGTAAGGCAAAAATCACCAAAACTGGAGCTTTTGAACAGCATCAGATACCCGGCAGCTGTAAACAGATTGTAACCTCCTACGCTGCTTGTGTCTCAGTTCCTTGGGCAACCGTGCTTCCAGAATCAATTCTGTTATGATAATTAAACTTATGTAAGGGGAAATACCGGAAGGATTTGGTTTCTTGCTCTGATATTCCATCACAAAATGTAACTTCGGACAGTCGAGAAGGGAGTGATCACAGACACCATCAGACACAAGGAAGTTTTATGGGCAAAGCAAAGCATCTTCAGATAACTGTGACCAACTTATGAAGCAGAGGGACCTCACGGAAGTCAAAAATCTGTTCTGTCTCCCACTGGAGCTGTTGGAAAAGTGAGCTCGCTCCATCTCTGGCTAGCTAAAGAAAATAGATTAAAGAGACTAACAATTTCTGGTAATATGAAATAAAATTTGCTCCTGTTTTGTTTGGCTGGGTGTGGGATGAAGGGCTGTGCGGAGAATCAAGGTGGAGTTGCGTGTTCCTGGCCACGAGTTGATTATTTTTATGGTGCCGTTCTTCTGAAATAATTTCCTCCTGATTTCCAGGAGGCTGGCTTCTTTTAGTTGAGTTTGATGAGAGCATGGTTGTGTTCGCTTTTCCACTCCGATGAGCCCGACCGTGAGACTCTTCCTACGGCCTGCGCTCGGCGTCGGAGCTGCGGCAGCACCTGGGCGCTTGCGGTGCCTCTGGCTCACGCTGTGACTTTAGGACAGACCCTTAGACACTCCTTGGCTACTAAACTGGTAACAGGTAGTAATAAACCTATGTAATAATGTCCAAGGGTTAGTACGAGAATTCGTTGAATTGTTGCGTTGAATTGTTTGTGCTGCATGGAAGGACAGAGGGTCTTCTGGGGAAGCCCTGGAAAATTGAGGTCTGGCAAGTGAGGAGGAAAGGGGAGGCGTGGGGCTCAAGGAGAGGACCAAGCCCCACTGAAGGGGCTCAAGGAGAGGACCAAGCCCCATTGAAGGGGCTCCCAAGACCCGTTTGATGGGCTCCCATTAGGCTCCAGTGGGGCTCTCTCTTAAGGAGGAGACACGTAACCCCCTTTTTTTTTTTTTTCATCAAGTTATTCCTTTACTGGAATTGGGGTTTCTCCCAAACGTACCGCCTAGCTATAAGCTCCACCCTGAGCACCTCTGCTGCTCTGCCAGTTCTGCCCTTCAGCCCCTTTGTTCAAACTCCAAACATCAGCCCCGTT
This sequence comes from Elanus axillaris, assembly GCA_026212715.1. Classification (NCBI taxonomy): domain Eukaryota; kingdom Metazoa; phylum Chordata; class Aves; order Accipitriformes; family Accipitridae; genus Elanus; species Elanus axillaris. The sequence goes on along the minus strand of JANZLQ010000022.1, from coordinate 25,173,410 downwards.
TGCCACCGCCTGAGATGAACAAGTGGTATTTGGCTTAATGTGGTGCTTCCCAGAGGGCTTCTGCACTGTGCTTGGAGAAAGGAAGCTGGCTTGTTGTATGTAAAGGCAATGAATGTTCCTTACAGGAGCAGTGGCAAATACTCATGTGAGTAAAGCTCAAGAGCCAGTAAAGCACATAACCAGTCTGTAACGCAATGAACGTTTTCATGAATTCACTGACAGCATTGCGGTATTACAACAAACGTTAGGGGGTTTGGTTTGGTTTGGTTTGGTTGCGCTTTTTTTTTTTTTTTTTTTTTTTAAGAATTGCAGTGTTTTCTGTGATTTCTTTCTACCTACAAATTTATGGAGGAAAGTCATTTACACAGAAAAGGAAAAATTCATACCGCCAAAATAAAACAGTCTGCTTGCAAAGAATCCCATGTGTCAAATATACAAACACAGTACTTCTTAATAGCAAATGGCATAGGGATGTGTAACATCGGCCGTTTTGTGCCGACCTGTATGGCAACTTAGTATGTAACACCTAGTTGGCAAAGTGGCAACCTGATAGCAGTTTCACAAAATCCAGATTGTAATTTTAGCACTATGGAAGTTTTCCTTACATCTTTATTATTTTTATTATTTCCTTTACTAAATTTCATGCATTAAACTGACTTCTCTCTGCAGATATCAACTCTAACTAACATTTTAAGTTTTTAAAACAGTCCCTTGGTGCTTACAAATACTGGTGTGTAAAGTTATGCAATGAGGCAGATAGTGTTACCAGTTATTACACGGTATAACCAACTATTCTCATGGAGTGGATAATTTGTGGGAAGTGGTGGGTTTTGTCAGAGCTACAGCTCCTGGAGTGATATCATCCCATAAGAATATCAGATTTCTTTTAAAAAAAAAAAAAAGGAATCAGTCTCCCTGGAAGCCAAGAAAAAAAATGAAAAAATGAATTAAATCTACTAGAAAGATTCAATTTTGAAAGTCAAATAAAAGATCAATTGTAGGTTTTAAAGCAGATTGAAAAAGAAAAGACTGGCATATGACATTTGAAAGCTTTGCGGTTAGTAGTGCAGTTAATTCATGCTTGTACTTTTTTACTTCATCTAGCATGTTTTTCCAAGTTCCCAAATTTATTTTAAGAAAAAAAGTTTAAACAGGAATGACATTGACAATGGTATTGACAGATCATGATGCATGTGAGTAATGCAGCTAATATTCCTACAACCTGTTTCAGCCGCTGTTTCCACTTCCTCGGATTTTAGTACTATTTGTTTTAAGATCCTTAAATCGGCTGTGCTTGCCCTATAGATTAGGTGCTTGTCTCCACATTTGTTTTGCAGCTCGGCAGTCTGCAAGTGACAAATAGGGTTTTTTAAACAAACTTAAATTGGGATTTTAGATTAAACTGTTTTGATAGGATAATCGTTTCCATCGTCTCTGGTGCATGTACATTAATGTCTTTATTTCAGAGCTCGCTTTGTGCCTCAAAATGTCTTTGTCACTTATACAGTACAGTTGTTAGCGTGAAGCTATCAAATTCAGACTGTAATGTTCCTACAGTACTGGTTTTGTGTTGCAATTTTGAGCTGAATATGACTAATGAAGGAAATTATTTTTGTCTCCATGCTTAGCAATTCAGGCAGCATCCTGGAGCACAGTTTATATATAGCAAAAATAACACTGTAGCTGAATCTGCTGGTTTTTGTAAATTCCCAGGCAAACCTGGGTAAGTGATGTGCCTTTCTTTATTTACAAATCTTTCTGGATTGAAACAGTTGTAAAATAAATAAAGAAATAAATGAAATGAAGGATTAACTCAGACAAACACAGACGTAGAGCTACTCCTTGTTAGGGGTATTCATAGTGTTTGCTACAAGCATGCAGATGAGATGCAAGAAGCTCGTGAGACGGTCAGTGCAAAAAGAGTGTAAGTGGTAATTCAGGGTGCTAAGATTATGTGCCTAAATCTGAGCACGGGAAAACCCCAGCAGATTTTTGTAATTATCTGTGTGCCACAGAGAATACTGCTGTACTGTCACTATTTGCAACTTTCAGAAAATGAGATAATTAGCAATGAAAAGTGAAGAATTCACTTTCTGCTTTCTCCTTCCAGGTGGATAAGCATATACGTTTCTATTTCTAAAATTTCTGACATGTACAATTAGTTGTTAAAGTAAGGCATCGGTTAGTACAAAACCCTTTCCTATTGCAGGTACGGCAGTATCATGCAAAGAGCTGTATGATTTTATCTCCTTCCATTAGTTGCTGAACTAAGCTTTGAGGCAAGGGAATGGACGAGCTGACCTTTCAGGCTCCGTAGTGTCAGCTCAGAAATCTGTATTTTTATTATTTTTTTTCTAGCCCCCAGCTCTTGGAGTCATATAGTTACAAAGAAGTTGCAGCCTTCTTTCTTTTTTCATTTAAATGTCTCCTTTTGGCTCTCTTGAATGTGAAAGAAATCTTGAAAAGATTTATTGAAGGTGTCTTTTAAGGGTAAAGATCAAAAGGCAAATAATAAGAACACCTACATTTTTAATTTATTTTATTTTTAATCTTATAATTTTGAGGCCAGTCTCTAATTTTTATAGTTATTGAGTGTACGGAGTAGATGACATAGTAATGTTCGCAAATAGATTTTCTTACAACTTTATCAGTTCTGTTTTCAGATGAAGGTAGCACAGGATAGTAGAAGGATTTCAGCAGTTACTTAAAAATCATCTTTTCTTCTGCACTGAGGACTGGGCAAAGATTTGATGCAAATTGAATAGTGAAAGGAAGTCAAACAGTGACTTGTACCTTGGGAGGCAGCCCATGTTCAGTACTTATCCTGCTGATACAGATAAATGACCAAATATTAGAAAAGCCCTGCAATATTTGTTGTAACAGTTGCTAAAGAATTGCTTTTTTTTTTTTTTTAAGTTGTTCATTTGCTTCTAGAAAATAATAGAAATAGTTCTCACCGTGATGGAAGAAAGCCTTTGAGATGTGCAAATAGTGAATAGAGGGGGGAATCACAGGGCGTTGCGTGGAAGTGCTGGCATTAGAAGTGTTTATCTGGCTAAAAGCAACAAACGTAGAGTGGAAAGATGTTTCATTTAATAGGTTACCAGAAGAGGTGGAGGGAATAAGGATTTCCTGTAAGTTGCCCTGTTCATAATGACTCTTTGGCCTCTACTCAGCACGCCGCTGTGCTGAACCACACATAGCAGCCTTTCCTGGAGACTACCCAAGACAAAATGCCGTCTCTTGGGGTTCAGGATAACCGATTAACAACTTTTTCAAACTCGTTAGATAGAATAGGTGAATTAAAATGTCTTTACACCAGACATTTGAATTGAGAGAGAAGGGGCGTGCAGTGAAGACTTCTCTGATCAGTTAGGACTTATAATTTGCTGGGTTGCTTTTCCAGGTCCTGGTGTAGCTCCATCTGCTCCGTGATCATTGAGGCTATCAACCTTCATTCATCTTCAGCTTCACTGACGTGGAGCCAGTGTGATTCCCATGTGTGTAGTATTCGCCAGCAAACTCTTTGATTATTGACCACAGGTTTTCCACTTCCAGGATGGGGATCTGCATACATGCACAGGCACATATTTATTTATGTATTTGGCATATGGTGCATCTCCATGGGACATCAGCGGATTTGGGCGTGCCAAGCAAGGTAGCGGGAAGAGTGACAAGGCTTCATCAGTGAAGTTTTTCAGCCCAGCTTATGTGAATACTCTTCACACATTACGTACGTATTAAAAGACTCAAAAGCTTTTAGAGGTGATCGCAAACAGTCTGCAGACAACAACCTCCTCCAGAAATCTCAGCCGAAGCTTTGTCCAAGGTCTAGCTTGAGATGGAAAACAAGGCGTGTTGTCTGTACTGCCTACAGCAGTGCTGCTGTTTTCCTAAGACCATGCTATGCTCACACTCACATGCTAAGGAAATGGGTCTGTAAACATACCGGGGTCTCTGCTGAGTGCTACTGCCACAGCATAACATCAGGCTACAAACAAGATCTACTATTAGCTTGAACCTTCACGTTTTCTCTTTTTCTTTCCCTGTTAACTTCCTTTCAGGACCTCTTCCCCAGAATTGTAAATCCATCAATTTTTCCTTCAGTCTCAAAGTACTGTCATTTTCCTTACATATTGCTCCAAAGTGTTGCTATTTGGAAAAATCACCTGGCATGAATACTCAAAAAAAATCAAACTAGACAGTAACCGTAGCTTTCAACGAATCTTAGAAGCTGCTTGTTCTTTGCAGCCTTCGTGGACATACGACACCGCTTTTGCCATTACTTCCCTCTCACAGTCCTTTCGTAGTTGTGCTTTTTTTACTGTTCTTCTGTTCTCCTGAGATCTTGGGGAAATTGCACAAAGGCCTGATCCTACCTAGAGGTCTTTTAATTATGCATAGCTCCCTTGTTCCTGATAATCTACCTTCTCTTCCACATCTAAGGAAATTTAATTCCTCCTCTGTGGCATCTTCTCTCTGTGTAAAGTCATGTCCTATTTCTGTGTCATGGCAAATTCATTTTGCTTTTCCCTTATCCTGTGTAAAAGGGAAGCAATGGTGTTTCCCAGGTGATAAAGTAAAAGCCCAGTACGTGCCAGGCAGCACCCAGAACCTGACCTAATTAACTCTGTCAGACCCGTGCTTGTTAGCCCAGTATGATTTTCATGGCAAGGAAGAGAGGTAGATACTCAGAAGCTATTTTAACTGTATTATGCACCGCTACAAGTGTGGGGAAGAGCGGCTGGAAAGCTGCCTGGTGGAAAAGGACCCGGGGGCGTTGGTCGACAGCCGGCCGAACACGAGCCGGCAGTGTGCCCAGGTGGCCAAGGTGGCCAAGGGCGTCCTGGCTTGGATCACAAATCGTGTGGCCAGTGGGACTAGGGAAGTGATCGTCCCGCTGTACTCGGCCCCGGTGAGGTTGCACCTCGAGTACTGTGTTCAGTTTTGGGCCCCTCACTACAAGACAGACATCGATCGAGGTGCTGGAGCGCATCCAAAGAAGAGCGACGAGGCTGGTGAAGGGTCTAGAGCACAAGTGCTGTGAGGAGCGGCTGAGGGAACTGGGGTTGTTCAGCCTGGAGAAAAGGA
>JANZLQ010000022.1:25159139-25168181 GCA_026212715.1 Elanus axillaris | reverse complement strand
CTGAAAGGGTTATCAAGCACTGGAACAGGCGGCCCAGGGAAGCGGTTGAGTCACCATCCCTGGAGGTATTTAAAAGATGCGTAAATGTGGAGCACAAGGACATGGTTTAGTGGTGGACTTGGCATTGTTAGGTTTATAGTTGGGCTTGATGATCTTAAGGGTCTTTTCCAGCCTAAATGATTCGATGATTAATGAGGCCTTTCTATGTCAATTAGAAAATCTGTACTATTAGACACTTAAAGCATTAATTTGACTGTCAGTAATGAAAGATTTTATGTGTAACATCAGAGCAAACGTGAGCATCTGTACACCAGGTTTCTGGAGGCAGAAGCGTTGGGGAGCAGTGTCAGAGCTTGTTCATTGATGTTATTTACAGCAAATGAAATGCTGGATTCATCCGTCTAAACAACAACAGGGTAGGTGTCTGAGCTCTCTGTCTCAACTGCCTTCAGACTTGTTGAAGAGAAATAAACACATCTAAGATATGTGATTCATCATCTCCTCCTGGGGTTGACATTTAAAACAGATCAGATGAGTAATACCCTAAAAGAGGAGATTTCTTTCCACAGACTAGGCTAGTTCAGATGTAGCTGTTTGCACTACAGACCTCTAAAGTTAGGTGAGGTGAATCTCATCCTAATTTCTTTGCGGATGAAGGTAAGTAGAGAGAACTCTGTATCTTAAGCAGAGAGACTTATATGCATGAAAAGACACGTGTGCATCTTCGAGCATTTTGCTATTAACTCTGCAACTTTGTATTTTCTTACATATAGGTTTGACAAGTAGTTTTCTTGTGAAATTAGAAGGAACGTGTACAGGCACATAAGGATTATCTCAGTTTATTGTTGACAATTCATGTAAACTCAATGCTTGTTCATTTAAAAAAAAAAATCATAGCCTGAATTACAATCATAAACTTGTATTATTGAGTCTTGACTGTGAGGCTGAGACATCTTTGCTGTTGAGCCTCCAGCATATCATAAGAGGAATCAGGAACACTATTTTTTTTGGAGGTGGGGGGAGGGNNNCCCCCCCCGGGGGGGTGGGACAAGAGAGCAGCACTGAAGTTCATCCCATTGCCTTTATTACTTTACCACCATTCAAGTACGATGATGAGAAAGGCCAAAAAGCTTGCATGACAACTGGAGTGGGTAATACATGAATAGGAAGTCTAGTTTCTTTACTTCTCTATGACAGAGCTGAACAGTAGGCTAGGGAGATTTGGGGCTTTTTTCTGTTGGTTTTTTTTTTTTCTTTTTCCTGATTCTATTCTTCTATGTAACTTCTGTCAGAGAAATCACCCATGAGAACAAAGGTTTGCTACAAGTGTCACTCATTTTGTGCTGGCATTAAGCAAGAAGTCAAGATTCTACCAGATGTATACATTCCATATAATAAATATTTGAGAAATCGTGTGAGAGTGTACAACATGTAATTTTGGTCCCCTTTAGATGCATGACAAATTCCATAATAATACTAGTAATGTGTTTTTCTCCTCCAATCAGTATTTTGTTTTCATTCTACAATAAGTTTTTAGTGGTTCTCTCTTTATTCTAAAAGTCATTTACAATAGATGGCATATATCCTTTTGGTTTTGGGTTTTTTTAGCAAATCAGTTTTGTGTAAAGAAATTGGCTTCTGTGAATCTACCAGACATGAATAACAAATGATTAAATTTATATCATTATTATTATTATTATTATTATTTTGTTTTTTGGGTCACGATAACAAACTGCTTGGATAGGAAACTTCTCCATATATTTCCTTGGATAAGTCAGAAATGACTTCTTGGGCTTCTCTTAGTTTTGTTGGATGTAATATACAGTTTTGCAGCAGAGCAGGACCATAATGAACTTTTATTCCCCTGAGTTTAAAGCTAACTTTATTGTCAATGTTAACTTTGTGTGCAAGGAGAAGATTATTTACCAGTTATTCTGAAGATGTCTGCTAAATGTAATACGATCTGTGCTGACATTGTTACTGGAATAGTTTCTGACCTGTGCAAGATTTAATTTAATGGGCAAATTAACTGAGTATCAAATTGTTGAATTTTCAGATTTTTTTCATAAGTTTGTATGTGTGTTCAAATTGCATATCAAAGAGGATATAATAATGTTAGGTATTTGAAGTTGGCTTGAACAGCCATTTATGAGTAGTAATCTTCCAAAAATCTTAAAAGCGCTTTTTTTTGGTAAAGATCTTACACCTTCTTCAAGGCAACCATTTGTCTCAGTCTTTAAAATATGGAGGTTTGTACATGCACATTGGAGCACTGAAGTCGGCTACCTGATGACCTCTCCTTAAAGAACCATTTTGAATCTTTTCTAAGTGATGCTGTGAGATTTACCGGCATGTTCATAAAAAGTAATTAATTAGATTTGAAGTCGTTTCTGATTTTTAAAAAAAATTATAATCGTTACAAGGAAATGTATACACAGATGTCGTGAGAGTTTCCAAAAAAAAAAAAAAAAAGTGTGGAAAAAAAAACCCACCCAGCCCTTACGTAGCTGACAGCCCGACAACTTTGCATATGTGTGTTAACAGGAGAATGCGCTGTGTTTAGGATGAATGGAGAAGCGGGCCTAAATGACTTTCAGATTAGCTGGAACAGATGGAAGGGTCACAGTTGAACAACTTTACACAGGAACATAAAGGCAATGTTCAAGTGGAGTTCATTGCCTCTGACAGATACTGTCAATCAGACAGGGGACTCTCAGTTAACCAGCAGCCTGTCCTTTTAAAGATTAAATAAAAAAAAAAAAAAAGTATTGTGAGGCGATGACTGGAGTTTATCTGGTCTATGTTAGGCATAAACTCCACCCCGAGTGACTAGCGTTTTCAAATCAAGCACAATAGGTTGTGGATATTTTGGAGACAAGTGAGTTACAGGCTACATTGAGGGGCTGGACTATGATATCATTTCTGCAAATGTGTCATCTGGGTCATGCCTTTCTGCGGGTGTATATCAGGTTTTGGTAGCTAGGAATCTCTTGCTGATATCCTGTGTGTTGAAAATGAAAATATCCCAGACAGTGTAAAGCAGACCAGTGTACCGAGAGGCAGACGAGATCAACGGGGAGGATGGAGGTGGGTGTGGATGTGGAAGATGGGAGGAAGACCTTCTTTTCTTGGGCTGAAAACAGGCACCTGAAAATGCTTCACTTGTGAAGCTTCTCAGACTCAGACGCTGCCACACACACTCAGACACCCTTTCCTTCCTCCTTTCCAAATAAATGGAGACAAATGGAGCAATGAAGGTTCCCTGAATACAGGTGAGGATATATTCAGAAGCATATCCTGTTTATACAGCTCCCTCCCGCTCAGTGAAAAAAGAAAACTTATGAGAGCAACAGCAGATGAAGCATAGCAAGAATGATCTCTAGAAGATGACGACAGAAGTTGCACAGTTCACATCTTTGCCTGCGAAGGCCCTTCCAGACATCGAGCCTCTTTCCTGCGACATCTTCTTTGGTGTTTCACTTCTTCAGATGAGTCTGTAGGCTCAAGTCAGGAAACCAGGACTTGATGAGATTGGATGTATTATATGTACGATCCCTGGCTGTAGCTTCAAGTGTTTATGAAAGAAGTATTCAGCTCTGCGAGACACCTGATCCTAGCTTTATCCTTGGCAGCTGGCTCACTCACAAAAACTATATTAAAGCAGAGATCCAGACCTTGCTGATCCTTAGACAAATAAGCTGCGCTTTCTTCACTGATCATTGTATTCCATAAAATGACTAGTTGAGCAGCAAATTCTTGGTGGTTTACTACACAGCTAGGCCAAAATAACATTCCTTATTCTCAATCCCATGAATACTCCTTGTTGGATCTCAATAGCATGGAGAATCAAGGACAGAAGCTTACGTGCTTTCCTGGCTAGGATTGTTGCCAGAATGACAGATTTGACTGGCAAATCTGAAATTTCAAAAAAAGTTCTTAAAAGTTCACAGTTTTGTAGAACTAAATTACTAGTCGGTAGCCTGTGTCAGCAACCGCTTCAGCTCTTCCTGCATTTCTCGGCTATTTCTTTTGAATTGTCTTGTCTCCAGCAGATGGTGGTGTGTTTGATGACCGTTTGCTTTGTTTCACACTGAAGACAGTGCCAGTACTTTTAGTCTCTGTTTTGAAGGAAACCTGTCATCTGCTCTCCATCAAAAAATAATTGCACTTCTACAAGAAGCGCAATTGTTTTGAAAATTGCAGGAGTTAAAAATAGGATAATGCTAGGGATGTGCTTATATTCTCCTGAAGGCCACCCACTCTTTGCTACTGTTAGAGACCAGACGTTGGCTTGGCTAGACTGGGGTAATCCAGTCGTGCACTCCTACAGCAAGGCAGGGGGCTGAGAAGTAAAAGAACCTGACAGGGCAAGTATCAACATAATCTAAACCCTGCAGATAGTGCTGCAATAAAAAAAAAAAAAAACAAAACAAAAAAACCCCAAAAAACCAGCCAGAACACTGAAGTGGTGTTGCATCAAGCAGATGTCATATTTCATTTTACTAAGACAATAATACATCTGTAAATCTCAGTATCGCATCCCTTACCAGCACATTAGGCATTTCCCGCTGACTAATTACAGCTCAGAGTGCCAGTGGGTAGCTAGCTGTTAAGAGCACCTAGTTTGCTCCTGTCCTACAGGGACTGGCTGGAAAACTGTCAAATTTTTTCAAAGGAGCATTCAGTTTTCCTCATTTTTCATGTGGAAAATGAGTTTTCATTAATGAAAAATCAACTTTCTATTTTCTTGGGGTATTTTTAGTTCTCAAACATTTTATGATTTGAGACTTAAGTGTATTGACTCACAGCTCTGCACTGTATGCAACTTTCTTGTAAATTTTCTTTTAAAAAAAAGATGAAAATGTTTCATAAATGAACTAGTGATCTTTGGTAACGCTAGTGAAGAACTCCTATTCTGTAGTGGACAACATGCAATTCATTTGTGCTCCTGTAAATTATTCCTACAGCTTATCTTATGATCACTGTTTGGCCTTTATCCTATTAATGAAATCAAGAATTACAATTCGTAAGTAGTATGTGTCATTTATTAAAGCAGATAGGATGGCTGATTAAAAAAAAAAGAAACCCAAACCACCTTGAAATATATTTCCCAACAGTTGGCAATTATCATGCTGTTATAATTGTAATATACTACAGGAGGTATAGTATTTAATTGTAGAAGCCAGGAAGGATATTCCCCCCCCGCCCCCACTATGCCTAGCATTGAAAAATGCATATTAGTCTTCCATCTTCCTTTGCTAAAGCACTGCAGAAGATACCAGCAATGGGGAAAATGGTTTGAGTAATTAAGTCAAATTTTACACGCACAAAAATTTTGATTCGTGGCTGAGTCTGGAAGAAGAGGGAGCTCCAGGAGCAATGCGCCTTCTCTTGTTCTATGGAGTTGAACTTCTTACTTGGCAAGCCATAGTTCTTGCCACCACTGCCATATTGATACACAAAGCCTTTTTTTTAAGTCTAAAAAACACGAGTGTCACAAGTCAGAAAGATACTGAAATTGGGCATTTAGGGGTTTTTTTTCGCCATTAGATACAAATGGAGTGTCCCCATTAATGTGATGTCTGCCTATTTATAAGGGTAACTATGGCTTCTTGGAGTCTGAGCTTGTTGGTGAAACTCAGGGCCCCCTGATTTCATTAGTGAAGGTTCCCATTGATTTTAATAAAGTTGCGATTACGCTCAAGGAGTCTGACCATGTAGAAAAATTCCATGCATTCATTACATCCTACATACCTGTTTGTTCTTCTAATTTATTTTGGTGGAAACATATTGACCTCAATTATTCCTGGTTTATATGCTTAAACAGAGCAAAGAATCAGATTGCACATGGCTTTTGAGCTTGTTCGAATGGGAATCAACTTTTTTTTCCCCCCTCACATGGAAGTAACATGAATTAGAAAATGATTGCTGAAACAGAGAAATAGTCACCGAGCCAGGAGGACGTCTAACTGTCTGAAGGACTAATGTGGCAATCCCTCTTTTATTTTGCATGACACTGTGCTTATTAATCAGACAAGCAAGCTTTGAAAACAAACAAACATCCAAACAAAGAATTGCAGAGATAAAGCAAAGCACTCGTTTTCCATTTAGACTCCCTGACACAGCATGAAAACAAACCGGGCATGGATTAATAAATGATCCCCAGATATGTCATTTAAGAGCCTTGTGTCAACTGCAAATAAAACCAGCCATGTCATGCATCTCCTTTGACATTCATTAATGGATCACAGTTCTGCTTTTTTGATATAATCGTGACAACTGGGCAAGATGCTTAACAAATCAACTTTTGTTTGGTCAAAGTTTTAAACCTCACTCTTTTGAACTGCTGCCTGTTTTGCGGCTGTTGGGTTTTTGTTGTTTTGTTTGGGGATTTTTTAACAAACTGGGTATTGGCTTGAACTGGAGAAGAGCTACCAGATAAGCTATATTAGCTGAAGACTTGTTATATTCAATCTTTCTTTATGGCTAACGTTCTCCATTCTTTTCTTCTCTTTGCTTTGGGTTAGTGCCTGTCAGAACACCAGTCCTGTTGTGGACTGCAGTGTTAACGCAAGTTGCCTTGCATAATGCTGACCATTGTCTAGCGAGTTGCCACACCAACTCAGCAGATCAAGGAGACATGCAAATGGGTCAGGAACACACACAGAGGTTTTCTCCTCACCTAAGAGGATAAGAGCTACAGAGAACTAAGGCAGTACGTTCATCGTTACTGGCTGTGTGCTACAGAAAGTTATTTACATTTAAACTGTGCTAGAAAGCAAGCTTCCTTAATGAGTAGAGGGCCACTGATCGAACAACACAATTTAACAGATCTGTATAGGTGCTCAAGAGGAGTTATTAGTATCCTTGAAGCTGAAGGGGGGTGTGTGTGGAAATCTTTGGGCCAGTAGGCAAAACTCCCTGGGATGAGCTTTGCTGTATGGCTTTAACTTTAAGCGTTATAAGCTCCCCAACTGTAAAAATGTGTATTTTGGCCCTTGCTTGTTGTAAGGCTTGTTGCCATTTTTAACTAACTAGTGTAAGCCACTTTGAGATACCAGAATGAAGAGTGACATGGAATGCAAAATACTGTTAAATTAATAAATTTTAAAACCAGCATAAATTTGCCTGAAAATAGGACCTTAACTGTCCTAGCAGGAGACGGTAAAAGAACATAGCCCGTTCTTGTGCTGCCTTACGGGGTGGATCGTACTGTCTGTTCCGCTACAAGCTGTCATGATACCTAGGGAAAATTACTCTTCCTCCCTGCTTTTTTGTCCCATTCATACCGGTGATTCCTAGGCTCTTCGGAGAGCAGGTTGTAGAGAACCTAACAAGACAGGATTCACCTTATCTGCTTCTTAGTGCTGCAAATGGTAGGGAGATTTGTGCCAATGTTGACAATTTAAAGAAGGAGGGTAGTTAGAAACCAAGCTGCCCCTGCAGGTATAGAATAGACATCTCTAGATTTCTAGAAACTTTGACTTTTTGAATGGGATTTGATTTAGGTTTGACTTCTACGCAAGCTATATGGCTTGCTCCTTACCCCAGCTGGGATATTGTCAAACCTGTGGTTCTCTCTGAATGGAGGAAGTCCAGACCATCGTTTTCAAAAGTCCCTCCAGTGGCTCAAGGGAGCAAATGACCTCACACGCAGGGAGAGACCCTGGATGGGGTTAAACCCCTCCCGGGGAGCATAATGCATGTCTGAGTGCATGATGTAATGCTGCAGGGAGGGTTTTGGTGACCCCACCTTCCCTCTCTGGGGCTAGCAAACTTTCCCTATGAATTTACTAGGTAGATTTAAGTAGCAAAATGTTAGATCATATTAGGCGCTTAGAACCTCTTGCAAGATGAACAGTTTCCAGAAAGCATGTTTTCGGGAGGCTGGTTGTGCTTGATGGTGTATTTGAAACACTCCTGCCCAGGAAAGGATTTTCTCACGGTTCAGCCTTCAACCATCAATTCTACGTAGTATTAGGAGCTTCAGTATCTGCTCTGATTGTTGCAGCAACACATCTGGGCATTTGCGGTGCTGAGATACCAGTTCTGAAAACAGTGACTAACATGTTGCTTTGTCTGCTACTTCAGTAGCTGGCCTGCAATTAATATTAATTTGTTGAGGACCCACGTCCTTTTCAACACCATAGGGCACAAAAGAAAATGCAGCTCCTGCCCCTGTTGTTAAGAAGAGTTGAGCGTTTTGAAGAGCTAAATGCTAGCCAAAAGAATTGGAAAAAAGAATTGCGGGATTGGTCTCGTGGTAAACTGGCGATACCCATTACACGTGAAATGTAGGTGACCAGAAAACAAATTAAATTATGCAGACATCTCTTTTTTGTTCGTGACCAGCACTGACTGTGGTGGCAGATGCACGAATCTTGACTTGTCTGTTGTGCCACTAATCCCTTTTGTTGAACAATTTTTACATGTTAACTGTGGTTGACTAGTGGTTTGGCTGTCAGGATTTTGAAATATTATTGATACACCATTAGCAATAGAAAGAGAAATTATTTTGTTTACAGTGCAACCTGACTTGTTTTCCCTCATTCATAGCTTCTTAGAAGGGACTTGGAAAAATCATGAAGAATTATTGGATAATAATACCTGGATATAGCAAAGTTTTACTATTGCTCTTTTGACAGTGGTTCCACATACATTTTTAAAACGTGTCCTAACACGCTGTAAGTAATTTTTACATTCCCTGTGGAAATGTTGAGAAATGATGAGAAAATTAGATGTCCCGCCACTCCTGCCCTAATGAAACGATACTTGTCTTGGGAATAATGCCAACAGAATTTCCCCCATTAAACAGAAACTCAAATTTTAAAGGCTAAGCATGCACTGGTAGTAATCTCACGTCACTCAAAAAAAGCAGATAGAAGGAATAGAAGTACCATAAAGTACCTTTTCCTTGAAGGCACGATGTAGCGTCCAGCAGAGACAACAAAGTGCAAGTGTTTAAAAGCAGAGTGCAGTGTCTCCCTCGCTTTCACACACACATACGTGCACACGCAAATGGTGCTGAGTGCGCCTTCACCT
>JANZLQ010000022.1:25146639-25154139 GCA_026212715.1 Elanus axillaris | reverse complement strand
TTGGTTTGTGGGTTATCAAAGTGGATAACGCTGTGAGGCGCTTCAGACTTAATGCAAGTTCTGGCAACTGGAACATGTGTAACTTCTTTATTTTCCCCGTAATATTTTTTTTTTTGGCAACTAGAACACGTGCAACTTCTTTATTTTCCCTATTTATGTTTTTTTTTCTTTCTGGCTTTAGTATCTTAAGGGATATAAACTATGTCTTGCTTACAATAACATATTTCTTCTTTGGATGGAAGGATCTACTACTTTCACATGCCTAGGTTAAATGTCCTGCTTAAGGGTACTTAAAAGTGATTGATAACAGGTCGTCAGAAAACAAATACAAAATCAGAGGCAGTGGCAGAGAAAGGTCAAAGGCAAAGGGCCAGTGGGGGTGAATGTGGTCAAGTAATAGGGGGTGATAGGCAGAGGAGGCTGCGTGAATGTGTAGGGGTGTATTCGGGGGAAAACTTTCTATTGGATTGCCTGAAAGTCTTTTCAGCCAGTTCTGCTGCCAGAGCAGAGCTCCTTCTGGACTTTTTAGATAACCACCGGGTAACACACGTGAAAGTATAAATATTATACATCGTGCCGTGTTGCACACTGAACACTGTAGAGACACACACAGACGCAAAATCCTATAGACTCTTTTTTTTCCTTGCAGTGAAACTACTTCTGCTTCTTCTTCAATTTTTTATAAGCATACTACTTTAATTGAGTTTCATGATTTTGGGAGGCAAGGCAAGCAGGAATTGTGGGCTTGATGCATTGGAATGGGAGCATGAACGAAGTCAGATACCGCTGTTTAAATCACAAATCTGCTAGTAGAGAATGAGTATTCCCTAAAAGAGGTTTTTTGTCAAGAGAGAGCAGACCCTGAAGCCAAGACAGAAAGCTTCAGGGAAATTACCTGATACACAGTTCTGCTTTTCAATATCAAGATGCCTAAATTGAACCGTGGAGTTACTTAGGATGTAGAGGCAGAAATATGGACCGAGCTAATATCTTTGATTAAAGAAGTTACCTACCTTCTGTGAAACTGATATTCCCAACGGGTCTGCCTCTGTGGTAAACATGGTTTGTCTAACAAAGCCGTTCTTGGATAATTTGCATTAGCTTGTGCCGACGTGTTTACCGCTAGTGATTTTTAGTGGCCCAAATACTGTAGAAGCGCTCTGATTACACGGTAATAAACTGTATCTGAATGTCCAAATGAATACAGATGTTCAGCCACTAGTCTTGCATCTCACCCAAGAAAAAAAATCAGAAATAGATCCTAAGAACGAAAGCTTTTTATGGTAAACATAAAGGCTGTCCGAGAACACAAGACAGAGAGTGAGAGTGCAGTTTGCAATCCTGGCCTCAAAGAATATGAGTGGAATCAGTTGGAAAAGAATCATAAAATACAGGGAGCATTTGTGTGTGGTCCACAAGTTACAAAGGGTTTTTTTCATGGCAGTAGTCACTATTCTTTTTATTGCTTTATCAATAAAACGAGAAACACAAAAATCAGTGAGCAAAAGGAAAATATATGTTGATACTACCCACAGTAAAAATGATTTTTTAAAAGGCCATTTTATCAAAAACGTGCCTTTCAAAGTACTTTTGACTAATTTGTACGTGAAGAAAAACACGCTTTGTATACACTAAAATAGAAACCAGTTGACTGCACTAACGAGTAAATAATCTTTAAATGAAAATTCTTGTTCAATGTAATTGCTAAACTCTCAGTAGGGGAGGATTTACATCTCTCTAGTGTAAGCCAACCTGGGTTTTGCAAGACTGCAGTTCTGATTGTGGGATGATCTATAGATAGATAAACAGATACTTAGGTATATCTAACAGCAGCTTTGGAAATGGTTTTAAAAATGTTTCTCCTAACTGCAAGCTGGGACGAGTGACAGTTTTCCTCTGATGCTAGGACAGGGCCCACACGAGGCGTGGGTGTCTTATATACTGTCGGAGATGGCATCTTTCAGATGAGAAATACTCAGGTTGCAGCCTGTGGGGTTATTAAAGACCATGTCTCACACACCCCCCATTAAATAAATGAATTGTGTCTACCTAATTACTTCTCAAATGAAATCTTTGTTTTGTTGATGCTTCAGTTGTCTTGTTCAGGATTTTATCCGGTATGTGAGTAGCTCTAAGTTCTTTAAGTGAGGGACCCTCTTTACAGCTCAGATAGCCTCAGGTGCTGATGTGATAGACATGTTATATGAAAATTATTTCTGTCAGTCCAACTGAGTTTAGCAGAATCAGAGGTGACAGGCAGGAAATATGTTCATGCTTATATTTTTATATTGTGAGTTTAATAGTACTGAAAAGTTTCTTAGGCTTCCCATGCATGGTAAGGATTAAACCTTCAGGATTAAGCTTTCATGAATTACTTGAGAAAAAAAATTAATAATTTTTTTTATACCAGTGAATTGTGAGCAGTACGTGTAAAAAGTGCCTTTTGGAGCTTGGATTTTTTAGTATGGCCATTTTAGTATTTATTTTCTTTCTTTAGAGAAATTGCTCTTTTTTTTTTTTTTTTTTTTTAATTAACCTCGTATGGAACTTAACACCATAAACAGAATGGTATTTATAAAATAAATCACATTGTCATCCTCCATTCTCCTCAAACTCTCTAAAAGAAAAGAAAAACAAAACAAACCCTTACTTAAGCAAAAGTAGAAAAGAATCTAGAAGTCCTTGAAATACATTAGGCATAACACAGTCTTGCAAAGAGGGCAGAATACGGCCTTTATATAGGCTAAACTATGCAGCTTTTGTGCTTGCCGCTGCACAGAAGTGTACAAAGAATGGGCGCGTGAAGGGTGTAACAGTCCGAGGTTTGACTTTGGGGATGGCGAGTTCAGCGGTCCCCGTTTCTGTTCTATGATGCAGCAAAACCTTTCTGGCCCAGCAGATGGACGTAAATTGAGATAAAACTACCTCTGCCTTCCTAAGGTTTCAATTTTGCCCTTCGGTCCACATTTTCTAGACTTCAGCAGTGACAGGAACAGAGCAAGAAGAGGTGCAAGAAAAGGGCAAGGTCGGGAAGAGAAAGGAACGGGGATAAACATGAAGCTTCCACATTGCTTCAGTTTTAAATTAAACTTGGCGATTCCTGCTTTCTTAAGTCTTCCATCTGGCTCCCAAGGCCCTGCAAGTTTATTTGAACCTAGTCCCTCAGGCAAATAAAGACAGCCCTCGTATGTTAACGAAGAGTCACGGAACTATGTTAACGAAGAGTCACGGAACTACTTGCTTCTCCTAACTGCCTGCTAGCAAAGGTCTGCTGGGCCTCCTTCCCTCCGGAATAAAAAGTGATGGATGTGGGTACACAAACACATGTGTGCAGGCCTTCTGCATCCTGCTTTGTCAGCACTTGGCTCACAAATACGGCTCCTGGTGACCTCCGCGTCCTTCAGTCAAGACCAAGGAAAGCTGTGAAATACAGAACTGAATGGTTTTTTGACTTGTGCAGGCTGTAATGCAGGAGAAGTTACGGCTACAACAACAGAGACGAGTTATGAACGGTCTTGTGTTGGTTCGTTACGTTATTACAACTTTTTTTTTTTTAAAAGGGACTGTAGAAAACAGACGAAGAATATTTCTCTCTTCTCTGTGGTTGATTTTTGTGTGATGCTGAGAAACCGCAAGAGAATAGTTAACATTTAGAGAAGAATCTCTTTTGACTTAGAGATATCAAAATATATTGTGCTCAGTATCATTCTTTTCAGGGCCACTCCAAGCCTTAGAAGAATTGCCACTTTTGCAGTCAAATCCAAGTAACATCTGCTCTATGCAACCAGTCAATATTGTGGAAAAGTTCAAAGAATGAAGATCATTAGTAGTGTCAGCTTTACAACCAGAAGGTAATGGCATTAAAGTGAGCAAGTATAATACCCAACAATACCAGACTCATTAACCAGTGATTTATCATGATGAAAAGACCTGTTTAACCTTTAGTCTTCACATGCTTTCTGTTTTTAACAAAAAGACCTATTATTTCTAGTTGTCAAGTGATAATTTGTGGGTTGTTAAAGGGATGTATTAAATCATACTTTAAACGATTATACGCAATTACACAAATATTGCATTTGCAATGGGATAAGTTGAAGCAAATATGATTTTCCCCCCACCTCCTCTTTTAATTTTGTTCATCTGTTTGGAAAGTAAAATGAAGGCATTACGTGTATTAAAGATACCAGTACATGACTTTTAAGCAAGTTAAATCGAGTTTGATACGTGCAGCAAGTGACAACGTTGTTTTGCAGAAGCAGCAACATAAAATATTTGGACGGTTGTGTATACCAGTGCAGAAAGCTTGTTCTTGCCTCTGAATAAACAGGTGCGTGTAGCTGACCGTCCTGTGAAACTATGTTTCTTTTATCCATATGCAGGGAAGTTTCATTAATTTAATTCCATTTTTCTTGGAAAGGAAGCACTGTTGATTCTAGACAGCTTCTGGCAGTTGCCATGTAACCTTGTCTGCAGGGGATCAGCCAACACAACTTATTCTGACCTGCAATATCTGTGCCTTGCCAGCAATAAACCTCTCTGAAAATGTCAGTTCTGTCAAATTGTACGGTGGCTTTTGTGATGTAGACAAACACTGATCGAGGATCAGAAAGACCACGAGAGTTGCTTCAGATGTAAGTAGATCATTTGTGATCCACTTCAGGTTTGCATTGCAGGTCACTAGGAGCACCGTGTCATCTCCTGTCTAGTTTCACTTTTTCTTTTTGTCTATCTGTTTGGTTCTCTGTCTGTCCTTAGTATAATGGAAGGATAAATTTATAACTGATTCAGTAATTCTCCAAGTAATTCTGTAGACAAAGAGATTCTAGACACACAACTAACCTGCACGAGTAGATAAAATAGAATGATTGCAGACTTCACACCTGTTTTTTACACCTTCCTTTTGAGTGTCGTACATGCAAATGTATTGACGTTTCATATACGAATTTGAGAAAAGTTAGTCAGCATCTCAGAAGTTAGTAGGAGATCATATACAATATTCTGAATGAACAAACCAGAAGGATTTTCTAATCTGTGAGTAGATTTTGTGATTTTACAGTTGGAAGGCAGCTTCGTAATTTACAGGTAATGCAGTATTTGTGACAGATTTCTTCTGAAGTAGGTATGTAATTGTAACACCTTTGAAACTAATAGAGATACAAGATGATTTCTTTCCCCCAAGCTTTAGTCACACAGATTTTAATCTATTGTTATTTTAATCTATTATTGATAAAATGGCTAGGTAGTCTTTTTAAACTACGGAGACTCTACATCTATAGATCTCTGTAGACATTCTTTGGATAGATATCTGTAGATATCCTCCTTCTCTGCTTACCTACAATACTAAAATATTGATCTGTTTTCTGCTGTGGAAGTGTCATAAAAATATGGGGGGAAAACACTGAGAATATTTCATTCTTGGTGATGCTGATCCACATCTCCTTGGTGACCATTCCTAGGTCTGGATAAACATTTGGAGATGTATTGCTACCTACCAAATTGGCTGTAAAAGAGTCTTGGTTGTCACGAAAATGCTTGAAAATCTTGCTGCATTTGAGAAGAAGTTTGGGCTGAAAATAAGCCGTAGTGATCCCTTTTTATCCAGTATTGTAGTAATAGCATATTTGCTCATATTTCTGGAGTGCTAGTTTCGGTATTCTCTTCAATCTGGGAAAAATCAGAGCTTTGTCTTCCTTCTGCGGAGTGACCGCCTTAAGGACTATGGCATAAAACAATGGAAAGGGTGAGGTGAGCTGCCCTTGTTTCTTGGAGGTGGTGCTTCACTGTGTATTAAACAAATATTCAGTGGGATAGGAAATGTAAAATAAGACTTGAAGAACCTCGTGATTAGGAAGGACACTGGTCTCCGAGAAAAGACACTTCTGATGCTGGCTTCAGAGAGCATTGGCCCTTTATGCAAATGGAATTGCAGTAATATGAAAGATTGGCAATCATATCGCATCCATGTCGTCATATATCCTGGTGGGTTTACTGCTTTGTAAGAAGCCCTTCAGGTCCTTTCAAGAAAGAGAAGGATTGAAACCAAGTCTTCTGATGAGTGGTCTAACTACTAGGGTCCTGAAGGGGCTGCGGACATAGGTCAGTCAGGATTCCTCTGAACATATGCTTTCTCTTTCCTGTTTTCCTTCTTTTTTTTTTTTTTAACATATGCTTCATTCCAAAGCATTTAATTTTAGCTCTGAATGTTTTTTGATATTTTTATACTTTTAGTAGGATTAATTCTGAGTACTTTCCCAATGATCTAGTAACAAATGTGGATCCTTCTTTCTTTAGGCAACAGCCACTTACTTCTGCGGTTGCTGCAGGACTCCGCAGCTTGGGTGAGATTCAGGCCACACAGAAATTTTGCCGTCGAGTACTATAGGAGCAGGGTCTCACTCAGCCTTTGTCTTTCCACTGCAGTCTGAGGGGGAGGGCAGGAAGACAGACGAGTCTCTGAAGGAAAGAAAAGAGAAGCCAACTTTTTTTTCTGTTTTTTTTTTCTTCTTCTTTCTTTCTGTACAGTTATAAGATTTGAGTGATTGATTGCAGTGTCTTTGAAAGAGGGACAGGATCTCTGTCTCTTGGTTTGCAATATTGTCTGAAATAGAACTTTCAATACATTTTTGCCTGTGGAAAAAAGCCTATGGTGCAAAATGTGAATATGCATAAACTTGTCATTTGCCTTTGAAAATGCGGAAAATAGCCAACCCTAGTGTCTGGCTTTGAAAAATTTGTGAATGATCTAGTTTGTGAATTCTCTCAGGGAGGAGGAAAAAAGGCAAGTGAGAAGCATTTGGTAGGTTCAGTTTTTGTATGTGACTATTCGTAGCACGCGGGTGTGATACCAGATTAGTTTCACAGTTGTAACAAATACTTGCTCTTTCTGGGTTCCATTTTGTGAGTTCCTGAATGTTCTGCCTCTTATGGTCCAGACTGGTTTAGGGTATGTTATCTCAGAGATAACCCATGTGTACTAGTGCTTTCCTATATCTGGACTGAAATATGCACCGCTGGATCCTATGAGGAAATACGGTGTGTGAGGTCAGAAGCAGCATGGTGCCTGTAGTAGAATCGCTTGGAAAGTGGAATGCGGTTGAAGCATCATCTGGACTTCTCTTTGGGGATGTCTCTCCAGTTAGTTGGATTTGTAATAAATTTGCGACACTGCAAAACGGGTATTCTATTCTTACTGAGAAAAAACATATGTTACAAGAGTTGATTTTGTTTGGTTGTTTTTAGTATTACTTGCTCTAATAAACCCAAATTGTGCCATGAACAAGGAAAGGAAAGGAAAATGACTAGAAGACGCCAAGAAAACGAAGAAGATGGATGAATATGAAAGACGTGTTGTGCAACCGCTTTCAAAGAGAGCTTAAAAGCAGCACAGAAATACAGAGTGAGCGAGCTCAGTGGCTTGGCACATCGCGTAGTGTATATCTACATACACATTAAAATGCACTCGGTCTCAGAACGGGCTTTCTCCACTCCCTCTACCCCGCG
>JANZLQ010000022.1:25127849-25146634 GCA_026212715.1 Elanus axillaris | reverse complement strand
CCCCCCCCATTCTGCGCTGCCTAACAAAAGATTTTCAACAAAAGAAATTCTTCCTGGTTTGTAAAACGGTTGTGTAAAACTTGGACTGTAAAGCCACAGTTGACTGCTTTAATGTGGAACAGTTGGGAGGGTGGGGAAGCGCTGGCAGGTTGGGACAGGACACAGCAATGGTGCCCCTATTCTGTCGAGGGTCTACTTAGTCACACCACCTGCTCCCCCTATTCTTTCAAAGGCAAACCAGTCATGACAGTATGAACAGACGGATGTTTAGCCTCAATACCTTGGACACACAGCACCAGACGGAGCAAGGGGAGTTAAGAAAAGATAAATTAAGTGATCAATAAAGATAAGGGACCTGTTTAGCAGTAAATGGTGGGGACAGAGCAGACAGAACAAGGAGTGAACGTGTGTTAAATAATGCAAGTGTGTGTTCAGCTAAACTCAAACTTTTCAAATCCATGTATTGTTCCCCCAAAGCACTTTTTCCCCAGCATTGGTTATTTGTGGTTTAGGTAGAAGTAAAGTGTCTGTAGGCACACACGGGCTCCCCAGTATAAGTTGCTTCAGTCAGCTGTGCTGTTTGGTACTTGGCGAGGAAGGGGAAGGGAAAGGGGTCTGCGTCCAGGGTTGAGTCAGGGACCTATTTGCACCTCCCACCTTTGTGATAGAAGGGAAAGAATAGTAAGGAGCAACGAAGTTCTGATAGAGAGTAAGTTACAGTGCTTTGGCAGCTGATGGACAGCTAAGTGATCAAAACCATGGGCTTATTTTAACTGGCTATCACACTCTTCATCTCAAGGGCACTCTTGTTCTGTCCTTCTGCCTCGCATAGCAAAGGTCTTGACTTCAGGCGTAGACTTCTAACCCTACTGTAGCTTAATAAGTAGATATAAAAGTCAACCTACGGTCTCGCTTCACGTCCAGTGTAAAAAAGCTTGCAGTTGAGTAGCTGCAGAAAACCCGTGTAGTTTTATGCGTCAGTAGTCTGTACCACGAAGAAGGTTCTTCCACCTGTTGACAATTACAAAAGAAGCTA
Source organism: Elanus axillaris (assembly GCA_026212715.1). Classification (NCBI taxonomy): domain Eukaryota; kingdom Metazoa; phylum Chordata; class Aves; order Accipitriformes; family Accipitridae; genus Elanus; species Elanus axillaris. Next base: position 25,145,598 of record JANZLQ010000022.1, on the reverse strand, counting down.
CCAATGCAAACAATCATGCCCAGCCCAAATGAGAGCTGTTTTTTTAATATAAGTGTGGCTCTTGCTCTCATCTAATGCCTCCAAAAGGAGGTGCTTTTCTCTCTGGAAGATTCAGGGTTGAGGCAATTAAGCCCATTACTGCGATAGAAGTGATGGTGTGTCTTACCGTGCCTCAGCTACTCTGTGGGAGCAGCATACAAGGGAGAAGCTACTTCATGTTTAGCGAGGGGGGGGGAACCCTGACGTTAATCGTAGGTGTAGAGGAAGGTGATGTGATGCATTGTAAGTTACTAACTTTGCCAAGGCACCTTGTTCTTGTGTTTAGGCCACCAGTATCACCCACTCATTCAGGAAATTGCACTTTAAATGCTACTACTCTTAGAAGAGTTCAGTTGGAAGGGACCTACAACAATCACGTAGTCCAACTGCCTAAGTGTCAGCAAGCAACATATTCAGTGGACTAGGACCTTGTGGCGCTCTCAGCTCTCACCTCATGGTTCAAAACCCAAAGAATAAAATTACTTACCTGTTCCAGTCCATTAAGTTGATTAACCTTCTTTTCTGCTTGTTGGTGTCCCAATACGATTAAAGACATTGTAATTCTGTTTAAATGGATAATTGCCAGACCACATTAAATAGGTTCCCCTGATTGCACTTCATCTAGTAGATCATATAGGTCCCGTGACCTCAGCCACCACCTTTTCCATTACTTTATTTGTGTACTTGTCGTGTAATGCTAAAACAATGAAGCTGTACGATAAATAGTAAAGTGTTGTGAGTTTTTAAGGTGTCACTCACCAAAATGTCCCAGGATGTGAAAACCGAACTGTAGTAGTGCAACAGGGCACAAAATCCACTTCTGTGTTATAAAGGTACACAAAAATCTATTCCTTTTCACTAGGCAGAAGAAAATGCAGACCCCTCGAAGTCACTGGTGGGTAGACTAAAGGGACAGGGAGAAACAGTCAACCCAGAAAGAAGAATTTAATCAGCTTTGGTGACTTGGTGATGGCTTGGAAGTGCAGCTGAGCCTCAGCTGTTCTCTCTAGTGTCATCCTGAACTGACGCTTCGATTTTCCTTTTAGAGCTGAAATGATTCTCCCTGAGTGTCCTCCGCAGCTGATCCTGCGCAGCTGTGGGGACTCGGGCAGTGGGAACCTGTTTCCTGAGGGGAGAGGGGCCAGCACAGCTGCATGGAGACAGCTGTTAGGGTCGGGTGGTTCTCATCACTGAGAAGACGGAGGTGCCCTTCGCAAGCCATCCCAGCATTTCAGGTCACAACATGTGACTCCAGCCACCCTGCCTGTTCCACAGCAAACCGTTCACAAAAAACCCCACAAGTCTGTGGCAATGCCGGGAAGCTCAGACTGGGAAGTTTCCTATGTTCCAGGTAGTGCTGTTGCAGCCTTCCTCATCAGGTGGTATAGGCTCCAATGAGAGCTTGACGTCTAAAGGCTCTGCATGGTGCAGGATCCCTTTATTTTCACTGTACACCAGTTTTATTGAGGATTCCAGGATAAGGATGGAAAATGAGGGCAACCTGGAGAATGAGCCTTCCACCCATTTTAGATGTGAGCCACGGGACATGGTACCTGGTTATATGCAACAGTGATGGAAAGCCGGATAAATGCTTGGAATTACTCCAATGCCTGTGGGAGTTAATGGTTCTCGACTAATGTCCTTGATGCTGCTCCCTTGTCCTTATGCAGCTAAATATTGTCCCCCTCCCCCCTTAATGAGACAGTGGAGCGTTCTTCCAATGTGTGTTTCTTGGCTGCCCAGAATCCCAGGGCTCAGCTGTGCTTTGGAGACCTGCCTAGGTTGGAGTTTGTCACAGTATTTCCACACTTGTATTTTTAATGTTTTTGGGTGGGGTGGCAGTGGTGGTAAAGGAGGAGAAGGTACGAAATAAGAGTGGGGAGTGAGGGATATGACTGGCTTCTTGCAGTGTTGTTCAGCCCTAGTGCTGTGTCACAGTACTGCTTGAAAATGCGATGGTGATGCTGACTAGAAACAAAATAAATTGTCGAAGCTGGCAGAAATTAAAAAAATTAGCAAATAACTTCATGCAAAATGCTGCCACTTTTAAAAGTGATTTCGGTCTTCGCACACAAAGGTTTGAAGTGAGGAGAAATACAACCCCACGCCCTCATTCTGTACTTTATTCTGTCGTTATTTGCAAGGAACATAATCTGTGGCAAAACTCAGGATGAGAAAATTCTAAAACAAGGTGTCTTTCACACTGTTGGGATGAATTAAATGGACAAAATAGACAACAGCTCTGTGTGAGTCAAGATCTCCTGATTTCAGAACTGGGCCTTGTTAAGTATAAGCACGCGATGAGGATTTTGTTGTTGTTGTTGTTGGTTCTCTTTCAGATCAGCAGCAGTGTTGAGATATCTGCATGTGTGCTAAATAAAAGTGACGGGAAAATGTTCTGTGCAGGCGGTCTGTTGACAGTGCTGTAATGAACGTGGGTTGGCTGAACACTGTTGTTTTAGTAGGACTTGATCCTTGTGGGTCCGGAGTGATTCCAGCAGCAGGCAACTGCTGTCTGCTTTGTGCAAAAGGAACATAATCTAACCGCATACCCACAAACTCCATAAAACAGATCCCTGGCTTGGCAATTACCTTGATGCATTCTGTGATTAATGATTTGCATCTGTGGGATTATCATTCACGAGCCTGGCAATAAAGCTGTTTATGAGATATTTTATAATTCCAACTCCAAGAACAGCACGGTACATTAGTGTTGGTACATCAGCTAAATGTGCGTGCAGCATCATAAGATGATTCAAACAAACAACTGGGGGCTTTATTATGTGCTCTGGAATTTACCACAGCACAGCCACACCATGATTCATTTGGCAGCCTTCTCCTACAGCTTATTGCAGTCATTTTAGAAGACTGTGGGTGGGTCTTTTTCCACAACCAGCCAGCTTGGTAGTAAGATGTATCCCACGAATAAAGCGTGTGATCCTCAATAAGAATTGGCACGAGAGTTGGCATGAGAGCTGAAGTGTACTGCAGTTGGTCGGTTTAAGCCAGCGGGACTGCAGTTGTCCGTGGTGAGCTCTCTGTGATTACTTGTGAGCCGGCTGTACTGGCTGAGCTTTTTCTCTTGTTCAAATGCAAATTCTCAGAAGACATTTCACCTAAGCTGTAGTTATCTTATTCGTCTGAAGGTGGATCTGCTGGAATAGAAATCTCATGATCCAAGGCTGGGGGAGCCTAGCCCATGTGAGTAGAGTTCACATGCGGAGGGATGTGATCCCATCGGAGGCAAGGGCACGGGAGCTGAAGCTTAGGGACCAGAGGACACAGGGGTGGAGGCCATGGGACTGAGTGCCACAGGATCAGAGGCCATGGAATCCAAGGCTGTGGAGATGGAGAGCACATCAGTTGAGATACTGGGAGCAGAGACTATGGGAGCAGAGGCTGTGGGACAGGTGGCCACAGGACCAAAGTCCACAGGAATGGAGGCCATGAGACCAGAGGCCATGGAAGGGGAGGACGTGGGACAGGAGGTTGTGAGAGTGGAGGCCATGGGAGCTGAGGCCGTGGTCCATCTACCCGGTGTTTCATGTTCTGCAGTACAGCCGGCTATCATTTAAGAGGTTACATTACGTCACTAAGAGCTATATAGTAATACCAGGTGGGATTTTGTAGGCAACACTTTCTAAAAACACGGGTGCTTATTTCATGCTCTCTCTTTTTTTTGTCTAATCCAATAAAATGTATTAACAAGCTAACGTTCTGACTGGCTTGTTTACAACATCACTTCTCTTGCACTGAGATGTTTAGACAGTAATTTGTAGTAAGTGGTGAAAACATACCTGGGCATTTTCTCTTATACGAAGAAACGAAATGGGTGGGTTTTTTTCAAAAGCCCCAAATGAATTCTATGACTTCCTAAATTAATTCCTACTTCAGGACAGGAACATCGGTCTGGAAGGGCTAACTTGTCATAAGAAACTCTGTTTTGTAGCTCTTCTGGCTTTGCAGCAAACACACGATGTGTCCGACTCTCCAGCGCTGCAGGGAGAAGTTGGGCTGGCCCAACTGGTTCAAGAAGTATTTACCTTTTCAGTGTCCATTCTGTTCAGGCAGCAGATTGTTTGTAGGGTCTATGTTATAAACCCAAACATGAAAATAATCGGAATTAAAAGTACACTCTCCTTGGGGGAATGAGAGGTAGCATGGGAACTGCTGACACCCGCTTCCTTTTGAAGCTGGGACCTTAGAGGATTTCACCAGCACAGGCATAGAGCAGAGCACATAAGGAGCTGTTGAAACACCTACAGCTCGCCCCAGGACAGCCTCATTCCTCTTTGTCACTAGTCCTGGCTGAACCTGAGTTTCTGGAAGCATAATATTTAGAGAAACGCGTGTTGCCCTTTCAGCAGTGGTTTAGCAACCATTACTGTTTCATTAATCATCCATGCAGCGTGGCAGGGACCTGATTTCTCATAGCTGTGAGGCTGGGTTCGGCGTTACAGGCAGCATTACTCTGCAGACAAAAAAGCCTTGTCAGAGCTGCCGCAGAGGGCTCAGCTCCTGCAAGAAGGAAAGAGAGAAGAAAGGAAATGAAGGGCTTTGTCAGCAAGAGAGAAAAGGCGTTTCTTGCACAAGCTGGTGGTACCAAGTGTTGTAGCTTCCTGAAAGTCCCGCAAGGTCAAATTTAGTCTGCCCGAGTTCTCTGTTCTTGGCAGGGATGTGTGGCTGCCATAAATGAGAAGTGGGTGAAGACATGTGGAATTGCTGGTTTCTAATGGCAGACAGGGTATACCATAGACAGGCTATTACTGTGATGCCTTCCATACCTAGGTGCAGACACTTCTTAACTAGTGTAATTCCAAAATTCATTTTTTAGGGGGTAAAAATAGAAAAAAGAATCGGGATGTAGTTTTTTGTTTGGTCTCTTGGCTGCTATCAACACTGTTTTAAATGAGAAACGGGCAGAGCAGGAGTCCTTGTTTAAGCCCACAGCACATAGAGAGAAGGAATATTGTACATGATGCGGTTGTCGCCCACCGGAGGCAGTGGAGGTCAGCGAGTGCGGGAACTCAACTCCTTGGACTCCGGGAATTTTCAGCTGTCAGCACTGTATCTCACACCATCCAGTTTAAGCATGTTTGAATCCAGGGATTCAACTCAGCTGTAGGAACGTGAGGATCCTCAATCCCTGCGTTGTTCCATCACCCAGAGGCGACAGAGCCGATGCGTCCTGTTTATGTCGCCTTTCAGAGAACCCTTCCAGTGCTCAGGGCTGGGTACGTTCAGGGGGACAAAAGCTGTAGCTGGAGACCTGCAGTTCCTGTCTGGACTTCGGAGGCTCCAGCTGCCAGGCAGGTTTGTTGTGCCTGTCCTTGTCTCCCAGTGGCCTGAGAGAAAGAAGTTGCAAAGCTACTTTTGATGTATATCTTCTCACGTCCTTGAGCTACCTCATCAGGTCAGCTCACAGCCTGCTGCGGGCGTTAATCAAGCCTATATAATTCAGGTATGGAATTAAGGAGTGAATGTTGGGCTGTCTCTAATTTAAACACTCCCCTTTGCATCCGATTAGAAACACAGTAGAGCCATCTTGCTTTGTAAAATTCAGGTGAAAGGCAATAAATGGTCATAGCATCATTAAAAGGCATGTAACTATATTGACTGTACACGGAGTCAGTAATACAGATTCAATCACTGCTTAGTAAATAGGGTCTGTGTCATAGTTTCGTGCTGATAAAACTGTTCCAATGAGGAAATCCTGGAGTAAGACAAGGACAAGCCACGCATTATTCCTTAACGTTGCACTGGCACGGTGCATTTGGTTGTTCTAAAATTTATTTAGTCATGAAGACCAGAATATTTTCAGTTTTCTCTAACTAAAGGAACTTTTAGATTCTCTTATTTCACAAGCAACTGCCATTGTTTAGGATAAAACCACAAAATAAAAAGGCAATATAAAATAAATTGAGGTTTTTTTACTACCAAAATTCAGGGAAGTGTAATTAATAGAACGATGGTGTTAAGCTTTGGGGACAAAACAATACTTTAAACAATCAGAAAAATTATGCTGCCTGTGGGCGTCGCTTGTACTGTTACTATTATTATTGTATTTGGATAGTCCCAACTTCTCCATGCCCCCCAGCTTCATTGACGTAGTCATTTTTCCAAAGTTAAGCTATCCCAAACAGAAGACAGCGTTCTCCAAATTGTTGCTGAAATGATGCGGCCGTGTTAGAAAGTCTAAAATATTCTCCTCCCTCCAAACATTGTGTCTCTAATTAACGTCTATTGTGCGTAACTTGCGCCTTCACATCCTGCCAAGCCTATCCTTGGCTCCAGGCTTTCCTGAACTGTTTAGTATGTTGTTTTCTTGCTATTGCTGAAGGTGCGTTGTTGGCACTAAGGGAGAGACAGACAATCTTGCAAATTTTTTTTTTTTTACATCATCGGTCACACAGAGTGATTAGTCCAGCTGTACAAATAACGTAGGAAATGGATTTTTTTTTTTTTTTGCATTAGAATTATGCAAGCCCAGCAAATACTCTCAACAATTGCTCCTTAAGTCAGTGAAATTTCAAGCCATTCAGTTTTCTTGTAAGGAGCTCACGGCTTCTTTGATGATGAGGTTTGTTAAGCCCAAATGTGGAGAACTAATAAAATAATAAAAAGGCTCCAGAGGTGTTTATAGATTTCAATTATCTCTTGCTTTCTCTCCCAGGATTGGGCTAGGCAGGATTGTGCTGCCCTCAAGTAGTACTTGAGTCTAGGCTGCATTTTATGCTGGCTGTCTCCGAGGTTTCTTCTTTGTGGCTGAATCGCCTTAGCGTGGGTAGTGTACAGAGGTGCTAAGGGCTTGCCTAGACAAAGCAGCCATGCTTCACAAAAGCAAAGGAGCAAAAGGAAGCAAAATTGAATCTCTAGCACCCAGCTCCTGGGCAAACAGACAAAACTAATGGATCCACTCTTGCTCCTCCCATCCAATTACTGTGATCCAGTAGAGAGAATATGGCAACATCGGTTCACACAAACTCTAATACTCTTAATCCCTTCCATACATATAAACCTCACATTCACCACCGTTACTTCATTATCGAGCCACCCAGGCAGCCGGAGCATCGGAATGGACCCACCGGCTGCAAAAACCTGCCTCCTTCAGGTTTTAATCAGCTAATGAGGGATATGCAAATGACAAGCTTATGGGATTATGCCGCGTCTAACAGCAGTCCTCCTCACAGTGATACAGTACTAATACAGGTGTTGGTAAACTGGTTATTAGGCCCTGGCTAATTTAGGCCCATTCAGGCTAGGATTGTGCTGGCAGCGCTGCCATTTGTACTGGTGTTTGTGGCCCAGTAGGAGATCTATTAGGGCTGCGGTGGGTCTGACACAACCTCCTCGCCGCTAGATATGAAGTTAATAAAGCCGGCTGGTTTGGTCTTTAGCCATACACGACAACCCAGGACTGAAATGGGGATTTCCCCCTCTACCCCAGCAGCCTGGGAAATTGCCACAGGAGGGCAAAGGGGGAGTTTAATTAACAGCGTGCTTAACACTTATATGAACTTTTCACATACTGTTGAATAAGATGTAAAGCATAGCAGTATGATTAACCTATATTTTCTCTTGGTCACAGCTAGCCAACCCTCTGTTCCCGGAAAGAACGTGCAGCCTAAAAGTATACGGTGAGAACAAAATACGCCGCTTCTGGGGATGAGCTGTCTCTCTCTGGGGTTTTGGCTGTTTCAGGGGTTCAGTACAACTTTCTGCTTTTTAGTTTTTCTTCTCTGGCGATATTTCTTTAAAAAGTTCCTTCACCCCGCAAGTAATTCTACACTGCAGTGCATTTACTCGCCATGTCAGTGGAGAAAAGTGGAGTGACATTGGTAAGATATTCACAGATCAGAGCACGTAATGTGAACAATTTGTTAGCCGATACCCCTGCTATACGGCTGTCTAAAATTTCATTAAGATATAGAAGCATAGGTGTTTCCATGTATGAGGGACCCAGAATGTAGTAGAAATCCACAAGTACATCATCTGAGAAGTGCCAAAATGAAAGAGAAGATGCCCAATGAATGACAGCTTTTTTCTTCTCCGGTCAGCAGAGGAAAGGAGATATTTTAAAATAAATCTTAGTTTAAGGCCCATTTGAGGATTTTGCCAAAAAAGACGCGGGGCTTTGTTTCTGTTACAATAGTCATACCTCCAATTACTCTTTCCTTTATTTAAATATTGCTTAAAATTCAAGTACCTCGCTAGAGTGTTGAGCTGTCCTAAGAGAAGCCAGAAATTCAGGGGCCCAGGTAGCCTCTAATGAGTTCAAAGCTTTGATTTCATCTTCAAAAAGACTGAGCTGGAATTGTCATCATTAGATGTAGGGAGACTGAGACAAAGGTTTAAATGGTAAAGTGTTCAAAAGTAGGTCCACAAATGTCAATACTCAAAGCCTCTTAGATTTAATGCATACATATCTATTGTTCATCCGTTTGCTCTGACTGACCCTAACTAAATGTCTATCTTTAGAGGAAGGTTCTGCATCTGAACTTTTCTTGTGCCTTTCCGGTTTAAGGCGTTTGAAAATCAAACACAGGTCCAAAATTTGCAAACTCAGATCATTGATCGATCTCTCGAACCTAAGGATTCTGCATAGATGAGGTTGGCTCGTCTGCTTATATGGCACTTATATGAAGGTTGTCTTGCTCTCCTGGTCTGTGAACTGGAACCTGAGGTGGCCCGTGGACACTGTCTCGTTCAGGTTGCGCTTGGGATAACCTATCGCTACGTGTAAAGAATTTGTGAATGATACACTGGATCTTGTATAAGCTAAAAAGCTCTGACTAATGGCTGGGGGAAAGGCAGACACAGTGGAATGGTTTAAACGATTTTGGTTTATTTATCGTTCTGTCGTCCTGCTCTTTGCTCACCTCTAAAATAACCTGGAGGAACTGATAAGGAGAATTTGAATCACATTGATTACAGCCCGACGGAGTATTTTGTAGAGTGCTATTTGTAGATAACAAAGGGGCCGCTGTCTATTTATCCTTCTGCTTTATACCTGCATGCTGTTGCTTCGAATATTGAGAAGGTGATGAAAGTTAATCGAGTTTGAACTATTCAAAATCCCAGGAGCCGGAATCCCTGAATGTTCACAAAGAACATAAATCCTCAGAAAGATTAAGGAACTCTTCAGAACAAGGAAAAAAGTATTTTTCTTTTCGTGGCTGTTTCAGTGAAACAGCAGCATCTCCAGATGCTGATGACTCTGTTGTACTTGAGAGCTGAGAAGGTGAAGGATATTGAATTTATGCAATGCGACGGACTTAAGTGAATGCAAAAGACATCACAGAAAAAAAAAGCCTACTTGTACTCGGACAGACCAGATCAGAAACAGTGTTAAAACTTTAAAGAAAAATACCTGATTTGATAACAGCATTGGTAGGGATTGCCACAAATGGGAGCAAAATAATTGTTTCTAAGAGTACTGTTGCACAATAAATTTTCTGTGTGCTTTTTTTTTCTTTCTCTTTTTAAATTTTTTTTTTTTTTTAACACAAGGATGGTTACTTCTAGCACTTTGAGGACAGTGCATACTGCATCCAAGAAGAAGGTTAATCCTTGATTTGGTCAAGAAAGCACACCGAAACAGTGTTCAAAAATGAACGTGTGTGCGAAAAAGTGTCTATGCTCCAGCAGAGAGAAACAGATGGGCTATAAGGATGTATACATGTTGAGCATTGAAACAGTAACAGTAAACATTAAATTAAAATGAAATTAAATTACATTAAGAACCAACCCATGCTGATTTCCACTGGATGACCCGCTGCCAGGTGATGTGCTGTCAGCAGAGCACCACTGGCAAAGATGGACGATCCGAGTTTGTGAGGTTCGTACAAGCAAAAGGACCATCAGGCATGAAAGATGAAAGCTGGCCTCTGTGGCAGTCTTTTGCAAAAAAATCCCTTTAACTTTGCTGGGATCAGGTTTCACCCAAAGTCATTAAACGACAAAATAATTACCGCTGTGCGGTGTGTCTTGTTTAATGAATGTGTATAGGTCTATTCAAATGGGAGACTGAGGCACTTTGTTACCCAAGATGTGACTAACTCCAGCTTGCTGCTGTATGTGCTCCTCGGCAGGGTCTGTTTTCCACTGCGATTCAGCCCTTCAGGCTTTCCCCACAATCAGACCTCTCAGATCATCTTCCTGATTCAACACATAGCGATCACTTGCGGTAAATAAGTTACCAGTCGTATGTTGCAAACAAACCCAGTACCGGTAACTGGGAGCTTGGGCAGCTGCCAGTCTTGCACGCCAGAAGAGTAAGTCTTAAAAGTCGGAACAGAAAGGAGTCTGTGCCTCAGCTTCTGTCCAGGGACTCTCATCAGCCTAGCAGCAGTTTAATTTGACAGGTAATGTTCATTTGTCTTTTGGAAATGAACCCTTCAAAAGCGAAGCATCCTTGACTTCCACGTACATTGTAATCGAAGGACCACTGATACTGCAACGTCAAGAATTCCATTTTATCCTGCTTTATTGCAAACGCTCTTTGAAATCTACTTCTTTGGCTCTAAAACAGAAATGGCACAATGGTGTTGCTAGGGTTCACAGCAGTTATAGTTTAGACAGCATCCTCTTCTAGATTTCAGGAAAATAAGTTTTTCAGCCTGCTGGTTTACTTCCGCTTCAGGTAATAGGTCTCTCCTTGGTCACCCTTGAAGTAATACTTTTTGCCGATAGAAGTTGGGGGTTAGATGAATCATACATCTCTTTTCAGGAACTTCCTGTAAAACATTTATTTCCCATATATGCAGAATAAATAATAATGAAAAACATAACACAAATCGCCCTTATAAACAGGACACATAGCTTTTTATGAATTGGACTCCCTGAGAGTTTCAGTTTCAGATGCTGGGATCTGTCTGCAGCTGCTGGCTTTACTGCAAGTACCTCTAAAATTACTTCATGAAAGCAGATATATTAATAGAAAAGAGAATCCATTTTTGCCCTCCTTAACTTTGAAGATAGTCCTCCACCGCACTAAAGAGACTATATTATTCCAAGGCTACCAGAATGTCTTTGAGAGCTTCTACTCTGTAGGACCATCGACAAGCAATTGTACGTTACTTAACGAAATCCTATGCTCTGCTCACTAACACAGTAAAGTATTTCTGACAAAACGAGATGCCTAATCAAGATATGGGGTTAAGATAACATTGGAGATCCAGACTATGAATCTAGACTGAGCCAGCTGAGTTTTGTCCTGAACTGTGTCTCATGATGCGGCCCATAAGCAGGTGGTAGAGGAGGGTCTGTTACCTGCTCCGGGCTCTTCTGCGCTTCCAGCTACCCCACTGTGCTTTGGCCTCTTTCCATGTTGTGGTTTTAACAGAGTGGTTGGAAATACAGTTAACGAGAGGGTGAGACCAGACTATACTGCAGTGTTGATGGTATGTTCTATTAAGTACCACTAGAGGGAAGTTGTAGCTCTGCATCCTACATCGTAACTTAATTTCCTTTCAGCACCTTCACTCTTGCAACCTCGGTGCAAGATAACCGCTAAGTCTGACTTCTTTCCTTATTAAAAGAGAACCTCATGCGGTATGGTAGAATTGCAATTGCTTCTTTTTCAAGCAAAATTCCTTACCTGCCTGCAACAGTTACAGTCTGCGTATTTGTTCTAGATGGTCATTTTCCGTTACATAAACATGTTATGGCATCTGTCTGTATTGTATGGGTTTGTTTGTAGTTAGGTGCATAAGGCAGGTCTATACCTGGCTCTTCACCTTTGCCAGCGAACAATTTTTGGTCCCTTGGGAATAACTCTATTACCAGAAAGATCGGTTGTCAAAGACAACTGATGTCCCCCCTCCCAGGGAAAGTAAATACAGCTTCTTTCTTAGGCACTTCTGAATCCTAAATTGTTTGCAACTTTTTCTGGAAAGAATTCTCAGTTCCCTCACTGCTAAATGGGATCACAAAATGGAAAAAAAAGTGCACCATGAAAAGTAAGTTTGTTTGGATTGTTGTTTAAGGAGTTATTTGCAAATGCAAAAAGATGTGAGAGAATTACGTCCAAAAGTTACCTTCAGAAAATCCTGAGGTCAAATAGCCTTAATGCTACTCCTTGTGTATCTTTACAATGAGAATTTTAAGCGGATTCCTCCTGCATGGCAGTACATAGGGTTAAAGGTTAACAACTGACCAATTCCTCGGACAAGGTGTTATTCAAAATCAGGTACTTAAGACATTTGCTGGAGGACTTAGCCATTATAGCTGCTTGGAATCGGTGCATTTTCCAGCAGGGAAAGTATTTAGGGGAACAAAAAGAGTGTGGAGAAGGGGAATTCCAGAAAGCCTGTCGCCATATAAACTAAAAACCACCATTAGAAGCTGAGTTTTCTTTACAAAAATCTGACAGTATCCAAATACGTTGTGTGGAAATCATGGTCGCTAGAAAGAGATGAGAGCATTCTCTGCAAATACTTTAGCTTGGCTCTAGTTAAGCTCTGTTTTCAATGTACACGTAAGTTTTCTCTTCCCATGTTGCTTTCCTTTGATGTAGTTATGCCTCTCAAGATCTACGTGACTTCTTTTTTAGAGCTTGTAAAGTAAGGGGTGATTTTACAGTCAGATCTGAATCAAAGGAAAAAGCTGTTGGAGGCATCTGGTCTTGCACCGGTTGAAGCAGTATCTCATCAGGGATTGGAGTTTACTTGGGGGAATCCTGAAATAATAAAAACTCCCCAGGTTATATTGTCCTATTTTGAAGAAGAGTTTACAATGTAGGTGGCCAGAAATAATCGTGTTGTTTAAGCAGTAAGTACAGCTGTTGGATCTCCTTTCTGATCTGATCTGCAGGGTTTCTTTTCTAATTTTTTTTTTTTTGTCTGTGTGTGTGTGTTCCTGGATCTTCTGGGTTTTGGAGCTGTTGGCTGTTACGGACAACATGGCGATCTTCTTTACTGGTGATGAAAATGTCCATAGTTCTGCTAAATCACTGATTTGATTCAGGGAGATAAACAGCTGGTGTGCTACTGGTTGCGTTTTGGCTTTTCTGTGGCAGATCTATGACATAGCCTCCTAATGTGTAAAACAGCTTTTAGCTACAAGGCAGTTATGAGGCTTAAATTAAAGGCATCATGTTTGTAAGGGAGAATAGGAAGTGCTACATTTAGATATATTTGGACATAGAGCAATACCAGATAGCAGTGCAGCATATGCCTTTTGGAGAACTGAATTTAGAATTAAGTGGATTCTTTAATGTACTTGCTTTAACATATACTTTCATACTTAGAGGAATTTTGAAACTGCAGTCAAAACAGCTGTGTCTCTAAACAGAATATAAGAAGATTTGAGCTCAAGCATGATTCAAAGTCTAACTAAACAATGACAGTCTTGTGTAGCTTTCAAAATATTTTAATCTCTCTTTTTTTTTTGTCTCATGCTCATTGTGGAAATAAAATTCTCAGTACACATTTCAGTGAGACTCTTTTAACCTGCTTATCTCTTCTGACTGTAGATGTGAAAAAAATGGATAGAATACCAGCCTTAGATATGACATTTAGGAGCTGGTATTGTTCCACTGGACATTAATCAGTAGCCTTTGGTTCCATCCAATTTTGAAATGCATGCTAACCACTTTTAAGAAGAACAATACAAAAAAAGCTAGAGTGATTATTTTAAAAAAAAAATTTAAAGTGTTTGTGGGAGCACTAGTAATGATATTTAGCTTCATTTGCTTAAAAATATTTTGCAGAACAGGACATTCAAACAAAGAACCAAAGGAAATGGCAGAGATGTAATTTACGCAAAGTCATCTATCTATCTATCTATCTATCTATCTATCTATCTATCTATCTATCTATCTATCTATCTGTCTGTCTGTCTGTCTGTCTATTTCAAATCAGTGCTGAGGCCAGGAACAATAGCTGGATTTGACAGTCTGTAACTTACTCCTTGTCTAAATAGTTATAGCCCAGTCTAACCAAACACAGCAGAACAAGTAGGGTGAATGTGTGTGGAGAAAAGATAAAAAGAAACTTCATCTAACAAGTATAAATGCTTTTAATCTATGCAATAGGACCCAGGTCTGGATATTCCAGCTCTCCAGACTTGGATGAAAATTTGGGCTCTATCATAGAAAAGATTTTTATTTAATCTGTTAAAATGATCTGTAATTTGGCCGAGGCTTATCTTGCTTTCTTATAGCTGACGAATGACCATCTGGAGGATGAGGAATTAGAAACAGGATTTTTTAAATCTCTTTTCACTACTTGAGTTATGAGGATGGTGGGAGTTTGGTGGGAATTGTGGCCTAGAGTAAAGCCTGACAAGATTGGGTTAAGCAGCATTTCTTACAGTATATAGCTAGGATTGTAAAAGGTCTGTTTTTCCTCTGATGTAGCGGATGGATGCTCCTGGGTGGATGGTTTTGCTGCTGACTTCAAAGAGCTAACGTGTGTGAAATAACTTTTACTCAAGTGTCATTATTCCAGCCTAACTGAGGTTTTAGGTAAAACACATGAATTACAAGAATTGTGCCATCCTTCCAGAGGAGAAGAGATCACTCCAAGAGAAGTCAGGATTGCACCGCTCCTATTTGTCTTGCGATGTATTTGCTTCCCTAAGAGACAGCTAGTTGTGGAGCTGGAGAGTGTGGTTGGAGAAACGTATGGTGAAACCGCGGATTTGTAAAAGGAGCGACATCTCCTGTTGCCAGCTGCAGGGAAGAAGGAGGTAACACATTCAGCCCCCAAATGTGTTAGATTATATGGATATGTATCATCTAAACACCTATTTCACTGATGATATAGATGCCTTCCCAGAGAAACTCCTCCCTTCATAAAGTAATACTGTTGCTCTTGTATATTTATGATCATAGACAGGTAAGACCGAAACAATTTCCGATGTGTAGAAACTAACAAAAAGTAAGGCTGGTGTCCCCGTTCTCATCTAAGTGAGATTCAGATATCACTTGCTTCAATAGAAATCTCCAGGGCTATAATTTGTGTGAACATCATCCAAGATTCAGGATTTACGTCTCCTTCAGATCATCCACGGCAGTCGTATATTTCTGTTTCAAAAGCAAACAGGAGGAAAAACTCAGTAGTATACGAGCTCTGTCAGGAGCAGTTGTGTCCTCACCTCATTAAGGTGTCTGTCCTTTTATAAGGTACAGAACACAGTTTTTCTCTTACTCTGTTGCTTCAATCTAAACAACAGACAAGAAGCTCCACGTCCACTTGCAGGGATGATTTAGGCATTATCCATTATCGGACCGTAGAGTTGTGGAGATAACACATCCAGCCCAAACTTCAAAACCACGCAGATGGGCAACGTTGCTTGACATGCAGGTGCTTCTGTGATTTCTTCTAAACTCCTGTTGACGTTTTAAAGTGCTTAAATACCTTAAAAATTTGAGTAGGAGACCAGATCCTCCCAGTCCTGATCTTGCGGTCATCGACATTGATTTCAAAAGACTGGTTGTGTGAAGCACTGGGAGATGTTGTTTGTGGAGCTAGGGCCATATCCTGAAGCGGTTGGGCCAGATGCCATGCAACCTGTGCAAGTTCTGAAGCCTCTGGAGTCTAGCGGTGACCTGCTTGACCAGCCTGGGCTTCTCCCCGAGTCCTGTCCAGCCCTGAGCGTACTGTCTTTGCCCAGAAAATGAGGTATTTCCAGTTGTGCTTATTACCAACACTGTAATCAAAAAGTTCTTTAAGGCTGTCCTTAGGAGAAAGCGCCTTCATTTTTTGTGTTAGAAGCAGTGAAATGAATAAGGTGAAGTCAGTTTTCACTGGTTGCATCTTGCAGCTATTTTGCCTACTTTCTCCATTGTTCTTCCAGATTATGAGAGGTATTAAATCAAGTTGGTGATTTTTTCCCCTCCTTCAGCTCCCTTCCTCCCTGCCAGAGCTACTAGAATTACGTATTCTTTACTGCTTTCTAAGAAGATTACTAAGGCAGCTGACCCAAACAGCAGTGGCACCAATTAGACATCATTCGAAATTAATAACCACTATGATGATAACAAATCAAAAGATTGATTCTTCTGATGGGAGAATCATTTTAATTAATTTAATCCTGGTTGAAAGATCAGCTGTGCACAGTCCTGCTCACCAGTGGGGCCCATTTGTCCCTGTCTGTCCCGTCACCTAAAGCCAGTGAATATGATCAGTAGCCAGCACTTAGGGAACAATACGAAACAGATTGTACTGTCAGGCTTCATTAAAGATCATCATTAGTATTCCAATTTGGAAACAGTCAATCTATCCTAACCTTTTACCAATTCTTTTCGGCTGCTTTTGTGAAGTTTGGTTCAGCTGCTAAATGTAAAAACGCCGCGCAGGCTTTTTTTTAAAAGCAAGCTGGATCTCACTGATGCCTGTCAGGCTGCAGCTTAGGGACAAAGCTCGGGGGAAATACGGGTTACGCAACCGAGCTCTAAATGATATCATGTGCAGCTGCTTATGATCTGAGTATTTATGGGCAATGGAACTTTCTAAAACTTGAAGCTTAACGATGCTGAATGGAAATGAAATTGATATGGCACTTTCTTTCATCCCGCTGTTGAGATTTTTTTTCGGTCCCAAGGGTGGTTTTGCAGAGCTAGCTCGCTGGCTGGGCTCTCGGGCTCCTCGCCGGCGCGGGCTGCAGAGGGCATTTTGAGCATGTTGATGAGAGAGGTGGAATTCGAGATTTGTTCGCAGTTCACTTTATCTTTTCTACTGAGGTCAGATTGCTTTGTTTGTTTGTTCTTGATTCCAGCGGCTGGAAATAGTTATGGAGAAATGGATTACAGGATTTTGGGGCATACTTCTGTACAGCCATCCCTTTACCTCAGTCATAGCCTCTGGCTGCACAAGAGATGTATCTCGGTCTTAGTTTTCAAAACAGTTTGTCTGCCAGGCAATGATCTCATTATTTTAACGTTCTTGACATTTATTATTTGCTAACCTTCACAGTTGTCCACCCAGCTTCCTGAAGATGGTGGGAGGGCATGGTTGTTTCAGGAATGCTCTGCCTGAAATACCAAAAGAAAAATACAATCCTGTCATTCTGAAAAACCTCCTAGAAAAGTGCTTTTAAAAAAGGCTCTGTTAATTTGGGGTTTCTCTGACATGTTCCTAGGTATCAGAAGGGGTTTCACAGAGATCACAAACGAAAGCAGAATTAGGCCAGTGAAACAGGGAAGGAGTGAAAATTCAGTTTTCACATTTCTTTTTACAAAAAAGAACAACCCTCTCTCCAAATCAGATTAACAATTAAAAACGTTGCTACGATTACCGTAACAGAATGACAGAGAAAAAAAAAAAAGTATGAATTAACGTAGCCTCTCTGTAAAAGCCCAGATAATTTTCTAGTTTACTACTACTTTATATTCTGAATGTTTTATACAGTTCATGAACCCTCTTGGGGACAATTATTTGCAATAACTGGTTGCTTATTGCACCCTTGTGAAGATTTCTGCTATTTATTTCCACACATAAGTGGGGTTTTCTATAAACAAAATTGTCACAACAGAAGTGGATACTTCATAAGGATGATCTAGCCCAAAAATCTAGTTCTGCCACCCTGCCATCTTTAAAGTTTTCCAAACCCAACCCACAACAGCGAAAACATTATTTTTGCACAGTCAGCTGCATTAATATGGAAGAAAAGAAAAACCTTTAGTAGATAATTGCAGCTGTAAACCAATGTTAATGAAGATTTTGTGTGAACTTGATCAAATTGCCTTTACTTTTATGCTTGCTAC
>JANZLQ010000022.1:25111290-25127719 GCA_026212715.1 Elanus axillaris | reverse complement strand
TGTATGCTTTTTGCTGCATGTAAGTCCTTGTATTGGTTTTCTCTTTGACAAGATGGTTTTAGTCAAAATTCAAAAGGAATTATAGATTTTATAGATTAGTACTTATTAATTGCAATGGTATTGGCTACGTAAGTAGCTATATAGATTACGTTAATTAGCAGCATATGTTGCAGTGGTGAGTAACATGTATAGTGATAGGAATGAAGATTAAAAATTCTAGCTTCCCACTGAAGAACGTCAGTCTTTCAAACTACTAATATTCTGTCGGCCCTTCCTTTTTAAAATTTATTTATAATTTTCCAGTGACTGCTTTGATTATTTTGTTAGCTTCGCACATGACAAGCCTGTTACAAAAGGCAAGGCAGAGGGAGCTGCTCTCTATTTTTATACCAGTGCAACTGAGTTCCAGAGTATTGGCTCCATAAATGCTTTTGAGTTGTTTCGTAAAGTATTTCTTTTTGAAGTGCATCTTCTCAATTTCAGTCGCTTTTTTTTTTAAGGTTCTTGATTTTGCTGTGATTTTTCTTTTACCACTTGAATTCTAGCCATTTCTTCCTTTTTTTTTATGTCACATACACCTTCACTGGAAAAGTATCCCTTCAGAAGAATGTATATACACTGTGTTATTACCTTGCTATTTGCAAATTGATTTTTTTTTTCGTGCATCTAGTATTTTTTTGAAGGACTTTATAAGAAAGTGGCCCCAGAGGAAGGCTCTCAGTGTGCTGTGACTCCCTTGAATCCAGTGGAAGTTGGTCACAGGTTTTGGCCTTGGGTTTACACCAGTCCAAATTGAAGATGCTGTTCACAAGGGCAGTTCCTCCCTCCCTCCCTGCCCGTAGCAGCACCATCCCACCTCTCCTCCTTTACCTTTTACATGTTGAAGCAGTGCAGAGACCAACCTGGTTGAACCATATTTTGCAGGTTTACTTTTCAGAGAAATTGGGTTTTCATTCATATGGGAATGTCTTAGGGTGTGGTAGGAACACGAAACCAGAAACAGAAGCAGGCTACCTCCTCTTTTGTCAGAAATAACAGTAATAATAATAATAACAACAACAACAACCATCATTATCATCGTCATCATCATTAGTATTATTTTACATCTTATGAGGTGTTTGTAAAAGTAATTATTCTACTAGTATGTCTTTTTTTTTTTTTTAAATCCAATTGGAATAACTACTTGAAACCACTCAATTTATTTTTTTATCTGCCTTTAAGAAATCGTAATGTTGCTTCATGCTGGAGATGAAACAAGGAGCCAAAATGAAAGGTACTATACGGCCTTGTGATTCAGTCTTAATATTTAGTAAGCTGCAATCTGAAATGCAGAAAAAGTAAGTACAGAAATACATACCGATATATAATGCAGCTCACTAAAATATTAGCTAGAAATGCTTATAAAGTAACAGCCACAGATATCACCAATGATTTCTAAAATTTCTGTATATCTCTCTGAATATATATATTCCCAAGGAACAAAACCACCCATGAAAACGCTCAAACAGAAAAAGACTAGGAAGTGCCACAAATGGATGACCGACAGAATGTAATGAAAACATTTTCCTGATTAAGAAGGATTTCAGCACAAAAACTTCTCCGCTGATGTGGTCACAACAGCTTCTGTGAGATCTTGTGTGATGCTGCTGTATGCTGTGCGGGCTGTGTGGTACCACGAGTAAAATATCACCCATCTCGTGTAGCCGTATGCTCTAAAGGTTTCTCAGCGCTGTGGTATGTGATGGGATCCAGACATTCAGCGGTGCTGGGGAGGTTTCAAAACCACTCCATTCCTCAGGTTCTGCAGAAGGTAAGAGCCTGGTTAAAGTCAATATCCTGCTAACAACAGACTTTTGTTCATGCTAAATAGTTGACTTTGCCTCAGTGTGCTCGGAAAAAAATGATGTGCTTAAAACCCCTCCTATTATTGCACCAAACAGGGCAACCTTTATTGCCCCAAACTACTTAATTACTTGAGCCACTATTCTGTTTGGGCGGTATTAGTCATTTACTTTGCAAATTGCCTTTTCACTAGAGTATCTCGTTGGAAGAACGGCTGTGAAATGAATACACTAAAATAAACAGAATGTGACAGCGGAAATACATTTTACAGAGGAAATTTGAATGAGGAGGCTGACCCATCAGAAGGGATCAGACCCAATCTGCCAAAAGGGTTAAGAGGAAGAAATGATCACTACCGCCCCGCTTTTTTTAAAGTGGTTATTTCCTACACCTATTTCACACACGTAGCTACTGTTTCTACCTCAAGTAAAATTTCTGAGAAATATTTAGAGGTGTAGATAGCTGGCATCCTGATTTGACTTTTTTTGGATGCCTTTCAGTCCGGCAGCTTGTTTATGTGTACTACAGATAAATGCAATGCACCAAACCGGTACGCGAGCACTTCCAGAGCAAGACAGATCAACGAAGGTTGAGGACAGCATTACGAGGAGAAACCAAAAGCGTTCATGGATGGGAGAAACAAAATCTGTGAAACCAGAGTTTGCCTGCGGAAGTTTGCCCTCTTTTTCAGTTTAGTTTACAAGTTGCAGTTGTGGCTTTTTGATCCATGCCAGGATCTTTTAATTGCCTGTTGAAGATGATGTTAAATTGTGGGCAGAACTTTTAGTCTTCATTTCCAGTAAGCAATTAATTCCATTAGCGATGAGGTTTTGCCCCTCTGCAAAATTCAGTACTCTGGCATCCTCTAGCATTGCCTTTCTACTACAGGCTTAAAGCTTCTTGATAGGCTCTGCTGATCCTGCGTTATACAGTTGTTTTTCACATATTGAAAAAGACCAAAAGAAAGCAACTTGATTTATTTTATTTTCATCTCAGACCCAGGATGGGCTCCCTTTACTATGGGTGAGGGGCAGCTGCACTAACCCCTGCCTTGCTGAAACCCGTATTCAGCGTATTTGTTACACGTTCATCCCGACTGCAGTCTGGAAGAAGTTTGAAGAGTTTTATCTCACAGAGCCGTTACTCGGTGCCTTTGGAAAGATCAAATTCAGACACACTTGGCCTGCTTTTGAGTTCAGCCCAGGGAGGCCTGAGCACTTACAAATGGCACAGGACTCCAAAGCCATTATGGGTGATCAGCACCTTCCAGGATTTGGTCCCCAGTGGCACTGATAGATCCACTTCCTTACATTTAGGGAATATTTGCTGCCTCCCCCCCCTTTTCTTCCTGGCCTTTTTCCTCTATTTTTTTTATTTTGGCAGTTCAGATATTTGCTGCACATGCAGAGCTTCAGGAAGATATATTTATTTTTAAAAGCGTAACTACAGGTGGGTTGCCAAGTGTAATAACGAAGGAAAGAGCAGAAGCTATCCTTTGACTGGAATGGAGGCTTTGCTTGGACTTGGGCTGAGCTTGCTTTAAACCGAAGACCATCAGCTTCATAGATGTTTGAATCCAAATTAGAGCTGCACTGCCCTCCTGCGTCCACAGCAGAAAAATCGTGTGTGAAGAGGAAAAGGTTTCGGGAAACACATGCCCAGTACAGAGGCAGCATCTACTTCTGCATCATGAATGTTAAACAAAAAGAACAAAATGATTCCTGTGCCCGGCTACTTAGAAGAGCATATAACCAAATTAATTCTGCCTGCTCAGGGCAGATTCTGCTCTCAGTTTAACCCAAAAAATACAGAAAAAGTGGAGAGTCCAACCTGTTTGGAGCGGGTTTTCCAACTGCGCATTCACCGCCTAAACTTTTTGGAAGTTTTGCAAGATGCTCTGCTTTTAGAGGCTGCCAGTTCAGCCTCCAGGGAAGCCTTGTGTAAAGACTTTAGGGATCCTGACCATTTTCTAGCTGTTCGTATTCCAAAGCCATCGCTGACAATACAGCCAGTGGTAGAAAGCACCTAACGCAGACATGAGGTTGCCCAGTTGTTTCTTCTCACCGCCGCAAATCCCGGCTTCAGCAAATTCAGAAATTTCTGGAACAATGGTTCCGCGAAACTGCTGGGTAGCGGAGCGTGTCCCCAGGTCACAGCTGGGTGGGCTGGCCTGCCGGGGGTTGTGCCAGCAGCCCCTTCCCCTCGGCCTGCTTGCAGCGGAGTGGGCTCGCAGGCTCCTGGAGCGGCGATAGCTGCCAAGTGTCTTGCTCCCCCGGCTCCGTACCTCTACGGCAGCTCCGTCCACGCACTAGTTTAGAAATAAAATGGTTCTAAAAAATATTTTAGAAATAAAATTTAGAAATAAAAGTCTAGACCCATCTTCTCGCGAAAGGCTAGGAGTAAGATAAGCAACTCGTTTTAAAATGGGAGTTGGTGCGCTTAAAAGGAAACATAGCGGCCTGCAAGAATAAGGAGCCAGTATGGGAAAATCTACGTGAAATACAGAAAGTTGTTGCCTGTTACGGAGTGCCCTCTGGTGCTGTACGCAAATCAGGGGTTCACTGGAGGGTCATACGCTTTCTCATTTAAGTAGTTCAAGCCACATATTGAGTAGGGCTTTCCTCCCTTTGTTATGCCAGTATATTTTGGTAATGTGTCTTCAAACTGAGCTGGTTCCTAGAAGGCAAGCACAGAGACCTATACCTAACAGAACAGGAATAAAGCTTGCAGGCAATGAAAGCAGGAAATAGGAGATCAAACACAGAACTTTGTCTAGTTGCTGATAAGGGATAAACAGGACAGCTGCTGGGGAAGACAGATTAAAATAGCAAAGTATTAGTTCAATAGAGTTGCACCAGGTTTACTGTAACGGTAACATAAAAGTGTTAATTCTCGTGTTTTGAAGACAGAATCCTTCATGGTTTTGCAATCACAGATTTCTTCTCGAGTGAGAATATTATTGATAGAGAAGTTTATTAAATATTATAAGTGAGAATATTATTAATAGAAGAATTAATGATTGTCAGATATTTTTTAAGCATGGAAGCTGAAAGTCACAATAAGTCACTACCTTTAAAGCCACTGAGACTCAATTTTAATTTTATTGAATTACTGTATTTCCAGATGAATCTGCTTGGGAATTACACTCCCTGTTGGCTCAAGTTCTACCCTGGATCTGGGTCTAGATCTGGTCTCGAGCTTCTCCGTGTGTCACGTTGTTCAGTTCCGGAGCTTTAAAGTTCAGAAGACAGAACTTCAGCATACAAATGACATGGCCATTAAAGAAATTAAGTCATATCTACCCAAGCCCACGGTTAAGAAAAAAAAGGCCTGATCAATTAATAGCATAACTGCTTTCTCCAGTATGCTCTGAATGCTGCCAAAGAAAAGAACCAGTGCTTTGGAGAACTTGAGCAAAGCAGTAAGTCTCCCTCCTGCTCATGTAACTTGGACAACAGCTGCTGAGCATCTGCCTCGGCTTCCAGCTGTATGATTTGGCTACCAGTCAAAGAGTTCCAGTAAACAAATTGGGTGACCTAAATTTTGTACCAGTGCATGAGCATCAGTGAACACTAACGCTCAGTTTGCAGAGGCAGGTGACCCCTAGCACCGAGAGAAACATTGGAGGAATTGCTCTAAATTGTGACAATTTGTAATGATTCACAGGGATTATTCCTATGGGGAAGAACTCTGGAATAATAGCACGCTCAGCCTGACAGCAAAAAAATCTTACGTTTACATTAGTCAGTGGTTTCTCAGAAGCAGGTCGATAAAAAGAAGCAAGAGATGCAGAACCTCTTAAATCTACACCACATCAAGTTTGGCCTTTTGACACTTAAAGGGGGCTTATAAGAAAGACGAGGACAGACTTTTTGATAGGCCCTGTAGCGATAGGACAAGAAGGAATGGTTTTAAACTAAAAGATGGTAGATTCAGACTAGATATAAGGAAGAAATGTTTTACAATGAGGGTGATGAAACACTGGAACAGGTTGTCCAGACAGGTTGTGGCTGCTCCATCTCTGGAAACATCCCAGGTCAGGTCGGACGGGACTCTGAGCAACCTGATCTGGTTGAAGTTGTCCCTGCTCGTTGCTGGGGGGTTGGATTAGATGGTCTTTGGAAGTCCCTTCCAACCCAAGCCATTCTATGATTCTATGGCTCCAGAGATTTATATGCTGGATCAGATTTAGTCAGGTCCCCTGGATTCATTATCTGCACCACACTTGTGGTTTGGAGCTGTCTGAACAAGTAGTCGTTGGTTCAGACCCTCAGCTCTGCTGTGGAGCATGTTTGGTGTGCAGCTGGAGTAGAGACTCTGGTTTAGCATCTTCTGACAAGAATCTAGTGTGTGTCCACCGAAAGCAGTTTGCAGGTCCAAATCACGAATCAGAAGTGGGACTCACTTCAAAACCATAATGCTGCTCCAACGCAAACCAAAATGCTTTGGTAGATGCAGCCATTGCAGTCTTGGCATACACCCAAGGCTGTAACCCAGCATTAAAACAGGCTAGGCAAAAGCAGTACTTACAAATTTGTATCTTCTGCTTTCCTGAATAAATGCATGAATTTATTATTTTTTTCCTGTAGAAAACACCACATTAAAGAACTTTTAAGACAAGTATTCTGAGTGAGAACTGAAAAGCTGTCCATCCCTGGTGTATTTAGGGTAAATTAAAGAGTGCAGAATTTGGTGCTGCTCTGGATAGACTCCTTTCAATACTTGAGTTGGCTTGTAGGGGCTGGTGCAGTCTGGACATACCTAGACCTCACAGTGCAGCAAGTACTCTTCCTGATTTTCAGTCTTTAACACATCGTTAGGACGATGGTGTGTTTCTTACTGTGCTGTCAAAGAAAATCTTTCAGGTTTCATTCTCTGTTTTTTTAGATGTTCAAATACTCCTTACAGAATGACTAGGTGAAGATTAAGATATCAATGGCATTTTTCCCCATTATTACACAAAAATAATTTCATGGAAAACCAGCAAACTCTTCTTCTGCTTCAAACAGGGCATGCTATCGTGTAATACAATATCTGCAGATATAATTATGATTTTTAAAAAAAGAATTACATGATTGTTGCTGTGCAGAATAGCCAGCTTGAGAATCCACTGAAACCTCGTAAAAATTTTGATACAAAATACATATTGCTTTATCCTAGAATTCAAGACCTGTAAAGAGTTGTTCAGATCTTGAATCAGAAATCATTTTCTACAGTTACCATCCTTAATCTTAGAAATAGAGGGTTTGGAGAGGGATTGTAAACTACAGTAAGTACTTACTAGAGTGAGTGTGTATCCATTTTAATATTGCTTCTTGTTAATTCTTGTTGTTAAGAATACAAAACTGAAAAAGATTCCTCAACATCGTAGGCCCATTTTTACCACTGGCAAATGCAACAGGGTCGTGCATAGTAGCCAAAGAAAGACTAACAAAAAGTTGCTGCTTTATTTGCCTTCGCAGAAACGCGCATGGTCCATTTAAAAGGTCTGAGATTTAAAAGGTCTGAGATTTAAAAGTATGAGTACCTGTATTTTTCATCAGTATGTTCCAGTGTTTTGATGAACGTTTTTGATAGGATAGGTATTTCTCCTCACAGAAAAATTTGTTGAAAGAAGTGTTTGAGATAAGCCCATAAAAGACCTGATCTTATATGAAAGAGCCATTTAAAACAGAGAGTGAACAGTCAAATTTGGAGCTATTCTAACTTTATGCTCCAAGCAGATACGTTCACAGTAATTGTGCCAACTTTTGGAAATTACTGATTTGAAATGTTGCCTCTGAAACTTTACACTTACAGTCTGCTTCAGAACTGGTACTCTGTTGTCAAAGCTGATGACTTAGGAAATCTATGTTTTGTTTCAATAGACACCCCAGAGGATTGTATCAGCGGAAATAACTTTTCCCCTTCTACTTAACGCACAATTTGGGTGTGTTAAGTCCTCACACAGAAGGCACAAAACGTGTGTTTAGTCCATTTTGGTTTTTAGTTAACTCCTTCAGTGTCAACAAGAACTCTTCCTAGGGTTAACTGCCTTGTACTGAAGGGTCAAGGCCACCCGTTTCAAGATTTGTTTCAGGCAGGGCATGTGCAACATTGCTGAGGCATCAGCTTGTCAGCAGCCCTTCTTTCCCTGTTGTTGCAGAGGGAGCACATTCTACAGGAACAACAATTCAGCAGACACACACAGAAGAACCCAGACTTGCAAAGCCAGCTCATCAGGCCTTGAAAGCCAGCATCTTGTTTCTGGGAGCTTCGTATGATCAGCATGTACCTACTGATACTGCCTGTCTGCCTCGACCTGGTGATTTATACTACATCGCCTAAGTGAACTACCATTATGTTACTAGCTATCATAGTCAATGCCTCCAGGGCGAAGGCAGGCAGACCATAGGCGTAAGCGAGGATGGGTAAATTCAAGCAGCAGCACGTTTGTAATGCCGTTCCCCTTGTGCCTCACGGAAGATATATCCATGACGCAACGTACAAACAAAGGGATCATCAGAGTGTACCAGGCATGCCCAAACCTGTGTCTGTGACTTGGATGTGAATGGTACATCATTCAGTAGCGCAACAGCTAGCTTTGTTAGCATTTTATATATTGTAAATCAAAGAAGCTTACTTCTCTCTTTCTCTCACTCCTTAGTCCCCCGGCCCACAGACTAAGCAAGAATTTACCATATTGTTCTAAAAAGAAAAGGGAAAGCTCAGAAGCTCTCTTATTTTTAAGTTCCAAACTGATGGACTGAAAGTGGAGGAGCTAGTAATGCTGCTGAGGGTTTGTGATCATGTTTAAACTGCAAAACCTTGACATTCGTAAACGTCCAGTTAAAGGCAACATTAAAGACAACAGAGCTCTTTTGCTTTTGTGGCTTTGCTTACCAGCTACAATGTCCCATATCAGAGCAGGAGGGTTGGGAGGAGAGGAGAAAATCCATCTGAAATTTAGCAGCTTAAAAAAAAACCCCAAACGTTTATAATCAGCTTGAGAGCTCAGTGGATTTGTGAAATCGTTTGGGATTAACAGGCTATTGATTGCTAATAAAACAATATTTAGCTTTGTCTGATGAACAGCAATGGAAAAAGGTGTGGGCACCTTGTCAAACAAGACCCATTGAGGACGGATGATGGGTTAAGTGTGGGGGTCTGAGTGGCAGCGTGGGTGCCCGGTCTTCAAGGAGAACTTGTCAGTTGTTAGTAAGGCTGGTGAAAGGAAGGACGCCAGCGCCTGATGGCTGGGGTAGTATTGATGCAAGTTAGCTGACTAATCAGATTGAAAAAGTCCCATGGTATTTATGTCACTTTAATTTTCATCAAACAATTGGAGACGACAGCACTCTATTAAGAAGAGGTTGATCCAGAACTAAAGCTAAATAAATTAGGGTCTCAGTTTAATCAAATTATCCCTCTACTGGCCTTGGATTAACCGAGGGAGACAGCGTCGGTCTAGGCACTTTTCATTGGCCGATTTATTTATTTTTTTTTTAAAGAAGCCGGTACAAAGAATGGGAGATTTAACACACATAGCTACTACTCATAATACCTCAAACAAGCACCTTTTAAAGAAGCGGGAATTAATATTTATCAGGAGAATCTGCAGTTTTACTGAAGGATATTTCCATTTTTATGTTAGCTTTATTCAGTGGAATGAACCGAAAATGAGGCAAAAATCTGTCAACAAAAAAGCTAAACCCAGGGAACTCGTAACAAGCTGGCACAAAAATTGAAACACTAGCCTAATGCTACTTAATGACTTCTTGTTTGATTCACAGTAGATAGTTTAGTTTACCTGCTTTAAAAATCATTTGATTGCACGTTTACATTTTGCTATTATTTACTTACATTATTTGTGCAGGTCAGTTATTCTTTTTCCTCCTTACTACATTCTTTAGACCTCTGGGAGAAGCCTTTGGGGTAGCTAGATCATCTCTGAGTAAATAATTTTCCCAAGCTGTCTGATATTTTCTCCTGCAAAGTGTTTTCATTAGAATTTTGCAACAACAGATAGTAACTATCTTTTCATTACTAATAACACGAAGAAATCCTGTGTTTATAGATCCTCTACAAAGATTAAATGGAACTGTTGCAATAAATCTTTTGAAACCTACAACTCCTGAAATATTCCCAGTCTGTGTGTTGTCAAAATCATTGTATAAGTCTCTCCAGTTTTCTAGATATAAAACCAAAAGTAAAATAGTACATCCTTTGCTGCAAGCAACTAACTGAATTCATCCCAGTTAACTGTGACATTTATTTTAGAAAAACGCAACGTGATGGGTGCTCCTTTCCATCTTTGTTGGAAAAGTAAAAATTATTTCGCAAGAAAAGCTGTGTCAATGGATGTGGTCCCATGCCTGATTCTATTTTCTGATTTTTAGCTCCTTCTCTGGCTTCTACCTTGGTTTTGTCTGCTCGTGATCATCAATACTGTTCCTCATTCTGCTGGGGCAGTCACAACTTAGGGAAAGTGGAAGTGAACAAAGAAATACTTGTAATTTTGTTACATCCATCAAAATGGAGAGCCTGGTCTGGGCCGGGATCTAATGCACACTAAGGTAAATCATTACACCGCATACGTAGTAGATGTGAGAACTATGACTGTCTTCTGTTGGTCCCTATTACCCTGTAGTCTCCAAAATTTCACACTCTTCCTCTACTTGCATTTCAGTTCTGCTCTTAAAAATGTTCTTATCAGGCCCTTGGAAATCTGGGCACTAAGCGCTACGTTCCTTAAATAGCTATGAAAACGCTAATAGTGCTCTTTTCATTTACAATTTTTAAATTTTTCTTCAGTTATGATATTGCTATTTCGAACTCAAACAATTTGATCCTTTTTTTTTCTGCCACACTTCAAGTTTCCACTGTCTTCTGCCTGTTACTCCTCATGAACACAGAGCAGAGCTTGTTTGGGCGGACTTAAATGTTCTCAGATGCTCAGCCCCTCACAAGAAGGGCTTTTGTTTCCAAGTAACTCATCTAGGTATTTACATCTAGTTTGCTAAATGCTTAATGTTCACTGTTGTGACACTAAATATACTGTAGATATTTAAAAAACTTTATGTGCCAAATATTTGCTTTTGAGAGTTTGTTTTTAACCCACAGCCCTCAGAGTTCCATTGGTTCGACGTGTTAGCTGATCTGAATGCTGCCTGCCCTCACTTGTTTTCTTACCGTGAATGAATAGACATCATGTATTTTCCTGTGTATTTCATCTACTTTAGACGTGGTCCAAGGTAAACACTTCATTTTACTTCAAATGGGGATGGGATTTATTTTGCAGTTTATCTTTACAGCCATTTATTCTAAGTCCAGATATTTCTTCCCCATGGAAACACTTTTTTTAACAGATAGACAAGTCTGAATTACTTACAGATGCTTTCTCTGTGAACGCTGGTTTACCCTTAACATGCTTATGAGTGCTTTTATCTGCATTTACCTTTTGGACATCAGCAGTGAAAGTAACTCTGAAGATCAGTGATTTTCTAAGCCTCTGAGTATTTTTTTTAATTAACATTATCTGATGGAAGTTATCTCAGCTGGATCCCAGTGGTCTGTAGCACCTGAAATTGTCCCGTGTTCCTCAAGCTGCTGCACAATGCACATTTTATAGAGGCACTTCTGTAGGTGCATAAATATATTTTATCTCGAGGTAGTATCACTCCTTTTTCTACACTGTAGACTTGCCCTAATTGCAGAGACCGGTTTTGCTCAATCCTCGTTTGAAAAAGGTCACTCACAGTGTTTGTACCAAGAGTGCTACATTTCTGGCTATATGTTCCTGCTATTTGCCATTCCTCAGAGCTGCTGACTGAGTAGCACTGAAGTGTGGTGCACTGATTTAACTAGCCTGTCTGATAGGGACTAAACATTAGAGGAAAGAAAACAGCCCATCTAATCAGTTTGCTGATCTGATGCAACAAAATGGGGGAGAATGTGATATTTTATTTCCTTTGCCTTTCTGACAGGTTGAGAAATGCTCCTTTAAGGTTAAAGCAGGGAAAATAGACAAAGAATGGAGGGAACTAAAAATTATCAGTGTAACATACTGAGTCCCATACTTTGTAATGTAACCCTAACCCTAGTTCCAGGGTGAGCTTTTGTTAAAAACAAAACAAACCCAACCAAAATCCCCAAACCAAACCAAAAACCCCCAAATAAAAAAAAATCCCAACAAACCAAACCCGCCCAGATGAAAAAATTGTGTTTCGCAGCCCTCACTTTCCTTTAGGCAGCCCCACTTCAGCTGCAGATCTAGGCATGCTTTCTCTCTCAAGCTTAAACCTAGCCCTACCTTCAGGGTCAGCCCTACACAGGATCCCCTGGGCTTTGCCTAGATGAAAAATATCTCAGTCGGTTATCTTAGTTCAGAATTATATTATGGGGAATATGGCCATCATCATACGAAACTTCTAAAATGAGTATGTAAATTCAGATTAGCAATTCTGCCTTCAATATCGCTCATTTTTCCTGATGATAGGAATAAAAAGTATTTTAGTATTTTTTGACTATAGCTTGTCCCTTCTGTATACTAACAGGTACTCAAATTTTCTGATTTATGTTTCATTTAAATCTTTCCAAGCTCTTAACTATTTTAACAGTCTAAATTCACCCTTCAGCTGAGAGGGTAATAAAGGTGTAAGATCATCACTGGCATTAATGATGTTTTACTTGCAGTGATGCCCTTCTGCAAAATGTGAGGCTTCCGTACCTCGTTCTGTTGTACCTATCACTGCTGCAGCTACGCTTCTCATTGCTGTGTGATGTTGGGAAGTGACAGCTTTGCGAGCATCTCCTCATCGCTACACATCTTAAAGACTTAATGAAAAAGCCACTATCTGCTTTTAGACTGCTTGCTACAAAGAGTTTGCAGCATTAATTTAATAAAAAATGCAACAAACGGGGGTGGGAGGACTGAGCCTAAGAGAGTATTTGCGATCATAGTCTGTGCTTTTGGGGTGTCATTCTTGGCACTTAAACATAGCAGGCTGGGTTTAGTATCCAAGGAGTGTAGTGTAAAATTTCAGGCAGTTTGGACTTTCTAGACAGAAAACACTTTTGAAAAATTGTGTTGAGCTTCATGGTTCTGTGCAGTTGTCTGTTCTGTCGGCAACCCTGAGTGGTTAAAATTGAAAAAATATAACTCTGACTGCATGACTGACTAAGAAGTAATTTCATTTCTAAATATTAATTTTTAAACAATTTCTTTTTTCTAATATATTTTACACAGGGTAAAGTAATTGCCGTGTAATGATAGTTTGCTGAAAAATGTTTCATTTGTTTCCTACACAATTTCTATTAACATACTTTCTTTGAATAATGACAGGCACTGTGGTCACAAAAGAGTGACGCAGGTAGAGGATAAAAGCTACACATGCTTGGAAATCCAGATGAAACAGAGCCCACAGGCGATACGTTGGCACTATATTTTGTGTGCAAACACCCTCTCACAGCCTCCCCAGTGTTGTGCTTCCAGATCTGGAAAAAAGTTTGAAATGCAGTAAGAAATTGTAAATATTTGAAGTTTCTTCCCCTTGGCCCGGATTATGAAATAGTAATCCATTACATTGTAAATCTTCCTGTACCATGCAAATCCCTTTACAAGGATTAGGAGATTGTAACAAAGATGATCATATTTCAAGAGGTACCGGTGTAAATTATACAATTCTGCAAGGATTTCATACAGTCTTCACTCAACGTGTTAGAGAGACTGACCCAAATGAACAGGTGCTTTACATTTATTGAGAATCTTAATTCAAGCAGTAATAAAAGAGAAGATTTGGTTACAAGGCTGTACGGCACATTCGGTCCGTTGCTTTCCGAGTGGACTCAACAATAGCTGAGGGTGTGCAATGGAGCAAAGACTATGCAATCAGTGACCCCTTGCCCCTTTGGTGGGGGAGAATTTCAGTAAAACACAAAGAAGCTGCTGTTTCTGCTCTTGCTGGTATCAGCCCCGGCACTACTGACAGAGCAGTGGCTGTTAAATCTATTTCTCCGATTAGGTGCTTGATCAAGAGTAGAGGAAAAGTATGTTTTATCATCCTGCATCACTTCTGTTTCTTTCATGGCATCAGACCTTATTTTAGGAGAATAACGTAGAACGATCTGGCTTGCCTAGATTTCTTCCGTACACTAAGGGTATGCAGTATTTTGCCAGCATTTTGTACTAATTCTAATTCAATGAATAATAGTGAGTCACTATGTAGGGAAAAAAAATTCCATGAGAGGCATTGTTTTACACCCCTAAGTAGCATTTGCAGAATGGGTGTTAACTTGTCATACCTACAGAAGTAATTCTGAAGGGATACGGAATTTAAAAACAAAACACAAAACAGAATTTGTGAAGGAGTCTGATTTACTAGCTCTTAGATCCTTTTTCAAACCTGTTATTCTGGTCTTATCTAAAACCAGTTTCTGTATTTGCGTTTTTCATGTCCCTTTGGATTTGCCTATAACTAGGCAAGCCTAATCTGTTTAATTAGTACTATACTTTAAAACCTTCTGGTTTAGCTTTGAGAGATAGGAGGGTAAGTGAAAGGGAAAATTAAGCTACATGGGGCAGATTTGCAAGTACAGATTAGAAATCAAAGACTGTAATCTGGACACGTAAATTCACACTTTCAGGTTTCCTTCTTGAATTCTACACCCCCCTGCTTTTTTTTTCTTACCAGTCAATTAAAATCTCTGTATTTTTCTACTGGGCAAAGACCACCAAATTTGCACGCTAAAAATGAGACTAGAATCTGACCCTTGGTTCCACCCCTCTAGAAATGACCAAAAACTGCAATAATGATAATGCTTGTGGTCCCTCTTTGAGCAATAATTAAGTATCATGTACAAACTTGCACTTGGTACCTTCACTTACACTGAGTGCTACAGAATGAGATTGAGTGCAGTTGCAGACTAAACCTTTGTAAAATAAATATAATGTAGAATAGCTTCTTATGAAAAACAAGATTGGAGATGAAAAGAGACGAGACTATTGCCGTGTCTGCCCTGGCAAGTAGTGTGGTACAGCAAGTGTAGCAAAACATTTGGTGCTGAAAACCCATTACCTGGATGCTTCAAGATTCTCACTTTGGGCTAGCAGCTGTAGTTTGGTGCTGCGACCTGCAGTCCTGGAGCAGTCCGGTAGGTTCATTTGAAAAAGAAACCCTTTTGATGTGTTGTGAGACCAGACTGTGATGTGGACCGAAGTAGGGGAGTTTAGCAAATCAGTTTTTACAGGGCACATTGGATCTCCTGAAGTGCCAAGGCAGAGGCACCCTAACATTCCTAACTGAATGGGTGAAGAAAAAAGGATTATTTGTAACCTACTCACAGATATCTGATTTGATCAAAAAAGCACAAGGCGTTATTTAAGAACTACTATAGCTCTTTGCAAGTCTGAATCATTTGTTTTATTGATTTGACATATAAAAATCCGTGTATGATGCCTGAGGAGGTGCAGTTGTCTAACAGCAGTGATGAGATACGGGAGATTTCTTAAGTATGACATATTAGGAAATAAGATTGTATCCTTGTTTGGTTATGAGACACCACACAAATAACAGTATTCGGCCATCTGATTCAGACCAGTACCAATAGGATGCACAGCATACCTCTGCTCTTGAAACCATATAAAGTAGTCAGGTTCAAGGCAAAACAGTAATTTCATTGTTTCTGGAGATATTTGTAGGAGCACAGATGTGATTTTATCACTTTGAGGGTACAAAGTGGAAACATTCTAGCTTTGACATTTTGTCCACCATGTCCCACTTAGGAGCGCCACGTGAACCAGCGGAAAGGCACCGTTTGGCTCTGAAGAGATGCGTGCTTCTGTCAGGGAGAAAATGAAGAGAGAAAACAAAGGCGGTTTGGTAACCTACCTAGAATGTCAAATACTATCTTCTTCAGTTGGTGACCCTCCAGCTTTGTTTTTCTATGTAATTTTTTTAAACCACTTTTTAACTTTTACATTTGGATGAGGCTCTCGGTTACAAAAGTCTGCTGCTAAATTTTGTTTAAAAGCTGATATGCCTGTGTTATTTCCTTTAACTGTTCCATCGCAGCCATGCTATTTGTAAGAAAGTGAAACCCGGCTGCCAGCCACCTG
The DNA here is from genome assembly GCA_026212715.1 of Elanus axillaris. Classification (NCBI taxonomy): domain Eukaryota; kingdom Metazoa; phylum Chordata; class Aves; order Accipitriformes; family Accipitridae; genus Elanus; species Elanus axillaris. The sequence continues at coordinate 25,111,782 of JANZLQ010000022.1, read as the reverse complement.
TCAAACACACGGAGTACGATCCCACCTCCAAGCAGACATAATCTCCCGTATTTTAGGCTGGCTTTATCCATCTGCCTGCTTTTTCCCTTCTGTGAGGCTACCGCGCATTAACAACCGAGACTGCCTCAGCGAGGTGCGTGCAGGTGGCCGCGGAGCTGAGGGGGACGCTGCCGCCTCCACAGCCCGACCCCCACAAGATGGCGCCGCCCCCCGAGACTGCGGCGGCGCCGGCGCCACTCCGGGGCGTTTGAAAAACAACGGTCGGTGACGCCATTCCCCGTGACTGGAGGACTCCGCCAGGGGGCGCGCTAACCCTCTTGGACCCGCCCCCTCCGCGCTGACGTTCGCCGGCGGGGCGGGGCGGCCGCCCGGAAGCGGCACACGTGGGGCCGTGGCGGGGCCATGGCTTCCCGGGCGGTGGGAGCTGCTCCCGCAGGTGGGTCCCTCTGCCTCCCCTCTCCTTCCTCCTCCTCCTCCTCTCTTCTTTCCTTG
>JANZLQ010000022.1:25072175-25094761 GCA_026212715.1 Elanus axillaris | reverse complement strand
AGTGGTGCCGAGGGGCAGGACGAAAGCAGCGGGCACAGATGGAACTGCAGGCAGTTGCCTTCAAAGGTCAGGAGACGGTATTTTACTGTGAGGGCAATTGGAGAGTGGCACAGGTTGCCCAGGGAGGTCGTAGAGTCTCTATCCTAGGAGATCTTCGGAAGCCGTCCGAACACGGTCCAGAGTGACCTGCTCTAGTTGACGCTGCTTTGAGCCGGGGGTTGGACTAAGTGATCTCCGGAGGTGCCTTTCAACCTCAGTTATTCTGTGTTTCTGTGAAAACACTAATTGTAAAACTTGTAGCTTAAAAATCTACCGTAACACGTTCAAGATAAAAAGTGTTAGTTTTTAAGCCGTTGAGAAGTTTCCAGCAGTTAGAAGAAATATACTACTATGATCTTGAGGCCTGAACAAGGATACTTGCTAAAATGTCTGCTTCGTGAAGTTCAACGCTGCTGGCCGTTCAACCCTGCTTATTAATATAGATGGTATTATTTTCTTAGTCACTTTGCTTTTTTAAACTTTTCAGTCTTCCTACAGCAGCTAACGTGTAAGATGTCAGAACAAGCGTTTGCATGAGTCTTGTTGCTATGTTGAGTGTATTTTTTTCAAGTGCAGCGATGAATTTGATTTGCGTTTTCATTAAAACTTAAACATCCCATCTTCCTGGGTTTTTTTTGGTCCTATTTTGATTACAAGTAGTGTTAGACAGAAAATATTTCCAGGTGTTAAAAATGGGCTGGTTACCATTTGCCGTTTAGTCATCAGGAGCCGTAGCTCTTTTGAGGCACTGTGTCCATTTCTAGCAGAAGATTCATAAATAAAGTTTCTGAATAGACTTTTAATGAGAAACTACACCTAGAATATGTTTTTTCAGTGCCAGTGCTAAATTCAGTTACTAGTGATTCACTGATTAAAATTGCTCAGGCTATAACCTCCTGTTTCTCCTGTTCATGTAACTTTTTAGTTGTTGCCCAAATAATTGCTTGTGATGGTTTCCCATGTGACTGACTTTAGTCTGCAGCTGGAGCTAGTCTGCTTCGTTGTCTATCTGTAAAAGGTAGTGTAGATTGTGGCGTTAGTACTGCAGTTTGACTTGGATATCTCTGAATGTAGTAGTAAGACTTGATGCTACCTTTTGTTCCTTCTGTTAGAATATGGTATCTCACTGTTGTAGAGAGACATGTAGAAAAATCATAGTGAGGGAAATAAGATGTTTATTTTTACCTCCATTTATTCGTTTCAGGTGGTTTTGGATGTTGGCTGTGGAACTGGAATACTCTCCATGTTTGCTGCCAAAGCAGGTGCGAAGAAGGTGATTGGAGTCGACCAATCTGAAATTGTCTATCAGGCCATGGACATAATTAGGTAGGAAAATTTCCAAGAAAAATATGGTAAATATTGCTGTAAAAAGTCATTTAAATGCTGTTAATAGTTAACAGTCACCTATTGCTCAGTATGCATATTACTGAAGTCCTTCTTTGTCCTAGGAATTAACACAGGTTTTGATGTGCAGTGAAGTGGTTTGCCCCTCTGGTAGGGGTAGTTAAAACAGGGCTGTAGTTAAGGCAGGACGTTTCCCAGACCTTCCTCCGAATGTTAGCACAGGGTTGGTGCTCCCTTGCTGCAGAGGCTCCAACCGACTGCTGCTAGTCCATTTTCCCTTTTTTTTTTTTACTTTAAATGTTGCTACTGGCAAAATTTTAAGGTTTTGGGCAACAGACATTAGAATTGAGACATTTTCCAAGACCACGTGAGAAACTTTTCCTGGTTGCGTTACTTTGAGTTAAAGAAGCAGTTCTGATTTAGATAAACCCAGTAAAAGTTGCTTAAATGTATGTGTATATAGTTGTTTAATTTTCTGTTTCTATATAGGAATTTTAAATAATTATATAATTTCTATTAAATTAATTTTCTATGTTACAGAAAATTAATTCTATAGAAGGTATTTTATAGTATAGAAATTGGAGCTCTAGAAATATAGACGTGACATTTTAAGAGAAATTTTTCTATGTTGAAAATTAAACAACTTTCACTCGATTCATCTAAATGTACGTATATTGTAGATCATGTTGGGACTGTGATGTTTTTAAACAAGCTTGTCACGCATTAGTTAGGTTTTAGCAATTCCAGCACATAAAAAGGAGACGTAGCTTGCTTTGGCAAATAGATTTTACAATTATATGGTATTTTATTTTTAACTGGTGGAAAACCTTCCTCTAGTAAGGTTCTCTGTACGTTGTTACATTTAAGGGACGCTCTGTGAGAACAGTAAATGTCTATTGCCCTGTGTTTTGTTCCTTTAGGAACGTAGTGACCTCTGGTTTTCACTGGAAAAGTTGGAAAGTGATTACCGTTGCTCTGTAATATTTTCTATGCTTTGGAGGGGGGGAGGGCAATCAGCCAAGCAAAAAAAAAAAAACCCAAACCCATTTTAAGAGCATGCACACAGAGTCACTGAGAAAAGTTGTTTCCAGGAGAGCTACTAAGATGTTGCATGTCATGTAAACTGTCACGGAATAGTACGGGGTGGAAGGGACCCTGAGGGAGTGGGGGAGGTGTGTCTGGCCCAGTCCTCCTCGGTCAGAGCAGGCTCAGCTCCAATAGGTGGTTCAGGCCGCGGCTGGCCAAGTTCTGAACGTTGCCTGAAGTTCTGTCGGAGCTTCTCTGGAAAATGTCTTGTTTGACTAGCCTCACTCTTACTTCTGAAATACCAGATTGTAACTTCTGTTGTTTCAGTTTGTGTCTTTGCCTGTCATCCAGTCCTTGTGATAGAAGAGATTGGCTCTGTCTTCTTTTTGCCCTTCTGCTAGACAGAGGCAAACATCAGAAACCCATCCCTTAACCCTGCTTTCTTAAGGCTGAACAAACCCAGTGCTCTCAGCTTCTGCCTGGATGTCATTCCACGCCCAGTCACCTTGGTGGCCCCGTCACTGGACTTGCTCTGGTATCACAGTGTCTGTCTTGCGCTGGGGAACCCACAACTGGACACTGTACTCCAGATGCAGTTTTCCAAGTGTCCAAGCTGAGAGGAAAGATCGCTTTCCTTGACCTGCTGCTTACCCTCTTGCGTATATGACACAGTAGGCAGTTGGCTGCTTCTGCTGCAAAGGCACGCTGCTGACAGGTTCAACTTGTTCACCAGGCCCTTTGTCAGGACAGGGTGGGGAACAGCTATGAGCTATTAGAGCTCCCTTCTAATTCAGCATTATCCACAGACTTGCTGAGGGTGCATTCTGTGCCACTAGGTCGCTAATGAAGGTATCAGAACTAGCATTGAACCCTGAGGGACACAGCTACCAGTTAGGCTTTGTACTCCTCTCGCCTCTTGAACCTCATGGTCTAGATGGCTTTCCACCCGTGTGATGATGGTTCATTTACCCACTCCACATTTCACTAATTGACCTATAGAGGATATTAACGGAGACTGTGAGTGCATGTGAAAATGAAGCAATGGCATCTGAAGGCTTGAGATGGATTACCTCGCATGAGGTAGGAGAAATGTAGGTGTAAATGTGTACTGCTGACAGCTGAGGTGTGTGGCTTTTTTAGTTTCGGTGTTTTTTATAAGAGCAACTGTGGAAAAGAAAGTCTAGGTAGATACTGAAGAATTTGCGAGTGACAGTATGCAGGCTTAAGTTGTACAGACAAAAGGTTGCTGAGGCAGAGTTTTTAGGTTAGATACCACTTCACACATTGGAGATGCAACACTGCACACTTGGATGCTGTAAAAATATTCTTGTTTAAGAAAAGTACCGTGTTAAGCATTAGGCGCAACTTCAAATAAAATGCTGTTATGGCACAAGAACTCATTCTCTCAAGAGAACTTTTCCCAGGAGTCCTTGACATCTTCAGAATGGTTGCAAATGTGAGTGTTTTATTTCTAATGTACTAGATGACAAACTTAGTGTTGTTCATATCTTTTAATAAGTGCACAAAGAGTCCTTTGTGTGTTATTTATACTTAGAGGAGGACAGAAGTATCAGCCAACATGTGTTACCTTTGGTGAGGAGAAGGGCAGGCCTTTAAGAAAAACAACAAATCAAAACTCTTAAGCTTTTAAGAGTGATGAATTGTCACTTGAAGTACACAGCGAACCGTCAGTAAAGCTACACGTTTATAGACACCTTCTGCTATAAAAGGTTCAATTCACATTAAAGTCTTCAGTTCACATCAAAACAATTTATATTTGTCTTGTTAAACCTACTTCTCCTAAAGGAATAAAGCTGACAAACTTGTAATAGAATAACAAATATTTACTGGAATACTAAACAACTCTGTGTGGTTTAAAAATGACTACTGCAGTGTGCTTCCACCTGTGATTCAAGTATGTGCTCGAGAGCTTTTGTCCCTCCCAGAATTCACGTTCATTTCTAGCATGCTAATTAGTAGAAACTGCAGCCCTTGTGTGTAAGTGAACTGGAATAAGTGGCCTGAGTGGCATGGTTCTTTCCCAAGGTTACATAGTTAACTTATTTTTAACTAAATGCTTTTCTTCTTTTTTTCTTACTGCGAATAGCTGCCCATAAAGTTTTTAGTGCAGTGAACAACTTGATTTTTGTCATTCGTCACTGTTACGCTAGAATAGAAGGTTGAAGTATACTTCCTTCCTAAATAGCATCTCGGCAGTTTTTCCTACAGTGTGTAAACTGCATTGGTTTGTCTGGGCTTTTTATACTTTACAATCGAAAACAAATATATGGTGAATTAGTCTTTCTTCTCTTTTGTTTTAAATCACAATTAGAAAATTATTCTTAGATCCCTTTTTTGTCCTTCTTAAAATATTGTTGTGGGTGATAGCTCTTTAACATTTTATTTCTCACTTTGAACTTCTGGGTTTACTTCTGTTTACATGATTAAATAATGACATTAGTGATGAACTGCTACTCTTTTAACAGAAGACTGTCATGTGTAGAGTATTTAATTGATCTTTCCAACAGCCCACATGTTCAAGTAGCCCTTTGACCCACTCCTTTCCCTCCCTTCATTCTGATCATTCTCCCATTGTCTTTTAGATTGAATTTTTAATGTGATTACTGGTCTGCATTGAAAGCCAGACAGAATGTAAGAGTAAGATATCAGGATAGGGAGGGAAGGGGCAGAGATAAGAACTGCAGTGGAAAGATGAATTTCTTTGGTGGGAATACTTTTCTGCCCTATATAAGAATAGCTGTTGTAATAACGGTATGTGTAAGAAAGACTAATATGGTTTGCCAAGAAGAAAAATGCTAAATTTAAAGCATTTGCGTATTTAGTAATTTCATCGTCATGCGTTTTTTGTTTCAAAAACTGTAGTCATGTCACAGTACCTTCCTCCTTATACAGGATGGTTGTACTGTTACTTGTGTATGAGCTAATACCTGATCACTGCAGTTGGTAAACACTGCAGATGATTTTGGCCAAAATCACAGTGGGGAGGATGCTTTAATTGTGGAATAACTGTAATACTGATCTAGAGGGAACGTTTGTTCGCAGTGACTTTGCAGCTAGTTTTGTTAAATAAAAACCTAAGTTGTGCAAACCAGCTTTGTGAGGAAGGTATTTTCCATTGCTGTCCTAGTGTGATGAGTAGGCTCTAATCACTATAGACTTATGCTCTAGGGGTCAAAGAAGGAGAACTGGGAACAAGCAACTCCAAGTAAAGAGGCATCATTTTAAATTCTCCTTTCCTGTATTTTCCTGGTTTCTGAAGCTTACGCATTTGCACGCACAGCACGCTGGAGGTATACGTATCTACTGTCTGCCACCTTTGCCTGGCACTTAATCTGCTGCAGTTTTTGGCTACTCGGAAACATTCCCTCTGAAATATAACTGAGAAGAGGAATATTACATGTATTACATTTTAGTGCTTTCTTGATTAGTTAAAAAAAAGTTATTGGGGGGAGAAATGTGAAATATAGACATCAGTATATCTGTCTTGACAGGATAAATTGGAAATATAAACTAATTTGTTTATGTTGTGACTTGCAGATTAAATAAACTTGAAAATATCATTACATTAGTCAAAGGAAGGATTGAAGAAGTAGATCTGCCGTTTTCCAAAGTGGATGTAATTATATCTGAATGGATGGTAAGATGCATGCGTATTCTTTTCAAGACCTAGTTATTTTTGGGAAAAACTGTGTTGTTTTATTTCATTTGAAAAATTATTCTTTAAGTGATGCTATTTTTTAACCACAAATCTGTCATGCTTGCAGCACTGTGTTTAACAATGTGGGAGATGGGATGATGGTCCCGATTTGTGGTATTAGGATACGATTCCTGATCCCACTTGTTGACGACCTTTCAAGTCAGGGTTCTCTACGGTTGAGCTGTTTTGGGTACAGCAGTTAAGTTTGTGTTACGTAGTTAATATGCAGATCTACAGAAGTATTCTATTCCTCAGTAATACTATTGTAGCTGTACAGGTGAAAGTAATGGAGGAATACTGTATTGGTCATTTAGCTAGATTGTTCTGATGACTTAAGTAACTTCAGTCCAGAAAGACAGGTAGAGACTCTTCTAAATGTGCAGGAAGGGCAATAAGGAGGTGAGGCACATACGCACGGGGAAATCTGCAAGTATATATAGAGCTTGGAAACAGTATTACTGTTAAACGCATTTTTTTTTAGTATAAGAATAAAATAACTGATTTTAAAAGTACATGGTAAAGATGGTGGCCAACAGGAGATGCAGTATGCAGTGTGTGAATGAGCCATTTCCTGGAATCCCTTGGATTTCAGCCGTTGGCCTGTTTGTTACCTTTCTTTCATGTGCTAGCTGATGACTGTTCCACAGTTGTGCTTGCTGCCTGCCATTGATCCTAATAAAGAAATCTGTGTAACGAGACCCAGAGCCAGGCTGAACTTCATAGTGACTGAGTAAGTCTGTTCCCTATCAAAAATGTGGTAGGAAACAACCCTTGTGACTTTTTTTGTGGACTTCTGCGATTCAGTCTCGTCATATCGCAGACCTTCAAAAAGCACTTAAATGCAGGTTTTTTTCATGTTAGTTCCCACTGTTTGGACTTAAAGAAAATGTCTTTTGTCCTTCAAATTTAAGATCAATAATGAAAATACATTTAAAGTTACTGGGTTTGGGGTTGGGGGGGGTTGGTGGTTTTGGGGGTTTTATATTATTATTTCTATTACACACAAGAGCGTTTGGGAGAGAGGTCACGTGTTCACTATGGATCCATATGTATCTAGCTAGTTTCCAGGTAAAGGTGGAAATAAAGTGTTTGTTTTGGTTTTTCTGTGGAGGTTTTTTTATGTTGCATATTTCTGTGAGCTAGAAATCTGCAAAAGTTTTTTCCTGTGCTGCTATAATGAATGTTATTTGAAGTGTGAGCTTAATTTAGTGTTGAGGTCACTAGTTTCAAGGCAGGTTTAAGTCAGTGGCTTAAACTAGCGGTTTAAAAATAGTGTGTTATGGTTGGTGATTTCTGACAGTGTAGTGACTTCACTAGAAATGAAATTATATAGTTCTTGGGGAAACTTCTGATGAGTTGCCCAATGTGTGCACCAAAAATCAGGTTCCCAAAATCACATTTGTCGTTCTGGAGCCCAAGGTTTGGTTTTAAAAGCAACTTGGGCCCTTAAGAGCTTAAGTCATGTTGTAAATCAGTGCCTCTAAGGTGAAGTAAAGGATTTCAGAAAGCAGCTCTTGTAAGAAGCGAAGTATTGAATGTTCCATGTTTCCCATTTGTGTGCTAATTTACCTTTTAATGTCATAATTATATAGCCATGTGCATTTCACTTAATTAGGTATTCTAAATATTTAGGAATGTTAGCATTTTTATAGGTTGCTGCAATACAGAGATAAAGAGGACAATGCTGTGGAAGTAAGATTGATAGCTGGGCAGTATACGCACTGTTCCAACGCTGTCCAGAAAGGAACGTTATGTTGCCTAGATGCAAATGAAGATTCTTCTTTGTCTGGCTTTCTTTGTGAATTTGCTTTTTCTTTTCCTTCCCTACATGATACTGACCATTGAGGAATCTTTTGTTAATATGTGAATGTAAGTGTTTGAAAACATTGGAAACGCAAAGCCTGAGAGCGAAAAGGAATTCAATATATGTCAGTTTTCAGCTCTTTATTTAGAGGATATGTACGGAGTAGCAGGAAGATTTTAATGGGAACTGTTTTTTCTTTGTAAAAAAAATGAAAAAATAAAATGAAAGTATGAAAAAATGCAAAAACATAAAAAGTTGCTGTTCTGTTTAGAAAACAAACTGCTTTGAGAGTAGTAAAAATCAAACCCTTTTGTGGAGCCATAGCTTTGTTTTGCTTGGTGCTTAAGACCAGTATGCTATAAAGTTTTTTTAGAGCCGTGTCTGAAGCATCAGAAAATTAAAAACAAGCGTGAAGCAACAGAATGGAGGCAACAGAGAGGAGCAATACTGCATCCCCCAGGAATGTTTCTAGAACAGGCGTTCTGAGAAAGATGGCACATAGAACAGCGTATTGTAAAAGGTCAAGTGTTGCAATATGAGCATCTCCAGTGTAATGGTTTCTGATGATCGTTCTCTTAATTGTGCAAGTGACCTATAACTTCCACAAACTGCTCACTGTTGCTACTTCTCTCTTGTTTTTAAATGTATTCCCTTAAAATATACAAATAAGGGAGAAGGATCTTAAATATTAGTGGGTGAGAGTGTGTGTGTGGGGTGTATAGCCAAATTGTGTTTCAAACGTCCGTTCGCCATCTTCCAACATACTATTTTGCAGTTTTAAATTCATCTGGAAAGGGTTTTGTCAGGTTTAGAGGCTGAAAGATGAGCAATTATTGTCTCTTCAGTGGCTTTATTTAAGCCTGTGAAATAAATTAGCAGTGATCTTGCTTTTAATGGAAAGACTAAATGCATCGTTTGTGACACCTGAAGTATGTGTGTTTGACATGGTTAAAATCAGACCATAAGCAGGGCAGCTGTGTGATTGTGTTCAACTAAAACCAGTACGTAAACCGTTGAGACAGACAGTGGAAGGTGTGATGAGCTGTGGCTGTTCTGTTGGCATCCAAAAGAGAGATTGCTGAAGATTGAGGGCTTGTTGGACTACGGAAGACCCAGATAAAGCCATCTATTTAGACTTTTTCGCTCTGAAGACAGCTGTGCATTCCTTTTAGCAAAACGCTGGTGAAGTATGCAGCCTGAGAAGGACTTCTTGGGTGCTGTGAACCAGGAGCACAAGGGAGAGCAGGCGGTTCAAAGAGCCACTTCACCCAATAAACCACGTTGCTTTAAGAAAGGACGCAAAAATGGCCAAGTAATAGCCTGTTCTGCTGAGCAAACTGATTCTGTAAGGTGAATTTTATATAAGGTCTCACTGCTGGCCTTGTTTCTGTGGAGGTTTCCCTGTCCAGGACCACTTGATACTCTACAGCAGGGCTGTAAGTTTCTGATGCACCATCCTGCTTGGTTACCTGGAAACTTTTGAAAGCCTTAATTTGTGAAACTATGAATTATTGTTAGTGGTTACAGGTACCACCCTCTAACATTTTTTTGCTTGTACCATAGGGCACCCACAACCAAGTGTCTTATCTTAATCAAACTGTAGATGTAGTGAACTCATGTTTCTAAGCAAAGGTGTGACTAATTATTTGTACACACTGCCTAGTGGCAATCTGATGCAAATAATTTCTGAAGGCACATCAGAGACCTGTTTGCACCTTGGTGAAATGAATGAAAGCACTTATCAGTTAATGACTTCACCTGAATGTGGTTTGCAAATGCTCAAATTTCATCAGAAGCTTAGAATTTTGACTTGATTGTGTTGCTGTTCGTATGGGTGGTGGGAAGGTACTTACAAGTTGTATACATCGTAGACTTGCTCTCAGTCAGGATCACATTTATGCATTCTCCCCGGAGATATGGAATTTTAAGAAACAATGATGTTTCAGTGTAATTAGAGTAATGTTACGTACATTTTTAATGTACTTTATTTTTTTATTATTTATTTATTTTATATTTAATTTACGTATATAAATTTGAAATGAGAGCTGCTATGCAAAGTGCTTGAAGCTAGCTTTTGGTTAAATTAAATGCTGGGCAGGAAGAGATTTGCTATCAACATCCAAAGGTGGCTGCATTATTGCACACATGGATTTTGGTAGTGTAATTGTAAACTTCATGGGCTGCATATTGAAAGGATGAGTGCAGAAAGAAACAAAATGTATATAATGTTTTTCTGGAATGTTCTTACCCAGCTGCAACTGTGTGCAGATTTTTTTCTCTCTGTATGCTTTTACTTCCTTTGTCTAGCTAAAACTATAAAGCTAGAGATTGAGAGCTTTATTGACTTGAAGAAATCTGCATTTCTTGGTTGTAAGGGGGTTTACTGTGAGAGACAGTTGTCCAAGATGGTTGTCTCAAATACTGTGTTAGAGTACAGTGTGTTCTCATAAATTGCTGTTTTATGCAGTGCTTTATAATACTGAATATGCAATGGAGTTTTACATAAGGAGAAACTGGGAAAGAGGTGGACTCTGAAATTAAAACAAACCAAGGACAGAATCCAGTACTCCTGTCTCTTAATTGTATCATTGCTTGGGTAGCTAATACAGCTAATGTATTATTTTTTTTTCCTTCCTTTTTTTTGTTAGATAATTTTGAAGTGATACCAGGGTGGGCTGTTGAGTGGGAGGGGTTCAGGATCTAGGGAAGAGGACTAGGAAGTGAGCGTGTCTGAAACACTGGAAACCATCTTTTTCTCTCCTCCTTCCTTTCCCCTGTTTCTACAATGGATACACAGTGATGGTGCTTTTTTAACACTTACTAGTCTTTCTATATGGTCTTAATATTCTGTATTGTTTCTGTTAGTATTTGGAGGTGCATTAATACAAGTGTTCTCTTTCTATAGCACAGAAATCATGTATAATTTTACATAAGAATTGAGCTGTTATTTTTTGTGTTTCTAATAATGCTGTGTAAACGGTATGCTGAACACTTTAATTTCTTTACAGCAAAATAGTTTTTATAAAGGAATTGTATTTTCTTGCATAATTTTTTTTTTTTTTGCCAACACTTATAAACGGGTATCACTTTTTGCTCTTCAGATCTTCCCATTTGGTGTTCTCACTCATATTTATTTAAGGACACAACAGGGTGGGTGTAATAACAAAGTCAAGCTGTGTTTTTGAAATGTGTGGGCTTGCTCTCTCAGTAATGAATTATTTCCTATTTTTTAAAAATTAAATCGTATGTGAAAGATCAGCATGAAGGCTGACTTAGCGTGAGGGAAATGGTGCTGCAACAGAGCATGCAGAAGAGTTTATATGGAGCTGCTGTTTATCATTTAAATGGGCCACGGGTTCTGGGAGGATTTTGTCAAGTAAAAAACAATTTTTCACCAAATTGGGTGGGCCTCATCAGTTTGTGCATCTGTTGATGCAAGGTTACATTTTATGTTTTAAATCTGAATTAATTGTCCAGTCTGTTTTATGTACCCTCTGTAACTTGTTTAACTCTGTAGTCCAATGGAAGCCTTGTAGTTAGAAACTTCAGTTTAAGAAAATAATGCACTTATTTTATACTTATAGGGATTTTAAAAAAAAAAAAAAAAAGTCTACTCTCCAGGCCAGTGATTGATAGCTGCCTGGCATCTCATTAAATATTCAGTTTTGGACCTTACTGAATCTGGAGAACCAGACCAGGTTCAGTTATGTTACAGAAAATAATAAAACAGATTTTTGATGGAAGGCTGGAGAGAAACACAACACTTATTCAAGTAGCTAAATATTTCTTCTCAGTGCTATCCTGACATGTTTTTTTCTGCTGTACTAAAAATTCTGCTAATTCTTGCTATTGTAAACATGCTAATACCACTTTTCCCAATATATAAGGCTTTCACCAATAAGTAGAAAAGAAGTGAAGGCAAAACAATGTTGCACTAAGGTATTTGATAGGAACGGATAAGGGAAATGTACATGAAGAAGCATTTTTAATCTGAAGTAATTTGTGTTTTAAACAAAGCATTTTTCTTTAGTATTCTCCATGCAATGAGGTGTACTTCAGAATTAGGTGTTGTTCTTCTGTCTTGATGCTTTTAAAGAGCTTAATCTCCTCCTCCTTCATGAAGAATATCATGATGAATACTGAAGCACTAATGTTAAAAGAACTTCTTATACCTCTCTTTTGATCTATTCCTAAAATACTTTTATGTAGCTTTGAACTAAAATGAAAATAAATGTTGAGTGCTGTAGTGCATTTGAAAAATAGAGGGAAATTTAACAATACAGGATATTAAGCTGTCAGCGTTTTGTGAGCCTTTTATAATTCTGTTACAAAATACAGATATAAAGGATATATAAGAAACTGAGGGATATTCACGTTCCTCTGGATTTGGATTTGTCAGTGGGCTCATGCATTTTTGATAGCTGACTTCTCGGTCGGGCATGATCTAGGACGGACGTATGTTTGAAGAGAGTAAGGGCATAATGCTGTGTATTTCTGTTCCTGTGCAAATCTCTTTACATGTATAGTTTTTGTTGTTAGCTGGAGAACAACCATTTTGTTTCAGCTTTGAAAATATAAAAATAAGGAGCTTTGCGTTCCTTTTGAGAAAGAAATGGCCATCTTTTTAGTAGAAAATGCATAATATGACAGCGTAACATTTAACGTGTGCTGTGTATTCAGTTTGTCTTTAGGAGACAATGTGTCACCTTTTACATGTCTTAGTTTAGCCACTAGCACGATTGAATTATTATGCGGCTCACAGGTTTGTATCCTAGAGATCTCTTTGCAGTAATTAATTTTGAGGATGCTAATACACGCTTAAGAAAAAACAAACCCCTGAACGTTATTGGGGTGGAAGCAAGAGTGCCCCAGAGCATCACGGGGAAGAGGCGTCAGGTATAATTCTCCTTCCAGATGGCACCCCTACAGGTGAGGCAGCAGCCTGTGAAATTACATTCTAAATTACACTATAGATGAGCACAGCACACTGAGCAAAACGCTTTGGTATAAGTAATAAATGACTTGATTCAGTACCCTTGACGGCTTATGTAACTTACAGGAATGCTATAACAAATTGGGGGGGAAGATAGAGCCGGGGAGGGGGGAAGAACCAGCGGTGCCAGAGTGGAAAGGTTGGGAAAAGGACAATGAGAATTTCACTTTATTCTCACGAGAAGGTGTGTCTTCCAGCTGTACTTCTTGCACTTGTTTGTCAGATGTAGTAGGTCATGGGCATTTTAGGCAGCAAGAAAAAAGTGAAGAGCTGATCCATAAAAATGTCACCTGGTGACTTACTGACTTTTGCTGGTCACTAGTCTTAAGGTATGTCCTAGAGGTCACATGTAAAATGCGGTGAAAACAACTCGCTTCCGGTTAAAAGCATCTGAAGATAATTTTTATGAACTAAAAATATTCTATTTTTAAAACTGCAAGAATAAGAATGAAAAAAGAAAACGCTGCTTCTGTTCTGTGCTTTTGGCTTGCTGCAGGCGTAACATCATCTCTGCCTGATGCAATTGGAGCTCCTGGCCTTTTCAAACACTTTGCAAAGCTTACTAAAAATCGTATTGCGCACAAAGCAGTAGTCTTCACTCTGGGACTTACTCTAAGGACTTAATAAAAGCTAGGCAGTAAAGTGTAAGAGCAGGCAACGCTTGGAAGAAAAGTGTCCAGTAGAGCGCTGTCCTCTTGCCAGAAGAAACAGGCTGAGAAAAGGCTATTTCCATTATTTTCAGACGTATGTTCTTGTTGAATACAAATCCGCCATGCTTCAAGTTTCTGGTTGTCTAGGTGGGGTTTTTTTTCCCGTTCTGAAGGCTGGAGTGTGGATGGTGGCGTTTATAAGCGATCCTGAACTTGCAGCATTTTTTGTTCAAAGAGCTTTAGGCAAAATAAACATTGACGATGGCGTCAACTTGGTGGTCTGAGCAGTGCCGTTCCCATGCACTGGAATATACTCAGTAATGTGTCGTGATGGCTTAAAAAAAAATTGAAAAAAAATCCTTATGATTGTACAAATATGGAAGTGTAGGAAAAATGAAGGAGAAAAATCTTCTTTGCTGGGTTACTGCTGACTGGGCTTGTACATCTGAAGGTCTGAAGTCTGGACTTCCAGTTGCCTTTTTTATTCTTTCCTACTGGCCATCGGTGTGTATAAATCAAGCCATATGGCTAAGCTGTGTTTTAAGCAAAATGAGAATTAGGACATTAAGTGAAAATCCAACATGTATACTGGTATGATTTGTCTTGATTTGATGTTGTACAAATGTGTATGTGGGTGAAATGTGTTACAGTATTCAGTAAGTATAAGGATTGTACCCAGAAGACAGGAAGGGTGTAAAATCAGTAAATGAATTGGAAAACAGAGGGCTAGATATTGCTTAGAAATCTGCAGTTTACTTAATAATAGTTGAGAAACCGGATGCTTTATATAAAATGCTTGTTGTATGTAATAGCGCTATATGGGTTTTTTAACATCTCAGAAATGTGTAATTAAGGAAACTTTTTTGTGCTTCACAAAATGGCTGACTTGATTAAGTTTACAATAAGTTATTCTAAACATCTATAGGAGTATGATTAACCTGCTATAAAATTAATCCCAACACAAAAAACCCAGCGTAAATCTAGTTCTAACCATTTTTATCCTGAGAATTTTTTGAAGTTCAGTTGCAGCTAAATGATGTATAACATCCAGAGAACCCATGTCTTTGGTATAAGATTTATTTCTGCCTGTCCTACTGAGCGTTGCCCAAGCTGATACAGGGAACCACGAGGCTGCAAACGTCAAGTAGGAAAGATGCATTGCATTTGGTTTTTCTCTGACAATAGTTTTAATGTTACTTGCAGCTCTGATGGGAAGGTATTTTCTGAGGGTTTGGGGTTTTTTTTGTTTTTGGGGTTTTTTTGTATGGCACCTCGGAGTTACTACTAAAAAAATCAATACATACAGCTTTTCACTTTGAGTTGAATGTGATTTCTTTTGATGTGGTAGCACTTGATCGAGTAATTGTTGGTGTAGCATGGGTATTTATTGCCTGTAGTATATTAATTTAGTAGGTGCTAGATACTTGCAGTTTGGGAAATTAAAGGTGATGCTTTATGTAACTGAAGTTTTGAAGGGGCAATGCTATTGTTGAGTAATTCACTGGGTGCTGGCTCTTTTTGATCTGTATAGGCGTATCAGGTTCTTAAACTGTGTTGATAAGGTCTATCTGTGGATTGATTAAATAGGCTACATGAGGAGCATAATGTTTCTAAATTCTTTTCCCTTTTCTATAAACAGGGTTATTTCCTTCTCTTTGAGTCAATGTTGGATTCGGTCATCTATGCAAAGGACAAGTACCTGGCAGAGGGAGGCTCAGGTTGGTGCGCATAATTCTTTTAATAAATTTAGCTCTGGGGGGAAACTAAATGAACTCAGAGACTTAGAATAAGCTATGCATGGATGAGAAAGTTGCCAGTCTAAATGAAAAATGTTTCCATTAGTATGAGCTTCAAGGCATTAATTTACTGTATTGGTAATAGAAGAACATTAGATGGGGTATCAAGGTCTCAAGGTAATGGTGTTTTTAAGAATAAGAGGGGGTTATTTATTCTTAAGTGTAGTCTAAATATTTCCTCCCTACTTCTTCTCACATGTGGGTATTTGTTTTCCCCTCTTGAAATCTCAGTTCCTGCATAACTACAAACAGCGAAAAATAAGTTCTGTTCTGTAAGATGTGATGCTGTTTAAGTAAGCTGCTATGAATTAGAGGAACAGCAGTTAGGGTGTTTTCCTGGAGGAGGGAAGTTGCATGGGGAGGAGGTAGTCTCAACTGCAAGAAGCCACATGAAAAAACTAATGCTATTACATTGTTTCAGTTCAGCGCATTTATTCTGTCTCTGTGGGAATATACCCTTTTTCTTTGTGGTTGGAGGGTAGGGAAGTGACAGAACAAAAAGGTTTTATTTTGAAGTAAAGTTCTTTTATCCTTTGAAGTAGCTTAGATAGTGTCATCTTAAGCAGTGTTTAAATGCCTGTAAATATTTATTCTTCACGTGATGCAGTTTTTTGCACGTTCTGCATATGCTTTATTCCTTGTACTTAATTCCTTTGGCAGTATTGTATTTCATATTGACCTTTTCAATCGTAGTCATCAGTCTGGGGTTTTTTTTCCCCTTTTGTGCTAACCATGCACATAGTTAGTTTCACTACACTGACTTAATGATTGGATTAATGACTATGTAGCAGTGCTTGCTGCAGTGCTTCTCTTTGATTGCAGTGAGCTTTTGTCTGCTACAGAGTGCAGCAGGAAAAAAGGGGGTTTATGCATTTGTTCGACATTTGATCACCAAGCTAAATATTTTTATTTTTAGTAATGTGGAATAGTCCAGCCTGATCTGGAACACGGTTGTGGTGTGCACTGTATAGACATATGCTGATAATTTTATATTGCAATATAATGAGATTTGGGGACATGCCCTAAATCTGTAAGGAATCATTTTATGTTTAGCTACTACTTTCAAAGCTGCCTCAAAAGGGCCAGAAATTTTTTACCTCTATTGAAACTGCAGTGGTATCTTGTTCTCTATTTATAGTGTTGCTAAGCTTGCTAGTGGTTTGTGCCTCCCAAAGTTTCCTTTGAAATGGGGAATGCTGGTTCTGCAGTACCCTTATCCTTTGTGGTCTGAGAGTGGTCTTTGGCCCTTATTTGACTCTTCACAAAGCATACAGTATTGTACAGTTGTCGATTGGTATGGCCAGATTTTAAATGGAACGGTGTTTCCTTAAGATGCTTAAAATTACTGCTCTTCTGCCAGCTCGTATAGCAGGTAAATGGCTGTGCCTAATCATGAGAAAGTGGCTCAGCAATCAGCTTAGCAAGACAGACGCTTCTGCAGTGTAGATGAATAGCAGCAGAACTGTGGGCACATCCAAATTCAGATGCGCCAAAACTAAGAGCTTGTTCTGAGGTGAAGTCTTACCAGAGAAACTCCCGAGTCTGCCATAAAGCTTGACTTTGTCTCAAGCCGCTTTGTACTGTTGAGCCCAAGATCGTTATTACAGGGGACTGTTTGAAAGCTGAAGAAAAAGCAATAGAAGCAGCTGTGATTTGGCCAAATCTTTCAGTGATTGAGCCGGGAATAGAATCCAAATTTCTAGATTTGTGTTCAGTCAGTCATATCATCGTTACTTCAATTTAGCCTGTTGGCATGCTGAAGTGGATTATGCCAAACTGACTGAGGGTAATGTGTACAGTATATAATAGCTTTGTTTGGGAACATAAAATTCTTGCTGCCCAGGACCCATCTGTTTGGGTTTTTTTAGAGCTGTTGCTTGCTTGAGTATAGATTTTTGCATACACTTGAGTGCAGTACACATTGATGAGGGCTGACATAGGTAAGGAAGGCATCATTCGAAATGATACTGTTAGCTTGTTCACATCAAAATGATGATGTTATTCACTTGGAATTATTTCCGTATATCTGGAGGATTGCTGCCTTACCCTTCGGTGTCCTGAAATTTGTGAGGCATTGCTTAAGGGATAAAGGATTTCCCATCGTATTCTGTTCACCACGTGAGCTGTTCCTAGTGACAGATGACTTCTGGGCACTGAGTCGAGAAGGACACAGATGGTCAAAACGATGAATCTGAGAGAGCATTGAGGGAGGAGTATGTGCTTTTTGTCCAATCAGCATTTTGTGCATTTCACCTGTGAGAAAAAGAAGAATTACTAAATTATAAGCTTAATCAGAAAAAAATTATCAGTCTGTCAGGATCACACAGGGAAGTGTTACAGTGTTGCCGAAAGAGCAGAGGATTTCCAGGGGATCGAGGACAATGGATGAAATGGCAGATGCTTTTAAACGTTAACAATGTTCTACAGCGTTTAGATGATGTAGGCTGATATTTAGATAACGTGCTTACGTTTCCAGTCAAACTTCAGTATAGCATACGCTTCTGGACATGGGTGGGTTTGTAAATTTGGAAGTTATTGTATCACTGTAGTCTTTTGCCTGTGCCCCGTTGGTGGAACACAGATTTCTTTTTGTAAAATCTGAACAGGCATTGTCTACTTTGTTTGTTGCTATTGATACGCTAACTAAAAACGCAGATTAGATTAGAGCATTAGTGTTTACATTTTTGCTTGTTTTTAAGCACTGTGTATAATCGATAATGAGTTCCACTGCGGATTTAAGGATTTACTGTGTGGGTGAAGAGATTTAAGAAACTGATTATGGTCCCACTCAAATATTTCACGCTTGATAGACATGGTAAACTTTTTCCTGTTTAACAGAATGTCCCAGAAATGTGGGCTAGTACAAGGAAGGAAGGTTGTAAAGTAGTTGATCGCTTTTTGCTGTGCTTTCCATTTTTGTTTACAGCGTCGCTAGCATGGTCCTCTAAGAGCATTCTGCAAGGAGGGACTTCCAGTCTCATTTCATCCCTGCTCTCGCCATACCCCTTGCACCCTATGAAGAGCATTTCCCGGAAATATATTCCCTCAAAGGCTGGAGTCACTCGCTTTTGTTGTCTGTTTCACGCTGTCTTAATTTTTGAAGCGTCAGTGGTGGCTCTTGAAGGTTTGGAAGGCTGGGAGGTAAAGCCAAATATAATGCAGTTGTCACACTAGTAAGCAGCAATGTGAAAGCTTCGAAAAATGGAAACCCCTTATTGGTGGCTCCAGAAACTACTTAGAAATATTCCTACAACCAGATGTTAATTTTTTGTGTGTGTGACAGCTGTCAAGTGTACTGGAACAAAATGATTTGTTTCAGACAAGACAGTTTGAACGCCTTCCTGTTTTGATTCTCGTCAAACTGCCTTTTTCACTGCTGAGTTAATTGTAGGCTGTTCCTGGAGAAACCTTCTGCTTTGAGTTCCTCATCTGCAAAGTAGGGTTGGTGATAGCTTACCAATGGGACTCCAATTTAAGCTGGCTGATATTCATTTATTCTGTTTTAAATAGCCAGAAAGTGAGAGAAACGACAGCGTGTTCATATTTTGTATAAACTAGTAATTCTCAATGTAGAGGTGGTTGCTTACTTTAATGTCTCCATATGGGAAAAAAAGCTTCTTTAGAGAAGACTCTTCTCGATCATTAGTATGTACAAGATTATTTCCTTTAGGCTAAATCTACTCTCACTATATCAAAATTCTAATTCGATTTGCTGTTTCTATCTTTAGTGTTTTACAAAGCAAAAAATACTGCTTTTCTGACTTGCCATGCTATACCAATGATTTCTCCATACTCATTTTGATAAGCTACCATTTCAAGACAGAACTAATTTTACAGTTCACCAGATTTTGGGGAGGAAAAGAGAAACTTAGCTTCAGTTTTATTAACACTGCCACATTCATGCATCAATAAAACCAAAATAAAATAAGGTGTTTATTAGTAGGCATTTTGCTCTGAAGCCAGTTCAAGAATTCAACATATGTGGCTTTAAAGGCTTTAAAACTCTAAAAACAAAACACGGGAATTTCTTTGTGGAAAGAAACCTAGCTAAATGTAAATTGAACTTCTCTTACTCTTTGATAGTGCTGTAGACAGCCATGTTCGTAGCAGCTGTTCTTTGTGTCTTTTCCAATCGGTAGTGGATAGAGGTTGCCAGGAGATTGACTGGCTTTGCTGTAGGCAGCTGTTTAAAAAAGCAAATGTCAGTCTTCCAGGAGTATTTGGAAAAGCTGTAAATAGGTACTTGTTCTGAAGGTATTTTCGGTAGAAGGGAAAGCGCAAGTGTGAAGATAGTGTGATAGCTGCCATCCTAAAACTGGGCAGGGAATCAGTGAGGAAGTTCTATCCTCTCTGGATCATTTCCATACTCTTCAGATGCAGATAGAGGAGTGGTTATTCTTTTCTAGTACCCAGAAATAATTTTTTAGGTTGTAAGGCAAGTACCAGCCAGAGCTGATAAGAAACAGGAATAAAACTCTTGATTGAGAATATTTGCTCTTCTCTGGAAATAAGGTCTTTTCACAGACATTTCTTGTTATTGCAAAGCCTTCACCTGAATTTTCCTTTGGGTGTCTGCCTACAGTTACTAAATACATTTTAGGTCAGTCTCTGTATAGAAGCCAGAATAGGATGTTCCAAGTTATTTTCTTCAGGTGTCAAGTTGCCAGTTGTTTCCTGGCAGTGGGACTCAACTACCAAGATATTTTGTCATGAACAGGAACCACTGTTACCAGGGTAGTGTGGGAGAACTAAGTTCCAATGTCTAGTCTCTTCTGTGGACAAATGGGACTCCGGAAAATAAGGTGGCAGAAAAAGTGTCTTGTCCAAGAGCTGAAAGAAGTTCTTTTATTTGTTCTTTAAAGATGTTAATCGCTTAAAGAGAAAAGATAAAAGTCCTCTTTATGCATGTCTAAAATAAAATTTCACTAATCTGGTTTTGTTGTTACAGTTTATCCTGACATTTGCACCATTAGTCTAGTAGCTGTTGGGGATATGAATAAACATGTGGAAAAACTACTTTTCTGGGAAGATGTATATGGCTTTGACATGTCTTGCATGAAGAAGGCTGTAATTCCAGAAGCTGTTGTGGAGGTGCTGGATCCCAACACACTGATATCCACAGCCAGTGTCATTAAGGTACCATACTACTTAAATTTTTAGTAGTCAGACTAGAAGTTTCCTTTTTTTATGGAGGACGGGGAAAAAAAATACACACACACCACCTTTAGCATCTTCAAAATTATACAAATGCAATAAGGTTCTTGGTGTAAAGACTGTAAGATTTGTATTAATTGCCTTTTTTTTACCCAATTTGAGCTCTTAATAAAGTAATCTTCCCATATTTAGATTGTTCTATTCTACTTTTTCTTCTATCCAAACCCTAATTAAACTATACAAAAAAAAAAAAACAACCAACCAAAACCAGGAATACAGAGTCTTCTACTTTTGCTTCCCTCTTTACCTCAGTCAGTGTACTGAGTTGCGGGGGGGCTTCTTATCTACTTCTGTGTCAAGCTAGCTGGCTTCAAAGATCTTCTATCGGAGGGTCACTCGCTATCACCCGTAGCTTCATCCAATAGAATGACCATGTCTGAAGAGGCAACAGTAGTTTCTGCAGTACTCATTGAATTAATTCTAAGCTTACTTTTCTGCGTTGTCTTTCTGTATGGTAGCTTTCTGATGGGGAATAGCAGCGGAGCTGGTAGTGATGTGTATGAGAGAAGACCTACACGATGATATAGAATTCCGGAACACTGACTAGTTTGAAATTCTTATGAACTTTGTCATTAGTAATAATTTGAACAACTCAGATCAAATTGAGAGGACTACTATAAAACAAGATTTTTTTCTCCCAACGGTATTTTAATTGTTGTTCGTATAATTACTTTTCTATTGTAAAACACTGAAGGCAGTAATCTTACTGCCCTTCAGTGGGAATTGCCTCTTTAGTAAAGAGATAATTTCTGTTTAAGTGCATTCCTATCCTATTTTATATAGAAGAAAATGGGTTTACATAATTCATCACTGAAGTCGGCACCGTTACTGAGAGTAGTTCTAGTCTCTTCCAGCATAGAAACTACTTGCTATGGTCAGTTGTCCTCCTGCCCCCAAAAACAGTAACAGGTGAAGTACAGTCTTGTTGTAAGTATATCCTGATGCAAATTACTGTTTAAGCTTTTCTTGTCTATAATTTTATTACAGAGAAGATTTAGAAGTATTAAGTTTTTAAATTGGGTATTCAAATGTAGGAAGTACTGAGACTGATATTTCTTTAACTTGAATTATGACTTTGGCCTTCTTGTGCATCTCTGCTTTCTCTTTTTACTTCAGAATTCTTTACTTGTAGGTGTTCAAGTCATTACAGATGCGTCTTACAATTTACTCTCTGAGCTTGTTGACTAGACTCCCTCTAGAGTCAGTGAAATAAAATTCCTAAGGACACCTATAATATTATGTGACTTGAGGCTTACAAGTGTCTGTTTTCCTTGAGTGTGAGGAGTGGGTAGAGTGATCAACTCAGTTGTTGAAATATACTTTGTAGGCCTGTCATTATAGGTGTTCTGGTTCAACCCCAGCCGGCGGCTCAGCCCCACACAGCTGCTCGCTCGCTCCCCCGCAGTGGGATGGGGGAGACAATCAGAAGAGTAAGGATGAGAAAACTCGTGGGCTGAGATAAAGACAGTTTAATAGGTAAAGCAAAAGCCACGTACACAAGCAAAGCAAACCAAGGAATTCATTCATCACTTCCCATCGCCAGGCCCGTGTTCAGACATCTCCAGGACAGCAGGGCTCCATCATGCCTAACGGCGACTTGGGAAGACAAACACCATCGCTCCGAGCGTCCCCCCCTTTCCTCCAGCTTTATATGCTGAGCATGGTGTCATATGGTCAGGAATATCCCTCGGGTCAGTTTTGTTCCAGCTGTGTCCCCTCCCAACCCCTTGTGCCCCCCCAGCCTCCTCACTGGTGGGCTGGGGTGAGAGGCAGAAAAGGCCTCAGCTCTGTGCAAGCGCTGCTCAGCAGTAACAAAAACCTCCCTGTGTTATCAACGCTGTTCGGCACAAATCCAAAACATAGCCCCGTACTGGCTACTGTGAAGAAAATTAACTCTACCCCAACCAAACCAGCACATGCTGCACCCCTTATTCCATACCATTTACTTATTGCTCAGGTACCACGCTATCCAGTACGGCCTCATTAACCACCACAGCCCCCC
>JANZLQ010000022.1:25021349-25051620 GCA_026212715.1 Elanus axillaris | reverse complement strand
TCTTGTAGTGAGGGGCCCAAAACTGAACACAGTACTCGAGGTGCAACCTCACCGGGGCCGAGTACAGCGGGACGATCGCTTCCCTAGTCCCGCTGGCCACACGATTTGTGATCCAAGCCAGGACGCCCTTGGCCACCTGGGCACACTGCCGGCTCGTGTTCGGCCGGCTGTCGACCAACGCCCCCGGGTCCTTTTCGGCCGGGCAGCTTTCCAGCCGCTCTTCCCCAAGCCTGTAGCGCTGCGTGGGGTTGTTGTGACCCAAGTGCAGGAGCCGGCCCTTGGCCTTGTTGAACCTCATGCAGTTGGCCTCGGCCCATCGATCCAGCCTGTCCAGATCCCTCTGTAGAGCCTTCCTACCCTCCAGCAGGTCAACGCTTGCCCAACTTGGTGTCATCGGCAACATTGCTTGAGTCAGGGCAAGCTCTTTTCTCTAGTCAATATTGGAAAATAAATAGAATACGATTTGAGTCTTCCAATAATCTGACCAGTGTACCCATGGTGACATTTGCTTTCTGTGTTTCAATAGGTAGTGAAAGAGGAATTTGGTGCTATAAAATGCATTTAAAATGCTTTCTTGTTTTGAAAGCATCTTTCAGACAGGGCAGTGTTGCTTTTTTTTCCCCAGCAAAGAAAAATGCTTCCCTCAGATTTCTAATTCTGAGTAAAATAGTAAGGCTGACTTGAAGTCACTATCAGATGCTTTATAGCTGTTGGGGATGTGCCTGAAGTAGTTATAAAGCAGCTATTGTATTTGGATTAGCTCTCTAAAAGAGGTTGATTTTACAGATATCCGAACCTGTTGGGTATTTTACAGGAAAATGCTCCTTTATGCTATGGCAAAATTGTTTTGTTCTGCAGTGTGAACTAGCTAATTTTCTCAGCTGTTTGATGCCAGGTTATTTGTTGTAAAAATAGATCTGTTTTCTCAACCATAAAAAAGACTGAATGTTTTGATCTCTATTCTAACGATAACAGAATCAAGCCACTACAAGCCAAAGAATGAAGCTTGCAGCTTATCCTCCCTCCTTTGCCATTCCTGCCGCAGCCTGCACTAGGTGTGCAATGTTTGCAAATTCTCTAGGATGGAATGGGAGACATTTAATCTAGGTTCAGAGATCTGGAGAGCGAGGGAATAGAAGTTATATCTAATTAATACTTATGATTTGCCACTGAATTTCAGCTTGATACCTGACTATGGTAGACAGCTTTGTGTATAGTTTTAATGGATAATTTATGTTGATTTGGTTTAGATTTAATGTGTAAGTGGGTGATAGTCTCTTACCACTCATGTATTCTGCAAAGCTAGTTTTCCTCCTCACGGACTGTGAGAGAGAATTGAAGCTGATGTACAATGAAGTAAAATAAAATAGTGCCAGCGTGTTGGATATACTTTAACTGCCTAGCAAGCAGTAAAATTAAAGAAACTGGAGAAAGAAGCCAGATGATGTTTTATTGCCAGAAAAGCTGGGTTTTCTCAGACAAAAGAGTATTGTATTGTAGACTCCCTACAGAGTACAAGGCTTCACTTAGCCCTTTGAATAGCTCAAAAATGTCTTTATTTTGAAAATGGAAATTGAGATGCCAAAGCAGTATCTTTTTCTTATTAATGGTCCAAACATAAGTCTTCTCCTTTTGTTGTTTATTGAAATATTCATGTTAAGTTTCATTAACAAAGAATTACATATGGAATATCCTTCTCATTTGGCTGTCTCAAGTATTTACTGAATAAATAAAATGCTTACAAAAATATTTTAAAGGGCCCACGGAATCTTTTCACTAACAGTGCATTAAGTTAAAGCCTAGATCTGTATGCAAGCAAATTCTATTAGCAATAAACCAGCATATTGTTGGCATTTTGTGTTCTTGATATTGCCTTGCAGTGGAAATAAAACCTTGATTTGTTTTTCTGTGGTGCTAAAAGGGGCTAGCACAGCAAAACTGAAGTAGAACTCACATGACTAAGCCCATGTAGAATCCTTGATTATCTTTAATTCCTCAGTTTCCATAACTGGGTAGCTGTTTCTAAGTTTACAAACTGAAACATGTTAATTTGTCTACCGAGAGAGCTTTGTTAAAAGTAGGAAAACAATGCTGGCACAATTAATCTGTCTGAATGTTTTGATCTTATACTGAAATACTTCAGTATTGTGCATCCCAGTTGGGTAATTTGGTTCCTAACTGAGATTTTAGTGTCTGTTTTGCCTGTCTACAGCTGCAACATGGTATCTACGGAATGCTGTCATTTGTTTACTTACAAGTGATACCTCCCAAAATTATGCTTGCTTTTAAAATCTAATAATTGTTAAAACTTGATTTTTGAGGTAACATTAAATCTTGCATACGTCATGATGTATCTTTTGAAATCTGCAGTTTAAAATCATCCCACTGACTTTTCAGAAACATTTCTAAGCATCTATTTCAGACACTAAATTGACAGAATCTCTTCCCGTGGCTTTTTATCTCTTTGAAAGATAGTAGAGGTTCTGTATCTAGACAGGAAATCTTGGATGGACTTCTTGTGCCGTTCTGCGTGCCCCGCTCCCCCCTTGGCAAGTTCTGTAACTGCAAAGGTTTATGATTCCTACAGCAGCAACAATCTGATTTTCTCAGAATTTTGTCACAAATGCTGAGAGAAAGATTGGGACAAGGCTATAAGTTTAGCATCTCCAGTGCAAGAAGTAGTGAATTAAGACTAGTTCTAGGTAAGTGAATTTGACTCCTGCAGCTATACATTTTGGAAGACTATGTACCTGGTCTTCACCGTTCCCTGGGGCAGCTAGTTCTGGTACCCGAGCTATCTTGGGAATGTTGGTCACTTGCAGCATGTGCGCGTTATCTTAGGCAGCCATGCAAGACTGTCTTACCTCCCCCAAAGGCTTCTTTGCAGCAGCAAACCCAGTTCATGGGTTGTCTTGGGGAGTTGAAACATACCCATTTGGTACAAAAACTCTTCAGAGGAATATACTCAGAGCGTGAAAGGAGAAGACAGAACCTCAACATTGTTTCAGAAGAGGGCGAACAGTGGTGTAACGGAAGGAGTTGGCAAACAGCTGCTTAGTTTATGGAAGTAACCAGCCGGTGGAAGAAGGATGTCTCAGATCAGATGGATAGTACTGAAAGGCAGTGACTGCTGATCAGTACGGAAACTGCTCGTTGGATCTCGTTGGGTTGGAGACTCAGTAAGAGAAGCGGCCAAATGGGAAGGCGGCGATCTGCATACAGCTGGCAGGTGCCTGCAGTTTAAGAAGACAAATGAGAGAATAAGGGATAAGTTACCGAGTTTAAGGGAGATGCTCTTGGTCCCACCACAAATGATTTCTGTCTTTCATTGTTCTTTTTCATTTTCAGAAGACAGATGGTTCACGGAAACTAGTTTCTAGCCAACTCTTGCAGAGTAATGCTTTTGAGACTTGCTTGTTTTCAGCTGCATGCTAGACCTCAGCGTTGCACAAGATAGTGGGTTCCGTTAGTCTAAACTGAAGCGGAAAACTAGATAATGTTTAAATTGTCAGCCTCGAGCAAGGACAACCTTATCGGGAATAGTGGTGTCAAAGCTATGGCATGACTACCACTTAGAAGCTTGTGGCTATTGCAGCGTAGGGGATTTGTGGAGATATTTCTCGCCAGCAGGTTGGTAGTTAAGGTGCCTTTAGCCTAAATCCACTGCAGTTTTCTAGCAGCTGTCTTTGAAATAATGCCAGTGAGATCTTTTGTAAGGTTCTTAAATTTTAATGGGGTTCAGAATAAAGAATGCTTTGAGTACCATGTTCTTACTTGTCTCGCTGTTGGCTTCATATAGCTCTTCGACAGAAAGAAAAGAAGGAAACCTGAAAGATCTCGATTGCTGGCTACCTTCAGTAACTCTTTCAATCTTCTTCATAACCAGAGAGGGAGGGGATGCTAAGTTGCATCCTGTAGATAGAACATCTACAGGAGACTGCATGGAATCTTTGGGGTCAGTCAAATTCTTTCAGATTAGTCAAGTTATAGACTGAAAAAACAGTTTGTTGGGCCTAAACGCTGTTAGTGACAGGTTTCAGTAGGTTACCTTGCACTGAGAGGTACCTTCGCTCACAAACTGCACGCTTGCCCAAAGTATGATCGTATTGCACAAACATAAGGGAAAAATACGATTGCTTACAGTTTTCACTGATGGTAAAAGTCAGAACCAAAATAGTTTGAGTGTTCAGAGCACGTGTATAGGGTGTACTGTAGAGCGTGTAATCAGACACATGTTACTTGGCAGAGGGTCAGTATGGACCTAGGGATGCTTTTTCTCTTGTGCTGGCAAGCTCGTGCAGCACTTCTGCTGAGTTCTTTTGTGGTTGTTTTTTTTTTTTTCTTTTGGGGAACAAATTTCAGGGCTCCCCAAGGGATAATAAAAATGCGGGAAGAGGATCGTAATAGATGCGGGTTTGTCCTAATCAAACTGCAACGGCAGTGTGTGGTTCACTTGCATTCAACTGAGCATGATAAGAGCAAGGTGATGCAGCTGAGTCCCAGAGACGGCTTCCTCCAGGCAGCTCACAGGACAGCAGAATGGTGAAAAAACATCAGTCATTTTCTATCTACATGACATTGATTAATTGTTCAGAACTGCCTTTCTGTTAGTTGCTTGCACTGCTGTTGTTTGCTTCGGCCCTCAGAAAAGACTGTTTAGAAAGGCAGATTTAATATGGTTACTGCATAAGAAATAGCTGAGGAAAAAATGGAGTGCTTCATTTCGTTAATGGCCTTTACAAACAGAATCTCAGGGTTCTGTTCTATGAAGTCAGATGCGATCTGTGAAATTGTATTTAGTTCCTTACTTCGTTTATTGCATTGCTTGGTTTAAACGTTTTAAAGGGTAAGATTGCTGCGTGGTTTGATTTGGATAGTGGGCTTTTAATTCTCTTGGAGGCCCTTTAGTCTTAACAATCTTTAAAACATTCACTATTGTAGGATGTTAAAATATATCAAATAATTAATTTTGCAGCAATTCTGAAAAATGTGTGTTCACCCTAGGTTAAACTTCCTAGCTGGAGAGAAGCTATAAGGCCCTTTTTTCTTTGCCATGTCCTTCTACCAGGCAAATCTGTCCTTGCTTAAGTAACCTGTGAAACTGTTTTCACAATTCTTTGCAAATCGCATTGCATTATGTCAGTCATTTGTGTCCTAATAATAAAGCTGTGCAGGAATTGAAGTGAAATTCCCAGCTAACTGTTAAATTAACAAAATATGCAAAATTATCAAAGAACACAGGTTTTTGATGTGTTGTATAGTATTTGTACCACAGTTGTTCTTGTTGAAAAGCTTTCTGTGATGTTTATACTGCAGCCTTTGACAAAATGTCCTGCATTTATTATTTATAATGTGGACCTTGTGTCAGTTTACTGTTTGCGGACGTAACCGAGAATTGTGCCAAATGAAGACTTCTAAAAATCGTGCTGCATTTGAAACTGGTTTAATTTTTGGATTGCTGTTTGCTTTCATTTTTGCAATAAGAATATTGAGAATTTCAGCTTTTCAACGAAGCATAAGTAATGGCTTTTAAAATCACAGTAAGTAATGAACAGCTGGGAAATACTTTGGATCCAGTGAGACAGGAAAGTAGTAACAGGGGATGTGGCTGCTGTGAGGGATGAAGATGAATGGGGCAAGGGAAGCCTAATGGAAGAGCAGCAGAGAACTTACTGGTACAGACCGACATCATGCCTTCCTGTAACGTGGTCAGTAGAATCATCTCTTAGCTGTAGTTCTTGTGTTTAAAAATGATTGTATGAAGTGGCTCAGCAATGGGCTTCCTAAATATTTACAGTTCTAACTTAATTTGCAGGTCTTAAAAAGGATTGAACATAAATTGAGATTAGTTTTTCTGGTAACTGCAAGCAGCAGTCTTCACAAAAGCGTAGTGAAATTGAGATATCCACTCGGTAAGATCATTAAAAACAAGACTAAAAAGCCTGTATAGGTCGCATTTCCCTGCAATATGAGGCAACATCTGTATTTGTGGATAATTTTTTTTTCTTCAGCTATTAGAATATTCACTGAGTTTATAGTTCCTGAAGATAAAAAGAATGCTATGTGTATGTTGGTCATCCAGCCAGAGGCAGGCTATCGGAACAGAATTTGTAATTCTAGAACTTCCTCAATGACATATAAGTTGCATAGAAGTTTGAGCTGCAGCTGGCCTTTTGAGTATCTGACTGATGGCCACGGATCCTGATTCTCATAGGCCCCCAGTGTGTTGTAGAAGGTGAAGGTCCTCTGACCTCAAAATTAGTCTCTTTCCAGGGGACTTAGTTTCAGATACCTTATTTGAAAATGTTAATGCTGTTGGCTTAAAGGTTTTTTTTATTTGACTTTTTTCTAACATAAATGTGGTGTTATTTAAAAACTCCATGCAGTGTCAGATTTAAGAATTAAGTGCACATTCTGCCTCTCTGCAGTCCATGCCTTTAAATAAAATATAAAATACTAACCTGAAGGTATTTGCATTCAGCTCCTGGGTTGTATCTTGAACTATTTTAAAATTGCGATTTAGCTATTTTTGTATGTGACAAATCTGAAATCGCTCCTGTGTTAATCTGAGGTTGAATCAACCTCTGATACACAATGTACTATTGCTATTTATGAAGTTGAAAAAACATACAAATGCAGTCAATTATACTTAAAGGGATGTGGATACCTTCTGACTTCAGGCCTTTAGTCCAGTCGCCAAAATCGGGAAACCTTTCATCGCATGTACATTCTTAAAATTGCTGGGTAAATAAATACTTCAAGCATGGAGACATTTAAAAAGTAATCTTTTTGTACATGTGTAACATCATATATTCAGTCATGTACGTCCATATCGGCAAAGAAATTTGCATTTGCAAATAAGCTTGCAGGTTGCTTCGGCTTCCTTACCTTTGGGTTATTTTTTTCTCTTTCTGTGAAACTAAAGACTTGAGGCTAAATTCCTCAAGCACTAGATTGACAGCCACACTAACGTTCTGGAAATTTATTAACCTCTCTCCAGTATTTAGTGGGGACAATGTAGCCCAAATGTCAGTTGTATATGATTTAGGGAAATTTATGAAACTCTTTGCTTTGCAGAGATCTGAGGGTTTTCTTTTTGGTACCCCCGGGTACCAGTCAGGTACGCAAGTGCATATTGTTGGTGTGTGGGGTGGGGGTTGGGGGAAGCAGATGAAAGCTAATAAGAAAACTGAATTTTCTTTAATGTCCTCTTGTACTGCCTTCTCAGTAAATTTGTGCATGATACTCAACGCTATTGATATTGTTAATTAGAGTAGCTCCTTAAGTATCCGGAAACCAAGAACCTTGTTGAAAGCTTGTCTCTCAAAAAGGCTTTTTAAATAAAGCTTTCAAGTAAGCAAACAGTAGACCCTATGACTAGTTGAAATTACTTATGGTTTTCTGTTTGTGTGACTTTTACGTGATCGGTACAAACTTCTAAGTCTTGTCTTGAATGTATATAGCATGAATCTATTCCTGGAGCTCTTAATATCTGTAAAATCTAGTTTTCCGCTATTTTCTTATTATAGGGATCATAGATGTGGGGGAAGCAAGAAGTTTAGAATAGCTGTTCCTATAGAGAAATGGGCTCATTCCTTCATTTATTCCTGTGTAAAGTTTCAGGATGTTGCAGAGCTATAAAGGCTTTTTATGTCTTATCCATTGTATATGTTTGCATGACAATAAAATGGACTCATCTCATGAAATTGGACTTACAGATCCCCAAATAATCTCTTATCTTGTATGTGAAAAGTAAAACCTCTCTTAGTATACGCAAGTTTCTAAGCTGGCACAGCAGTTTTAATTTTGCTGCTCGTTCATTTCAGAATCTGAAAGTGCTTTTACAAGCTAGAACAGACCTTTGAATTACGTAAGGAATAAATATGGAAAAATTTCATGCGCTGTGGGACTGTAGCTGCTGTTGGGATGGAGCCAGGCTTGATCGGCGCAGGCTAGGACAAAATGTTACACAGAAACATTGAGGCCTGGCGTTTCTCTAGGAGGAGAGCTTTTACTTAAATTTAGTAACGCCAAAAGCGAGCTTTGTGCCTTTATGCCTTGGGGAGATGTCTCAGCTCTTCCCTTCTGCGTCAGAGCGTTCTCCCTGGTTTTAGCGGAAGCCCATGCATGCCGAGTGGGTATGGTCGAGAAAGCCTGATGGTTTGTAAAAAAAAAAAAAAAAAAAGTATTACCTAATTAGAGCTTAAATGAAATGCAGTGCAAATACAAATCACATGGCATTTGAAGTAGGAAGTTCTGTGGTTACCTGGTTTTAATCAAAGTTGATAGGAGTGATGCGTTTAAATTGGGGAGCTCAGCAAACGAATAACGCAATATTAAATTTATGGACTAGCAATTTTGCTTTTTTATACTTCCGTGTTACCGCTAGTTTTGTTGCTTACTTCATAGATTTCTGTCCATGTTCAAGAATTTAAAGATGTAGTATATCATTTCATGAGAATATTGATCTTTTAAACTGGAGCGGGGATGGGAGGGAATAGTACAACGGCACTTAGTACCTGTCCAACGGAGACTTGTATGTGCCTGGAAATGCTAGGTAGTGATGTGCCAATCCAGCTCAACCAGATACGAGGAGAGTTAATATATCCAAGGAATACAGTGTTTTTCCTCAATCACAAGTGAAATAATTGGCATATCAGCTCTCTGGGTGGGTCGTCTGAGAAGTAAAGCATCAGACATAACTCAGGAACTCACTGAGTAGAACCACAGTTCAGTTTGACTTAACGGTTGTTGTCGAGACCATTGCTTAGAGCTCTGAAAACATAAAGGAAACTTTTGTAAATTTTTTTAATTCTGATTAATAGCAAGCAGCTTCTCATGCAACATAAGGGTATGTAATGCATCTTTGCTATTACTGTGCATGATTCGGTAATGTAAGCATAGTAATTTCCTTTTTACTTTTGCAGGAGAGGCCCTGAGAGGAAAGATAACAGTCCGCAAAAACAGAAAGGATCCACGGTCCCTCTTCATAACCCTTTCAGTGAAGGACACACAGCAGACCTACAGCCTGCAGTGAAAATTCTGTGCATGTAACTTTGGGAAATGTCAAATTAAAATGTTAGGTTTAACTGTTGATAACTCTTTCTAAATACCCCAAAATGGTAAACTCTTGAATTTTTTATATGTGTGTATGCACACACAAGTATATGAAAAGTTTACCTAGAATTGAGAGAGTACTGTTTGGATCCTTTTGCACTGGGATGTGGAGTCTGAAGACAAAATCAGATTCTGCTGTGTTCCACAAGACATGGGGAAGGCAAGAAAGATGGTTTTGGGCTACGTGAGGCTTGTGGCTGAGAAAAATCAGATTAAAGTCTTGCTGTGAGGAACAATAAATATGAACTCTCTATATTGTTTTATTCTCCAACTTGCAAAATTCTTGTGTAGTTTTTTTTTTGGGGGGGGAGGTGGGGAAGAAGCAAAATCATGTGCCAGTGCACCTCAGCAGTAGCTGGGAAATCGCAGCTGGCATAAGTTTGGAATTCCAACTGTAGGATTGCAGCACCAAAGACTTTATTTTTATTACACTTTTATAATTAAAAACTTGTACCACATCTTAGTTACATTTACCTAAATAAATGAACTGAGTATGTTATATAATGCAGTTGCCTGTTTCCTTGTTTTCTACGTAATTGACAGTTCTTCTATCTATACAGCGATGGCTCATTTATTTGTGGCCACAGTTTTTTCTGTACTAGCCTATTGGAGCCTAGGTAGATGGGAATGTATATTTTAGCAGCTTTAGGAAAAAAAACTGTGAAAAAGTAGCAGCGGTTGTAATGGCAGATTTGGTTTGGCTGCTTGAAGGCACAGACTACGAAGAAGGATTGATGTGTGTGTTCTGATGTTTAAACACTTTAAACTGCAATAGAGTTGGAACTAAGTGTAACACCGTGCAGTTTATGTGCTTGTACTGTACACATGTATTTGTGTTGAAAGTGGTTTCAAAAATCGTTTCAAGAAGCAAAGATGGCAGTGTTTTGCTAGTGATCTCTGAACTGCTGTTAAAATAACGTTAGGACCTTTTTTAGAGCACTAAGAAAAGAAGGAAATTCTTTCCCTTGGAATTTGCTCAATAACGTTCAGGTAACTGTATATTGTATAACAGGGTGAAATACTTCTTTTGCCTGTAACTAAAGAAGAGTGTTACCAGTGGTGATGCCAGTTTGGCAGAAAAGTGGAAACTTGTGTTCCAAAAGCTGGAATTCTCCTGCAGTGCAGCACTTTATTTCATACAGTGAAGTGGGCATTGAATAGGAAGTGGCAAGTGCTATAGTGCTACTCTGTTTTCAACTGCAAACAGACGTGTGGATTTGTATTTCGTCTTACACTGCTTTTATCCTCTGTTGTAGAAATCTGTGGCTGAGTAATTTGCATCCAAATAATTTCCGTGGCTTGGGGGGTGTGGGGTGGAGATTCTTTCCTGTGTGAAAACTATTGAATTACCTTTAGACCTTTAAATGTCCTGATTAACATCTAGATGTTCAAGAGCTCAGCTATCTTATGCAACTTAATAGGAATGCTCAGGGAATGCTCAGGTGCTGAGCACTTAGTCGGTCAACCCATTTTAATGGTCTCAAGGAGGGCTTGACCACCCACGTTGACACCGCGGCTATTATGTTCACCTAGTAATAAGTATGAATTCATTGCTCGCACTGATTTTTAGATCCCTCAATTTTATGTGAGACTGCACACAGTTTATAAATGATACGTATTTTCAGAATGTTGTGTTCTGGATGGGCTTTACTATAAAAACTTAATAGCAAATGAGACAGTTGCACACCAAAAAAATCAAAGATGCAATATTTATTTCGCAGTAGTATCTGATAAGTATGAACGTGCTACAGTCATACAGATGATATGTAAGTCTCGGTGATCTGCTGACATTTTTCTAGCTTGGTAACATATATTCATTCTGAAAATACATTGATGATCTTTGATTGTTCAAATGCTCGAGCCTGGTTATCTGAAACTCGGACTGTTCAACTCTGTATAAAAAAAAAGGCCTCGTGGATTAAATGCCAGCACTTGGCACTGAACTGATTAATGGAGTTTGTGACAGTTGTCCGTATTCGACAGTAAATATGCAGGCTAGGGGATGGACTGCTAATTTTGTCTTTGCTGAAAGGTGCTGTAGAAATACAGGCTATTGACAGGCTAAAGCAAAGTTCTTATGTGTGTTCTCAGTACTGTGGCAACCTGAAGTTGGAAGAATCTGCATCTGATTTTGATCATCTGATACGTAGTCGACTGTGGGAGATGCACGTGGTTTTACTGTGACTAACACTTTGACATATTGGTGTTGGACTAGATGATCTTGCTGAGGTTCCTTCCAACTTTCATTTGTCAGTGCCTCTGCAGATTTTGTGGTTGTATGAACGTTGATAGAGAAGGTGAGAAAGGAAGAAAAAGAATGCAAAGGGAGAGCAGTGCAAAGGCCCATACAGAGTTTGTGTAGACTTCAGGAATGGAGGACTATAAATGAAAAAAAGGTTGAAAATGTGTAAAAAGAGAAATGCTAGCTATTATAAAAAAAAAACAAAACAAGAAAAAACACAAAAAAAAAAACCCAAAACCAAAAAACAAACTGCATCAAGAAGAGATGATTTGGTATCATTTACCAGAAGGAAAATGTCCTGAGAAGACCTTAATTAATGTAAAGCCTGAGGAGGGTCATTGGATAAAGACATTGGAGTTTCAAAGAACTTTAAATACGCGAGTGGGAATTGATCCCATAGCCAGTGTCACACAGTGTCCTGTAGAAACAGCCCATCAATTAGAAATGGCTTTTCTCAACCTAGCAGTTGAATAACATGGGATTCATCTGACAGCACAATCAAGATTCACATTTCCTAAATGTGATTCTGAGAATTAAATATTGTAGGAAACATGATCAATAAACACTCTTTTAAAGGGACTCCAATGATCGAATCGGAGGCAGACAAGTGGGAAGTAACTGCTTTGAGTAGAAATACCCTTGAATTTGTCCAGTGAGAGACAGCAATACTTCATGTAAAATGTGATCCGTTATTCTAAGATGTATGGTCAATGTGGCCAAAGGTGCAAATAATCTGTAAGTGAATTTAAAAAAAAAAAAAAACCTGTGGCAATGGCTGGAAATGCCAAGGTGTGCATTCTGCATAGATTATGAGAACACTTCTTTCTCCCGCTGGTGGTAACTACTTGTCTCCCAGCTACCTCTGCCGCATGCGGATTCCAGGTCAAGTCATCAAGTACTTGTGCGGACACTTGATGTCTGACCAGTTTAATGAAATAGCTGCAACTCATAGCTGTGGAAAAGCAAACAGTATCATCCTTATCTTGGGTATTCTCTTCCTGGGGAGGGTGATGAGAATCATGCAGATTTATCTGTACTGGGTGTTCATAGTCTCTGTGTGTCAGGGCTGGTCTGAGGTGCTGCTTGGTCATGTTGATACGCACAGAGAGAGTCGTACTTCATCCCGCAGATTTTCAGCCCTTCTGCTAACCCGTCTGCAGCTTCTGTTGTTCTTTGACCTGGAGCTGCAATACCCTAACCCGCTTCGGTACCTCCAAGGACATTTGCTCCCTACACATCCTCTTTAAATTCTTTCTATGGTACGATGATACAGCCCAGTTGTAGTTAAAGAAACAGCCATTTGGCAGTCATCAGTGTATTGATTTTTTAAATATTTTTTAATAACTGGGATAGTCATAGTTTCAGACCTAGATTTATTACTTTAGCGTGTGTTCCTGTATTCAGAAAAGAAAATAAACCCAAACATTATAGAGAGCCTGAATTTCACGTCCCCCCCCCCCCTCCCCCAGTGAAAAATACCAAATTGGTATACCGTATGGGTTAGATCTCATTAGCTTTGAAATTCAAATTTGGCCTTTATTTACCTGCCTCCCTTTGAGATGTGTTTCCTCCCGTCTCTTTTCCCTCCCCTCCCGGCGTGCAGGGATGTACAGATGCAGTTTCCGCACAGCCCGCCAACCCGCTTCCCCTTGGGTTTCTAGCCTGACATGCTACGAGAGCTGCTGGCTGTTGGCTCCATTTCAGAGCATGTCTCTTGTCTCTGGCCATTGGGTTTCTTCCTGCTCTGGGATTTTGTTTTGTTTGAACTTTTTTTAATGTGCTCTGATTCCATTATTTCTGATGACCGGAGCTTCAGTGTTATTTGAAGACTCTCACTCAAGCCTGTCCCCAGTCCTAGACTGCTGCTTTTCTCCCTGCTCCTTCTTTCATTCCAAATGTCGAATGTGCAGATTATTCCTGAGAGATACAACGAACTCTGTACAAGTTTAAGCTTTGCTTTAGCGATCAGCACTGTGCTTGATTTGCAGGCATGGCAGAAAGGATGTGGATGCAGTAAGACGGGTACGGACACGGGGTTGTTACAGGCCTTAAAACACATGAATTAGTCGTTGTTGCTAACGGAGAACTGCTAAAGCATGGTAAAAAATCTGATTGAATCTATGATGCCTATCTAGGAAGATACCAAGAAAAAAATGAATACGAGGATTGGTAATTTCAGGTCAGTGGTCAGACGCGTGAAGTAGTGTGAAATGATACGATGATACCTTGCTAAAGCTGCGTAATTTCACGTGCATAAAGAAAACCTTTTCTTTGGCATCAGTGGTACTTAGGACCCTTAATTCACTTTATAAATTCATTTTGTGAAATTTGCACACAGTAAAGGGCAAACGCCTACATGGTGGTAATAGCGTGTCTGTTTTCCAAGAGGGTAGAACTTTGCCTGCCCCAAATTGTAGGTGGCAGCTATACATTTAATGGGAAAGATTTTTCATTTGCAAAACTAAGGAACCTGTATGACAGCTGTTAGCGGCATCATGGAAGTGTGTATATGTGTATGTCTTGAGTATTTATACTCGTATTACACACCCGTATATGGTCATATACACACCCATAGCGGAGACATACAGAAATTTTCTGGTTTGCACCACGCATTTCTGAAATACCATATACTCATGATACTGTTTATAAGTCCATATTGTATTTACTGAATGTTTTGTAGTTAAAATAAATTTTTCTAGAAAAACACACTTGTGGATTAATTGATATGACTGTGATCCTTAATATCCTGTAATTATTTCTACACTTACTCTGTTGAATGGGAAAGGATTTTGAAAAAAATAATTTGGCTATAAATTTTGGGGGGGGGGAAGTATATTGTTGTCATCCTTAATAATTAAGTCCAGGAGTTCTGAAGAACACTGAATGTACAGAAGTTTTGAATGTTTAATCCAATATTGAACCTTTTTCACAAGGTATATTCTCCACTATCAATTATCAATCTTTATTCATGCTTAAGTAATTTAAATTATACTTAGCCCAAAGTCAGAAGTGCTAAGGTTGACTCGTGATTCAGAAAAGTTCTTTTAGTATTCAGATAAATCTGAAGGTTGACATACCTTCTCCTGCTTACAAGTCTGTGCCCAGAGTCTCCGTACTTGAAGATAAATAACCCCAGCTGGAAAGAGTACGGATGCTCACAGCTCCGCTTCTAATTTAGATGCTAATCTACAGGGATTTTCACCTTTTTATGATCTGTTGCTTATTTAATCTTCCTTGTCTTCTGCAGTGCTTTTAAATGTTTAGCTAGCTAAGCTGTAAAACTACCTTCCTGGTTCTACCCATCAGAGAGCAGCTAAGCAAGACAGACAAACTTGGAAGCTCCTGGTCCTTCGTTACTGAGCGTCTTTGCGGTGTGCATCATGCTGGGGTCTCTAATGGGATTCTTCTGTGTGCACCCTAGTTTGACCTTCTAAATTCTCTCCTATGGGGTGTGCAAGAATGAGATAGATCCAGCTTGTGTGAG
This sequence comes from Elanus axillaris, assembly GCA_026212715.1. NCBI lineage: Eukaryota > Metazoa > Chordata > Aves > Accipitriformes > Accipitridae > Elanus > Elanus axillaris. The sequence goes on along the minus strand of JANZLQ010000022.1, from coordinate 25,036,777 downwards.
CCAGATAAAAGCAAAGCCTCAATTTCAAATAGATAAAGCTCTACAGAGGATTCAGAAAGCTGGTTTGGGAGATACAGCTGCTAACTAAAAAAAAGGTAGGCTGCTAGGAAGTTTTTAAGACTTGCCTTACAAGGATATTCCTCTGCTATCTGTTTAATAGTGCCTGAAGTTCCCTGTAGTAATGACGCAACATTTTCTGTCCCTGGTTTAAATTATTTGAAGAAAAAATCGCCGAAGTGTATATTTACCAAGGTTAGTAGAATGTCACAGCCTGGCTCTGACTTGACTTTCTGGAAGAAGTAGGAAGAGCCCACACCCTTACAGGAGGGGGAGTTGGAGGATCAAGAGTTGAAACTAAAGGTTTGTATGAAGACTGAAGTGACGATGACTTTATTTTTAGAAACCAGGTTTGGGTGTACAATTTGCTACTGCTTTTACGGCGTTGATTCACTGCATAACAGCAGCATTTCAGAGCATTTCAAAGGCAACCAAAACTAAAATCACGGCTGTATCTCTTAATATACAAACTTTGAAAGAAATGCCAGAGAGATTTTATGCTATTCTGTTTATACAGATATTTGCAGATGTTAATGCTGGTGAAACGGTGAGATCCGGTTGAAAGACAAATATCGTATTGCTTGAGGAGGCAAGGGAAAACATAGAGAAAAGTTAGCATTTAATGTTGCAATCACCGCGGATAAATTTGCAGAAGGGCTTATGTGATTAAATAGGTTTAAAAAGCAGTCGGCTTGAGTTGCATTTATATAGTTGGACCGGAACCTGAAGACGGTTCGGTTTTTCCAGGTTTAGTACAAGAGTTTAAACGCATACTGTTTGATATACTTTTTGACCTTGTATAAATTCATAGGTAGCTAATAAACTTCACAGTTAAAAGCATTCTTTTTAATGGTATCGTTGAGCAGCAAAGACAGAAGGAGCGAGCAGAAACCTTACTGCAAGTGAGGTGCTATGCATGTAGAAATTAAGTTTTGTTAAGAGAATATTTCAAAAGCTTGTGCTTACTCAGTACGTGAAGTAACAGTCTGTTCCTGGTTCTGAATTTTTTATCTACTTTGCTAATTCTCGTACATCAAAATAGAAACAAACTTCATTTATATCCCTTTCTGAACAGCCAGAGCGTTACTGAGTTTCTTTGACTTGCTAATGCCTCTCTCTACGTTGCAGCACTCTCTGGACTTCTCCGTGATAAATGTAAAAGACTCGCCCCATGGAAAAACTATACCATGAAACAATCAACTTAGAGATTTATAACGTTTGTATTGCTGTTGCTGTAACTATCAGCCAAAGTAAAATAAAAAAAACTCTTAATGACAGCAATAACAAATTAAAGAGGAATAAAACTTACTCAACATGTTAATTCTATTTTCCACTTGGGTACTACTCAAAACAGAGTGAGAGCAAATATGTCCCATGGAAAACAAACCTTTCACAAGCCTTTCACAAGTGAGAGCTACAACCCAAATAAAATTATTCTCCTTGGATTCAGTTGGCAGATGCTAAAATAATCCTGCTTTACATGGTGATTGAGAGGCTTTTCAAATTTTTTTTTTCTTCCAAAGCGAGCCAGGCAAAGCTGAGGATGCTCATTTTCGCGTGGGTTTGGTTTTTGTTTGGTTTTGTTTTCTTGCCACCCTATTGTCTCGAGGCATGTTATGGCCTATACAAAATAAATGATAAATTTTTCCAGAATGACCTGCATTAATTGAGAGAAATCACATCTGTATACAATAGTAACGTGCAAAGAGTAACAAGGATGTGGGTGGTTCAAGTACTTAGAAGTTACCCACGCTTGGGAAATCTCCCCTGGTGAAAACCCATCTCATGGACACAGTGCCATGTTACCAGAGTATAATCTGTGCTATGTATCTTGCTCTTGGTATCATCACACCTGGCTTAAATTTTTTTTCCATTTTAGCAGGTGTTAACTCACAGTGTATATTTAATGACCTAGATTTTAAAACAATAAAAATCTGTAAAATGGACACGGTTCATCCAGTACTATCCAGACATATTAGTACGCGTTTGCGTAACTCTTAGTACCGTCACTCTCCAGCACTGCTGTTTGCAGTAGTTTCATTAAAAGTCCATCTTGCTAAGTGAGGATTACTGACTTTTACTGCTTTATATTTCCCTGAGTGTTGCAGTCTGCCTGGGTGAAAGAAGGAGCTCTAGGGTGGCAGGAGGGTGAGCTGGTGGGAGAAACGCTGGAGAAATACAGGTCCTGGGTGGCACGTACCGCAAAGAGAGCTCCCTTGAAGGAGCGTTGATCCTGTTTGGGTAATGATGGTTTAGGTAATTAAGCCTGAAATACAAGTAAGATTCAGTAAGTAGAATTGAACTTCGATTAAACCTTCTGGTGCATTATGCAAAGAGAAGAGCACTGAAGAGAGGGAATTTCTTTAATAATATTGACTTCTGTCACAGCACTGGACATTCCTGAAACAAAATCTACTCAACTGGAAAATTGGATGTGAGGAGGAGGACCTCTCTGCGACTCAGATGTTATAGCTGCACTATACCGCTTGCTTGTGAATTACTATGAAGACTTACACCGAGAAGATAAAGCGGTAGGAAACGCGGGTCTCTTGCTTTGTGTTAATATATGCATTGATGTTAATTTTGGAAGCATTGTGTGTTCAGAGCATTCACAGCTGTTGTATCTACGTAGACACCAAAGTAGATTTAGCTTAGAGAGTAACAGATATTATGTAGCGTCCCTAGAGGTAGAAATAAAGCTCTTGCAGTTGGTTTGCCTGTAATTTTGACTACCGTTAGGGTACCCGATGACAATGACCCTGGACTATGCAACCATCTTCTTTACTTGTCACCTAGAACAAAGCATCATCTCTTGCAAACGGCAGCCAAGAGGAGCAGGGAAGACACTGCCCTCCGAGGAAAACGGGAGGAGAGCGGTTTTGTGGAAATACGCACATGCCAAGGAAGGTTAATGCTGTCCGAAATAGAGGATGTTGAGGAAAAAATGACAAGCTCCTTCTTCAACTACCAAATCATTCAACTGTGATCAAGATTTTCTGAAGTGACTAGTGATTTTCATTTTCTTTTTTTATTGCTCTGCTGAAACTGAGGTTTATGTTTTTCCGGGAGTTTGCCTTTCCAAAAAGCCGAAGTGAAGGCCCCTTTATTGTATCTTAAGTGAGAGGCAGTTTAAGATCGTTTTCTCTAAAACAGAATTCCTGAATGTTATTTCTTCATAATAACTTGACCTATGTTTTAGCATTTAAAAGGTGTCCTGCTTTTCCTCATCTTCCTATGTTAAAAAAGCCCACAGGCAGATGGCATGTGCTGTAAGGTAGTGAAGTGCCAATTTTTTATGGCTTTCAGATTGCCTTTCAATCCATTGTTTTGGTCAACTCTTAAGTTAAAACCTAGGTGCAACATCAGGCTAAGGAGCGTACCATGGAGTTAGGGTTGTGGTTCAGCCCATCCCTTAATGGAATTTTATGTTCTTCACACACAAGTACTTTTCTGAATCGCATGTTTCATGTCTGACTTACTCATCCATATGACAGTTAATTACTTTTGAAGTAATTGAGACATTATTGAAGGAAGTGGGTAAGAGGGCTGTCAACAGGAAAACCTTAGCAAAATCAACCCTGGAAGATCATCTCGCAGTCTGCTTTTGTAGTTGCCATCTGAAACCCTTGCTTCAGTCACTGGATAAGCAAGCAGTGGCTGAGCTGTTAGGACAGTCTCACCTTTTCTCTGTGCACGTGGACTTCTTCCTAGCGAGAAATTTTCCTGATAGTCTACGGAGTTGGGAAAAGGCATTCAATAAACTTACAGGGGAGTTTAACGGGGTTTTGATGAAATACTACTCTTTGATATGCCTGCCAGAATATGGTGGGTTTTACTGAGTTCTGCCATTGCTCCTCTGGGACCACTCTGCACTTGAATGTTTTCAATAACTTCACGTGTTTGTACATCTTGCTATAGCACTGCGAGCAAAATGGAAGCCGTTCTCATTACTCAGTATGCCTGGCTAACATATTACCAGTACTTGTAAACCTTGTTTTCAGTAGATCGTTGCTAGTCAATCTGTTTTTCAGCAAATTCTGTTGTTGCCAGCCGTATTTTTAAAGCACTGAAATGTACTGATACCTTGGAAGAGGATAAATATGTATTTTTCAAATCTCTTTCCCCATCTGCCTTCACTCTGTGTGCAGCTTTCATTGTTTGGGGGAGAAAGGGAAGCGGTCCAGAGTCAAACTGTTTGATTTGTTTGATGTTTACTATGCATTAGGCCATACTTCAGCAGTCTGTTTGAAAAGGTTCTGGTGTGGAGAAGTAGAGAGTGTGGGGGACTAGGTAGATCTATTATGTGATTTTTTTGCATCAAATATTTTAAATACACAGTCTCTTTCTCCTGCTCTTCCCTGTTTTCCGTAAAGCATAGTATCTTAGATGGAGTCAGCGGTGTGTAACTTTTACCTTCTCTGTAGAAATGAAGCTCGGTTAAGGAAAGGGATGTATAAGCCTAGCTGGTAACAAGAGTGCAGATGGTAGGGAAAGTTAATAAAAGGCGATAAAAATACCTACCTGGAACTTGGTATAGTAATCACCTCGACTTAGAACTCCACGTGGTTTAAGAAAACATCACCAGTTCCTATTATGTTTTCCTGTACTTCACAGAACCCTCTGCAAGTCTTGCTTCTTTTTCCTCTTCCCTCCCTGCCAGCCTGTTGCAGCTCACACTGCAAAGCTATTTTTCATGCTCAGTAGCATGGAAACAGAAGGGAGAGTATGAGCTATCACCTGGAGGGATTTTACAGGGGGTTACGCGTGGATCTGATGAAAGGCCAGCTGTAGATCGTGCAGATGACACTTAATCTTTTTGTAGTACATCCTCTGGACTGCGGTTTGCACTAGCTTGCTTCCCTCTGAGTGTGTGCGATTTGGAAGGGATATAAAAACCTGCCATGGGTGTTAATGGTATTCTGCCTCCACATACAAGCTTTTTAGGCTCGGTGTGTTCGGTGGTAATCACAGCAAAAGTAAATACTGAGCACGCACATATCCCTCTTTCTCTTGCCTAGCATGTCTAAGGGGAAGCCGTATGTCAGCTCCTCTTGCCTGTTGGAACTCAGTCTGAGTTTTGCAGCAGTTCTTGATGATGTTGCGAGGCTGAAATAGCAAATTAAGAGATGCTGGGTCAGCCCTCTTTGAACACTGCTGACTCTGATACCATGAGCTGCTGGTAGTTTCCAGATCATCTCTGCAGAAGGAGCAGTTCTGTGTTGCAGACCCTTTTGCTACTCCTCCCTGGACTGTACATCCATTTCCAGTCTGGTTTTGGTTTGGTTTGGTGGGGTTTTTTACTGTATCTGACACATGCTCCCAAATTGTATTTGTCACGATCGAAACTGCGTTGAAGTGTGTGTTTGTATGCTCCTTTGCTTTCTTTGGGGGTTCTTTGCTTTTTTCTTCAGGATCAGGGCTGTGTGATACCTGGAATTTGCCTCTGTCTGCTACAGACCAAGCAGACTTGGTTTCTTTATGTCTGAAGTGAAACCACTGATAATTGTCGATCCCAGCAGGAAGGTGGAGAAAGGAATGTCTGGCCAAGTTCTGTGAAATTCTCCAGGTTAAAGTCTCCAGACGTCAAAATCAATTTCATTTGTCTGTCTAAATGTTCTTGCTCAAAGTTGAATAATGATGTGTTGCTCAACGACGAGGAAGTCGAGTAGAAGGAGGCAGGAGCCATCCTCTAGATCAAAGATGTCTCTGTGTCGTCTGTTTTGTAACAGTTCCTATAAAGTCACGACTGCTGCTCTGAAAAATTTCCTCTGACATAGGAGAGATGAGAACGCTGACAGTGAAGTAATTGGTTTGTCCGGGTGGATATATTGCGTACATCTGTGCAGGCATAAACTGCCGCTGGTGTTTGACTGTATAGCTCACCATACCGTGCAAGACCCCGGGTTGAACGGCCCCATGGCCGTTTCCTTGACGGGAACGGGACAGCGCGAGTGAGTCGGCCCACCTCATCGCCTCACCTGGCCAAATCCCACTCCCGTGGTGAGGGGGCAGAACTGAAAAGCAAGTATTTCCGCTGTCAGAGAGTCTCTTCCAAGCATATCATCTTACTAAATATGTCTTTTCTATCCATTTGCCCAGTCAGAATTAAAGGGGGATGTGTTTGTGAGTGTAAGAGAGACGTTACCGTCACAATGCAGGAGATGCAGGTATGTGAATTATAGGTTTCCCTCAGATTTTCGGATCAACTTGAAGAGAACTGAGGGGTTAGTCTCAAAGCAGCAGATCAAAACACTTTAAGCAAGAAAAAAACAAAAGTAAAAAAGGAGAGGGGGGGAAAAAAAAAGCTTCATATTGTCACTCGATGAATCGCTACGTTTGAAGCCTGTAATCCAAAAAGCTACAATTCTACGGTGAGGATATCTGGAGGTGCTTAGATGCTAAGTTTCAGCAAAGTCCTTAATGTGCAGTCTCCAACAAAACAGAATTCGATGTGATATCTTGTTTCCTTAGAAACTATGCAAGGGGGACTGGAAGTAATCATAACCCCTTCATCGTATCTTGTCATGGAACAAAAGTGTATTAAATTTTCTGCTTTTTAGTTGAGACATTTATTCTAATGTTAGGAGTTTGTCCCAAGAAAATAATTGGAATTCTGGATTGAAATATCAAAACTACCTTGAAAAGTATTGTGTATAAAAATTCCTGTTTATTAATATTTATGACTGTCTTTCATAAGTGATATGATTCTTTTGCTTTTACAGCATCTGAAGTTGAAAATATATACACAGAGGTACACAAAAGATGAAATCAATCGCCATATTGCACACCAAGCCAGTGGTGCCAGTCACACACCTGGCACCGAGTGCTATTCTTCTACCTTTAGAATAAAAATCTCATAGAAAAAGTAAACCTCGTAAGGTATTACCTATAGTAAAATGAAGAGTGCAACAAGGGCGACCATATTGATAAAATGTGGGAATTATGCTTCAGAGGTGTGAGATTTGAGTTATATTTTATTATGTTTAAATAACACGTGAACTGGTAGCTGCAATGCGTATGGCTACCATTGCCCCAAAACCCAGTAACGGTTTTGCGTATAAATCCGCTAAGTTCAAACTGAAAATATGCGCCTTAGTTTTCTGACTCACGTGTTATTACACATATTTTAAAAAGGCAAAGGTCTAAAAGAATTAAATTGGACGGAGCTTGTTTATATGATTTAAATAGTTTCATTGTAAAGCTTTGTTTTGAAGTAAGATGGATTTTTAAAATTTCGAAGCAAGTTAGGCATCTAACTTAGCTGAAAGCCACTGAGCACTGTTTAAATTCTAACCACGTCTTAAAACCTTTACATGCTTTAGAAGTTGTACTTAATTTTATGTCTGTAGCTAGAGATGTGTGTCTCGGGATGTGATATTTCAGGAAGAGATGGCACAATCGCAGTGAGCATGGATAAACCGATGTGAGCAGAGACCTCGAAAAGCCGACAGCTAAGGAAGCAATGAACAGACTGAGGCTATTTATCTCAAGGTAGGGAAGAGCGAGGGAGATGAAACTTTGAATATGACTTGGAAAAAAAAACCAAACAAACCACAAACCTTCCCTGAAGAGGAAAGGAACCGCAGGGCTTCCACCCCTGCGACGGGTAGAGCAACGATGATGGGCTTTGCTTGAATGCGGAGTCTGAGCAGACCCATGGTGGGTTGCTCAGGCAGGGAGGCTGCTGGGGCAAAGGGGCTGCTCACCTCGGGGGGCTGTGAATTCTGCACTGTGGGCGTTTCCACTCCTGGTTTCCACAGCCTTGAGGGTCTGGTCTGTTTGTCGGTCTGTCCTTGTGCAGCATGCACGCTGGTTTTGTTAAGGCTCTCCTGTTTTCCGTGTTGGATTTTGCAGCATTCCCCTGGTGCGGTTGCTTTTCCAGCTTGGGCTGCGCTATAGGGTGGCTGGTGAGGGCACAAGTCAGGAGGTGGTGTATGAGGTCTTCTGGAGTCTGCTGTGAAGTTAAACAAGAAAATGGCCTGCTTAATAGGTCCTGGTTTTCCTTTCTCTGCCGCTCTTCTTGGCTGTTGTAGCGTAGTGTTTTGTGAAAGATGACTGCACGTTGTGAAGAGGGGTTATTCTGAAGCTGGCCATGAAGAAGCAGGTGTGTAAAAGCTTGTGGTACATGGCCTGGGTAAGGACGGATATTCCTGAGCTTCAGGCAGGCACACTTTAGCAGTTGAGGGCTAAAACTATAGAAAGGCCCCCCAAAAGACGACTTAGATTTCCTCCCCCTAACAACAAGACAAAAAAAGGTTAAAATATCGAGTGCATGCAACTTGCTCCCTCATTGCATGGTATCTAGAGAAAATAAAATAGCAGATAAATGGCAGAGGATTATTCCATTAGTGGCTTTGAGGGCCTGAGTTTTGGGGTGTTCTGAATGGAGAAATCTTGCTTTCTGGGTGTCTCTTATTTTTGCATAGATGTCTCTTGTGTCAATTAGTCACATGTTTTCACCTTTCTCAAAAGGGGAGTCATGTGGGAGCAGTGGCAAGACAACATGTCAAAGCCACCAGAGATTCCCCCATTACTGAAGTGTGTATTGAGGAAAAGAGGGGTAGTCAGCTGGGGATGCCTGAGCTCAAATACATTTGTAAGAGATGCTGAGCATTGTCCTCTCATCTCCGAAGAGATCTTCCTTGGAAAATATGACCGTATTATGTTAACGTAATAAATCTGGGGAAGGAAAGAGGTTAGCACGGATGTCTTGCTGTACAACATAAAATAGTTAGGCAACTCTGACATTCTGAAAGTTGTATAGGATTAACTGGAAAGAGGGTTTTTTTTATCTTTTATTAAAGGTATGTTAACAAAACTAATGGGAAAAGGGAAATAAAATCCTCTTTATTCAGTGTTCACAAGGTTTTAAAAATGATAAGCACTTTCTTTGGGGGAAAAACAACAAAAACGAGTGAGAGGTTGAAGTTATTTTCCATTGCTTCTGCTATTAGAATACGATGCTACTAAAAAAAAAAAAGCACTACTGAAAAAAAAACCAAACCCAGCCTTCAAAAACCAACCCCAAAACAACAATATGAAAAATCACAAAACACGGCAAATACAGCCACAAGGGAAGAAAAACAGGAAAGCTAAGATTGACAGGGCGGCTTCTCTATCTTGTGCTGATTCATGTTTGCGATCTTACTGCTGATGAGAGAGGCCCGGTACACCATCTCATCCATACTCTGACACGGGAAATGTGAGGTGTCTAAGATGGTGCCCCTTTAGCTGCCATTTTGGTCAGAATTCCATGGCAGCGATTCCCCGGCCAAGCTTGAGCTGGTAGGCCAGGCGTTTCAGAGAAGGATTGCAAAGTAGGCAAGGGGAGAAAAGATGCATAAAGGAAGGGTAGAAATTCAGTCTCTCTCCCCGGTGGCCTAAGCTGCTGTTCCGACACTGAACGAATGATAGAATGACCGACAGTAATTCTTGTCACGGTGAATGGGAGTCTACCTGCAAAATGTTAGGTAATGAGGAAAACAAGAATAAAAATTAAACGAAGCACAATAAAGCTGCTTTGCCAAAGCTGGTGGAGGTAGGCTTGTCATTAGGATCTCTCTGGGTTCTTTCCTTCTAGGACTTAACTCCCAGTTTCAGACAGACAAAGATCTGACACGCCAGCACATGGAGGCGCTGGCTGCTGTCGTGCTAAATCTTACTCTTTCGAATCTATTCCTCTTGCGCAAATGTCACTTGACTTACTTGACAATTAAAGACCAGGAGCACAAGCAGATGGCAAACTTTACTTTCTGCACGTCATTTCCAATATCAGAATTTCTCTATCGATTTACAGAATTTATTGCCTGTCCACCGAGCGTGATTTTGAAACTTCTTTTAGATCGCTTTAAGTCCCTTTCTAGGATTAATTCTGTCTTTCAGCTATAGAATATTGCTGACTTCTTTGTAATTGTACGTAACCGGTCAAGTTGGACGACCGTTACCTCGGACAAAGATGAGGCTCTTTTTGCCTTGTGCTTTGACCTCAAGGTGATTCATTACCTGATCTCGGGCTCTGTATAGAATAGAATAGACTATTTCATTTGGAAGGGACCTGCGACGGTCATCTAGTCCAACTGCCTGACCAATTCAGGGCTGACCAAGTTAAAGCAAGTTATTAAGGGCTGAATTGGCTGCTGGAGTAGTTTTGTGGTTTTTGGCTTTTTTTCTAGAGCTCCAAGTACTCTGATTTTGTTGATTCAGGTTGCTTCCTAATAATGTCCAGCTATTTTTGGACATAGAGTTAAACTCTGGTGTCCGTGTGGGATGCTACGGTAAAGGGACAATGCCAATACATCCACGTCAGCTGATGTTCTGTGCAAAGGACAAGAAATAAATGAATTGCTGGATTGGAAAGGAGACTTTTAATGCCACGGTGCTAAAAATGCTAAGGTTTTGAGAAAGAATTTTCTAGCTGTACGATGCAATTTGGAAAGCATAATGTGGGTTAACCATGGCACAGTGGCCTCAAGGCATAGTTATACTGCAGTGTCATATTTATTGAGACTATGAAAATACGTAATAAGGACTGATTCATAGATAAGTGTCTGTACCAATTTTTCTTTCAGTTAAGTCTTGACAGAGAGTTTTTTGGAGTGGAGAGGGTTTAATTCCTTAAACCTGTGAAACCTCATCCTGGCTGCCAGGGTAACAATACTTTATACTGGTGTATTTGCCTAAAATTAAGACGGCTAATACTTTTCAAAGTTACTTACAGAAATGCTTTTATCCCAGACTATTGGTGCCTCTAGTGAGAGGTCACACAAGGGGATATGAAACTGGTTTAAGTCCTTGGAGTCAGACCTGATCTCAGAAGAATGTATTGCCGAACAGGAGGAGAGAGAACGGATATTACTGCCCATGTTCACTCACATTCTCAGTTGAAGTGGTGTGCCTGAGGTCACCTGGGAGGCTTGTGGCAGAGCTAAGCTCCAGTCTCGTGTCACCCTTGGCAGGTTCCTCCCTTCTCCGGTTTCATCCACTGCCTGTCTGTGCTGGGCCTGTTTGTCGGCTGCTGTAGCTGCAGAAGAGAAATGATGGTGTTTAGCTGTATCTTGTTAAGTTCTTTGCAGTGGGATGAGAAAATGTCCTCTGAGAGGCCCAGATAAACATGGCTTTGTTAGGAAAGGCTAAGGAAAGATTAAATGAAAAAGGTACTCGGGAGAAACTGGCTATTGAAATACCTCTGGTGAGCTTTTCTCACGTCTCTTACCATCTCACTGACAAGTGTGGCAGTGAGCTGGGAAGCTTGATAAGGAAGCGGTCTTGACACTGAAGTCTGGCCTCAGTTTTCCATCACCTTAGATAGTGGATCACCTTGAATTTTTCCTACGACCGAGGCATTAAGGATATTTGGAGCTCAGTGTGGAAGCTACCCAGAATTTCAGGAAGATGAGCCATAGGAATTAACAAAGCGGTCATTTAAACAATGAATCTTGTACCTTAGGAGAGCAGTGTCATCCTAATTACTTGGAGATTTATGTCCAAGGGAATGCTTAAACCTGATTTCAATATGTGAACTGATAGAAGCTTACTTGCTTTGTCTAACTGTTTTTAAGCAATTCAATGTCTTCGTTTTAAATCCAATACCCTGAATGGAATGCACAGATTGTCTTGGGGAGTAAATAGTACTTGTGCTGCAATTTTTTTATTGCAAATATTGTTGGAGTTGTCTCTTCAGAATTAAAGTTGAAGGTATGCCACAATTCAAGTCTACTTCAGCATGACCAGAAAAAGCACTGTGGGATTACAGAGCACAGGTCTGCACTTAGTGAAGTGCGGACGTTATGGGATTATGTAGCTTTGACTAACAGCTGAGAAGGCTTTGAATAACAGCCACATGTGTACAAGCTGTAAGCCAGATTCTCTGCTGTGATGCCAGCCCCCGTGAGTCATCTGACGGTGTAATGGAGCTGAAAAGTGGCTATGTAATATATCCCCATCTTCTGTTCCTCAACCACGGGGTAGTTCCCCGCTGCCACAGTGTTGGCATACCCGACTTCTCGTACCCAAGGCTTAGACCCCAGAATAGGAATTCTGTCTGGACTTACACTGGGGGTCTGCTAAGGAGGATGTGATCAGGTGAAGCGTTTCAACCAGTATATTCCCACAGAGCTGTTCCAAGTGTACTGGGACCAGTTTGGTTCAGGAAAGGGAGTCGTTACTAATGTTCTCCAAATAGGTGTCCCAGTGAGAGAAGCTGTAGCTGAAAATTTGCCCCTAGCATTTAGTCTTCAGCCCAAGTAAAGTTAGATTTAAGCTATGACCTTAGAAGTTCACTGCTCCTATTCAAGTCCTACAAACCACTTGCTGATTTAGACTTACATTCCAACACTGGGTTGACTTACTAACCCTGAGCAGATGGGTTTCTTCATCTGGCACTCTGCAAGATAAAGTGTGGGATTTTTTCATGCTGACAGAGGGATCACAGTTTTGTTATCTCTGTATGACAGTTGCCGTACCCAATTCACTATGTATTGGGGGATTTCCCCTTTCACAGTGAAAGAGGGGGAGGGAAAAAATGAATGCGGAGCACTCTGGTTTAAACCAACTGAGAACTTCCTATGAGAGACCACAGAAAAAGTTTAAGGCTTTCTTTTTCCTTCCCAATCAGAAATCCCAATGACTATCATGACTTGCCTTATGTAATCCTGAAGTAGTTACATTAGTATGTTTATTATGTTTTTTCTTAAAATGGGACCATGTAGTTAGTCAATGTTGCTGAGTCCCGGGAAAGCTCCCACAGCCTCACAGAGGTGCCTGTCAAGATTTTTTGTTCTTACTGGTTTTGGCTCAACAGTCAAAAGTGAATAAGGCAGTGAGTGAAAGGTGTTAAAATGGACCAGTTCTCTGCTAGAATCTGGTGTATTTTCTGTGTGATGCTCATGGTGTCCTCCGAGGGCATCTGCCAAGGAAATCAACTTCCTCTCATTTTTCTGATATTTGTGGTATTTGCTTTCCAAATTTCTGATGAGGAGTTCAAACCTTAGTGTGGTATGTTCACACAGTAACAAGCAACCGAGATACCACAGTGGGGAGAATTAGTCTTTTCAGACGGCATTGTTTAAGTGTTAATCTTCATAAATATCGAAATGTAGCTGAGTTGATGCTTCACAGCGGAACAATGATTCTGTGTGCTCCAAAACTTCCCCCCTTGCCAAACAAACCCACCTTGCAGGTGGTTTAGGCACCTTTCTGCAGGTGAACCTCCCCTGTGAACATGCCGGGGTTTAACGTCCCTCCACGTGCAGTTCCTTGTCCCTGTCTTCCTGATGTGCTATATCTGACGTCGGGGCTGCTGCCACGCTCTTCTCGCAGCCAGGATCTGTTTCTGTTCCAGCCTCTCTGCCCCACGGTTGCCCCAGCCACTGTCCATCAGCCCTCTTGGATTTGTGCACTTGGGTTGCTCTACAAAGCACTCCTTCGCGTGATGTGTCTGCAGCTCTCCCGGCACAGAGCCAGCACGCATTTAAGGAGGCTTAGTTGTCTGTTCTCTGGGCTCACCCTACTTGTTACGTATTTGTACAGTTAGAAGAAACTACTGCTCTTAATCCCGTTTTGAGCAGCACTGGTTCAAAATTATCTTGACAGGTACATTCTTTCCCGAGCAGGGAGAAGTGTTGAGTTCAGTGACTGGGCTAGGCTAAGTCTGGAGCTTATTGTGGCACCTGGAAAAAAATATCCTTGACTTGATTGCACACGGGTGAATCATGGCAATGTATTGAGAGCTCTAAGCAGCATCTACTTATCATTTTTCATTAAATATGCGTTGTTTTTTTTTTTAAAGCCCTGTCCTATTGCAAAGTGGAGATTCAAACCTGTGGTTATTGTGCCCCATATTGAGATTGTGCCCTGTGGTTAAGGCAAATGTCTGGACAAATGAAGAAACATGTCTGTATGGGTTAAATAGCTGTTAGGAGCATAAATGCCTGGCCAGTGGTGCAGAAATTTCCTCCAGATGCTTCTGTTTTCCCCCCACCTGATCCCCCTTTCTTTTAATTCTCTGTTATTTACAGTGGTCTCCACTGAAGGAGTTGCATCTCTCAGGGAACCGACTCCTTTTTACAGTGAGGATACCAGACCTTATCTGAAAATCCCAAGAGCCATCCAGTGAGTTATATGGGTTAAGGCAATTGGAAGCAAGCTCATCAGAAAGTGTACAGTAGAGCTAATAAATAGCGGGATGAGCCTGAGGCATTTCACACGGGAGAAAAATAACAGGTAATTATCACTTGAAAGATTTTGCAGTCTCTTGACTATTTGCACGTAATTAAGGGAGAGGGGCAAAATATTGCACCTGATAAGGTGAATCTTTGCCTTAAGAAAGGGTCCCTGCTCTCTGCATGGGAAAACCGTTCAGTTGAATTAAGGCTATAAAAATGCATGTATATAAATAGAATGAAAAGGGAAATAGAAGAAATTGAAAGTCAAGTATCGCTTTGCAATACCTGGCTTATTGACACTGCTTTTGCTGGTTTTGATTTCTAACTCAGCTGAGTGAACGCAATGTTGTTCTTGACTTTGCATTATGTATAGCTATAGTTAAATTCTAATGCTTTAAAACCATTGTTGGCTACAAGAAAAGCCATCGCCTTTTTTTTTTTTTTTTTTACACCTATGCTAACATTTCCGTACTGCTCCAAACAGGAATTTCTCTGCAAGATTCCAAAGCCCTGGGTGAGGGTGGGTTTATCCACGAGGTTCCTTTTGCAGCTCTGCATCCTCGGAGAACCGATGGGCACCTGCCCATCTCTCGGGCTGCGAACGAGCCTGTCCTCAGCTGCAGAAAGAGCTTTTCGCGCTTGCTGGGGACTGAATTCGGTGTCACCTACCCCTAAGTCTAGCGGTCAGATGAAAACCACGTTTGACTGCAGGTCAAATCCACAAAGTGCTTGGTAGGGATTGAATCGGTGCATTTCACAGCTAACGTTTAACATCTCTCTTGTCTAATTAGGTTTAACAAAAAGGCTATTCAACCGCAATCTGAACTGGCCATTTAAAGGCATTCCCCCCGCACCCTTCCTCGTCCTTACCATCGTATTTGCCTTTTAGCTTTAAGGGAGAAAAGAGTTTAAATGCCCGTCTTCTGTGAAGAACTCCCACCAAAGCGCCTTTCTCGGGATTTGCCGGAGAGCTCCGTGCCAAAATAAAATAAAAAAAAAAAAAAAAAAGGTGAGACCAAGGAGAGGAGGGAAGAAGGACACACACACCACACACCCCCCCTTTTGGGTTCATGAATTAATGCTCTGTGTGAACTGCTTGACACAACCTGATTTACCTCTTCTAAGTGAGGACCCCGGGACAAGCTGTGATTTCAGAGGGTGGCACTTGCGGCTGAAAGTCCTGCGAGAAAACAGCCCGGGGGGGGGTTG
>JANZLQ010000022.1:24990567-25012654 GCA_026212715.1 Elanus axillaris | reverse complement strand
GCTGTGGCATTGCAATGCTGATCATCTCGGTTCTAATAGCCATATATTACAATATTATTCTGTGCTACACGCTTTTCTACCTTTTTGCGTCCTTTGTACCCGTGCTACCTTGGGCTTCCTGTAACAACCCGTGGAACACACCAGACTGTAAAGATAAAAACAAACTTTTGTTAGGTAAGTTGGGACAGGCTTTGGTTTGGGGTGGGTTTTTTTTTTTTTTTTTTCTTTTTCTCTGTGGCCGTGGTGGGGTTCCAGAGCTTTCTCTGCCTCAGCTGGGCCCCTGGGAGATGCCAGCGGACACTGAGGATGACTGTGGCCGGCCGAGGTTCCCAGCACGGAGGAGCCGTCGCTTCCCAAGCCACTTCGAAGTGATCTGCACCATATGGGCTCTTCCCCCCTCCTTTACATTTTTTTCCTCATCAAGGATAAATGGGATTTTTCAACTCGAATGCTAAAAAAAGCCCAATTTTTTTTTCTTTTTCTTTTTTTTTGGGGGGGGCAAAAACTCTGCGTAGGGGGAAATACCCACGGAACAAAAAATGCAATACCTGCCAGCCTCTGGTTTCTGTTAAAGACAACGGAAAAAAAACCAAACCCAAACCCGAAAACGGAGCAAACGAGCTTCTGGGCGAACTGGCAGCTCCGGCGGGGGGGGTGTTGCCCTCCCCTTGCCTTGGCCCGGGGGGCTGGGGGCTGTCTGGGACCCTTCAGCGCTCCCTAATGCCGGGTCCTGTCCCCCGGGGGGGGGGGGAACCCCCCCAAAGGGGGAGAGAGCAGAAGTTCTTTCACTTCGTCAGGCTCTTTTGACGCCTTAGACCTTTGGGCTAAAGGGGGAAAATCAGGAGATATGGTTAAGCCCTAGTTCTTTCAGATCTTTGTATCTGCTGTAAGCAAGGCGTTCCAGAAATCTGTCATAGAACAAAAGTTCAAGCCATGTGCCACCTAATGCTTTTTGTTGTCATTTTACACCCAACCAAAAAAAAAAAAAAAAAAGGAAGAAAAGAAATCTAGACAAGTTATTTTTCTCTTCTTTTCTCTTTTCTTCCTAGATTCTTGCATTACTGGTGACCACCCAAAAATACAAATCAAGAACTCTACTTTCTGTATGAGTGCCTATCCCAACTTGACTATGGTTAACTTCACCAGCGAGGGAAACAAAACGTTTGTCAGTGGAAGTGAAGAATACTTCAAGTAAGATCTTTCTTTGTTTAGAGACGTTTTGTTAATCTTTCTCTAAAACCTACCGTAAAAGGCAAAAAAATACCTCTTTGGAAGACTAGAAACACAATAGTTAAGGACAGCAGAAGATACCCATTTTTTATGCACAGGAATGATGAAAGCTAAATTTCAAATGCTGGATTATTTGTGTTCTGTTCCTATGGTGCTTAGCACAGCTGGGGTGTTGGCCCATGCCTGGCATTTTTATCTACTACTGCAATGCAGATAAATAAAATAAAACATGGTGAGAATCCCTGGAATGTTCTATAGAGACTCCTGAGAATGCTGAAGCAAAACAAAATTTTGTAGGAATCTGCACTCAATTACTGCCTGCGGTTGCTCTCCTTAATTTTTTTTTTTTTTTTAATTTCTTTTTTATTCTTAGGTACTTTGTATTGAAGATTTCCGCAGGGATTGAGTATCCTGGTGAGATTAGATGGCCCTTGGCACTATCTCTTTTCCTAGCTTGGGTGATCGTTTATGCCTCCCTTGCTAAAGGAATCAAGTCATCAGGAAAAGTAAGAAAAATATTTGTGATTGTACACTTGGAGAAAGCAGCGTGCTGCTTTAAGGGAATCACGCTCTTGTTCAAGGCAGTGAGTTATTGAAAATTATTTTCAGTAAATGGCTAAGTATTAACAAAATGCCTTTGTCTTGTCTGTGTTCTCCTGTCTAGCCAAGCCATAAAAAAAGATAATTTTGGTTCAACATTTGTTCCCTAATCTTCAGTAAGTTTAAAATGAGCCTTAGAGCTGCACTCAGCAGTTAGATGGCAAAAAGGTGCCTTCAGCAGCCTCCCCTATTCTGTGGGGTGTTCATTAAAATTCTGCAGTCACCTGACGTGTCGCTGTGATCGGGGGAATTATAAATTAAGATGTGAAGTAACACGTTTGAAAATGAGAACTGAACTCAAATTGGTCTAAGGTGACTGTGAGCAGTGGCAGAGTGTGTATATCCTCTTTTCTTGAATATTTGTCTGCGGTTTTTCTAAGTCTCCTCCTTGCGGTAACCCAGCTCCTTCCTCTGTTTTGCTGATATCTCACATGCCGTTGCCTCCCTCGCCCCTCACATCTGCGGCTTTCTGCCATGCCTCCGAACTAGCAACCGCGTCAAGAGGGAGTGTGACCTCTTGTTGGCACGGAAGTACAGGCACACGACTTGGCCAGGCAGCTTTTTCTTCAGAGAAATGCAGCTTTTTCTTCAGTAGCAGCACTGGTTTGGGTGGGTTTTTCTTGTGAAACCTGCAGGAATGCAATATCTGAAACTTCTCTGTCAAGACGTTAGATGACGACCCAGCATAAATCCAGCTTATTTACAAGGAGTAGGCTGAAAAGATAAAAAAGCTGGAGCAAAACAACTAGGTATTTCCTGGGGTAAAGCTAGTGGATATGCAGAGATAGCTATGAATTTTCTAGAGATGGGCACGGGGTTTCTGGTTCCAAGCCACCCCTTTGTACGTAGAAGCTGACAGCCTCTGTTGGGAGGTAGCTTGGGAAAGATCAGAAAATCCAGAGACTCAGAGTGCCAAGGGAAAGTTGAGATTCCCCACCACCACCTCAGTGTAACTGATAGGAAAAACTGTTTCATGCAAGGCCAGAGCCAAGAAACAGACGGTGTATAAGAGAATAACTTGGGTTTGGATGTGGCAAGATGTATTTCTTTAAGTGAGTCTTAGCGGCCAAGGAAAATATTGACTCTTTGGGATAGAAAACCTGCATAGATGAGTTCAGCATGTTCGCTGCTCAAAAATTCACCAGGGCAACATCTTGAAACACCTCTTGAAAGAGCAAAGAAAAAACTGAGAAAGCAGTTTCAAAAGTCACTTCAGCTCAGAGGATTCTCATCCCTGTAATATTCGGAGGCTAATAGGAAAAGGATTTGAAGTGGTTTTGGGTAGAGTGTACAGCTTAACTGGCCACAGTCTAGCCATTTTATCTGGCCACAGAGAGCGCTCTGGTCTGTACTAGACCATTTTCAAGATATTGACCACACAACCTCTGTTGCGTATTTAGACGTCATGATGATTAGGTCTATCTGGATTGTTCCACTGTTTGTTTTTTTTTTCTTCATGGTGATATGTAATTATTAAGAGGTTCAAACAGTAATAAACATTCTTTAGGCTCAGTTAAATACAGAGAAATATATAGAAAAAATCAGAAATGTCAGTGCTCTTGAATGGCGTTGCTCGTTTCGTTTCCACTGAACTGTGTTAGTTTACTCTGGGCAGGGATGAAAAGTGACATTTTTGTTTAGCTCTGAATTCCTATTGATCCTCTCCAGACTTTCTTTTCTGCTTTTTCTTCCCCTTTCTGTCTCGAATCCCAGCTCTTTCCTCTGTTGCTATTGATATTAGTCCTGTGTCCAGCAGTGAGAAGAGCTGTAACATGTTCAGATTTCCTGGGAAATAACCCTGTTGTCTTCGTAGTTTATCTCCTCATTTATCCCCTGGTTATTGTCTCTGAGCCTGAGTAATTGCTTTCTTCAGGCAATAATATAGCACTTGTATTGCCCCCCGCCCCCCCAGGTTCCAAATAAGCCCTTTCAATGATGGTTTTTTTGTTCTCTCCAGGTGGTGTATTTTACGGCTACGTTCCCCTACGTCGTTCTCATCATCCTTCTTATAAGAGGAGTAACTCTGCCTGGAGCTGGGGCTGGAATCTGGTACTTCATCACGCCAAAGTGGGAGAAGTTAATTGACGCTATGGTGGGCTTATTATTGCACTTATAGGTCTGCTAGGGTGAATAAGTCATACGGATTTTGTAGTGTCTGTTGCAAGGGTTTTCGATGTGCGGAGGCAGTGGTGTCACCTGTGGAAACTTGTTCTTTGTCTCACACGGAGCGTTGTTGCAATGGGTGCTTGTTATTTGTGTGCATGTAACGGTTTTTTTACGTATATTGTTATAGATGTGTTCTTTACTTCACTTTTTCCTATTTTGGCTGAATCTCTGAGTAGGTGCATTTGGAAAATAGGGAATTAAAGAGCAAGCATGCGTTTTTCATATGCTGGTGTCTGCTGGGTGCTGCCTTGACTTGCACGAGCACGTGAAGCTTTTAATAGGTAACGTAATGAGCTCACCTGCATTTCATGAGAAATGCTCTGAATAGGTGTATTTTACTCCTTGAGCAAAGATCGTTCTGAATAATGCATATGAGACATTAGATTAAACCAAATCAAGTTACACATCCTAATCTAACTCCCCAGCAGCATACGAACTGACGCAGAACAGCCGTGATCATTATCCTACCTGCAGTGTAAGAAACCGAGCTACTTGCTGGGTAGGAGGGGACAGAATTTGGGGACTTGGTGCCTGGCTTTGCTCTTGAAGCACTGCCTGCCTCACTCAGGATCTCAACTGGTTTCTAAAAAGCCATTTGTTGCCAACGAAGCCAGTCAAACATGCTCCAAAACCACACGTGGATTCGTGTCTCTGTAGGTTTGAATCAACCATTATATATCCATCTGATACGGCACGTGAGCGCCTGTGTGTTGGTCCGAAGTGTCTTGAGGCAGGACTCTGGAGACTGAACTGAAGCCTGAGCTGAGAGTTGCAATCCAGATTCTTTTCTCTAGAAATTTAAGAGGGATTTTTCTAGCAACACTTCAGGAAATTTCCTGGTTTGGTTTTTTCAGTGGTGTCTACCGCCCCCCGCTAAGAGGTTTTTTTTTTTTTTCCTCTATCAATAGTGGTGTGATATCACACTGACAGATCAATAATGAAAGCTGAAAGCAATTTCCTGGATGAATTGTGCAGAATTTAATTTCCTTAAAATCTCTGCAATTATGGGTATTTTTGACCCTTCTGTCGTGGGAGTATTACATCTTCTGCAAACAATACAGAAATTAATTTTGCATTAAATATGAGCAGTTTTGCATCCCACACTGTCCAATAAAGGAGCTGAGAACCGTTGCCTTTTGCAAAATGGGGCTGTCTGAATACGCCAAGTATCTGTATAACCCTGGGTAGACGTTTGATAGTATTCAGGTGAGCTTCTGTTTTCAGTTTTCTTTGCAGTATAACGTGAATTAATAGCTGTACATCACCCTCAATGAAGGATTGACTGCTTGCTGGCTGGTAACTTTTAAAGTAGCATTTAAGTGGTATCTTCAGACCAGTTACTGTCTGTACAGGGACACCTGTCTGTGCACGTACCTTTATCTCCATTTCTGTGCTGTGGGCTTGGGTGGAAAAATCAGACTTTGTAGGAGAGCTTGTAAATAGAAATACCAATGCTTCAAACATTTTGCAAGTGATAAGTAAGAGCAACTCCTTTGAAACTCCAGGCCATTTAGAAATGTTTTATCCACATGCGTTTAAGGCTTCGAAGATCTTTGTTACAGAACAATGCTGTTTGGTTGTCTTATTTGTTTTTCTTTAAGAAAGACTTGGTTGAACATATCTTTTCTTCTGATGGGAGGAAACTGGGCCCTGGTGCCTCAATAGCCCTAACTTCTGCTATGCTGTTTGATGCAGACCTAATGACAGAAATTTACCCTCATTTTAATGTAATCTTATTCGTGAGGAGCGCATCAAGCAACACTGAGGGTTTTACTTGTGTCACAAAGATAAAGTATTATTTAGGACACCTGGTGGATAAACCATCGGCAGCCAAGGAAGATTTTTCCTCTTGATTTGTATTTTCTTTGCTGAATATATTTGAACTGATATTCCAGCTGTGTTTCTTGGTACATATCTGTGCTTTCTCTGCACAGCAAAGGTGATACTGTCATTTTGTATGGGCTCAACAAGAACAGTACTCCTCATCAAATGGGCACTATGTGTTTTGGGGCAGGGTTTTGCTTTTAAATGTTTTTTATTGACATCCATTGCTCTAAAGTTCATTTAAACTACTTAACTGTTTCTGTTAGGGGATTAACACATAATAGTGTTATTGATCTTTCTAATATTCTCTTCTGAAGCTGATGCTATTTCCTCCCCTGTCTGTCATAGGTTTGGAAGGATGCTGCCACTCAGATTTTCTTCTCCTTGTCTGCAGCTTGGGGAGGTCTAATTACTCTCTCTTCTTACAACAAATTCCATAATAATTGCTACAGGTATGCGAGAGTGAAATCCAGTGGTCTTACTGAACAGGTCTTGTCCCACGCCAGTCATCTGCCAACTTGCAGAAATATGGTTTGAAAGACTGTCATCTTTTTAAAATTTTCTTTCTTTCAAAAAAAAAAAATTTAAAATTTTCTTTTTAATTTTTTCTTGTATTTTCTTTCTAAAAAAATTCTTTTTTTTTTTTGGGGGTGGTGGTGCGTACTTTTCTTGCTTGCTTGGGTTTTCTTTCCATTTGTTTTGTTTATTTAATCTTTTTTTGGTTTTGTGTACTGTATCTTCTCCCCAGGTCCTAATCTACTAGTCTCAAGATGAGCCTTAGGCTTATTATAGTCCCTATTGGCTCTTCATTTTCAGAGTTTTAGGCTGAAAGGGAACCTGGGAAGCTGTCAAGAGCTGTGAGCAGCGGTACGAAACGCTGCCAGTCGGCAGCCTCTGCTGAAGAACAGCCCATGTGTGGAATGGGCTGAAGTTTGCCCTTGTGAGACATGCATGAGTTTAACATGCGGTTTCCATAGCTGTGATTCTTGTCTCTCCTAAATGTCGTTAATTTTTCCAATTACTCTTAGTGTGGTTTTACACGTACAAAGTTCTTTCAAGGCGCGAAATTTAAAATCACTTTTATTTGAAGTCACTGAAAGTTATTCTTACAAGGAAAAAAGTCATTGTTCTGGTGGCACAGTACAGTTTTCCTCAAAAAGCGTGCCAAAGAGATGTCTGCAGACGGAAAAACCAAAAGCAAGTGGCATTAGCGGAATGCTTCGCTGCTATTTTGTGGTCTTTAAAGCCAGTCTTGTTTCCGTTGAAGCAAACCTTTACTAATTCCTGCAACGACGGACGTGCTGATTCAGGACAGCCGACAGCAGCCGCAGGGGCTGTCCCAGGGGTATGCTTAAAAACTTCCCTGAATCAAGACTTTAAAGCACACACTCCTTGGGATTTGAACTCCCATATCCTGTAACTCCTAAGTGCTGTATACAAAAGACTTACTTTTTAAAAGAAATGTGGATCAGGATTTTAAAAAGGAATTTCAAAACCATTTCCTACTGGTGTTCAAAAGTAATTTAATATAATTATCCTAAAAGATGGATGAATAAGTAACAGTGTTGCGTACGCAGTAACTCCCACCCAGCAATCCTTTGAGTCTTATTTTTGAAAATGCTTGTCCTGGGCTTTGATTTTTTTTTTTTTTTTTTTCCCCTTGATGAATGGACACATTCAGAATATCAGGGCAAAAAACGGGAGAAACCTAATGCTATCTTTCTGCATTAGCTTGGCAATATTTTGTGGAGTTTGGAAAATACTCATGAAAACTTTAAATTAAATACCTGGTAGTGAAGTATAAAAATCTTACAGGTCCAATACTAAATACATGCTTTACCTATGTTAGGAGGGATATGGGAGACTGAAGCAGAAATAATTAGAAAAGCTTAGTTACTTCTAATCTTTTTAATTTTACAACACATCTTGAATACTGAAACGAAGCATGAGTATTTTCTCTTTCAGTTTTTGTATTCGCTACATTCTAATACTGCAGATAAAATTGTAGTTTTCAGTTACGTATTCATTTTAAACATCATCAAATAATCTAGAATTGCAGTAAATTTACATGAACTAACCTCATCATGAATACCTAAAATATTTTACTTAAAACTTATCTGGTTTTGGAAGAAGATTAACACACGGTGATTCCAAACAGAACATTGTCATTTTTTACTGTAGACCTGAAGAATTAACCTAATAATTCCTGCTAAGAGATACTCTAATAGAGATTCCAGAAGCTTCCCAGCTCAGTGAGGTTCTTGACAGCTTTTCAGGTTGTGGTTTTTTCTCTTCCTACTGCTATTTGTTTGTCAGGAATAAGCAACTTTAGCCAACTTAAACGAACAAACAAATACATTTAAAGTGAGTGACTTGTTTGTTCCTAAGCTGTAGCAGTTTAAGGGGAAGTCTTCTGGACACATATATTGTGAAGAAAAAATAAAAATGCTATCAAGGATATAATAATTACGATGGGGATCATGAGGGCTGGTTTCCTGTCAAGTCACATACACTTACGCGGTATAGTATGGCATTCAGCTATGGATTTCTTGAGATTCCCTTAACAGCAACAATGGAAAATTGTACGAGGGAATCCTCTACAGATGGGCGGGCATTTGAGTGCTGCAAGGTACGGAAAGCTCACCCCTGAGATTTTGTGCATAAATACAAGAAAGATACAGCACAAAAAATCATCTTACCTTAGACGGTGGTGGTTACTCCCTATGTGATATAAGGAGCAGATATCCACATCAGGCAAAGAGTAGAACACTGCGCGACGAATCGTGTCGTCAGCGCTACCTTCTTCAGAGAGGCCAAGAGCAGAAACGATCACCCTCCCGCCTGGGCTGTGGCTTTCTGTAGAACATGGTGGGGGATGGAAACTTGCACAGCTGATTCCTGGTGGTGTTGCAAAGACTTTTGTCAGCTCTGACCGGCATCAAATGTACCCGAGAAGTGTAAAAATGTACCTTCATCAGCGTTCCCACAGGATGTGTGTGCTCATGAGAAGACTCCTCGATTGTGTACAAACCCCTCCTCCCTTGCATGTATTACAACACGGTGATGCGGCTTCTTGTGTTTTCTTTTCAGGGACACGTTGATAGTCACGTGTACCAACAGTGCCACAAGTATATTTGCAGGCTTTGTCATCTTCTCGGTTATTGGCTTCATGGCAAATGAGCTCAAAGTGAATATCGAAGCTGTGGCCGACCAAGGTAGGCTACGCTGCCGTTTCATTACTTAGGGACCTGGTGGCACCATCAGCTCTATGATTAACGATGACATTGACATTGGAGGTGGGAAGAAGGACTTGAAACTGGAGTGGATTAGTAAACCACTTGTCGGCATTTCTGTAGGGGAGAAGGTATGCAGGGAAGCACAGTGGGAAGTGAAGATATTACTTGAAGCCTCCTTATCACTTGTTCGGTAAGAGGAGGAAGCAAGCTGAGACTCATTTAAAATCTTTATGTAAATGACTAAGGGGGGGTAGGGTGAGCTCTCTCCTTCACATAGTCTAAGCGATCGCTGGCCTTCTTATTTGTCTCTGCTGCTGCTGCTTTGTCAGGTCCTCCAAGGTAAAAGTTGTCCCTGATGGTGGGAATCTTGGATGAGAGGACGGTGGGCTTTGCCACGTGGGGGTGGGAGAGATACGGTGAGAGAGGAATATTGGGCTTCTGGACTGTGGGGAGCAAGTAGCTGCCTCCATGGGGAAGTAAGAAAATTTCCAGAGAATGGGTGAGAAGGTCTCAGTTAGTGAAGTGAGATGGTTACAAATGGGGATCTGAGAGGTCTTAATTGTCTGAGCTGAACGTGAGCGAGAAGAGCGTGACTGATGGAAGAACTCGTGCTGTCAGGTATGATTTGGTGTGAAGTAGTGGGAGATAGGAAGGGAGGAGCTTTTGGGGTAAGATTCAGAGAAGTTTAAAGGGTTGTAAAAATCTGATGTAATTCTTGAGGGATAACTGTTACCTTACTCTAGTTCCACATTTCCTGTGCAATGTGCAGCGTTTTGGCCCTAAGCCAGCCAACCCCCAGACCTTTAAGACAATTTCTAACTGTGTTAAAAGGACAAATTTGTAATAATTCGTATATGTATTTATGATTCCCCCACCAGAGCTGTTTCTGTGAGCGCATGGGGGTGTTAAGCGTATTGTATTAGCTTTCAGCACAGATGCAGTCATTTCCAAGCACTGAAGTGGTTAAGAGCTTTTCCATGAGCCATGGGAATGGTTCCCAATGTTACCCCCCCGCTCCAACCCATGATAGCACAGAGCAAGAGGAGGCTCTGAACTAGGGAAGGACAGAAGCGTTCAAAAAGTGAATGTCGCATACTCGTGGCTTCTGTATGTGATATGTCGCACTGTCTGCACCAATGTGAAGACACTAGATGTTCTTCCGACAGGGCTGTTGCGTTGGATGAATTCAGTGCCACAAGGTGCTACTTGTAGCCTAAGATACCTGACTGACTGGGCATCATGAAACTGTAGCTGTGAGTTGACAATAGGGGATAGAAGTCAAGACAACCTTCCATAGCTTCTGTATGGTAACATTCATAGGTCATCCTGTGGAAAAACTAGGTATGAAAGTTAATCTGCATTTAACAGTGTTGTGGGAGCTAAATGGAAAACCGACAACATGAGCTGGGGACACAGGAACTCTGTAGTTGTAGGAACAAGAGCAGGTGAAGCATTTTAATTTTTCCTGAAAAACACCTTGTCTTGGAATTCTCATGTTTCTAGTCGTTTATTAGAAACCAGCTACTACAGGTGAAAGGAGGAAAGGAACAACATCTTGCTGCCGGTTAAGAAATGGAAAAGGCTCTTAGTTTCCTTCTGTTTATTCCTTCCCCGTAAACTGAAACATGGATAATTGCACAGTTGGGCAGTACTTCTGACCTCAGAGAGGCAAATCAAAGTGCTGGGTCACATTCAATTTCTGCAGCTCCTTCAGCTGGTACGTGGCAGCCCCGCTGCTGAGGTGAGGGGAAGCTCGTGAGCTACAGTTCAGTCACAGGGAGTTAATTAATGTGGGGCTTGCTCCAGCTGACCCGTGGTGGGATGGGCTGCTGACCAGGTGTGGATTCAGCTGGAGGGTCCGAGGGGAGAATTTCATAGGATACTGCACGGGCAAGCTAAGGTAATGTCAATTCAGTCTTCAGTGCCTCGTCTCTTCTTTTTGGTCTGCCAGCTAGCTAAATGGGAACAAAAAAGTTTCATTCTCGTAGCTGTTTTCTGGCTGGATTAGACCGCTGTCTTTGCAAAACTCCATGTGAGACCAACTGTTTTAGGAGTTTCTATTAATCTTTTTATTTTAGACTTTACCTCCATCCTGAAACAATAAAACAAACAAAAAATCCCCACCCCAAAATCTAAACCACACTGCACTCACAGGAATTATTTCTAAGGAGTTAAGAGTCAAAGAAGCCGTGCTTGAGTGAAGCTGCAGTGGAAGCTCCAAAGGGATGGATGGAGCGGGGATGGAGGGACGTAGCTGTTGGGGATGGGGGAGGAACCTCTTGGTTCCGCCGGTTCATCTCCCTGGAGACGGCACAATATTTAGCGCCGCGGATGGCAAGCTCTTTTCTGTTGAGTGCTTGGTGGTGGTCTTTGAGCGAGCGACTAGGCGCAGGCTGGAGCTCTCTGTTCCCAGCTGTTTCCGCAGCTGTTCGAGGGGAGGTGAAAAAAGCTGTCACAAGACAATCTCATTGTAGGCCTGTCAGTGCATTTGTAAGAGCCCGTTTAGGGCATCTAAAAATATTTCACGAGGGTGAGGCTTCACAGCTCTCTCTGATGGGGGAAGCAAAATCTAGTCACATAGTGAAAGACAACAGTACGGTAGGAGGAGAGTGAAGATTAGGGGTAATTGCAGAGTGAGTTAGCACATTGAATTAACAGAATTAAAAAGCAGACTCAGCAACTGGGGAAAAGAGCCAGCCCTAGTCCCTGCCTATCTTTTTTTTATTTATTCTAAAGTTGTATTTCTTTTTGCAGTGAAGGAGAAACCAGCAAAAATGATGATGATCTCCCTTCAGGTTTTTGAAAACCTTGAATGAAATTTTTAATGGAAGTAGATCTCCCTCTCCCCCAGTATGAATCTGAAATACATAGTATTTGTATCATTTAGAGTCTTCCTTTCCAGAAAAAGTCATGGACCTGATGAACAAATAAAACACTTATCACGGAGGGAAAGGCATGACAATCTATTTTTGTTCTCCTCTCGGTTTGATTAAGAACATAGTGCAGCTGAAAAATTTTAGTAATTTAAAAGGAAAGTTCAAGGTCATCGGACCTTTTTCATTTCAACACGTGTAAAAACTTTAGAGTTTTCCTGACTTTCATAGATCTTTAGAAAGCACCTATACCCACCTAAGTCTCCAAAGATGGAGAAGACAGGAGCCAGCCTCCCTGTGAGCCAGCCCTGGGGCTGCGTGGGATGTCTTGGAGAGTTTTGAGGGGCCGAGATGGCAAGACGTGCCTTTTCGTATTCTATAATTAAACTTTTCCTAAAAGTGTGATTAATGGGAGCTCATTATTCTGAGACTTAATTAAACTTTTACATGCAGGAAGCTAGTGCAAACAGAGCCCTTATCTCTAACAGTCAAGAAGAAATCTTTAATCAAGAGATTAAAGAACCTGTTCCTGAAGTAGTAGTTCTACATGCACCTTCCTATTCCAAAAAAAATGTTTTTCTGCAGCATGTTTTAAAGGCAGCAACAGTGACCGAGTCACGTACAGTGTTGTCTGTTGGGTTTTTTTACTGTTGTTAACCCTTGTATTTGTCTTTTGTTCAGAAAGAACTCCAAGCGCTTCACAAATTGCCCGTGAGATTATTTCACACGCTGCTAAAACTCTTTTTCTCAGGGCGTGAGAAAGCAACAGTTCTCTCCAACAGAAACAGCGTGGGGAGCTGTAGGAAATGGGATGCAGTAGTCTAGATGAGAAATGGCCAGGACAGAGTGAGTTTGGAGCCCCTTTTTGTGGCACGGGTCATGGCATCAGTACTACCTGGTTTTCATTTGTATCTCTCCTGAGAGGAAACATCCTTCAGAGCGTTTGAAGCAGGCACTCCTTTAGCTGGGATAAATAGAGAAGAGGTGCCATCTACTGTAATGCTACCACCACAGTCCCGCAGCCTTTTTTTTTTTCCAGGCAAATCTAAGCATACTTGTAAAAAAAAATATTTTTTTTGTTTTTTTACAGTCAATAAAAAATTACAGCCTGAGATATTAAGACCACAAAGAAAGGAAAATTCCTGGTTAAGGCATTAAAAGACCCCATGTCCCTATTTTTTCTGTTGTGCATTATTTCAGAATTTCTTGGGGATTTTTTTAGATTCATGGTGGCTTATTACCTTGTGTCTGGTATCGGCTCTGTGCATCCATCTGTTGTGTTCTCTCCTTCTCATTTGACTCTGTGCTGATGAGTCAAGAGTATTTTCTTTTCTGTTCACCCTCGTAGTACCACCGAGGGGTGGGTGATTGCTCTGTTGAGGGGAGGTAATTGGCAGGAACAGTGGAAGGAATTTGATCACAGAGCAAGGAAAGGAAGAAACATAGCTGCAGTGCCTGATTTTTGTGGTTTTTTTTTTTTTTTTTTTTATTTGGATCAGTGTATTAGCATACTGGTTACATATGTATTCTGCAGCTTGGAAAGTATGAGTGTATAAGTGTTTTGAGACTTAAAGTCAAAATAGAAATTAATCATGTGGGGCTAAATTCTGCAGTGGTTCAACCTCTTTGTACATAGGAGAGACTGAAGCAGATCTTTTTTACTTTTGTCAAGTGAAGTAATAATTTATTAGACTTTGAAACACGACTCTTCGTGTCTCTGTCTTTTCCATTCAGTCAACAATATTAACATGATGCAAGATACCTCAGTCTTTATTTTTCTTATTTCTAGGTCCTGGAATTGCTTTTGTGGTTTACCCAGAAGCCCTAACTAGGCTTCCCCTTTCTCCATTCTGGGCTATAATATTCTTTCTGATGCTTCTGACACTTGGATTGGACACTATGGTAAGCTGCTTTTGTTTCCCATTTTTTTCCTCCTGTTTATTTGTTTGGAGGACTGCGAGATTAATTGCTGTTTTCCACGTGGTCAGTGAACAGCTTTCCAAAAATAAGAATGATGTGAGGGCATCAGTGCTGACATCATTTGGGTGACACTTTGGCGTTGACATCCGAGCATTTAACACCCAGGATTCAAAATACTCTTTTATATTCCATTCTATCCCGTTGGACCACTTTGTGTACATCGTGTGCACTGAAATGACTCCTTTTACTTCGTCTTTCAGTTTGCCACTATCGAGACTATAGTGACCTCCGTTTCGGATGAGTTCCCCAAATACTTACGGACGCACAAGGCACTGTTCACTCTTGGGTGCTGCATCTCATTTTTCATCATGGGATTTCCTATGATCACTCAGGTAATAATATTGTCTTTGAGCATCCCTGTCTGTCCCCAATCCCCCTCTGGTGGCCGTTTTCCTCCCGTGCAAGTTGCAAAAGATTAAGCTGAATTCTGCCGCATGCGCCAAGACATCGGGTGAGTCTGAAAGCCTTATTTTATTTTTTTTTAAATGGCTGCTCTGACTGAGAGATACTTAAAAGACTTTTCTTCTCAGAAAGACTTGAACAGCAGACTTGAAAAATTTATCTCTAGCCAAACATCTCCAAAGCAATGATGTAAGTTAGGTATTCATTTAAGGAAAAAAAAAAAAAAAAAAAGAAAATGTTTGTATGTCATTACAAATATGCACACCAGTTTTGGGTGCCTTCCCTGCCAGATTAGATATGGATGGATAGTCCTGGCAAAGCGTCGAGTTAATAATGAAATTCTCATCTACCCTTGATAGCCTTCTGTGTCTTTTGTCTGCTAATTCCTCCGGCATTATAAACTCTCAGCAATTCCAAAAGGAGATGCACAAAATCTATTATGTTACTCTTTTATTAATCCTCCGCCCCCTCCTCCCCTTTTTCTTTCTTTCTTTTTTCTCCTCACCCCATCACCTAGCAGCTCAACTTTGCTCTTCCAAAGCCTAGGATGGATTCAGTCCTTCCTTCACTTGAATTCTACTGCTTAACCTCTGCCCTGAAGATAGGGTGTTACATCCTTTCCAGAGAGATGAAGTGGACCGACCCACTGTTACAGTATTCCTGGTTTCAGTGGTGATTTTGCTTTTGATGCAGTTTTAAGTGGTTAGAGGCACTGCTGGGGGAAGGTCTTGTTGCAGTACAGTCCTCAATCTGGAAGGGCTGAAAGCAATGTCTTCCCACGGTGTGGTAGATGCCAGACTCGGGTGTACCCTCTGCTTTTTATATTTCTTGTTGGAGCGGATATTCGTTCAGCCAGAAGGAAGAAACTGTAGTGCGGCACGAGCCTGTGTCCAGTCAACGTTTGGATGCTTACGTGGGGTACGGAGTCCTGGGTCCTGCTCCTCTCCGTTTTGCCTACCTTAGGGTCAGTTAGAGTTGTGACATATAGGAAGAGAGGCACCAGCTACATGCCACAAATAATGGCTCTTTTATCCTTTTTTTTCTTTAGGGTGGAATGTATATGTTACAGCTTGTGGACACTTACGCAGCTTCTTATTCTCTTGTCATCATTGCCATCTTTGAGCTTGTTGGAGTTTCATACATATATGGTAAGAAAAAATACTGTTGTTGGACAGCCTATGTCAAAGTAACATTTTAGCATGTGGTAAAGTAGCTAGTAAGGTTAAATTCTTAAGGAAAGGAGTAACACTTTTTTTTTTTTTTTTTAATAAAAAGCCTCAGAATTCCCTTCTTTTGAATGGAAGCATAACAGGACATCATTACTATGAGATTCCTTTAAATACATGTATTCAAAAGACTTTCATATAGTCTAATGACCTTTCCTCAGCCATAGCTTAAAGCCAATGCTTAGAGATGAGTATAAAAACAGACCAAGCATTTAGTGACACTTCTCCAGGGGCTTTTTCTCACTCCAACAGTTTTAGGGTCGGAGGCTTCCTGAGCCAGAAGCAGTAATTTGGATTTAACAACTTTTGAAGGATTTATTTTCCATGTACACATCCAGCCTTCCCACTAGCCCACCTGGCCGTAACACAGAATCAAGACTATGCAGCTACTCGGAGTGATTAATTATGCACAGTGGCAACACCAGTTATATCCATCCATGTTGATGTACATTAAATGAGGATGATCGTCAGCTAGCACAACGCAGTGCAATTACCTCGATGCTGCTGTAGCTGCGCCAGTTGATACCGGCTGGTGATTCGCTCCCAAGCTGGTCTGGTGCTTTCAGGAGGTTGGTTCTTGGAAATGTGTCGTCTCAGATGGTTGTGATAGGAAATGTGAAGATCTCCCTACATAATAGAAGATTAATTTATGGCTGGAGCGTGGTGGTGCCTCTTAAGGCGTGCCTTCAAAAGCAAAGCAAGATCTGAATCTCGGTGTTGAAGATGTCAAAGATAAGGCCGTTTCCTCTGTTGCTGTAGACAGGAATGAATTAGATATTTTGTGTCAGCTAGACATAAACAATCCCAAGACCTTCTGTTGAAGGTGTATATAATATAGCAGCATGATCTTAGGCTCTAGGCTGGCGCACTGGATCCTTAGTTCTACCTACATTGTGGGGTCCAGTCTGTAACATAAATGCGTTAAAAAATCGTACGTAATTCAAAACACGCAGAATTTGCTGCTCTTGCTTGAGAAATGAATGGTATAGACATGACCGGGGATCAGCCCTTCCTTGTTTTCTCTGATTTCACGGAAATACAGAAGTGTATTTTATCTCCACTGACATCCAATCCAGTGAGGCGGCCTGAGTGGTTGTAAGCCGAGTAAGATATGACCTGGCGAGGAAACGTTACAGAATACAATGGAAAAAGTCAAAACACTGGGAGAAAAGTTGGTTTAGACAAATCACAGTTTGGCTGATCGAAATGCTTGTTGTTTTTTACGTCCCTGAAATGTAAGTATTTTAATTAGAGTCGGTTTGGAAGTGTAATCTCTGTGAATGAAATTATATTGGTAACTCTGAACAGCTTTACATTCAACCGGTCTTCTCAAAGGTCCTGAGTGCCATGCTTTGAGATAGGTCCTGAAGCGCAGTCGAGAGATGGATTCGGGGGATTATTTAGCAGAACTCCTGGTTTGAAAAACCAATGCTGGCAAGTTTTGCCATTGCTCTGTGCTTCACTTGCCATGAAGACAGGTAAGGTTTGCCCATTCCCTCCCCCTGCTTACCACCAGGCTTAGCATTTACCCGTTCCTGTGACAACACCACCAGGTACGTGTCATCTGAGTCATTAGCATCCTGTTACCGTACTGACCAATTTCCCAGCTTTCCTAAAACCAATGCAATTCCATAAAAGAAGGTGAGTGGGAATGCCCAAGAAGAGTATAAGGGTTTGTTGGGGTTTTTTTCACCCCCCTTTCCTCCTCCTCATCTGTTTGCTGAGAGCATGCCAGAACGACGCTGGGCTGAAGCGCTAGATGTTGCCGCTCTTCCTGGCCAGCGCTACCTGCAGCATCGCCTGGTCTGTCCCCAAAAGATTGCCCCCTTGAAAGCCCTTGCCGTCAGTGTGCAAGATAAAAAAATCCTTGCTTAGAGTATTTTTCGGTTACCCCCAGACTACTTAAATCTCTAGAATTTTTGTTCTGTATGTTTTTAAAGAAGGATGAAGGTAAACAGGGAGCAAAGACTGGCTCTGTTCCTCCTCTGAACACTGTGTGGCAGAAGCACTACAGACCTGCCCTTGTGGAACAGCAATTTATTGGGCTTGTAAGCAGAATTGCTCTGGCTAGTGCCTGCTTTGCCCAACAAATCCAGTCTCCCTTCAAAAGCTAACTTTTGTGAAACACATAAACCAATACAGAAATAGTTATAGCACTGCAAAGGAAGGACTTGAGTAGAGGAAAGCTTTTTTAAAGTTACATTTTGCTTTAATGTAATCAGATTTGGGAAAGATCTGCCGATTACAAATCATTCCTTCCACGCTTTCTGTACCAACTGATTGTTAATCAACAGACTTTAGTAAGGCCTTTGATATAAACCGTTTCAAAGATTATTCCCTGGAATTAACCTTTTGCTAGACTAAAGAACTTCCAGTCTTTTACACGAAAAAGAAAGATTTACTTTGCAGTCATTATCTGCTTGACTAATATGTCACAGCTACTTCGGCTGCGTTAAAGCTGCTTTTCTAAGGACTGTTAATAGGAATGCAGCTTGTATAATTGTGATTTGCATGTTATAAATACAAGTGAAGCTGCTGCTCTTGTTATATTCCTTCAAGCAGCGCTTAAAATTGGCATAATATATCTTCAAGCTCTGACAATTGCTCTTTTACACTCCACTGACACTTTTCTCAGTATACTTGTAGTCTTCATAAGAAGCAGATTGGCACAATAGTGGCAGGTGCTTTTATGATGAAATAAATCTATCTTTAGTTCTTGTTACATGTTCTGCTTGCTGAGCTTGTTGAGATTTTTAAATTAAAAAGAGGCGCACTTGGTTATTTCCTTGCAATCACTTATTTTTCAGTAGAGTCAGTGCTACGTTATCCAGTCAAACGCTGGTTCTTATTTCACATGCTGGTATAGATGTTTATTCTCCAGTTGTTTAGATCATGATGCATGATTGGTAAGGAATAGCTTAGAGCTGCAGGTATTATTTTAATCATCAGCATAATTCCCACTGTTGCATTTTGTAACGTGAAGCTAAATTACAAAGATCCCTGTGCTTGAAAGAAATACTGTTGGAAACTGAAAATGTATGGCCTTAACTTTGTTTGTGCTCCTTCTAGATCTATTTTTTTGACAGTCTGTTGTTGGGAAGGTTCATTGTCAGAGTGAGTGGTAACTGCTGCAGTGTATTTGTAGAAAGTGTTAGTAATTTTGAACATTTTTACCTGTAGAAGAATACCGAAGGAGTTGTCTGCCTAGGTTTGCGTTCTCCTTTTTAATGGATTTTATATCTGCCACACTTATGAATACATCACCCTACTTTAAAGAGCGGAAATTGAGATATGGAATATCATGTCTTATTGTTTATTTTCCAAAGTTATTCAGCAGGCCTGACTGATCTGAGTGGGAAACCAGACACGCTAAGATTTAATGGTCATTCTGTTAACTAAAGCAGCCTTTGCATTTTTTCTGTGCAACTCGATGAACCTATTTTCAGCCTTTCACTGGGGAAGGGATGGGTACTGTGTAATCCCTGTATCTATCTACATGCATTTGGCTCCTGAACTGCTAATTATTTATAAGTGCTTTAAACTGTGAATGTCTGCTGATGATTCCAAGAAGGAACTAAATTTTTTAATTGGAGTTTCAAGCAAATCCGTGCACATGTGCATGAATATTGCACGATTATTGGAGGCAGAAGCCCCTGGTAACTCTCTAGGTGACCTCCTTTGCAGCAGCAAGCGTGGCTGAAGTAGAGAGACTCGGATGAGCGTTAAACTTTGTGGAAAGACACTTCAGCCCATCCCTTGTGCTGCTGCAACTAGTTTAAAACTAGTTTTGTTCCCACCACAGCGCGCTGCGGGGATGACCGCTGCGTGAGCATCTCCCACGTAGCTTGCTGCAGACGGTGCACTGAACTGTAATAGGCAGGTAAATAAAACGCAGGGGCGAATCTTTCGGTTGCAGCTAAGGTCGGTCTCCTTTCGTGTCCCTAACACAGCGACCCTGGGGGTTACGTTCGGTCCAGGCATACAAAGCTCTCTTACAAAATGGAGAAGCACACGATGAGTCGGACGGGTGCTGAAGTACAGTGATTCCAGGGGTAGTAAAAATTACCTGTATTTTACAGAGAAGAGGCTTTCTGTAGTCAGTGGAAAAGAGAAAAAGGAGGAGAGAAATGACAGTTACAGAAGAAAATGTGCCATCTGGGTCCCCTCGGGTTAGTTTTCTAAGCTTACAGCCATTGCAGGTTGTACTTTTCCCCTCCCCTAAATACAGTTCTTGCAATACTGAATACGTCTTGCTGAATTTCTGGATTTTTCTTCTCTATTTCTTATCACAGCTCAGGTTTTTTTTTAGCTTTTCTCTGACATGCTATCTGCCTGAACTGGCTTAATCTGTGCTCGCCCTCTGAGCTGGGCCTTTAAGGCTGCCCTAACACCATTGAGCCCTGCTGCTTTCTTAGAGGTGCATCAGACGACGCTGAATATCGAGGCATTGCTATTTTTTTAACCTGCTGGGCTGTCTCCCCTTAATTCCAGGAACAGTCAGGTGGATAGATTTAGTTCTCCTTGATATCAACAGAAAGGCTTCAGAAGTATGTGGATCAAGCCTGGGGATTATCCCTTCTTAAATTCAGCAGCTGCAGTGGCCGGCTATAAGGGCAATAAGAACACAAAGCTGTTTATTCCTTTTGTTCCAAGTATTTCCTCCCTTACTTCTCTCCAACATTTAAGCTCCGTCTCTGCCCCCACATGGTACAAGTTGCACTAAATGCTGTAGAATAACGCTTTGTAAAATTTAAATGACAGAGACGATCACCTGCCTTATTTGATAAAATTGGACAGAGGAGCTCAGCCTTGGGCCCCAGACCTCCCTCTTCTTCCCATCATTAAAGAAGCTGGAACAAAGTTCAGTTTTGTTGTTGTTACTTTTGGATAAATTACTAATAGCTGTACTGAGCGGGGGTCTTTTACCCAAACAGCTCTGCAGAGCAAGGCTGAAAAGCAGACTGGCTTTTATCAGATGGGCAATAGCAGCTCCTGGGCCAGCACAGCCTTTCCCGTCGCATGGCGTGCCCAGGGAGACGGCGGCAGAGATGGCTGAAATAGCTTTTTCCAATCTTGCCTGGTTTATGAACTCAAGTAACTTTATAGATGCGATCAGTACAATAATCTGAAGAATTAACATGTCAGTCAATCTGCTTGTTCAAACAACATCGAATATAATTTAAAATATTTACAGGTGCTCTCTAATACTTGTGAGTACTGCTTACATATCAGATGAAAAATAACAGGATATTACCAGTTTCAATGCTAAGTGACACAATCATACCGTACCCTGGTCACGCAGTGGGTATAGAGAAGCTCAGATATTATCTGTGCTGAAACAGGTATGGAAATATTAATAAGGTTCATCTTTGCGGTGAAAAATAACAAGTGTACACGTAATTGCAGCTAACCGGTACGTACTATTAATGCTTTAACCGGGAACATACTGAACACTTAATCTTGATGTAAAAGCTCAATTTTGCTTTAATCCTTGGGAAGTAAATATTTTATTAGAGTGGTTCCCACCGTAATAGTCTCATTTTTTACTGTGTGGTTAGGTTCTCCATCGAGGTTTTCTACCAACAAGTCAGAGTTTGTTTTTGTAATTAGACGCGAGGGAGGTCACGAGAGCTATGTTGCAAATTGCAGCCGGTTTCTTTCACACCTAATTGCATTTACATTTGCTCTTTACAGGATTGCAACGATTTTGCGAAGATATAGAAATGATGATTGGATTCCAGCCAAGTAAATTCTGGAGAGTCTGTTGGGCGTTTGTGACACCAACTATTTTAACAGTAAGCAAAAATTTTTTGAACAACCTCTCCAAAGAGGCTTGTTGCTGTTTCTTCATCATTCATGACGTTTCCGAACGCAGTAGTTAGCCCTCGGATGCAGGTACCTAGACACACACAAACACACACGTGTGTGTATGTGTGTGTGCACACGTGCTCTTGCATGTGTGTGTAGCAGATGAAGCAGAGCTGAAGTAGCGGTATTTTTGGCAGAGAGGGATGGTGGGTCTCCACACGCAGCTCCGGTAGTCTTCCCCTGTCTGTGCAAGAGGCTGGGATGGCATACCAGGATTTTTGATTATTGTATAAGTGTGTGTGTGGAATATATATGTGTGTACATATACACATAGAGAGGGGGAGGAAATTGCACGATCCTCCCGCCTGTTCTCAGGTTGAGCTTAAGGACAAACCATATTACTGAAGCCATAAACTAATCTGGGAGACCTGCTTTGGGAAGTGCTTACGTGGAAATCTGAGTGACAAAGTTTTTGCTGCAAAGATGGAGATATTTTTGCAAAGGTTCCTGATAATAAATAGAAATAATTTCAATTTCTAAAAAAAAAAAAAAAAAAAGAGAAAAGGGGGAAAAAAAGGGGAAAGGAGGAAGGGGAAAGAAAGGGGGAAAGAAAGGGAAAAGGAGGAAGGGGAAAGAAAGGGGAAAAGGGGAAAAGGGGGAAGAAAGGGGAAAAGGGGGAAAGAAAGAGGGAAAAGGGGGAAAGAAAGAGGGAAAAGGGGGAAAGAAAGAGGGAAAAGGGGGA
>JANZLQ010000022.1:24943302-24975353 GCA_026212715.1 Elanus axillaris | reverse complement strand
GGCTCAGGCCGGCTCGTCCCCAGCGGGGAACGGCGGCTCGGTGGGTGCCGGGGGAGGGAAAGTTTTCGGAAAGCGGCGTGGGACGCCGGAGGGACGGGACGAGGGGCTGGGGGAAGGCGCGTTATAGCGGGAGGTGGGCTGGGGGAGCGGTATTCCTGCCGCTGCCTTCTGCCGACGGGCGTTGAGCGGCCCAAGTACCGTTTCTTGGTGCTCGTAGAGGCTTTGTTCTCTGTCCCCGTGCCCCGCTCCTCCTCCTGGGCTTGGAGCTCCTCAGGGCACGTTTGTCGCTGGTGCTTGTGGCCGTTCTTCGAGGAGGTTACCCAGCGCAGTCCCCAGAAGGGCGAAGGAATCCATGTTTTAAAATTATAATTATTCTGACGGTAATTATTACCTCATCAAAAAATCTACAGAGCTGGAGAGGCGTGACATAAAAAATAGTTGGAAGAAGACAGCGCCTGTGCTTTTTGCGGTGGTCTTACCACCAGTAGCGCGCAGAGGCGTTTGAAAGGGTCGGCAGGACCCGAAACTCCACTACTTGGAATAGCGAAGCTGCTTGGAAAGTTCTTTGTGTGCAACAATTGCTGCTGAAGCTGCGAAAGAGCGAGATGCCTCTCCTAGAGCCTGCTCTTTACCGTTTGAACGATTGCACATGGGTATGTGGAAATGACTCGGTTGTGTTGAGTGGGCTTTTACTTAAAGTTCTTCCGTCCCCAAATAGCACGTTACGCGTGTCGAGGAAATTATAAATGCGCTGCGTACGTTGCATGGCTGCACGTTAGCTAGATGGAGCGTGGCACGATTGCTGGTGCTTGCGTGCAGGTGATAAAGGCGCGAGCAGAGAGGACAAGCTGTCAGAGCTAGCTGTAAGGCAGAATTAATTTCTTTTAGGGATTTCCTAGTGACATCACTCATAATTATATGGCTTAATCCTCTAATCTACTGTAGTGCCTTCAGTTCACGTTGGGCCAAATCCACCAAGTCCCGAGATGGTTTCCACTCCCGCCCGCCTGCCTGAATCGTTTGGAGTTTTGCTTGTGTAAGCCCCTGATTTAAGGGGAATGGCCCAGTTACTTCAAATAGGAATTGAAAGCAGTATCAGGCGGAATCAGGCCCAAGCTTTGCACAGCTCTCTGCTGAGAGCAGGCGGGTTGATGGTTAATTTTTACTTGGGAAAGAAACGGTATTTCCAGCTTCTTCTTCCACTGAAGAGAGGCGGCATAAAATAGTAGATGCAAGTGCGGTTGGTATGCCTGTGGTATCTTTCCGATAGACGGTGGGAGACCACAGGGGAAAAGGAGACTTGGTTATCATACTGAAGCTGCTGATTTGTTGTTTATTAATTATTAACTAGGCTTTTGAGTGCCTGATGCAGTTTGAAGACCCAGCACAGGAAAACGACTAGGTATTTAAAGCAGTGCAGGCTCTTGCTAAATAGTTGCTTTGACATTAGAAATAGTCTCTGTTTCTGAAAGCATTTCAAAAGCTGGAAGGGGGCACGCTGAAGTTGTCACACAGGATCCTTCACTGGCATAAATCGAAGCCTGTGGAGCTACAGTGATCTATACTTGTTGAGCCTGGGGTATTCAGGCTGGAATAAACAGCTTTAATAGAGCAGTGGAGCTACTGTGATTTATGGGAGTGCCTATACTTGCTAGATGTGGTTTCTCTCCTCACCCTGTTGATGTCTGTGGCAGAGCTTTCACTGACTTTAATGGGGTCAAGATTTGTCTTGCTGGACATAGTTTGTCCTTTCTGTTGAGCAAGTTTTAGTCCCTACTCGACCTCCCTTCATAGTAGGAGGACTGTGCCGATCTGAATAGATTTAACCCCTTTCAAATGAGGAACAGCATACTCTGTCCTTGGCAGGGACAGCAGGGGCTATCTTTCCTGATGGGTAAGTTCACGCAATTTACAGCGTGCTGCTTTTCTTCTGAGTGAAGATCTTAGGAGAAGTAATAAGTCCTTCTGTTTTTCTTCTAAAACAAACTTTGCTTTTATGGGGTGGTGGTTTTTTTTTTCTTCTTTTCCCCCAGAAAGGCTGCTCCCTGTATTTATATAGGTGTTTGGGTCTGGAGTTTGTAGGTTGCAGCTCTTGCACTGGAAGAGTTGCTGTAGTTTGGGAATCAATAGGTCAATAAGTTCTCTCCTGTTGATCAGAGGCAGGTACGCTGAAGGAAAGCAGTCACTGACAAATATTGGCTGTAGCAGGATGGGTACATTTCTTCAGCAGCATCCCGACTGCGTGCCAGTGCTTTGGGACCAGCAGAGCTGGCTGGCTGTGTTTTTGAGGTGGGTGTTTGTTCCCGAAGCAGAAGATGTTCTCGGTCTGTCAGCGTGCACGGTGTCGGTTGGGGTCATTCAGTGCCTGTGCACCTGGGGTGGGTGAACTAGTACTAAAAGCCCGATGATGTTGCTGATTCTCTGGGAAGTACTTACCTTTGGAGAAGTTTACCTGGGTTCATATTCTCTAATTTTAATTTTCTACAAAAAGGTACTTATCCCCACATCTTTATGAAAGCCCCGTGTATGTACTTACTCGGATATGTTGGCGTTCTTGGAGCTTCAGTTCTGCCAGATGGCTCTAGATCTTAATTTTCCTTGTAGAGTAAGGTTGCTAGAGACCTCCTAAAGCTGCTGTCTTTTCAATATCTTTTACTACTCTGCCCCTTGTGCAGCAGCAGAATCCTCTGCATTAGCACAACACGTTATTCCAACGCGTTTTAATCCTTGAGTAAAGGAAAGGAGAAAGTGCTGTGGTACAGATAATTTACGAGTCGAACACGTAACTTCTTGTTCGTTCTGTACACCTCAGTAATTTCTTAGAGCCTTTCAAAGACTCAAGCTAGAATATTTGCTGCTTAACTGATCCAGAAGCACAGTCCTGGAATAACAAATGAATCAATTTAGACCCGAACGTGAAGTCCACTCGGTGGAAATCAATCTGGATGTGCTTGACAGGTAGTGCCCTTGCTCCATGGAAGTCAGTGGGACTTTCACCATTGACTTCAGCTGTGTCAGGATTTTGTTCTTGGAGCCTGTTCCCGTTACTAATGAAGCTGGTGAAAAATTTTGTTAGGAAGGTGCTTGGATCCCACACGAGATATTTGACCTATGCCTCTGGCACAGATCTCATGCCACACTTGCTGCTATGTTGAGAGAGGCACCGCTGTCAGGCTGGCCTCTTCCCGTCCCTAGAAAAAAGGAGGTACGTGTAAGGAACTTGGTGTGCCGTAACCATCAAGTTGCCCCGAACTTTTGAATGTCGCAACTTGAAGCTGCTTGAGTGTGTGTCTTTCTCGATCCCATCAGGTCCCTACCAGTTCAAGGAATGCCCAGTCTTTTCCTGGGCATGAGCCATTTCTAAATTTTCGGTTTAGATTTGTGCTTCTCCAGTAGGTGCTCCTGAAGACCAGAAGGTGCTACTGCTGGTTTAGGTGAATGGATGTCTGCTGTTTGTAGGTAGGCTTTGGCACGCTTCACAGGCACCGGCTGTGCTGAAATGCAGAGGTGCGCTTCCGAAGCAGTACCGAACAGTTTTGGGAGTCAGCCAGGGCTCTTGGATTACCCCGTGGCATTCTTTGCCTTGCTACCATATCTCCTCCAGGGTCATTTTGTCCAGTTGGAAAATGATTAGACGATGAGCTGTGGGGCCAGGTCGGTTAGTTGCAGGTAGGTATGAAATGTGAGAGCAATCTTCAGTCCTCGCGTCTCCCTGGAAATAGCGTGGCCAAAAGATGAATGCTGCATATCTCTTTCATCTCTTTGCATACGTGGTTATGCTTTCGGTTGTTCATTACTTTAGCCTTATGAAGCGACTGGATTAATGTATCAGTTTTAGAACGTTTTAACTTGTGTGTAGTAAGACCTGTGGAAATAGTTTAATTGAAAGAATTGGAAAAGAATATCTTCTCTTTCCTGCTGCAGTTACTGTCTTATAAGTAATTACAGTATACAGTGTGTGTGTGTGTTGAGTGTGAAAGTACTAGAAATGCCCTCACTAGATATTCTTCTCCATTCTTTTCATTACCTGATTTGAAATAAAAATTGATCTAACTCACTCTCTCCCCCTCCCCCGCCCCCAACAGCTGTAGGATTTGGAATGGATCCTGACTTACAAATTGATATCATCACAGAACTGGATCTTGTGAATACAACCCTTGGGGTAACGCAAGTGTCGGGACTACACAATGCCAGCAAAGCATTTTTATTCCAAGGTAAGACAAACATCCTCAGTTCTATTGTCTCACTTCTCTCTGCGTGAGCTCAAAAGAGCTTTGATGCCCGATTCCCTGTAATGATGGTCTTACTTAACCGTTGCTTTCTTTTATTTTTATTTTTTTGGAAATAGTCCTTGTTTCTTTCCTGAAATACAGATGGCGCTTTTTTTTTTTTTTTTTTTTTTTTTTTTTACTGTGCTGTCAGGTAGTTGAGGTCAGAGATCTTTAGGGAGGTATTTTTTGGTAGTTTTTCAATATTCTCCAATATTTATTTCTAACTAAATATGTCAAAGCGGTTCCAAGGCACGGACTCTGTTGTACTCTTGCGTGCTTTCTTTCTGTGATTGTACATGCAGAGACACACAGAGCTGAAGCTCTCTAACTATGAGAAAGCATTTAATGTGTTGACACTGATTAGTAACAGGTAGCGAGTCTCTCATCAACTTTGTGGAAAATGTTAAAGTGAGAAAATGAAACCGCGTTGTATTTAACTGTCCAAGCTGAGTACCAGGTGCAGGATAAATCACTTTGTGTTTTTTTTTTTTTCATTCAGTATTCTAAGATAATGCTGGTGGTGTGTTTTATAATGGTGGTGGTGCGGTTTTTTTATTTGTAGCGAGTGAAATTCTGAGTGAATTAGTAAGTATTTGTGGTGAGTGAAATTGTGGATGAATTAACAAGTTTTACCACGGACTTAAAAGTAAGGTCCAGATTAAGAGACAACGTCCCGTGGCGTGGAAGCACTGAGTTGCTACAACATGCTTATTAGGCCAGAAAGACATTGATATCAGTTGAGATTAACGTGCACATTAAAGCACAGCTGGGAACATTTTTATTGTGGAGACTTCCTATGCTTGATTCTTCTTTGCTGCGCTTTACTCTGTGTTGAAGTGTGCATGTTAGAGGCTCACTTCTGGATATCTCTCCTCTGTAGCTGTTTTTAGAGGCAAACGATTATGATCTCACTTAGCTTTAGTTCTGGATCTGCAGTGCTAACTGACTTTATTGCAAGTAATAAAAGAAGCACGTCTTATAATCTTAGTTCATTCTTTACCTGGCCAAGGCCAGTTTTAGGAGCCAAAGCAGAGAAGACCTTCTCAGAATTTGTTAGTCATATTTCCAATCCTGTGTGGTACGAGTAGCTTAATTTTCACGGATTCCCAGATTAATGTCCGGAAGAAGAGCATTAATATGCTCATTGTCACAGTTTAACCCCAGCCATAACTAAGCACCAAGCCGCCGCTCACTCACTCCTCCCCACTCCTAGCGGAATGGGGAGGAGAATTGGGGGGGGAAGTAACATTTGTGGGTTGAGAGAAGAACAGTTTAATAACTAAAAGAAAATAGTAATTATACAAATATAATAACAATAATCGTAATGAAAAGGAATATTAAAAAAAAAAAGGAAAAAACAAAACCCAAGAAAAGACAACAAGTGATGCACAATGCACTCCCTCACCACCCGCTGCTGGATGCCCCAGCAGCGATCCGCCCCTCCCGGCCAACTCCCCCCGGTTTATATACTGGGCATGATGTCCTGTGGTATGGAATATCCCTTTGGCTCGTTCGGGTCAGCTGTTCTGGCCGTGCTCCCTCCCAGCTTCCCGTGCACCCGCTTGCTGCCAGATCATGGGCAACCGAAAAATCCTTGACTTGGGATAAGCGCTACTTAGCAGCAACTAAAACGCCGGTGTGTCACCGACGTTATTCTCGCACTAAATCCAAAAGCACTGTAGCAGCTACTAGGAAGAAAATTAACTCCAGCCCAGCTGAAACCAGGACATGAATTTAAAGATATCTATTGTTCTCTTCCGATACCCTGACTCCAGGTTTGTGTATTATGGACCAACCATATTAAAGCACAGTCATTCTCTAAGGACTGCGTTGGCCTAACTGACTTAAAATATTTTAGTATTTCCAATTGCTATTCCATGCAGCTAATCGTAACCACACTGACAAACTCTCATGGTGAGTTTTCACAGACTGGTGGTCAGAGCTGCAGGGAAGAAGACCGAGATGTGTTTTTCAGGACAGCGATTGAAACCATTGATACTGAAAGTAGCTTTGAAAGGCTAATGGTGAAGATGTTAGGGATATTCAGTTCTTTTTGCCTTGGAGGAC
Organism: Elanus axillaris; assembly: GCA_026212715.1. Taxonomy (NCBI): domain Eukaryota; kingdom Metazoa; phylum Chordata; class Aves; order Accipitriformes; family Accipitridae; genus Elanus; species Elanus axillaris. The sequence goes on along the minus strand of JANZLQ010000022.1, from coordinate 24,969,015 downwards.
CTCACCTGTAGTTTACAAACTTAGAGACGACTAGTGTAAAAAAAGGCAGAGCTTGTAAAATTCACTTGAGCAGATAAATTGGAGGATAGATGCTCATGGAAAGCAATGAACAGAAATTCCCTGTGCAAAGTGAATAAACAATTTGAAGTCTGTAGTTAGGTAAATAAAACTTTTTTAAATTCCCGCAATGGAAATTGTTCTTGCTAATGCACAAAGAAATAGCTGTGTGCTTGGATATCACCTCTAGTATAAAAGTTCTTGGGAGATGGCTTGGGAAAATTTCTCTCTTCAGTTAAGCTCGTGAGCCCTTGGGCTGGGAGAAGGCTTGAAGACCTTTGGCCTATTACTCCATCCTGAGAGAGGTCTGTCTGCGAGGGGTTTTCTGCTGCTGCTGTCAGATGGGATGGAAGTCCGAGGCCACCCCGTTGGCTGCTTCCCTTCTTGTTCGTATCTGTTATTTGTTAAATGTCAGGAGTATGTCGGCAGCTGTACGAATTCCCTTCTACTAACAGAGGTGACTTTACAACTACCGTTTGGCTGTGTGCCACGTGCTTTGGCTGGAACCAGGAGATACTTAATTTTGCTTTTTATCTTGCCATACAGTAAAACCGATATAGAATGCAGGGCAACGTATGGGCAGCTGCTATGTCTAAGTTTTTGCACAGATTCACAAAAAACCCCAGCCAACGTGACACTCCCAGAGGAGAGAAAAGACTGGAAGTTAGTACTCGGTTTCAAAATTACTGTACCCTCTTGGACCAGCTGTTCCAGTTGCCAAGATGCAGTCCTTTCAGCAAAGCTTGGTTTTGATTAGTTCTTACCGTATGTGAGTAGTTACCGCATGCTGTGCTGCGCTGCTCCGGTGCTGTCTCTGGGGCTCTGGGCAGGGCAGGATCTGCTTCACCTGGCAGGCTGATTGCTGAACGTGGAGCCACGTTAGAAGACCTCTTCACTCGTAGGCTTTCACCGCTGGGGATTTCCTAGTTTGGGAAGCGAGAAGAGTTTGTGAGCGTGTTCTTTGGCGTGCGTTTTTCGTAGCGACAGTTTTGCCCGCTGCCTTTGGCAGTGTCCTTACAGCAATGTAACAGGGCTCTGGGCTTCCACAAAGGTTCCCCGTGGATCATTTTCTGTCTTGTAAGACGTGTTTCCTAAAATGGCTTTACTAGAGCTGTTCAAAGTGAGAGTGTTCCTATGTGTGTCATTGGAAGTCTACATCTTTGAGGTAGAGAAATGGTAATTTTTCCCCAACCCGGACAGCTCTCTGTAGAGCTGTAGTGAAAATATGGATGCGTTCTCCTAAGCAAGATTCTTTTTCTGTGAATTAAACTCTTTGAAACGGAAAGCCTTGTAAGTTTGAGCATTCCTTCCATCGCATTTAGAGGCAAAAAGAAGAAATGAACAAGGGGGGTGATGGGAAGACGTGCACGAAAGAAAGAGAAACTATTATTTTTAATTAGCTTTTTGATCAGTGGTGTTAGCTCTCTTACACTAAGTGACAGGCTGTTTGTTACAAAGTTTCTGGGGAGTGATGTCATGATTTGATTTTATCCTAGCCAAAATGTAGAAAGACTCTTTTCCCTGGAGACATGGTGATTTCAGTTCAAGACAACCTCAGTGAAACCACTGGACTATTCTCATTTTTAGAATATTGGTAGTAACAGCTGAAACTCCGATTTTCGTGTGAAGCAGCTTTACAGGCAAAGAAATTCAGGTCTGTTGCAAATTGTGACAGTGTGATAGAACCAAAGTGGCGGTTGAGAGATATGGGTTGCCTTTGGGCAAGCAAATCTGTTCCAAATTCAGAGAAACATAGAAACCCATACTTAAGTGTAGTCGTCTGAGTGGCCCTGTTGGGCATGGACTTTGATCATTAGAGTATTTCAGCTGGGTTTTTGATTGATCAGTTCCATTATTGGTGTGTTTCAGTTCCGTTCTCTGTGAAATGGGGAAGAGGGAATCCAAAAAGCAGTGCAAGTGCTGACAGTGTGAATTAGATGAAATGCAGATATGTAGCTCATAATTGCAATTCTGCAAGCAGTTTGACTCTCGAGATCCCTAATGTTATGGTGTCTTAATTAGTTATCTTTTATTTATATGAACAAGAGTGTGGAAAAAAGTCTCTGTGTCCAGATGGGTTGTTCTAGCATGAAGGGACTAAGGAGGGAGAGTGGAGATGCTTGACTAGAATGCTCCTGGGGAACGGGGCACCCAAGATCCTGGTGTCTGATACCACATTTCCTCACCTCTGACCAGGAGTCCAAAGAAATCGGGGAAACAGTTCTGGGGGTGGGTGGGAAATCTACCTGAAAGAAACGTAATTGAAAATATTAATCTTCCACCTAATGCATTACAATAACATCTTACAAATGTTGAGTGGAAGACGTCTGTAAATAATATCTTACAAACTTGACAGAATGATACTGAAATTCCTAGAAGAGGATTGTAGTATAAATTTTAGTACATTAAGAAATGCTGAGCCGTGGCTTACTTAGTTGGGGCTCAGTCCTGTGTTTCAGATGGCAGGGAAGCAGGTCTTGCAGGTCTTGTTTTGACACTGTAGGTGGAAACCTCAGCAGGATTTTGAGTTCAGTGGCAGAGAAAAGCTCTTGTTATAAATAAGGCAACAGGAGGTGCTTAACTGGTCGTCCTGTTTCTAGGCAGACTGAGCCCAATTTTTAGCCTAGCTGTTACACGATGTGATTACTTTAACCAGTCTGACTTCTGTTCTGTGCTCAGTTCTCGTTGGGGAAGTAAAATTTTATTCCTTTTACAACCTGTCAGCTATGCCCATTTCTTTTTAATTCTTCTTCTCTCAACATCTCTTTTGAGCTAACAGAGGCTTAAAGCCTTTGCTTATAAAGCAGCTCCCCCAAGATGTTTATTAAGGCTTTGCTGTTTCCTTTCCTAGCAATCTGGCAGTATTTTTCAACTTACTCTTTAAATTAGTAATGGTCTTTTTACTATGTATACTACGTATAGCACCCAGTAAAATAAACCACCACGTACTGTTAAAAGTCTAGCTATATGTAGTCCTTTCTTCCTTGACCATTTTTTTACTTTTATTAAACAACCACTGGATTTATAAGAGAAACACCTGGCCCGCACCGCTTGCAGCGCAGAGTTCAGTCGTGCTCCTTCTTCCCACTTTGTAATTGTGACTGCCAAGTTGTCTTCTGTACAGTCGTGGCTCCGACAGGAAAGGTGAAAGAATAACAAGTATCTTAAAGCACAGAGAAAGGCAATAGTTTCGTGAGAAAAGAGGGAATCTCACTGAGTTCCTGAAACGAAAGAGTTGTCTCCTGCTTCAGGCCGAAAGAGAGAGTGAAGCTGCAGTCCCAAGGCGGGTAGAGGTGCCTCCCAGCAGACTCGCTGGAGCTTCCAGATGCGGTACAACCCTCCCTGTCGCTGTTTCCTCTCAGTGTGTTATGGGTCTTGATTTTTTTTTTTTTCAAGACCTTCCTCCTTGACTTGGTAATTCCTTGCTTAGAGAGTAGAGGTGTTTCCAGATCCCACTTGTGGAGTCTGAGTCCTAAAAGTCAGCTTTTGCGGTGCCAAAGTTGAAGGGCTTTGATCGCTAGCCAGCTTTGTTACACTTTGAGATTGGTGGATAAGGAAAAGTGCAGAAGGTGATCTTGTGGTCAGGAGTGCGCACATACCCTTTCTATCGGGAACTTTAGCTCTGCTGCTGCTAGGACGGTCTTCGGGATACACTTGTTACGCCCTGGCTGTGTGTGGGGCAGTAGCTCAGCGCTGAGGTGTGCCCAGTAAATTCAAAGGCTGGGTGAGTAGGCTGCTGCCATCGTTCATCCGTGTGTGAACGTCTTCTCACCTGAGTCTCAGTGACCTGTGTGCTATGGCTAAGATTTTAATCCCCTTCAAGTGTTAAAGCTCAGTTATGCCAGCATAACTTGCAAGGTGTGGGAGCTGCAGAGCCCGGAGAAGAGCCAGGGACTGGATGAGGGGAAGCAGATAATGGCTCCAAGATGAAACTTGCAATTACTCTTCCTGGGGTGGACAGCGGGGAGGTCTGCAGTGGGTAGGAGAGATAAACTTTAATTTTGGAGTTCAGGGTGTCGGTCCCTCTTTACATGAGATAATTCAATGAGAGTCGTCGTTTTCTGTGTGATCTCTCCCGGTATGTTTATAGCAAATAGTAAGTATAAGCAGTATCGTTTTTACAGAGCAGAAATCCTACAGTAGCAGAAAAATTAGGACAGCACGACATGGGTGGCTGGAAAAAATTGTGCTGCCTTCAGCTGTTGTAAAAGAGAGAGGCTCTAGTACCTTCTCCATGCCCGCTGATATCTGAATATCCTGTCTTGCTGGCATGCGGGGAGGTTCTGGGGCAGCAGTGATGGAGACTCTCTGGGTGCACCTCCCCAAGCTGTCGGTGTCCCGCTCCTCCATGCGCTTAGGCGCAGTTGGCAAAGCAGACAACCACCCTTGTGCTGTTGGAAAGGAAAAGAACATATATATATATATTTTTTTTTTTCTTTTTTTCTTTAAACCAGGGATTGCCTGCCGCCCACCTGGGCTCGCAGCCGAGTGCCTGCACGGCCGCTCGCTGCGTCCCTCCAGCTGGATGAGTTTTTTTGCCTTTTGAAAATAGGCTTTCGCTGAGGTGCCGGCAGGCGGGAGGAAGGGCTGGGCTGTGCCCTGAGGTGGGCCGGTTGGAACCAGCTGGAACCGGCCTGGGGCAGTTCCCGCCTCCCCTCACAGAGCCGCCCTGCACCTCACCACACGCTACAGGTATACCTTCATGGAAACTCCACAGGGTCCTTGAACTTGTGAACTTTTTTTTTTTTTTTTTTTAAAAGGGAAGAGTGAGGTTTTTTCCCCGGTTACGTGCCCTGTCATGCAGGTCTGTGCTGGTTTCCACAGGGGCAGGGTGAATTTGGGGTTTTACCCCACCCATGTGCCTGTTCCGGATTCGTGGGACCTCAGGAGGGGAGAGGCAGCTGCTGCCAAATAAAAACCCTGTGTATGCGTAAGCAAAAATAGCATCTACTTGGTGGGGACCAGGCCAGTACGTGTCTGCCCCTGTGACGGAGGTTGATGGGGAGGTGAGAAATAGGGCCCAGCCCAGCCCTCGGGAGAGCGGGATCCTCGCCCGTCCTCCACACTCATCCCTTGGGATCGTCCCCCTGCTTTTAGGAGCTCCGGCCTGGCCCTTAGGAGCTGTGGCAGCTGCCCGCCATCCCGGAGACTTGCTGAAGAGTTCCCTCACTGCTTTCAGCCCTTTGCCAAAGCTGCTTTTGAAAGCACTGCTAGAATAGGAGTTAAAATAAGATATAGCGACAGCTGGGCTGGCTGCACCCAAGAGGATGGAGGAAAGTGTGACTTCTCTGACGGGGACGGTTTCTGTGCTTGTGTCCATCAGCAGGATGGAGAGCAAGGTCTTGATCTCTTTTGGGGATTTCTGGTGCTTCTCCTGCTTTCCCCCTTTCCTTCCCAGACCTCTCTGAAAGCTGGAGAAGAGAGGGAAATAAAGCAAGGGGGCAAGGACTGGGTGTAGAAAGTGACAATAATATAGTTGGGGTCAGTGGGCTCCCCTGACAGGATGAGATTAACTGTGACAGGCAGGGCAAAGAAACAGGGCCTCGGGTGGAGGGGAGAGAAGAGAACCGGCTGTGGTGGGGAGCTGGAGGCCGAGAAGGGAGCGGGTGATGGCCCGGCAGAGAAGCCGGGATGAAGACTGTACAAGGACTCAGGCTGGAGGGGGAGGGAGCGAGGTGCAGGGATGAAGAGGACGGTAAGGGGAGCCGTGGAGAGTGGTTGGGAGAAGCAGCCTGGAGAGAGAGGCAAGGAGCTAGGGCCTCAACGGGAAACCGAGGGCTGCAGTCTTAGCCGAGGGGGGTAGGACAGGGTAAAGGTTTGCTTACGGTACGTTTGCATATGGTACGTGTTTGCATTAGGGCAGCATAACAGGGAAAAGCACTGAAAGTTCAGATGTGGTAGTGCTGTGAAGTATCTGTGATGTGTGCTAATTTTTAACAAATGTTTTTGCAGGATACAACTTGGATAATGGGGTTGTTTTTATTAGTTGTTTTTATTAGAACCTTAATTCTTCTGTGCTTTGGTTGTTCACCTGTAAAGTTGAGGTACCAATGCCCTTTCCTGTAACAACAGCGGTGTGAAAAGAATTCATTAATATTTGTAGAGGTCTTGGATACCGTGCTGGAATAATTAACTTGGTCATGGTCTGTTCTGTTTTCAGAGAAGGATTTGAATACGGTAGATTTACTGTTCAAGGTGAGCCTTGAACAATAAAAATCAAGCAAAACTTCAGATCCTTGTTTGTTAAACAAATAGGTATTGCTCTTTATTCGTTACTTCGTGGGCTGACTGAGACAGGGGCCTTCTGGAAAGCTGGTGTGCGATCCTGTAATTAAGAACCCGTGTTGGAATGTGCATCCCTGGAGGGCTGAGCAAGGTTTGCCTCTGAGACTTTAACCCTAACATCTGTCTAACTTCTCATTTATATTTGTTTTTTAAATATAGCTGATGTTTTAATGTGTTTTGTATACACAATGCAATTTTTTTTTTTTTGCCATGAAATCATTAGGCTAAGTGGTTTTTTCCTTTGCAAAACTGACCATTTTCAGAAGAGAGGAATGATCTGGAGTTGGAATACAATGAGCTAGGAGGGGATGAGTGAGATGAATCATCTTCAATGGAGGAAATTAAAGATCACTTGGGACATAATTATTGAACGATGCTTTGGGGCTTTGAAGATACATAAACTACTGTTAACTTTGTCAGTTTCCAGAATTAGTTTTTAAAATACTCATATATACCTATCCAATGTTGGCTGTTTCCACTCCTGTTTGATGTTTGAATTACGTTAGAAACCCGTCTAGGAGTAAAATTTATCCAGCATATTGATATGAAGGTATAACTTGTAAATCCTCACGGAGTTTCTTGTTCCATATCCTCTTGTTTCCAACACGCCTGCCTCTCCTCCCCTGAGTAAGTGTAGACTAAAATAGAAACCTAGTCACATTAAATGACAGTTAACCAATTTCTACTTTTTTTTTTTTTTTTTATCCCGAATGTTGTCATGCTGCCTTCTGTTACTTGACACTTTTTGGGTTTCCCATCCTGTCTGTAATGATTAGGAAAGAATTCTGAGCACATATTACCTCTGTCCTTGGCAGTTATTTTTGCTTTCCTGGGAGACAATAATTGTGCTGCTTGTCTGTCTTCATTGCCACGGTGGTAAGTACAGAGGGGAAGTGGGATAAGCACTTCAGTATTTCTGTGGTATACTAAAAGCCTTGAATGCTTCTGGCAACCTGTTGGCAAAGTCCTGTAATGAAGATAAGCAGAAAGGAAACAAAAGGTCTCTGCTCTTCAGTGGGCAGAGAGTGGGATGCAGAAATTAGTTTCTGATACCGCTATTAAGTGTTGCGTGCTCCCACACTACGTGAGCATCTAGGCCCTTACAATGAAAGCAGATCCATTTAGATAAAAGTAAGAAAAAACTGTTTGAGTGTCTCGTATCTTCATCAGAACAGAAATACGACAAAAATTGTCTTTTTCCTGCAAAGGATTTTTTAGCAAGCTGATACTGTTAAGACATAGCATACTGCAAGTCATCAGGTTTTAACTACTGGTTTTAGTAAATGAGTATTAAACTGGAGTAAGAATATTGTTCTATAATTTGTTCCTTGTGAAACAGGCCCGTGCGCTAGTCAGAGCCCTGGGAAGTTGAGATGAAGCCCAGTCGAGTCCCTGCACAGCGCTGAGTATCCCTGGGTGGAGAATCCTGCCCAAGGTCAGGGAAGTCCCTGCACCTGATACTGCAGGTCCAGGCACTGGACAGCTGCTGGGGTAAAAGGGAGCAGAATTGGAGGGTTACTTGGGGAGTTAAAACTGCTTGAAATGCAGAGGGAGGGAAAAGCAAGGCTGAAGAATTGGGTTCTCGCTGTAGATGGTGAAACAAAGTGGTTCATTATGGTTGATTTTGACTCCAAGAGGCATCTCTTAATTTTTAAAGCAATTTTAGTAGAAATATGTTAATATCCATTTGATAAGAATATTTACGCTCGTCCTGCTTGATTAAATTACTTCTAAACAGAGCTACATATTTTGCCTAAAAAGAATGGTGTTATTTGAAATTACTATCACGTGAATTTAAACACATAAAATGATCTTTTAGATTTTTTTTTTTTTAAAGATTTTGTACCTTTAAAAAGTACACAAAGGCAGATATAATCAGACCTAATACAAGAGCCAGGCATGGACCATTTCCTGTGGTGAAAAACCCTGCTGTCTTGAACTACCTATCAGGAATAAAGATTAGATGCTACTTGAGGCCTCAACCTACTTCTTCTATGCCAAATTCTAGATTAATCTTGCCACCTGCAGTGTGGATGTATAAATGACACGAGGGGGACATTTTTTCTCTTAGTTTTCATTTTTGCTACATAAATGGTGTGAAGTAATCATGTCATACTGTGTTGGTTTATGGCCTTATTATTATGGGATTGCCTTGCCGTTGTGGCCTATTCAATGATACAAAATACAGAACAGTAGATTATTATTACTTTTTTAATAGAATGGACAAAAAAATTGGTTTTGGCACCTGATGTCCACTAAAACATTAATTTAAATCCTTAGCTATGTAGGTTGTGTATCTGCTAAAAGAGCAAAGTTGGTTCTGTAATTCTGACAGCCAGGATCTGTGACTCGGTATTTTGGAGCGATAACTACTGTAGGTGAGCGCTGATGTTTTGGCTTCCTAAAATCTCTCTTACAGTCTTTCTGTCCCTGCATCCTCCCTCCTTGTGTGATAACATTTCTCACATAGTTACAGCTGAGTTTCCCATTGGTCCTCTGTGCTATAAATAGGAAAATAATAATAATACAGGATCAGTGCAGCCGCATGGATTATTTTACTGAGTCTGTCCTCCCCTTGCACACACGGGCGACTCCTCCCTCTGAAGCTGAGAGTTTTCCATTTGGCATCAGTGGGAACCGACACCTCCTACAGCGGACGAGTTTGGGTTGTAAAGCTTAGTTCTGTGTTGTGTCCTCCCTTCTTTTCTTTTTCTTTTTTTTTTTTTTTTACTTCTCATTTTTTTATCTTTTGTAAACTGGAAGGTAGCAAAGATGCTCTGAGAGCACAGCACGTCTAAAACTGGATCTTGGAGGTTAAATACTCATTGCTTCTATGATGAAAGACTATCTACGGTTGGCATTCAGACCTGCCTCTGCTCCTCTCTCTCCACTTTGGCTCATTGTGTATAACAATGTTGAAATTTTAAAGCCTCTTCATGGGGACTGGGGAAAATAACAAAGCCAAGATGTGTGGGAGGAGAGCGGAGTTTGTGTGTGTGTGTGTGTGTGTGTCATGATTTTTCTTGGTCTGTGGAGGTCTCTATGGATGTTCATCATGCTGTTTGGAAAATTAAGCAGCATGGCCTTAAAACATGATATTTGTAGAATAATTTGGTAAATGCCAATGATTTGGAAACCACGCGTACTGCATTTTAGCACAAGCCTTCCCTTAAAGGGTATCTACTGACAAGTTGTGGTAGGAGGACTCTGTGCAGTATTAGTTACAGTAATCTTATTAGGGAAATGGTGGAAGTTGTTTAGGTTGACTTCATCGTAATTAATGATGAGGTCGGAAGAAAATCAAGTTTCTTTTTTATAATAGTATTGCCCACACATTTAGAAGTCGTGGTCCGCTGTGTTAGCCTTTTGTTCTCTGATGCTGGCAGTGCTTTTAATGTTTTTTGATGTCTTGCGAGTACCAGCTTTCAGATGGGATATTCTGCCTTTCTAGCTTTGTGCTATCCTAATTGTTTCAAAATGTAGTCATTAAAAAAAAAAAAGTAAACATTATTGCTGGTGTTATTGCTAACGGCAAGAAATGTGAAAAAGAGGGACACATGTGGCATTCTATTTAAATAAAAGCTTATTTTCAGAAACAAAGGCTTATGGAGCAAAAGGGAGCTCTTAGTACCCCAAGCACGTTTGCTGTTATGGATGAACCCACAGCAATGGATGCTATCAAAGTTGTCATATTTTATTCATGAGTTGTGGCATGCTTGGGTGAAATAAGAAAAGCAATGCTCCAAATCATAATTATGGTGTAAAAAGATAAAACAGTTATTATTGTGACATTTTTTGAAAATTCTTAAATCTCTCAAATGATTTGTATAAAACTTGAGGAGAATGACTAAGTATGTTAGCTGTATTTAGGATTCTTTGTTGGGGGTGTGTGGAGCACTTCACAAATAGAATTTATACATATTTGGGGAGAATATATAAATGCATGCTTATGTGTGTTCCGAGAAACAAAGAGAACTAGAATATTGCATATGAACGTAAAGAGGCTGACAGCAGAAATTATACTTCAGTAGAGAAGGGCCTTGACAAATGCATTATGCTTCATGCTATTATCATGCAGTTAATAAATAAAACAGACACACACCCAGGATTTAATTTGCTTTAGCAATAACATGGGAGTGATTTTTTTTTCTGAGGGAAAGAAAAAGGAAGGAAGAATTAGTTCATGAAACGCATTTGTTTAACGCTTGTACAAATTGTATACAGAGAATAAAGAAAAAACCATAAGATTTTAGTAATAAATGAGCTAAATGCTTTAAAAGTGATTAAAAAACCTATTTAGAGTGTCAAGTCATTGGGAGTTTTTGAACCAAGAGAACACTTCAGCATATGCTTGCTTTGAACTTTACAGATAATTTCATTGCCTTCAGTTGGTTTATTCATGTGATAAAAGGCTTTACTGGACTGGAAATTAAAACCATCGTGTAGGTGTAGCCAAGTCTGTTAGCTGCCATGAGTTAGCATCAGGCATTGTAACCTTCCTCTGCAAGTGGAGAAACCGAGTCAGAGGTTTCTGTTTTGCTGAAACTTCCCCGTCAATGAACTGTTTAAAACTGGTATTTTGATTTACACTTGTAAGAATGCGGGTTTTCACCAGAAAGGCAAATTCTGACTTCTGTGTGATCTTGCTGAAGTAAGACTGGGATTTCCAACAGAGTCAAAGTAATTTAGGCATTCAGCTTCTCTCCTGCTTCAGTGGGATCTAGTACTTAAAGTTTCTTTGAAAATCCAGGTTATGGGTTACTTTTTGACTCGTTCTGTCATTTTCGTGTTAAACTTAGGAATCCTAAAGCAGTTCACAAGTACTTAGTATTACTGTTTATTTTTACTACTGTTGCCATAAAGTGTAAGCGGCATTTATTATTTCCTGTAAGAAGGAATAGTGCTAAATGCAAAATCAGAATTATGGCATAGTGCTTACAAATACAAATGGATCGATCTCTCTGCATGGTCTGTTGAAGAAACTTAAATTTTGTTTCTAGATCACAAACACACTAAAGGTTATAGTGGGAGGAAATAAGTCCAAACTACAATTAGCAGTTACTTGCAAAACTTGGCTTCTATATCTGAGTTTTTTTGGTTCTAGATGTTCCTTGTCTTCTGGTACCATCTTAAGTTTCTTTTAAACAAATGCAGCTCAAGAACATGTTTTTTCAAGTTCAATATACGTTATCATTTTTAAAAAGTAATTTCAAATTCTTTGGGTCTGTGACTTCGAGCGTACCTGAAAACGTTTTGTAGAAGGGCAGGAAAAAATTGCTTAGCTTGCTTTTGCATGAAGCCAGAACACAAACTGTATTTCTGGGTGGCTCATTATTTTGTGTGACATTAGCATTTAATACACTCTTAAAATAGATCCCTGAAGTGGACAGTGCGCCTGCAAAACGGGCAGCGTGTCGGTAATGATTCTTTTCTTTTTCCCGATGTTGCGTACATTGTCACTGGCTCTCTTCAAACATGACAGTGTTACTACCATAGTCCCTGCTCTTTCTGTTAAAACATTGTTGTTATTTTCCAAATTTGTAAATAGCAATCTTTATAGTCTTTATGTGATACCTTGTCTAATAAAGACAAACAGCGGAAAAGATGTTATAATCAGTGACTCCTGAACTAATTAACTAACAACACATGTAATTTGATTAACTCACATGATTTAAGAGTAGATTATGTGCTTTTAGTGGTGGCGTAACTTCTGGAGCATTTCTACCAAGCATTTAATTTAAGGGATCAAGCATTTGTCAACAGTCTTGTTTTCGGCACAAGTCCCTTGAGGAAACAACAGAGCCTACTTGAGAAGGCAAGCCTTGGCTCAGTAGCCACTTAAAATATTTGAAACGAGTTAAAATAGCTGCCTTGCGTAACAGAGTGAGTAACAGCCTCAGCAAGGCGATCACCGTTGTTCTCAGCAAGCAAAGCCGTTTGGTTTACTCAATTTTTCCGATTTTGCTCCATAATGGACGAATGGTTTGAAGGTGGCATCAGTTGCTGCGCTCTGCGTGTGCCCAGGCCTGCCGCTCATCTTTCTGCTGCCGGAGAGATGACTCCAGTGCTTTTTTCCTCTGGCATTCTGTCCATTTGGGTGGAAGAGACAAGGGCGGGCCCTGGAGATACAAAACCCACATGCAGCGAAAGAGGGGCAGTTTCTCAATGTAGGCTTTGCTGCAGTTTTACGCCACTGTGCTTTCCCTGTCACCGAGGGCACATTTTGCTCGCTGGGGCTTGGGAAGTGTAGGTGGCCGCCTTCTGTCTTGGCATGTGTTCCATTTCCAAGTCTTGTGCAGTATCTGCTGCTCTGTTTGTTCCAGAGTACTCGATTTCCATTTGGTTCAGTTTGAAATGCTGATAAAGCAAACAAAGGACTTTAGACTCCCAACAACAACTTAATTAACATGAGTGTGGTCATTCTAGCTAGTGCTCAAGTCAGGCCAATTTTCAAGAAGTGAAGAGTCTGCCATTAACCCACTAAATCAACTAAATTATTGGTTGGGGAGAAACTGTGATTTGCTAAGTAGTCTCTGTTTGATTTCTTTAGGGACTCAAAATTCTGCTGTCCCTGGCATCTGGAGTTTTAGGATTGGGTTTGCAAGAGCTTCTTGAAAGGAATGAAATATATATACAATTTTAAATGCTAGATTAATTTTGTTAGGAGAGACCTAGTTGTAAACTAGTTTACAAACATGTATATCAAAGTGACAGCAATATATGAACATGTATTGCCAGGGTAGTTTTGCATCATACAAAAGGAGAGTTTACATTGAATTACACTATTTTTCCACCTTCTCTAGCAGAACTGCTTTTGCTCTATAGTCATGGGAACTTACCTTTGTAACATTAGCTATTCACCCTGGTAATTGCTCTATCCTCTAATTTAATGAAAACCCATTAAACCGAAACAATAATTAAAATGAGACATCATCTCTGTAGGAGGTTTGCATATTAAAATCACCGAGCATTTCACTGCAGACGGATCTTATTCTTGAGAAACGGTGTTTGAAGCAACACGTAAAAAGTGATTTATAATGAATAATCGTCATTTAGAAAGCTGTGCTGTTGAACATGATTTCCTACTGTTTGTTACTGACTCGGAGAGGAGCTAGCAAGGCAAAAGCATTTACAATGCCTTTTTGTACCGGTGAGCATACCTAGAAGCAGAGATGTGCTTCTGAGAAAACATCGTGCCCTCTTTGGTACTCCCCGGTAGCACAGTTTTTAAGAGAAGGGCGAGGTGTTTTCCCCCCTCTCTCTGGGTTTCTGGCCCGTACAACTGGCGGTGCTGGTCCCCACTGTTCTGGTGCAGGGGGGCACAGAGAGCAGAATGGAGCCGGCTCAGCACCTTAACGTAAGCTTGCGCTTATTTTCCCGTGGCAGTCCCCCCCCCCCCCAGCTTGCTAAACCCCATGCTTTAGCCTGGCTTGGAAGCAGTGTAGACGAGTGCCAGGCATGGTGAATGCGTGTGGGTCTGCGCTTAGGGGATGTCTAGGTATGCTGCTACTTGGCTGGTGCGTCTCTGCAGCGTAGTGTGGGCTGTCTCAAGCCTTGGTGCCGATAGTCAAATTGGGCACCCAAAGCGCTCTGAGGGATATACATGGCTCTGTGCCTCTTCCTGTGACAGGAGCACGCTGTTTGCCTGTAAGGAGAAATTTGTGTGAATTTTCTCCGCACAGCTTAAAATAAAAAATTGGTGCGATCTGCAGATAACTATGTTTTGCCCTTGCTAGGCAGGGAGGGACAACTACCTGAAGTGTTTCCCTGCTTGGCAGGGAAATGACTTCTTTTTGGAGAATATTCCCACGGTCGGTGTTAGCATCCTTCTGTGAAATTTTGGAGCTGTTTGTGACTTGTGTGGACTGAGGAGTGGTTTTAGAGGAGCAGGAAGGAGTGGGCTTCTATCACCAGTAGTGCTTTGGGTTGTTGTTTGTTGTTGTTTTTTTTTTTTTTTTTTAAGCTAGTTCTTCAAAAGAGGATTTGTGGGACCATTGTGCAGAAAAGAGTCTGTGCACTGGATCCCGCTTGGACTCAGAGACTTTGATGAAGCAGCTGCCGTCAGTGCACGAGAAGGGTTTTGTGGTGCTGTTGCATGTTTTCATCCTGAGCAACTGAGAGTTGCTAGTTTCAGGTCCTTCTTCTACTCTGGGTTCCGTTTCTGGAAAGCTGACGACTTACAAAAAACAGGGCACTGCTTTTTGGTGGTGTTTTTGTTTGTTTGTTTGTTTTTCTAATAGAGATTTCAGTTTTATTGGATTTTGCCTACAGCAAGGTAAAAGCCAATATACCGCGATATTCGATTCTTTAATTGCTGTAGCTGAAATCCAGATTCTCTGTTGTTGCAGGGTTAATTTCTACTTGCACGTCCAGAGTGACGGCGCAAAGGTTCTCCTGAAAGCACGTTGAAACAAATAGCTTTAAAGTTATTGAAGGTACCAATGAAGCAATGTGTTCTGCAGTACGTTCTCTGCCAAAGTAAGGAAGTAAAAGGAAAAGGTATTCAAGCAGGCTAGTGAATGATGAAACACACCTGTTGCTTTAGAAAACTTGAGTTGATTTGGAACTGAATTTTAGTATTTTTCCTATAGTGGAAGCATCTGTTAAAGAAAAATGATTGCCCAGGTGGATTGGGATTCAGCTTGTAAGAACCGGTGCACAATTTTCATTGCTTAAAATTCCAGCCCAAATGGTCATGTACTTCCCTTTGTACCGTGGATTGTTGACACTGTTGTCAAAGTAAGTTTGGCGAGAACGTTGCCTGCTTTCCTAGCATCACCCTTTTCTTTCTCTAACTCGTCTGCTTCTGTGTGGTGATAATTTTCTCACACTGTTTCTAATACAGCTGAAGCCAGCTTCTCCCTTCCTCTTATTAGGTGCCTCTAATGTGTTCTTGGCTACGAGTGGCAAAAGCCTGAGGTTTTAATTTTTAGTTGCCAGAGCTGGTGATGCACAGAGCAGTGAACCCACACAGGAAGATGTGACTTGAGGGCCTAAATCAAATTTGTAAGGATTTATACTAATCCTGAGTTATTGTACCCTCTGAATTCCATTTGTCATGTAGGGTTACAGTGTACCCAAATACCTGTACATCTCATACGTACGAGGTAAAGCTTGCCCTGATGTCATTGGCCCCAGAGCAGTGTTATCATTCATCTGGACCTGTGTTATGATGAAGTGAAAACAAACCCATGCTAAAATAAAAATCTGAGACTTATTTTGAAGGTGCTAAAAGTGAGTATTATGAGTAATCGCAGTTGCGGGTAAGATTTATCAAGGTGGCTGAGCATGTAAGAGCTCGCTGCAGCTCAGCAGGGTGCTGTGTTTTTCCTCTGCAGATCCTGGCCAGACAGGCTGCGGCTGCTGAGCCCCTGTGTGACGGTAGCCCTGGGTGCCGGCTCCTCTTGTAGCTCAGCTTGGTAGCGCTGTGCTGCTCGGGGGCTGAATGGGCTCATGCGGGACAAGACAGCCAGGAGACGGCAAGGTGGCATCCCTGGGAACGGGGGAGATGGCGCCGGGCAGGGAAATGTGGGATGGCGGCAGCTCAGTTGGTTTGGCCATCCCGGGAAACTGCACCATTGCTTTGTGTTTGGTCCTTCTTCCTTGGACCTGCGGGTTACAAAAAGGAATTAAAATCAAGCGACAAATATGCTCTCACTCTGACGTAGGTGTGTCTTTTGCTTCTCTGCTTTGCCTAAGGTGGAAATTTGCCTTGACTTGATGCTCTGAGATGATGTTTGTCTGTTGTACTTTCAAATAACTGTATATGCTTGCTTTTTTTGCTTGTTTAATTTTAGAAACACTTCAGTATGGTTAAAACCCCCCTCCAGACAGTCAGTATTTCAAATTAAGAAAACATAATCACATAGAAGGGCATATGAAAGTCGTATCTATGTTTATTTATTTATTTTGCTGAGATTGCATTATCATTCAAGTGTGAAGCGATGTTTCACTGAAGATTACTGTATAAACCTATATTGTTCTATATTATGTAGGAAATACGACATTTCATTACAAGCAGACAGTTATTTTTATAGAGAGCATAAAAAGTATTTTCCCTTTCAGGCACCTGTGGTGAGGGGGTGTATGTATTCTCAATTTTTCTTTTTTTGAAGTGTGAAACCTTCAACCTGAAAATAGAAAGCTCTTATTCTAAATGGATCATACTCCCAGTTCATTTTTATGGTACTTTGTGCAGAAATCGAGCAAAACACAAACAGACGACATACCCAGTGATCAGGCGGTATGAGGAGGGCCGCTGCCGGAGAGGCACAGGAGGGCTCTCCCACGGGGCGCAGGAGCTGGGGTGATGCGGTGCCGGCTGGGCCATGCCCTCAGTGAGGCCTTGTGTGGCTCCTTCCCAGCATTCGGGCCCCAGGTTGCGAGCCCAGGGCTGTGCTCAGCACCCCGACAGGCTTATCGTCTCCGAAACACCAGGTCGTGTGCCTGTGTGGGTCCTCGCGACCCTTGGTGGGCTCTTCCGCTTACAAGTCCAGCTATTGGATCATGTTTGCCATCTTGCCACTGAATTGCTGGGAAGCCCCTTGTTGTAGTTACTGAGGCTGAGTTATGAAGAACAGCATTTCCTGAGACATTTCAGCATCTGCAGGTACGTTTTCAGTTGTCTAGTGGTAGGGGGTGTTCCTAGGCACTGGTACCTCCTTAGACTGGTAATGAGTAGATCTGCTCCAAGGAAGGAGCACCATACTCTGGCTGTGTGTTCGTTTTGAAAAGCCTAGTTGTGTAATTTTGTATGAATAGTACGTGTGTTGCAAAGCGGTATGTAAATACTGCTTGTTATCTAGTAGTTTGACCCCAGGATTCTGGAATTTCATAGAATGGGTTGGAAGGGACCTTAAAGATCATCTAGTTCTAATCTCTCTGCCATGGGCAGGGACGTCTTCCACTAGACCAGCTTGCTCCAAGCCCCGTCCAACCTGGCCTTCAGCACTGCCAGGGATGGGGCAGCCACAGCTTCTCTGGGCAACCTGTTCCAGGGCCTCACCACCCTCACAGTGAAGAACTTCTTTCTTACATCTAATCTTAATCTACCCTCTCTCGGTTTAAAACCATTACCCCTTGTCCTATCACTACAGGCCCTTGGAAAAAGTCCCTCTCCGGCTTTCCTGTCGACCCCTTTAGGTACTGGCAGGCGGCTATAAGGTTTTCCCAGAGCCCTCTCTCCTCCAGGCTGAACAACCCCAACTCTCTCAGCCTGTCTTCAGAGGAGAGGTGCTCCAGCCCTCTGATCACCTTCATGTCCCTCCTCTGGACTCCTTTTAGCAGGTCCATGTCTTTCTTATGTTGGGGGCCCCAGAGCTGAAGGCAGTCCTGCAGGTGGGGTCTCACCAGAGTGGAGTAGAGGGGGAGAATCACCTCCCTCGACCTGCTGGCCAAGCTTCTTCTGATGCGGCCCAGGATACGGTTGGCTTTCTGGGCTGCAAACGCCCATTGCTGGGTCATGTTGAGCTTCTTGTCAACCAACACACCCAAGTCCTTCTCTGCAGGGCTGCTTTCAAACCACTCATCGCCCAGCCTGTATTTGTGCTTGGGACTGCCCCGACCCGCGTGCAGGACCGTGTACTTGGCCTTGTTGAACTTCGTGAGGTTCGGATGAGCCCAACTGTCAAGACTGTTGAGGTCACTCTGGACGGCACCCCTTCACTCAAGCGTGTCGACCGCACCACGTAGCTCGGTGTCATCGGCAAACTTGCTGAGGGTGCACTAATCCCACTGTCCACGTCGCCAGCAAAGGTGTTAAACAGCGCCGGTCCCAATACTGACCCCTGAGGAACACCACTCGTCACTGGTCCCCACTTGGACATCGAGCCGTTGACCGCAACTCTGTGAGTGCGACCATCCAGCTAATTCCTTATCCACTGAGTGGCCCATGCATCAAATCCACGTGTTGCCGATTTAGAGACCAGGATGTCACCTGGGACAGTATCAAATGCTTTTCACAAGTCCAGGCAGATGACGTCTGTTGCTCTTCCCTTATCCACCAACACTGTAACCCTGTCGTAGAAGGCCACCAGATTTGTCAGGCACGAAGTGCCCTTGGTGAAGCCGTGTTGGCTGTCACCAATCGCCTCCTTGTTCTCCATGTGCCTTAGCATAGTTTCCAGGAGGATCTGCTCCATGATCTTGCTGGGCACAGAGGTGAGACTGACTGGCCTGTAGTTCCCCAGGTCTTAATTTTTTCTCTTTTTAAAAATAGGGTTTATGTTTCCCCCATAATTTCATTATCTATGGCATACCATGATTTTAATCAACAGAGAATGAATATAAGGTATTGCATGTGGTTTTGCTGCATTCATGGCTGTGGAGAGGTGGTAGAGTATAACACAGTATTTCAAATTATGTTTCTAAGTGGAGTAGTCAGTGCATTGCCTATTAAATCATTATTCCAACTGGAGAATCCTATGTTTTTGTATAAATTTTGGTGGATAGGTGGCAGGCTTTATATCTGGGTCCCCCCACAATGAGAAAATGCTGGATTTTGCAAGGCTTGACTGAAGTTTTAATATATGTTCCACTGACAGCACTGCCTATGCTTTCATGTGAAAGAATTTTTGAAAGCTTTGATAAGTTGTATTTTATTTCTGGCAATATAAAATTTTGTAAGATAGAAAGGTTCTTAACCTTCAAAACAAGGATAACTATCTTCAACTGTCAGCTCTTGAACATTTTATCTCTTGAGTCTTACTTGTGCCTTGGAACTTACTACCAGTGGACTGTCTGTCTGTGTATATAGCAAACTGGATATTGGAGAACTTACTGGTATATGGGACAAATAGTTTTGTGTCTCCTGCATCAGCTTTTTTTAAAGAAACTAGATAGTATTTATGACCAGTACTAACACCTGCTAGGTGAAGATAATGATACAGATAATGAAATCTTGCAGATAAAGATAAAATCTACTCTTCTGTGCTGCATTGTTTATTCCTCCATCCTTTTCTGATGGCAGTGGAAGCGATTTCTGTTCTTTGAAGCTTTATCCCCCATTATGATAAAAGTGGTGTTGGACAGACAGATAGCTTGATGCTGTAAAGTGGGTATTATATTTATTTATCGGGTGAATTTGAGCCTCTGGCAAAGATTTTTAAATGATGACTAGTGATTTTTGATGTCTAATTTGCAGTACTTTTCAGAGGTGAGGTTTTCAGAGTGCAAGTGTGTTAGGCATTCAGAGTGTGTAGGCTCATTTGGAGGGCTTTAAGCTGCACAGGAAAAATTGAGACACCCAATTACAAAACATGCTTGAATACTTTTTCCTTGGAGTTTAGTTTCAGTCCATGGCATTCCCTCAGTAGTTGCATTTCTGAGTTTCACGTTGTTTTTCAAGCCAGCCTCTCCTCTTTCTGTCTGCAAAGCCTCATTTAATGACATAATGGGTTTGTGTTTTTTTTTTTTTTTTTTTTTTTTTTTTCCCTGCAGTGAAATTCTGAATTGTAAATCTCATCACTCCTTTGTGTGTTACAGCATTCATGCTGGGTGAGATTATCAGGACTCAGTAGAGTTACATGGTTTTCTACCAGCTGAGAATTTGTGCTGGCATTTCTGGCTTCAAAGTAAACCTTTCGAAAGGAAGCACACCGGGCTTCTAATTGGTTGTGACATCCAGGAACCGCAAGTGGCACAGGTCTTGCAAATGTGTGACAAAGGCCCAGCGTGAGAGACATGGCAAGGGGTGGGAAGGTGAAATGCTGTGATTTCTTCCTTTTGTCATTAATCATCTTTTGGAGTGATGATATATTGCGAATAAAAGGATGAGACAAAAATGAACGTGGTGGAGGATGGCACATTTGAATCTTAGAAGATCAAGTATGAGAAGGCACACTGCCGCTTGGACATCAGCAGGATTAGTGAGACTGAAATATTTCTGCATCTGCCTGATCAGACTGTAGTTTAATAAATATTGTATGAGCTGTCATGCTTTGCTTGTTTAAACTGAGAAATCCCTGAAACGATAGTGGATTGCGAGTGTGTTTTGTATTTATTTCTCAGGCAGAAGCACAGCCGTATAGCATTATTAGCAATAATACATCTCTGCCTTACACAGTGCAAGGACAGGTTTCCTCTGATGTACGATGGAGAGGTGGTAACGGAGTCAGTGGTAAAAACTGAAATTGGAGCTTGGTGAATTATGTTGGGAGAGGCAGTACCTGAGATTTCTCAGAATTTAGGAGCCTATTTATCTGACTGCAGCACACCTTATTTACAGCAACTTAATCTGCTCACAGCAGACACAAATGGCTCAGCATCCCGTTAAAAATTCTGTCAGAAAATCAGTAGCTGACCAGTTGTGAACTTGTCAAAGTGACAAGTGGGCATGCTGACAGAGATGGCACTTGGGTTTTTTCATTGAACAAACGCAGTGGTGGAGCATGGTGGATGACTCTCAAAAATGAAAAATATTGATGGGAAAATGAAAAATGTAATCTGAATCTTTCTGACTTAGCATTTTTACCGGAGTGTTGCTTCTCTCTTTTCTTCTTTTTTAAAAATACCATTCTTAGATATAGAAAGAGAAATCCACGCAGCCCCCCATGTGAGTGAGAAGTTAATTCAGCTCTTCCGGAATAAAAGTGAGTTCACGTTTCTGGCCACACTGCAACAGAAGGCATCGACTTCTGGAGTTATACTGTCCATCCGAGAGCTAGAGCACAGGTAAGAGGAAATAGTTTCTCTCTTGTAGCAGTAGCAACTTAAAACAGTGGTCCATTTTGAGAATGTGTTGAAATGGTAGGTGTAAAATCTGACATGCAAGTTAAAGCCGTTCTTCGTAGTTTGCAATTTGCTACTTTTTGCTAGTTGTTTTTTCGTTATAGGAGGAATGCGTTATTTATGTATCCTGGTCTGTAAAATAACTTAAACAGAAAGATCAAACCCAATGTAGTATAGACACAATACACTTTGGAAGTTACAGACCTTGTAATGCAATTTCCCCCGCTAGTTTATCATATGCATTTTGGAGTTTGCTTTTTCATAAAAGTTAAACTTACATGCTTCCTACTTCACTATGTTTTATAACATTTCAATATATTTTCTCTTTGGAGATTCAGTAATTAAGCTATTAAGCAATTAAGCTACTTGTGCTTCTGTATGGTGGTGTGTATGTTTTCTTTGTGGCATAAATACAGTATACTCTTATTTCCTGTGTGTCTTTTTTGTTGTTGTTTTCCTTGGGTTTTTTTGTTGTCAGTGTAGGGGGAAAAAAAAGAGGTCTCTTTTATTAGCTATTATCGTGGCAGACATCAGTTTATTAAAAAAGGGTAGCTTGTATTATGGCCCATAATAAAATTCCAGTGAAGTTTTGACATTTCAAAGTGTGTGTTCTGTCAAACACTCTCCTACTTGTAACTTTGTGAACGCTTTTTTCATAATTTCTTAGGGCTCGAAGGACCTTTGTATCTAGTCTGACTTTCTGTTGTAATACAAGTATAGGACGTTCTTTGGTTGCTCCCATTTCAAATCTGATACCAGTCATTCTGCAGCATTTCTTTTAGGGGGAAAAAAAAATAATTCTATTGGTATTTAATTTTGTTAACCGGGTACATGATACACAACTGTTAGCCCAATTTCTTACCTTCTGTTGAGGGCAGCGGCTTTATTATGACCAAATCATCAATGATGGCTTTTGCCAGTGCAACAGCAGAGATGTCTGGATAAGGATAGTTAAGGGGAGGATATTGCTACTTCCTCATTCTATCAGCGTACTTTTCTGTCAGTTCTACTTTCTGATTGGTGTCTTTCTTCATTCCTTCTTTCATTTTCCAGGCCATTACCTCAATACGTAAGAATATTGTTTAATGTCACACAAGGATCCATCCCCTCCAACTCTTCCTGTTTTCCTCTGTTTTCCACCCTTTCATTCCTTTTGTCATTGCTTTTTAATTCCTCCAAGCTTTTCCAGGCCGTTGTAGCTGTCTGAAGTCATGGTTAACAGGATCAGTTTGTCGTGTTAAGGGATATTTTTTGTTGTTGTTGTTTTTTGTCTTTTTTGAGAAAGAGGACATTGAGGATAGCCGTTGACAGAAGAACACTGTCACACGTAGGGACACATGCATGCACTCAGCAAAATCCAAGGTCAAACTAGACGGGCAGTGATGATTATACAATGCGAGGCACGTGGATTTTTAGATAGGGCCTCTTCTGAATTTAGCTACTTAACTCCTCTATCTTGACGGGCAGGGACAGAGGCTCATAGAGAGCTGTGCAATGCAGGGGTAATCTTGATTGAACAAAATAGGCTGCTGATGTCCTTCTTGGCACTGAGGTTATCTTTGGTATTGCAGATTAATAGAAATCTGTTTAAAAATATATGTAGTTGAAGGATTGGGTGCTAGTCTCACTTAAACCTTTGTAGTTCTGTGTAGTAACCAAAGTAGTTTCAGTCTGTGTAGCTCTATGTAAGAGTGGAAACAGGCATGTGCAGTGTTGCTAATGACTGCTGTTACATTCCGAGTGTCAAATGGATTACTGCAATTAGCCTCCTTTTCCGGAGTCATTGTGTATCACTTAAAACAGATTCGCTGCTTGTTTCTCTGGTTTCTTAAGTTGCTGCTTGGACCTTGATAAGGGTAGTGCTTTCAAACCCTTTGGTCTGTGATGACAGAAATTAATAAAGTGGATGACAGTGGAGAAAATACTTATTAACATTGATGAGGAGTAGAGAGCAAAGATTTGGGGCGCCACTGAAGAGGACCTTGCTTACATCGAGGTCAATGAAATAGCAAAACTTTTGGCTTGGTATTTTTTTGATGTTGCTCTAACTGCTCAGGTCGCTCTAGTCTTTTAAACTTCGCATATGAACTGAAATGGGTGCGGCCCTTGACAGAGGGAAAGCCTTTTTTTAAATTGTTGCTCCTACTGAGCTTTTGATAATTATCATGGTTCCGTTCTGGTGACATCTAGTTTTGTTGTCAAGCTTTTTTCAACGTTCCACGTGTCTATGAAAATAGACAATGCAAAGAGAATAGTAAGAAACATCATTATGTTTCAGCATGATTAAGACCTATGGGAACAAGTATAAGGGTACGTTTGTTACCTAACCATTATAGCTTTTGACTGTGGAAAAGCCAATAATGTTTTATAACTTATCAGCATACCAAAAGTGGCAAAGTAAAAAGTTTGAGACTTCAGAGCATGCGGGAGGTTAACAACACTTGAATAAGAGAAGCTGTGTTAACTGTTGATACAAGAGTTCATATCTTCATTGGAAGTGTCTTTTTTTGTTGCACGCAGATTTAATGGTTGACAAATAGGTTTTATTCCAAGTAACAAAAAGGTGCGTGTATATATACGTTTACACACACGCACATATTTATGTGTATATATATTCTAAGTTAGATATGCCAGCATAAGAGTGTAACTAGTTCAAAAGGCAGTTTTGCATGATGTGTGTAGTGGAGATGATCGCCATAAGGTAGTAATACATAGAATGCTTGGTTTATATTTCATTTCTCTAGTAAGTTTTAGGAGGATATTATTTTCCATTAATGGCACGGAACTCTGAATCTAAAGGTATTAAAATAAGATGGACACAACTTTTCTTGAACTCAGTAACTCAGATACGATGCTTTGTTATACTAAATGGATATTTTGCAACAATTAGAGATTTGCTGTTAATTTATATCATCAGTTGATGCACGGGGTTTCTACTACAATGATGATAAATGCATCTTTGTTAATATTTTATCATGTTGAATCAGCTTAATGATGATAAAGACTTTGTTTTCATGATCCAAATGTATTAAAATACAGCTTAGAAAATGGAAGGCTTAATTAACAGAGATTAAGTCTAATTGAACAGTCTGATAGTATATGCAGGTTGTGTACGTAGTTATCTGGCATACTGGTAAATCTGAAGATTATAATTCCCCCCCCTCCCCTAAATTAGAGATAACAAAATGTGATACAAGATGGACAAATATGTTACTGGGGGATACAGGAGGTGGCAACAATTTTCTTTGTTGGAGACTTATGCTAGCCAGTTCTTCCTAGATCTTTGTGAGCTATTTTGCTCACAACCTTTGACTCTTCAGACCGCCAAGACGCTTGGAAAATGCCATCAAGATATTTAAAATACCACCCATAACGAGTCCTTATTTCAACAGTGATTTAATACAGTTTCATCTGAAGTTGTCTGCCTGATCCTTACCTGATTTGCCTTTGCATGGTCCAAAGCCCAAGAACGTAAATTAGATGGAGTCAGCACTGCCTGTGTGCTCTTGGGTTGGAGCTATATTGATGGTTCCTTCCCACCGCTGGCCAAGATCAGTATCTGGAGAAATCTGTCAAGTATGTTCAGGTACCCACGTTAATGGTCTTTGAAATACTGGCTTTTTCCAAAGGAGCTGACTGATTTCCTGGCTACTCTGGGGCACAATTTAAAATTAGGCATAAACTCTTCCTGTACTTTGTCTATAAAAATCATGAATCACAGTGAGTGGGAAAGGAAAGCATTTGTGTACTTCGAATGCATTCCAAGAGTTTTGGTGCTTCAAAATGATGGGTGTAAGGCACCTGGAAAAGAGTGGCGAGCATTCTTTTGGTGAGTGATTACCCCACTGGCTAGCTTATAACATCTTCAAATCATTTAGTGCCCAAACTTTCAGTGATGACCTTTTAATTGCCGGGGATTTTTTTTGGAGGTAGCCACCACCGAACCGCTACTCGTTCGGGTCTAAGCATGGTAGGCTTAAGGTATCAGGATGTATTGAGTGTGGAATGATTTTTCTGCTAATGTACAAATCTGAACCTCCTCAAATCACATGAGTAGCACAAGCACACATCACCCGGGACTCTGGTACTTACCTGAAAGGAACTAAGAGGAAATACAGTCTTTACAGTATGTTACACATAACCGGTAGCTGGCTGCCGAGCCGTCATCTGGTCACGACCTGGGAGGTGATAACTCTGGATCAGGTTTTCTAATCTTTCATCAGGCAAAATTCCCCTTTGACTTTTTGAAAGTAACCTGTTGGGTATTTGCTTGCTCTGTAACAAGCTGCTGTACAAAAAAAAAAAAAAGATTTTCTTCTTGACCGTTGGTTTATTTTTGTGGCAAGCAGAGAAACTGGGCATTGTAATGCAGAACATGCAAAACTGAACGAGTAAGCAGAGGAGCCATTATCCATTAATTACCTATAAGAAATAGGATAATACCCTCGTTGACCTTCACCTCAAGGTCTCCTCACGTGCATTTTTCAAGGTCCCTGAGTCTTGTCGTCCCCCGGCCCCCCTTCCCAAAGAAGTCATTGTTGCTTTTGTTACTCTTACTAAAGAGGCAGGATGGAAAACTGTTTTGTAAAATGCCAAGTTGCTTATTCCTCCCTACTATTTTGTGTGTGTCGTGTCCGTCCCCCC
>JANZLQ010000022.1:24917432-24943283 GCA_026212715.1 Elanus axillaris | reverse complement strand
GCTATCCATGTGTTGCCATTCCTTCTGAAGAGTGTTTCAAAATGGGAGATCCCGCCGTGATAGAACTAGGGAACAAGTAGTAAGATTAATGTTCCTAAGATTTTTCTCACAGGGAGCACGAAAACCTTTATTTTTTCTAATTTTTCTGAGTTTTTTTTCCTTTTTTCCCCCCCTTTGTTTTTATGCGTATAACCTATGTCTAGGACCTCAACTTCAGAAAATTTATGCCATGCTAAGTATTTGGAAACTTGTAAGCTAGTTGCACTTACGTGGTGAAAAGGATTTGCTAAGTGGGGAATTTGCCTCTTTACTATGTACCAGCAAGCAATGCTGATATAAATATTCAGGGGGAGTCTGTCTCTGTCTCATAGGGAAAGATTTTTATTCCTAGCAAATCAGTTTTGGGTGGGGAGGGGAAGCAGGCATGGGACTCTAGTACATGGTTGAATACTTCCCCGCAGTGACACCATGAACAGCTTGTGAGACTGTTGAGGAGTAGATCGAAAGCTGTATGTTCACAAGTAACAGTTGGAAGGCTACTGGGCCATAATATGTTTGATTAAAACCACAAAAGGGTAACAAGCTAGTTAAATTAAACACTACAACCTAATTAATGAAAAGAAACCTATGCAAGTGGCTTCTGACCCTAGTTGTAAACCTGGAAGATTGGATTTACTCTATGGTATGTTTTAGATTATTCTCCACCAGATGTGTATATGCATATTGGATTCTGAGATGCGTAGTACTCAAAAAGGGAAGGAAAAAACTCTGCCAATGTATCCATTAACCTTTTTCTTTTAGGCTAAAGGTCACATCTTCATAAATATTTATACGTAGAATTGCTAAACTGGAAAGCTGTACAGAGAATATAAAGATCCAGCCTTACTTCTGTCCCTGAATGAGGTGATGTGAAAGATGTGAGGCATCTACACACCTTTTTTTATTGTGTTTTGTTTTCATAGTGGAACAAGCAGATGAGCTTTGTTTCTTCCAGAAATTTTTTTCTTTTTAAAAATTTTTCTTCCCCAAAGGTCTTTTGAGATGCAAATGCAAATAGAATTGGGCCCACCTGTTTCTGTGTTTGAGGTTAAAGTATGCAAAAGAGGAAAGGGAAGAAGAACTGTTATATTCTATACATCTTCCACTGATTTAAGTGCTGTGAAAGAGGGGTTAGTGCTTGAGGAGTTACCTTCCATCTTGTGGCTCCCTGCTGAGAGCAGGTGTTTTGTGTACACTAGGCTGACAATTGTCTCTCTGAAGCATTAACATGCTGCTGATAACCAGCTGTTGAAACACATTGATTGGACCTTGTTGGCAATTGGAGCAGAGTGGCTGGCAGTTTGCAACTCTTTAAAACTGAATTTGGACAGTGCAGAAATGTTGTGGTCAGCCAGGAGCAGGATGTGCGGGTCCCCCAGGAGTCTTCTCCAATATGCTGAGTTAAATCTGTTTGCTTGGTTTATGATCCTCTGATACAGGCAGAGCGCTGAAATGTCTCAAACTTGCACTGAAGGCAACTTTCTGAAACCTGTCTGCTGAATTTTGGCTGCTCGTTAAGAATCTTAACTCTCCTAGTTAATAGGATGGATAGATGTTTGCGACATGTTGCTCGTAAATGGTTACTTGCTTGCTTGGACATTAGGCTGGGTGATGTGTGTGGTTTTTGGGTTTTGTTTGCAGTTCAGTAATGATGCCAGTGATGTTTCCTTGCCCAGGTACTGCCTTCTGAAGGGAAGGAGGGTGGCAGTGCCTGCCCTGAGGGCTGTGGAAAGCTGCCAGAGCTCAGGTGGCAGCGAGGAGGGAAGGAGGAGGAGGAGGAGGCCTGCAGGGCAGGTGGAGACTGAGGGTATCCAGAGAGAAAGAGGGAGCAGACATGTGGCTGGGCCTTGAGAGAGTGGAAAGAAAAAGAGTTTTTTTTTCTGGGAATCTAGCAGAAATGTGTGGAATTTGTCATAAGAAATCACTGAAAAGCTGCTGAATTTGAGAGCGAGATCAGAGGGAAGAACCTTTCTTGTAAGGACACAGCAATTAGGGTAATTTGTTTTCAGATATTGCAGTTTGACTCGGGTGGCAGACCTCGTTAGTTTAAAAGGCTGTGTTATCCTCTTTTGTTTTATTAAAATCTGGTATTTAGAGATTGTGGATTTGTGCATCCCCTGAGCTGAGTTCTTGCTGCAGTGATGAGCCCGAGGGAGGAACGGACTGGACTGGGGCTATGCGCTGCTTTGGTTACCGCTCTGCTGGAGGCTCTCTGGTCACACTGGCAGCTCCAGGCTTCTGCATACCCACAGTGATCCCTGAGCTACTGCCAGCTCCGAGTCCCAGGTTAGCCTTAGAAAATCAACAGCCCCCATTCAGAAAGTCCTCAGATGCAAATGCTTTGTGGACCGCTAATGGTCCGCTGGTGCACTGGGGAAACTAACCTTTAGCCAAGGGTTGTGGGCGGTGAGCCCTTCAAGGACTTTTTTCAGAGTGTTAACTGTGGATTGCATTCCTTGCTAGAGTTACAGTCAGAATGTGAGTAACTGTGACTTGGTTTTGGAGTGGTGATACGCAAAGAAATGCTTCTTTTCTTCTGTTGGGTTACTTTTCTGTCAGACTAGTTCATTGGGTTGACGTGCTTTATTGCAACTGAATGGCTAGATCTGATGCAAAGGTCGAGGTAGGAATAAGCAGGCAGGAGAGTGAGGCGGTCTCCTTCAGGAGCGGTTACACGAGACTGCATCCCTAACTCTGAGATCAGCCTCTGCTTTTTGGGAGGGAATAAAATCAAATTTCTCTCATTACTTGGCAGCTTCTCGCAGATACCTACCTTTAGCAGAGATGTCTTGGTTCTTGTAGGTGTTTGTGTCTATATGTGCATGAGGACAGGGGCTTTTTGTTTGTGTTTTGTTTTTGTTTTGGTTTAGGTGCTCAGGAGTCATGACTTCACCTTACTTCAGATGACAGACTCTTCTGTCCTGCTGACTGTGCTAGTTCTGAAGCCTGCTAAGACGCTGTACTACTTTTAGGCGCAGTGTGGTACTACCTACTTGGTTTACTATGAATAGGAGAGAGACCGGGTCTTTTTCAGATAGTAGGCAGGTAGCAGCCATAATGAAGATAGATTTTTAGACATATGAAGTGGAAACAAAAATGCTTAAGGTCAATCCTTACAGTGCATGCCATGAAAATGAGTAGCTGCTTTGTACCAGCTCTGACTCCAGCTGTCTTTTAGCTGGCAGGCAGACATCGGGGTTACTTTTTTTCTTTATATGATCAAAGAAGAAAGTAAATTTGTATTTGGATGACCTTTGCCTAGTCGCAGGTACACAAATGCATATTTTGAGCATCATAAATGCTCAATGCCTTGCAGCCTGCATGCCCAGCTGCCATGTAGAAGATTTGTAGAACAAAAGACAAAATGTTTGTTATAGAAAATGTCAGTGTGGGTGTTTCTGTTGCTAAATGCTTCAAGCTAGGCTGATATAACATGATTCCCGTTATCCTTGGAGTCGTCTGAATGGAAAAAATGAAGTTGTTTAATTGACTGGATTTAGTTCCTTTCCTTTGAAATGAAAGGACACAAGCGTTTGAAAGAATCCTGTTTTAGTAGCCAACAGCACAGTGAAGTTGAACTTTCAGACCTTTACCCGAGAGGTCTGAAAGAATTTAGTATTAAGTTTTGGCTTATTTTGGATTTGCTTGCATAGGAGGAATACTTTCGGAATACAGTAGGAGATGGTAGAGTCTTTGTCTGTGCAACATACGGGGTTCAGCTTTTGCATTTTCTTTTGTAGAAAGGTAATCTGATTTTTCAGCAAGATACCTTCATTGTCACAGATGATCCTTCTTCTATTCACAACACTTTTTGTGCTACCCCACGTCAGTCCGATTTTGCTCATCAGCTTTGATGATATCAGTACGTAATCTCTGCCGCAGTAGTAAGTCTTTAACAACTCATAAATGAAGATTTTCCATGTGTGGTTTTGCTGTTCAGGCTCTCAATCTGTCCCCGTTTAAACTAGCTGTAGAAAAGTAGCTTTGTGTAGTTCGTAAGTATGCGTATGTAGCAGGGGACTAGCTACACTTGAGCGTGTTAAGAGCATTTCTTCAAAATCCGGTGTTTGACAATGCGTAATGCTTCAGAGCTGGGGATCTTACCCCGTCACTTTATAGTAACTAGGATACAAGAACAGTGCCTGTGGAAGCGACTGAAATATTTGCCTTGACAGCTGTAACTTGTTCTAGTTTTGCATCCATACAGAACTGTGGTGACAACTGCAAGGTGAGTGTTTACTTCTGTTTGAAGAGATGCATCTCTTCTTTCAGAGACATTGCTTTTGCTCTATATGAATGACATCATCGATGCTGGTGATGGTCTTGGGCATATGCCTGCCAGCTTATCTGCAGCAGAGTGTACCCAGTGTCTGCTCTGGGCCTGACTTGCTTTTCACCGGGGAGTGTTAGAACAAGATCTCGGTTACTTTTATGTTGCTGTCCAGGCTGAGCCACTTGGCAGCACGACCAAAATAACAATGTGCTGTGTGTACTACTGTGCACCCAGACTCAGTTAGTGGTAAGGAACAGTGAAAGGCCAAAAGTGTAATGATCTGTGATTCATCACAGAATCTCTGTAGATTGAAAATCCTGAAATCTGTGTGATAATAGATGCAGATTTGTTGGCTGTTTGTCTCTGAATACATCAAGAAGTGTTTCTGTGAAGATGCTAAAGCGCAGTCCTGCCTGAAGCCATTTTTTATCATTAAATGTTCTGATATTCTGCTTGGCACAATGCCATCGTGAAATGAAAAACCTATGTGCGCAAACATGGCCAAATAGGCAAATTTGTGCAGAAGCTTCTCGAGCTTCTAGATGGTGACATGAAATGGGCTGGTCTGTGAACTTTCCTTGAATTTCTTTTGCTATTAAAAAATATAAGAAATTGTGTCTTGACCACACTGACAGAACTTTCTAGAAACTTCTGTTCAGTAACAGCCTGATTCTTACGATGGCAGTGATTTTTTTCCAGCAGTTGAGAGACCTGATATATATAGTGCTTTTGCAGCATGTGCAAGGTGAACGGTGCTTCCATCCTTGAACTCCTGTGGGTTTTGTGACCTTCTCCCACACAATGTTAAGCAGATGCACAAGTGTTTTGACTAGATGGCAACCCCAAGTTTGTACATACTCGCAGGGATGCCATCTGTGCCTGCTGCCTTGCCCTGGGACATCTGTTCAGTAGCTCTAAGAGCATCTGCTATGAGTGCTGGTGCTGCTCCTTGAAAGAGGCTGTGGGGCTTCATTTGGCACTTGATCAGGGATGACGGAAGTTGTAAAGTCAGAAAGCCAGCTCGGCTTTATTTATGGTTGAACGTGATAAAGGGGAAGATTTCCAGAACTGAATGCAAAAAGTAGTTTTGCTTTAGTTCTTACAGCTCTTATCAGAGCATTTAATGAGTATTGTGCTTACCAGATGGTGCCCTGTCTTCATTGTGGTATATTTTAGTGTCTCGTAATAGGTGTTCGCGTCGTAAAGATCAGAACAAGAAGTGTTGTATACCTTAAAGATATTCAGAAGGACATATATCCCAGAGCTCTTTTTGGGGTCATGTCTTATTTGGGGTCGTGTCTTATTTGGGGTCTGTGAGCCCTCCCTCCATTGGCCACTTCCACAACCCGAGAGCAGTAAAATCTTTGAATGGAACGTGGTGGTGTTTGTCACAGATTAAGATCACTGCTGTCATGGGTATGACGAATAGATGAATGCGTTTCTTTAATGCAGATGGTGGATGAAGCCCACTCACCTTATAGAAATAAGTTGCTTTTCCTGCTTCAGGTGTCTTGCATGATCTTATTTATTGTTGATAATGACTTTTCCAATTTTTTTTGGTCATTGCATCCACAGCAGCTCTTTCCAGCTTACAGTATGCTTTTAGACACCTTTTTCTCCTGATCTGCAGGTGAAATGAGCTGTCAAATGCACAGTTAAATATTCACTATGGTTGTGACTAAAAGGAAAAAAAAAGAGGCAACATTAAACATCACTGAGTCAGGATTTATCCTCTCATAACAATATTTGTGTATGAGGTACGTAGGGGTTGCAAAAGTTGTCAGAAAGAATTGTAAAGCATTGTGAGTGGATTGTGGAATAATTTTGTCTTTCTGTAAGATCATTGCATGATCTTAAAATATCCCAACTTTTTTGATGACCGTGAAATTGCTCTGAATTTAGCAACATGTTTTCCCCCTTTTTTTTTTTCTCTAACACATTGGGATTTGAATGAGAGACTGCGGACAGACCTATGAAAAGCATTTGAATTCTATAATTGTATAAAAGAAGCCAGCAGTAGCTTCCGTGCTTAGCAAATATGAAAATTCTAGTAGTGGGGAAATTTCAGCCAAGGTCATATTGTATTGCTGTTCCATAAACAGAGGGCTTTCTTAATATATGTATTCTGAGAAACAGAGGGCTTTCTTAATATATGTGTTCTGAGAACTTCATCCGTCAAAATGCTTGTTACTTATGACCATGTCTGTTAAAAGAAAAAAAAAACAACAACAAAACCTCATCGAGAAATAACAAATAAACCAAGAAACCATCACTTGGTGCTTACAAGTTGACCAGTAGCTTACTGTCTCACATCTCCCTTGCTTGGAAAAGGTCTTGAGGAGGGTAGCAGCAAGTTGACACACAGAGGTATCCTAGACCCGTTCCAGTCGGGCTTCCTGCAGATGTGATGCAGAAGCAGAACGAGTTGTAATACTCAGGGATCTCCCTTGGGCTTTTGATACAGTTCTGTGGCAACATTGAAAGTTCACACTTGCCTACTGATGATACATTTATTCAGACAGTCACAGATGCTGCAGTCTTTCAGGAACCCTGACTTTTTCTGTTCCTCTGTTTTCTTCTTCCTTGCAAAATACTGGGAAGTACCCACAAAAGACACACCTGTTAGAGATTAGTTCATTTTCGTGCCTCTTTTATGGTAGCTTCTGTTAACTTCCCCCTCTTGTTTACCTGTTGGTTTATAGCAGATAAAAACTTGTGCAATGGCACTTCAAGTCCAAGATGAGACAGATATTAAAAAAAACACCAAATCATGTATTTTCTCTGGTTTTAGTAATTATTTTCTCACAGGTGGATGATTTCTTGCCTAAGCTTATGTTTTCCCACTCATTTGTGTTCCATTCCACAACTTGCAGATTAGAACTTGAACGCAGAGCAGGTGCATTTATTTCCAGGAGTGAATGGCCTTTATGTCACTGCTTTTGAAGAGGCTTTCCTCCAGTGTCTGGTGGGAGGAGGAGAGAAAAGGTGACGTTTGCTATTGAGAAAGCTATTGGCACAGGAATTATATTCTGGTAGAGAAAAGACAACTGCGTCTTCTGAATGGTGAACACGGTGAAATGTGCGTGTGTAATCAAGATCTCGGTGCGAATTTGTGCATCTTCCAAAAAAACCAAACCCCGATGCAAGAGTGTTGGTTTACATGGCCTTGCATTTTTTTTAAATACTTGAGATAGATATAAATTGGGCTAATCCAGCTAGCTTCTGCTCTTGGGTTTTTGTTGCCTGTTGTCTACTGATGTTTGTCTGAGCGTTACCGCTTCCGATTTGCACTTGTTGAAAAATGTTGAAAAATAGGTGCAGAGTTTGTCTGCTGTCATCTCCCTTTCCTGTCACTGAAGGGGTAAAGTGTGTTTTATATAGTCCTCTGGCACTTAGCAGTGCATTAGATGTACGTATATAAAAAAGTTAGCACTGGCTATTACAGTAAATTTTAACTAGTCACTTCTGTGTTATATAAATTAGTCAGGAGATTGACAACGAACTCAGTGCCTAAGTAACAAGCCGGTTTTAGTCCTGAAGTAACTATTGACACTAAAGCTTGTCAGCTGAGAAACTACGTTGCTTTGCAATTCCCTGTGCTGTTCAAATAATAGAGCATAGATGTGATTAAGTACACTGACCTTTTCAGGGCTGGACTGTTGCCTTTTTATTAACAAACAAAACATTGTGTGGTAAACGATTAGCTCCGTGGCTGTCGGCGATTATGAAGAATGACTGCATGAAGTGATGTGCTTCCTGCAACCGGAGCTTGTCTTGCTCTCGGGCTCTTAGGCTTCTATGATCAACTGCGTAAATATATGTATGTATATATATTTACACAAATACTTTGTGTGTGAGAGATACTGGAGTGTTATGTAGCTCTCCCTCACTGTTTTGAATTTTTCTGCCTCACTGCTGTTTATTTGAACAAGAGAGAAAGAAAGTCTCTTTAGTGACTTCCTTTTGTGCTTGGATAACAGATGACGATTACGAAACATTTAACTTTGTACGTATGACGTCACTGACAGTACTTGTCCTAGTGCCTTCGTGACTTGGAAACACCAGCAGCAGTATCTTCTGTATATTGACTGGGCTGTTAACTGAGCAGCAAAATAAAATAATAAAAAAATCTCCTCCAGATTTCTTATGAGGGTAATTTAGGTATTGTAATGGGGGAGGGTGGGGTGGTGGTAGCAGTTGATCAACATTCTGCTCCACTGTTTAGAAAAATCCCGTTTCTCTCCCTCATTTTGCCTTTATGTGTATGAAACAGGCCAGCTCCTTCACAACACCAGCCTTTCTTATTTTTCCACTCTGTACTGCATGTATCTTCTTTGTACCTATGCCTGCCATGTTTTTATTCAGTTTTGGTTTTCCTTTTATCTGCTTTTGGTTTTTAATTTGTCACTTGAGTCTTTGATTCGGGTGACGTGATAACACTCGGATGTTGCATGAAAAATGTAATGGCAAGGCATTGGCAGGGTGGAGGCAGGCTTGAGTTTCTCTTTTAGTCGAGATTTATTGTCCTGGTGTTGCCCTTCCCAGTCTGTTGCAATCTTTTGCACGTTCCCAGCAAGTGTTTTATCTCATAAGTAAGTCCCTCCCAAAGAATGCCGTTTTTTGCTTATGTTCTAAAAGGCCTCTGCTTCACTGGTAAGAGCTGTGCTTGATGAAGTGCATGCACCTCATCTAACGCTTGTGCACGCTGGCTATTAAGGTCTGTGTACAGTGAAGCAGCATAAAAAGGCTTGTGAGAAAACAACAATTAACATGTGAGTGTTTATTATTTTGTGTTAGTTATTTTTTTGGAAGTGGCTTTCATTACTGGATGTGGTGTGGGGTTTTTTGTTTTTTTTTTAAACCCCAAACCAGCATCTGTCTTTCAACTGCCATGTTAAATTGGTGTTGTCCAGTAGGGAAAAACATGACACTGTGGAGGTAGATGGGGATGGGGACTAGCTGGACAACCTAACGTCTGCACTTAGTTGTAGAGTTAGTTCTACTCTAAAAGGAGGTCTGCATCATCTTCTTTCTGTACGCAGGGCTTCATTTTAGCAGGAAAAAAGAGAGCCTTGATTTGATATGCTGTAAATACTCTGATCTGAGGTCCAAGAGAAGGCTTCACTATTTACACTGTCAATGGGCTGCCACCTGGAAGGGCTAAATTCACCCCAGAAAAAGAATTGGCTCCCCCCGCCAGCAAGAAGCCAGTTAATAGCTGTACTTTGTTAGCGCTCCGATGACTGGGACAACGGTCTGAAGGCTTTGATTGTTTTATTGTTTATGCCAGGTGTTGAGACACTGAATCCAGCCAGGAGGTTTTGTTCCCTTGTAAAACTGAATAATTACAGGTGTAACAATAAAAGTCAGAAAATGAGTTAAGCACAATTGCATGTAGGGGAGTCCTAAAAGTAAACAGTTTTTTAAAAAGTGGATATGCAAATAGTAAAAACAAATTTAATGATTACCTAGTGGTTTCTTACCTTAATGGCTTTTTGTTTGTTTGTTGGTAATGGTATGTACCGTTCTTTAGTTTTGCATTTCCTACAAATCTTGTGTTAGTGCAAAACATTGTGGTGAAAAGAATAAGGATCATTTTCTTGCAGTTGAACCTGTTCTATGGGTAAAAAGAGGAATTCAATTTTGACGACTATCAAATGGTGTTTTGAACACGAGCTGTTTTTGTGTAATTGATATTGCTGGTTTTGTATAGTCTTGTCTCTCTTGTCTCTCTACCTCTTTTAAAAAATGAGCTAGTAGATAATCCATGCTGAGTAACCTCTTTAGATTGTGACCTTCCATGTGGTGTTTGCTTAAAGAAGTTTATGAATTAGGAAGAAAGTGACAGAAGCAATGAATAAACCCCCAAATGGAACTGATTCTTCTTCATGTTTTGAATACAGCTATTTTGAACTGGAGAGCAGCGGCCTACGGGATGAGATTAGATATCACTACAGGTTTAATGGGAAGTCAAGAACAGAGGTGTTCCCCTACCGTCTGGCAGATGGACAGTGGCATAAGATTGCTGTGTCACTTAGCGCATCCCACCTTCTGCTCCACGTGGACTGCAACAGGTAGGAAAATATGTGCTGTAATTTATATTACTTTAAAAAATGCTCTCTACTTACACACAGGAGTAAAATTGGAAAAGGAGAAATTTTTTTTACGTATCTAATTTAAAAAGCATGGTAAACTGCCATGGGATAAGAAAAGGAAAACAAAGCATTAAAACAAAACAATTCATTGTGATTATGAACAAACATGGAAAAGGTTGATTGCTGACTGGGGAGTATTAAATGCATCTCTGTAGTTTAGGCACTAGCTGATGTTACATTTGACTGTGATTGCATTTAAGTGTGATAGATTGGTGTGCAGTCTGTTCTGTTGTGAACTGCTTCACTCAGCATACCTGAAATCTTGAAGAATAGATAGATGTGTCAGAGGCATTTTAATTTTATTTTACATAACCAAGCAATGCACTTTTAACTGATTTTCCACCCGCTGCCCTACTTGGAAACTTCTGAGAAACCTGGAAGCTTCTTTTTGCATGCCTAGGACTGGTGCTTTTTGTTTTCTGAAGGGTATTCTGTCTGTCATTGCACTTTTTTCCATTTAAAAGCTGTGAAGACTGCAAGATGGCAGATTGTCAGGATTTCAAGGAATAAAAAGCAGCAAACCTAGAATCTCTCTTCCCTTGGAACTTGATCTCACAATATATTGAAGACTTTGGCTTTTGCGAACTTAGTGGTTGATGAGGAAACTCAGAAAACTTGAAATTCGGACCTTCAAAATAGTTTTAGGAATGAGGAAAATAAACCATTACGTGCATGTCTTCTTGCAACGAAATTAATATAAACATATCCTTTGCCTTCAGTGAGAGGATCGGCACGTGCATTTTGGAATAGTGGCACTTAAATGGATAGGGTGATGGTAGCAGATATTTTTTTCTGAAGTCTTGATTTTGCTCAGGCTGGCAGAATAAAGTTATATGAGTATTATAGGAATACGCAGTTATTGGAGCATTTGAAATAGTTTAAATTTTGACCAGAGGAATTATGAGATACTGTTTTGAGAAGATTACAGTCATTTTTCTGCAACTGCATTAACTACTGACAGTAAAAATCTAGTCTGAAGTAAGGTTGCTTATTGAATCCTTTTATCTGGACCCTAGAAGCAATTAAATATTTAGAGCAATTTTAATTAAGGCATGAAATCTGCAATTTGTAAAGATTGTCTTCATTTCAGCTGTCTGATTTATTTATCTTACTATTTGTTTATCTGTTATATTGTTTGGTTACAATAGTATACTTTTTTGTTTATTGACATACTGGGTTTTGGGAGAGGTTCTTCATTATCTGTTATGATTTTTTTTTTGTTCTTTTTATGAACAGCAAATGTGTTTTAGGAAGACCCTTTTTTAGCAGATTGTTTTGCTGGCTGCCTTCTTGCACACAATGGAAAGGAAGACAACACAACATGCCTGCCTGGTGCAGAAGTCTATCCAGGGACAAGAGCACTGCACAGAGTCATGGTTGTGACCTGATTTTCTTTATAGCAACAGGCAGCAATAGATAAATACAGTTACAGAAGAAGCTGTGCTGTCATATGAGGTGATAAATGTGTATAGCTGTCTCTGTCAGGTAGCCCTAAACAGGGCTGATCCATCTAAGAGTGTCCCTTAAGGTGGTACATCTCGGCTGCTCCCAGCATAAAGCCGTACCTAAATGCCTCTATTTGGTTGTGTATTTGTGGTATTTTGACAACTCCTGTGGAAAAGTAATGGGAATAG
This sequence comes from Elanus axillaris, assembly GCA_026212715.1. Classification (NCBI taxonomy): domain Eukaryota; kingdom Metazoa; phylum Chordata; class Aves; order Accipitriformes; family Accipitridae; genus Elanus; species Elanus axillaris. The sequence continues at coordinate 24,931,182 of JANZLQ010000022.1, read as the reverse complement.
TTCTGAAAGCACGACTTGAGGGTAGATCACAGCGCAAGTTTAAATGGGGGGGGGAGGGGAAGAAAAAAAGGAAGTCTTTAAGTTCCCGACTCAGCTGTAGCATCTCTGTTCAGTTAATTCGAGAATTTTGTGAATGTTGGTGTTACAGTTTCCTTTCTTAGGTCTTAACCCCCTACATCTTTGCATTCAGAAGAGTTATCGACATCTTGCTCATCTTTGCACTAGCATTTCCTGATGACACCACGGTAAATGGCAAAAGACGTGAAAATGAAGAGCAAGCCAGTGAGGGGTACTTCTGAGCACCACTGAAAATCCTAAGCCTTCCTCATGTTAGTGTTAGGAAAGCTGCAGCTGAAAGTATACACGGAATCCAGTGTTAAGAGCTGTAGACTTTACATGTAAATGTCACCATTTTAGGCTAGTGTGGTGTCAGTGGCTCTCCGCAGAGTTCGGGATGCCTGGCAAGAAGTGATGCTTCTGCAGACTTAATTGAACAAGTAAGTCACAGGGAAAGAGAATACGACTGCAGTCAATAGACTGACCTGTCCCATCTCCTGCAGAGATTCGCTGTCATCAGAACAAGAATTTAGCTTGAAGTGTACCTATCTCGTTAAGGAAGTTCTGTGCTTTTTACTTACTGTTCTTTCCCCTCTAAAAAAAACCAAAAGAAAAAAGGCAAAAAGGAAAAAAAAGTGACCAGCAAAATTAAACCCTTTAATTCCTACCGGATTTCTTTAAGGGGGTTGCAACACGGCTTCCTTATAGTTACGCACGCTGTTGTATAAATGCATTGCTCCTCGTTAAGGGCTATGGTAATATGTGATACATTTGGAAGGCTCTTCTGAGTGAGTGATTTCTGAATGCAGTGTTATTAAAGTTAACCTGTATCTGAGAGTGCATTGAAAGTGTTCGCATTGGGAAAAATATCCAGCAACAACCTAATTTTTGCTACAGGATTTGTATTGATACCCAAAGCTAGTCTCTGGCCTCCAAAACCTGCAGTAGATCAGAAAGCACTGGAGATGAAACTCTTAATTTGTAAACAGGTAGTCAAACCCACTTCTGTTCTTCCCAGCCTTATCACCCACATTACTGTGATTTGCAAAATTGCTTTGACGTTTGGTACTTGATTGTCTTCTGGGTTCAATTCAAAGTTGACTTTGTTTTTCAGACCTGGATAGCTTAGGGAAAAGTACTTGAGAACTGGTAAAAGCCTTTAGTGCTTTTAAGAGTAATTTTTAAAACAGTGTAATTACCTCTGTTCTAAAGAGATGTAATATGGTGGGGGAGACATACGTATCAAAGGAGGTATATTTGCCCAAGTACATGTCCTTTTGAAATCAGCTCCTGGCGCGTCTTACTTGTTCCTTTTGGTGCTCCTTCAAGAACAAGGAGTGAGAATTTAGCTGAGTTTGATGCTAGAGCTTGGAGCTGCTGACATAGAAAGAGACATTAGAGTCCAGACTAAAAACCTGTTGAATGTCACCGCACTCTTTTCACTAACTTGGAGAGCTTTGTGCTGGGCTGAGGCAGTAACCTCCGGCTGGGGACGTGTCTCAGACAACTGGCATAATAAGCAGCGGGTGCACTTGCTAACATGCTTTTAACATTCTAGTAAGGTTCTGAAAGCTGAGAAAAATGGAAAGACTACATTAATTATGAATGTACAACTGATGCGCAAGTAAAAACCTGTGCTGAAAGGAACATGGAAATTAAGTGTGCTGCTCCTAATTTTGTTCTGTGTGCAATGCTGAGTCTACTAGTGGTGAACAGCTCTTGTTTCAAAGTATTGGTTATGTGTAGGGTCTGTGCTCCTCTACTCTAGGGAAAAGGGGGTTGTCTGTCAGGGGCTTTCTGGAGAGTGTTTAGGTTGAGCTAGAGCAACTGTGTCACTGTCAGAGGGTCCTTAAATAACCCGTGGCACCAAAGGGTTAATATAGAATGAAACAAGCTCTGCCATGCACCTTTCCAGGTTTGGCGTCTTAGGGGAGCAGAGGTAAAGGATCCGCTGTTCATACCTGTGTTGTCAGGAGATTCACAACCCCAGGAGACTGTCATAGTCCTGTAAGAGCTGGCGTTTGTCTTCTCTGCACTGGCTATTAGTTTCAGCTGTACAGTCTGTGATGTTGTTGCCCGTGGTACCTGACTGTCCGCTGCAATGCTTGCCTCCTACAACAGTAACAACGCAGAAGAATGTTACGTTTAATAGTGTTAAGAGTGAGGGAATAGCACCGAGCCTACAATTTAAGAGGTGGTAGGTACTGTATCAAAATGTATTTATTGATGATTTATTTAAGAAATATAAATTCCAAATTGTCCTCAGTGTCTCTACTCTGAGGAGGTAAGCTTGAAAGGTGCTTGCTTCATATTTCTATTGTTTTATTTCTCATCAGCCGTATTGCTACAAAGGTACTCATCTGTTCAGACAGTATCAGTATTCCTTCGCTTGAACTCTGTCTGCAGGCATAAAAGGGAGAAAGGCACTTCGCTGCAAAAATTAATGCTTTCCAGTGAAAATATGTGCTGGAGTGCCTTTATTATGAATACAGCCTGTGGTTTTGATGGATACTCTTAGCTGTTTGATGGAGGGGGTGGGTAAGAGCATAGGAGACTAGATTATAAAACTGGAGCAGGCTAGGAAGTAGTCTTCAACTGAAAAAACATGTTGTCTGCTTCTTTTATGTTTCTGCTGATAGAACAGCACATTAGGGAATAAAAAATGCATGAGCAGTGAGAACTTTTTAATTGGAAAAATAAATAAATTAAAGCAACATAATCCAAATATGGGAATCCAAGACCTCAGAGTTCTTATAAATAAGATATTCTGCCTGCCAACGTGAGGTTTTCAACTTCTCTAAACAAAGTCCTATGACTTTAATTGGAACGTAATAAATTTAAAGAAGGTTAAGGGATGTATTTAAAAGAGGGATTCACTGCTTTGCTTACTGTAAACCACTTTCTCTTCAGAGAGAAGATGGCATGGTGGCAGTGTTATGCAGCTAGGTAATTTACTCTCCACTTTTGAATATGCTTTTGTGACCCAAATTGCTTCTCTGCTCTTTAAGCTGTAAGCAGAAGCTGTCAGAGAAACGATTACTAAGGTAGAGGGCTTTAATTGTGCGTTGTGGGTGCACCCCACTTCAGATCTGTGGTACTGTGGATCAGAAGTTTATTTTCACTTACTGACTGTCCCTTTTGTTTGACAGAAAGGCTATAAACTTTTTGGCATGAGAGATCTTCAGCTGGCATATGATGTCAGGGGCTCTCAGGCCTGTATCATTACAGTTACTGCAGTTAAACTGCAAGGAAATGTTCAGGATCCGTTCAGCATTACTTGAGAAAAGATTTTTTTAAAATTTTGTTTTTAAAAAGGAGTGTTTTAATAGCCAGGGTTTTTCATTGAATGGCTAATGCACCAGCAGAATGGTAGTATGGGTGTGACTGAAGACTGATTATACGTCTTAACCCAGCCCCTAATTATGATGAAAACTTATTTTTTCATCCTAGTAAAATCAGTTGAAGTTTTTTTTTTTTTGTATACTGCATTGATAGAATTGGGAGAAGGCCGTAAGTATGTATACAACTACTGGCCAAGTACTATAGAAAACAAATTATAACAATCCGTACCTGTGCTTGCCTGTCTCGGGTCCTTTGACCACCCCTAGAAGGCAGCAACCCCTTATACAGGTACCGGTACTTGGGGAGCTGTGCCACAGCACCAAGGCCTCACATAGCTCCTGCTCAGAGCGGAGCCTGCATCGGTTTTGGGTTCTTTCAGGATTTAATCCAGGTGCTGCCGATGTCAGCTGCTGAAGAGTAGACGGCAGCCTCTGGGAGTTCCGTTAAGAGCCTTGAATAGGAGCTTGTGGCAGTGCCCCGAGTTTTAGGGACATGTGGAGCCAGAGTTTTGTAGCTGCAAAGCCCAGCTGCTGCTGAATATAGACTTAATGGCATTATGTCTTTTTTTTCTGATTTAGAACTGGGGACTTGCAGTGCTTTCTGGTGAATTGAAAGTGTTGATAAACAGGTTGATGACTTCAACAGGGCAGGAATAATGTGTTATGCTTTAATGCTGGCATTCTGCATTCGTTGTATGCTATAGGAGTGTCAGAGAGAGAGGATGGATAATGGTAGAGGAAATAATCTTAAATCAAGGCCGGCAAGCCTCAAATGATTTAGTAATTTCCTAAAGTGTGTGAATAGGTGTATTATCCCATTCTCAAATACTTTTTACATTGGTCCAATATACATTTAGACTTTTTTTTTTTGAAAGTCAAAGCAATAAACCCTTAAACTGGAGTGATTACTTACAAGAGCAGTCTCTGAAAATTTAGCCTGCGTAGTTTGAAATGTATCTGTATATTCATTTCTGTGGAATTTTTTCAGGGAAAATCTCCTGTTACTTGGTTCTGTTTTCTTTTCATCTGTTGGAGTGCTGATGAGGGTCATATGGACAGAGGCGTGATCGTGGTAATTTGAGAATCAACCAGATAGAGCAAGTGTTTTGCGTTTTTTCCTTTCAGATTATAAAAACAATTATCTCGCTCCAGCCAGGCAGATTAACTGCGATCCAAAACACAAATGAACTTTCCCCTTTGAAGTGGTTAGCTAAACTCTGGAGTTTAGAACTGGAAGTCACATAGGGTAATACTGGAGCTGAATCGAAAAACGGTAGTATAATTTTAGTTAAATACTTTTATAAAAGCACTGGACCTTTGCCAAAGAGCAGCTGAGAACCCCTCGGAATTATTCGGAAGCTGAATTGAGATCTGAGCCTCCATATAGCAAATAGTACAGAGTCTTTCCAAATGATCCGAAACCTCCTGAGTGCTGTGGGGTGTGAGAGGGCAACTGGGCAAAGAGGACTGAGACTGCTACAGACTGTGAAACCAGGCCGGAGATTTACAGAGTGGTTTAGCGCTTGGGGGGGTCTTTCTTTGGCAGTTTAGAGCAGCAATAATTCCCACAAGGTAATTATTTTTTCTAAATCCAATCTTGTCAAAATCCTCAAGTTGACTGTGGGGAGGTGGAGACTGCTTGACCGCGTTTATTGCTACCCAAAACCTGACAGTCCGCATCACTGCACTGCTTGGTGAGAGAGTAAACCGACAACACTTTCGAGGGCAGACGGTGGTGCAGGAGCAGTCACGTTTGTTCCTTGGGTGTGGGGAGCTGGGGGCATGTGGGGTGCTCGGAGGTGGAAGGTGTCAAGGCTGGGGACCGCTGTGAGCATGGCTGTCGTGGCTCTGGGGTGGTAGGTGGTGGCACGGGTCTTGCTGCAGCCGCGACGTAGTGCCCTCTCTCTCTTTACATATCACACAGAGCCGCTTGGTGTATTTGGAGACATACGTGTGTGCGAGAGAGCTCTGTCCGGGCCTCCGTTACGTTTGGATGGTCCTGCAGCATGTAAGGGGGTCAAGTGGGCTCAGTACTCAGTGTGGGGACATCTGAGTTTCGGGTTCCGTGCCGTGAGGTAAGAGCTGCTTTGCAAATGTGCCAATTGAGAGAATTGCGAAGGCAGTCCAGTCTCACACTTTGGAAGGTGAGATATTTCTGGGAGTTGAGGAAGTACTCTGTTTCTACACAGATAAGTGTTTAGGGAGCTGGTTGGTGTGTTTTTTTTGTTTTGGTGGGTTTTTCTTTTTTTTTTTCCTTCTTTTTTTCTTTTTCTTTTTTTTTTTTTAAATAACTCAGATATTGGCCACTGCTTCTACTTTAAACATTTCGATGATGCAAAGAACCATTGTAATGATACATTGAAGGAGCAGTAAGGTGAAAGATGATAGTTTGATCTTCAGCATAGGAGTAAGGCAACGTGCAATTTCCACTCCTGTAAGTTGTTTTCATATCTGAGACCAGCCGGTAATGAAAGAATCAGTGGAAGCTGCATTACTTAATTGAGCTGCAATTTTAGTGGCATTCCCTTCAGCGTGTCAAAATTGAAAGCAAATAACTAGCACTGTTTCAACTAATGCAAGTAGAAGGACTTCCTCAGCCCTAGCTGAATCTTTCCGTGTCACGCCAGACACTTACCTTAACCTCGACTGAAAGATGTGCTGTGCGGTGTCCCTGGGGTGAAATCCTGGCCCCAGTGAAGTCGGCAGTGAAAACTCTCATTGACTTCAGCTGAGGCATGCTTTCACCTCCTGAGAGTGTCAGATGTTGTGAGAAATGAGCTCCAAAGCTGAGTGCTGTCCCTGGAGAGTGCTTCTCTGTCTGTCTGCCTGGCAGTTCCCATCAAAACTTAATTTTAGAACCAATATAATGGCTTGTTCTATGTTTACTGTATGTGTCATACACCTCCTCAGTCATGGCCAATTAGTTGTTATGGAGAGAGTGCAATGCTACCTTTCAAACCACCAAGGCTAAACCGGGCGGTTGAAAAATACCGTGGGAAAATGGAGGTGTGGATTATCGGATGAACCTGCTGTAAGAACTGAGGAACACGGAATGAGTCGGCCCGCGGTGGGGTTAGAGAGGCGGTGGCTGATGGGGAGGAGTGGCGGCTCTGGGGAGAGCCGAGTGCCATTGCCCAGCGCTGAGACAACGCTCACGGGAGGGCTCTGGCTGGAGCGAAGGCAGGGTGTTAACAAGCAAAGCTTGTGGTCCTCAGCCTGCAGTTACCTTCAGCCATGACAGGAAGTTGGCTCTGGAATATGGATGAAATTATTTTATGATTATACACAAATCATTTAGTGATGACATGAACCCCTTGATGAGATGATCGTGTGACAAGATACACTGTAAGGCAATTAACTTCTCAGCAGATGATTTTTTGAAGGGAGGGAAAGAAGCTGTTTAGTAGAAAACTTGCTTGTGGCTGGCTTCCTTTGAAATTTATTTTTTTATAGCAGCGCAGAAAGGAGTTGGAATCAAAAGCCTGATTCTTCTTGCAGTTGCACCTCTCTTACTGTACTAGGTAAAGCGACTTTAGGGTTGAGAGTCGTGTGAGAAAGAAAAGAGGAAGGCTGCAAATATTTTGTGAAAAATGGCTGTTTCTAAGCTGTAAGCTTACTGGGCTTCAGGTTGTGCTGTAATTGCCAGTCGTGAAGACCCATGTGCTACAGATCTTGGGCCAGGGATCGGCATGTCCTTGTGCAAATACAGGTAGATGCAATAGAAGCAAAGTTTCAGCACTGCCAGTTCTCACTCAGCAAAAGTCTTGTGACAAACACAGAGAGCAATCTTAGATTTTTTTTTTTTTAATTATATATATTTTTTTATTCCCACCTCCCGACAAAATTAAGATGACTGTAATCATGGTTTTACTTTTCTGTTTGTGTAGGATTTTATTCTGGCGTTAATTTTGCTTCAAGATCTGAAATACCTGTGCTGCTTTGTTGCCATTATTATGATGCACATTTTTACCCTCTCGCTTTCTGATGTAAGATAGACTTAACTGTTTACTAGTTGTTTCAAAGATACTTTAATATAGGTTTTTTTAATTGCATACCCACCTCTCCCTAAGGGCTTTTTGTGGGAGAAGAGCTTTTCTTTTTATACGTTGGAAGAACCCATTGAATTAATTTCTCCCTCCTATTTCTAGAATCTGTTTTTAATGGCTCAGTCTTGGTTTACTGATATTTGGCATCTGGGATGTATTCTCAACATTTGCTTCATCTGAGATGGGCTTTTGGTATGATGTTTGGTATGGTAAAAAATGAGTGTGCTGTGCTTTTAGCTTTCTTGTATAACAGTTTGCTTTATTCAGTGTTCTGGTTTAGAACCTGATTCAAAGCTTGCTGCGGTTAAAGGGTATCTTTTAGTGACCCTGTGAGTTTTAGTGTTGTCTTCATGTATGAGTAGATTTGTCTCCTTGTCTGTAGTGGATACTTGTCTGCATCATAAAAAAAGAAACAAACAAACAAAAAACCCAAACCCTACTGCTACACATTTTATGCTCTGGTATTCGGATAGCAACAGTTGCTCAGAAGCGGTAAAAAGATGCCAAAATACCTTTGGTGAGTCAGATAGGTATTTGAAAAGTAGTGTTTGAGCTATGTGGCTCTCAACTCCATATTGAGATGTTTAAAGATAAGTACCTAAATTAACATTCATTTGTAAGAGTTGTGGAGGTTGATTTTTAAAAGAAAAGTCTGTGTATGTAAATGACATCTCCCTCAGCACTTAAGAGGAGGCATTCTTTTGACCCAGACACCACCATAAGCACTGCTGTAGGCAACCAGGCTGAATATGGTGAAAGTTGGCATCTTCACCAGAAACAGGGACAAGAACATTCCGCTTGTGCTTCTGCTACCTGTAGATTATGTGCCAGTTTTATGGGCACTGCCAGGACCACGAACCACATGCTGTTTACCTCAGATTTACCAGGTCAAAATGGACTTTCAGGAACAGTATTAGAAGAAAAAAGGTTGCTGTTGTGGTTTAATGCTGGCAGGCAGCTAAGCACCACGTAGCTGCTGTCCGCACGGTGAGATGGGGAAGAGAATTGCAAGGGTGAAAGTGAGGTGAGGGGTGAAGGTGGGTTGAGATAAAGACAGTTTGATAGGTAAAGCAAAAGCTGTGTGCACAAGCAAAGCACAATAAGGAATTCATCCATTACCTCCCATCGGCTGACAGGTGTTAAGCTGTTTTCAGGAAATCAGGGCTTTAGCTCATGTAACACTTACTTGGGAAGACAAATGCCGTAACTCCAAATGTCCCCCCCGCCTTTCTCCTTTCCCCCAGCTTGTGTTGCTGAGCATGATGTCATATGGCATGGGGTATCCCGTAGGTCAGCTGTCCTGGCTGTGTCCCTTCCCTACTTTTTGGGTACCCCCAGCCTGCTCGCTGGCAGGGCAGTCTGCGAAACAGAAAAGGCCTTGACACAGTGCAAGCACTGCTCAGCTTTAGCTAAAACAAGGGTGTGTTATCAACAGCGTTTTGGTCACGAATCCAAAACACAGCCCCATACCAGCTGCTTTGAAGAAAATTAACTCTATCCTAGCCCAAAAGCAGTACAGTTGCCAGAGTTGAAATGCGCAATAACCATTTGGCTATCAAACAATCTGGCTCGATAGTGAAAATACTGTGTTTCTGTCTGAAAAATTATGGATAGCTCATGTGCAGTGGTGTGCAAAGCGCTCTAGATACATCACGTGTAAGATACAGTAGAGTTTGTAGTTTGTCATAATTTTTTTTCCCCACGACTCTTGAAAATCCTAAGCAAATGGGCAAATTTCTGTTTCTGCCTAGAGTCTAACTCAAACTATTTTCTGGGTTTCTTGCACTTTCAGGAGTGCTCTGCTTGTTACATGAAGATGGGTAAACACTGCAGCCTTGTAGACAGGCTGTTAGCCTCTGGCTTAGACACTCTCAAAACTGTTATTGTCAGGAACCTATTGTATCTGTGTTGTCGTTTGAAAGGAAAGTTGATGATACTGATCTTGTTTGTAAAGGTGTTGGAATTCACCTCAGGATCTCCAGATGAAAGATAACATACAGGCGTAGTATTCTGAGAGAGACCAATTTCTGCCCTTCATGTGGCCAATGTCGTATCATTTAGTAGGTCTGGTCCTCTACTTCAAATCAGTAACAGTGATTTGGTTTAGTGTAATGCTCAAGAAATACTGCTAAAACTCATTGATAAGTTTGTAGGAAACTGAAAAGCCTAACGTGTTTTGTAAAGAAAACCCCACATAGGCAGATAGTATCTCTGTGAATTTATCCTTATTCAGTTTATGTGTGGAGAATAAACCCCAAAACTTAAACAAATGCAAGTGAAGATGGTTAGAAGAGCATGTTTCGTTTTCAATTTCCTCCTGTTTGTTACAGGGTCTTGAAAGTTAATTTGCATTTCTCTTGAATGAAAAAAGAGATTGCTTATAGAGTTTTATATAGATACATTTTTATTTTTAAATTTAGATTTGTAGTTGGAATAATTAAACCGAAAAGTAGAGTACATTCACTTTATCTCTGTGATTATTTGGGAAAATCAATGAAATCCATTTGGGTGACAGAGTTTGAAGAGAACTTAAAAACTGAACATGAGCTCTCAAGTCTTTTACCTAACATAGACTATTGCTGGACACGTCCTATTTTTTTTTCTCCCAGAGCTGACAAATAACTTTTGATTAAATAGTTGGCAGTTACTATTGCATATTCAGAATTTAATAACGAGAGGCTTCCCTCAAAACCTGAGATTTTAATCTAAATTGCTTTCCTCTGTTAAGTGATTGTGAACTCCTATACTATGACAGAGGAGACAGCCAGAAAAATCAAAATTTCCCACAGGAAGAATATTTTTCTGAAACAGAACACTGAAAACTGAATGAATAATTCAGTTAAAGTTGCTCCAGAACTGAATGCGTGTCATATAATGCATCCTATCTGTAAACACTATCAAGAAAATCCAATCACATCGGTATTGACACATTTTCTTTGGGAAGCATATAGAAAACGGGTTGAAGGAGAGCTACGTAAAGATATCCTAGTATTTATTTTTCAAATCAGTCCTTAATCCCTTTGGAAGAACAGACATAAAGACAAATGCCAATATTGTATCTTAAAGCTAGAGTCTGATATAATCATCAGTTACTTTACGCGGTTGGGGTTCAGAAAGCATGTTGGACAAACCGTTTGAAGCAGCTGGTTACTTCTATACAATGGCCTGTGTTAGCAGGCCTGACATTTGCTATTTCAGATGTAGTGAGTTTTTGCAGCCTCAGCTGGAGATGGTAACAATGGTCAAGGCGCTCAACACCTCTGCCTATCAGATGAGGAGAAAGACTGATGCAAAACATGAGGGAACCTCCCTTGCTCCTCTGACTTTCTATTACAAAAGTTGAGAGGGCTATTTCAAAGACTGTGCCGTGAACAGTGTGTTATTTTGTGTGACTTCTCCATACGCTTCAGTTTATTTTAAGGATCTGAGGATCCAGATGGATGTTTGCAGGGTAACGAATGGTTGCAAGAGAATGTCAGTTTTGAGGATCAGGTTTTGAATTGCAAAAATCTGTTTTGATGAGTCACCCTGATGTCAGCAAGGGCTCCTGTGCAGTCATCAGAGAGGCCTTCAGAGAGTGATTCATTTACTGTAAGATGAATCACGCCCTAGAAACCCTCATGTCTCTTTGTTAAGTAAGAAGGTCTAGAGGACTAGCTCCACTGTAGGTGTAAACTTCTGAGATAATCTGAAATTGGGTGCTATGAATTCAACATCTGGTCACTACATGGAAATTTATAGCTTCAACAGAGTAAGTATGGCAGCTATATCAAGAACAAAAAATGCCTGTTCTTGGATTAATAGAGACCAGGGAATGAGAAATGAGGTTCCTGCCAGTGCCTCAGCTGCAAGAATATTTAAACTGCAGCTATTTGTTTCTTAATTGTACTATTAATAAAACAAATCTCTCTGGTTCATATAGAGCCTACAAATTTGGGAAGGCACATTCCTATTTCAGTAACCTGAAAGAATTAGGAAATTTCATGATTTGGTGTGCTGCTTTGTAGTAACTGCTGGAGTTGTAGTCTATTTTATTGTTCAGAATTTTAGGCAGTTGCCTGTCCTCATCGGTCCACGTTGGCTGATGTATTCTAATGCAAACAGACATAAAGTTTATTCACATGTTTTGCTAAATATTCCAGCTATTTCCAAAACGCTTCTGGCATGGCAAATATTGTATGTAGGAAGTAGAACTGCATCTCCACAAAAGTGGAAATACTGTCCAAGTGTTACCCTTTGCTTGTTCGAGTTGCGTGTAAGAAATCTTCACTGCAAGAGACAATTCCATGTCACGTTTTTTCCAGAGGGAATGTGGCCCAGTGCGTGAGGCAGTTAAGCCTTAGTTGTGCACAGTCTAATGGCTTGGAATTTGGGCAATGTCCATCCCTCACTCTGTGATGTCGGTTTATCAGTTAGCCTTTCTGCGTTTCAGTTTGCACACATGTAAAAATGACGATATTTCCCTATTTTACCAGAACATTATAAAGATGATAAAAATAATTTTAGATGGAGTGCGTAGAAGGGAACTGTCTCCTTGTGCAATAGAGCTTGATTTCTAGAGAGGTTCTTCCTCTGTGCAGAGAAGGATGTGTCTATGTGTATTTGCATGGAAATATTTTAGATACGCTTCCTTTCAGGACTCCACTGATTACTTTATAGATTTTTCTGTATATTGTATTCATTGTGTCACAGACATCTATTTGGAATGCATCCTTGAAAAAGGTGTTCCTGAGGATTGCATAAGAATACGTAATAAATCAAAGCGTGCAGATAGACTAGAGGTATAGATACAAACCACAAGGGCATCATGGGTCTTTGTCAATTAACAGGTGTTTTTCCTGCTATGGTTAGCTAAATGGATCAGTGGTTGGTGAATGTGTTGTGAGCATGAATGTTTCAAGAAAGAAGGCTTGGTTTATGGTTGTATTACTCCAGGTTTATGGTTTAGCTTCTTAGACATATGTCGGCATAAAGTAGGGGCAAACCAAGCTTTCTCTTGGAAAATGAATGGAGTAATCGTAAATCTGAAAGTCTGAAGCATGGAGTAGAGCTTCCATTAACCTAGAGACCTAGGTCTTCTCATACTGGAGGGGCTATTCAGTCTGCAGGAATTTTAGAGACCACAGTTCCCTGGAGTCCTCCTTCTAAGCATTCCTGCTCTTATCAAGTGTATTGTGTGTTTCTGTGTGTGGGTATCAAAGGCAAATGCGTTGGAAACTGATCTCCAAGGAGCTCTAGGCCAGCACTTCATAAACTGGAAGTGTAGTAGATAGAATTTAGCTATTCATATGCGAAATACAGAGTACTGGTCAGGCGTGGATAAAGCCACAGAAAGTGACACGTGTCAGCCCAGAAAATCAAGCAAGGGAATGAGAATGATGTGGAAGCTTAATGCAGCTGTAAAAAAAGAAGAATCATTTCGTTTCTATTCAGCAACAGTACTTTTTCAGCCTAAACCGCACCTCTTTTCTTGCAAAAGAAAACCAGTACAGGAAGGGGAGCAAAGCAAGGCTTTTTCCCACTTCACAAACAGTACTTCTAAGAGAATTTCACCTCTAAGTAGTAACTTTTCACGTTATGCTTTGAGATATGTTACAAAACGTTTATGCTTTATGGGTTTGTCTAAGTGTAGAAAACCCTGAAAAATCACCTGAATAATCAGTAATATTTGATAGATTTGTAAGTGACGTACTTATGTGGGTGATCCTAATGTCTGGGTAAAACCCTGTTCACAACTCCTTACTCAAGTGCCACTCTAATAATTTTTTATGGACAGGGTGTCTTCAACGCCCATAAAGTCTCTCTCCTTCTCAAAAACGTGCTCTAGGAGTGCTGCGCAGCTTGCGATGTTCTTGTGACTTAAAACATGAACCTGGCAGCCAGGAGACATGCTCTGTTCCTGGCTTTACTCCAGCTGCACATCAGCCAGCTCTGCTGGCTATCAGCTACCAGTGAGGGTAGCTGCTGAAGCTCTCTGTTCACTGATATTTGAAAATGTTTGGTTTCATCTTTATTAAATCCACTGATTGAGAGTTAGTAATGCTATCATGTTTCTTTGCTCATATTAATTCAAAAGCTTCTTCCATGTAGTTCCAGTTTTTCTTTGTGTAGCTGTTTTACTTTTATGTAGCAGCTTCCAGTCTTGCTGGAAAAGTCCCTTGGGGTTTTTTGCATCGCTCTCCTTTTTTTGTCAGGAGTTGCAGGGCTCTTGTTTGTTGTTTATTTGTTTGTTTGTTTGGGAGTGATGGCTGGGTTTTGATTTCTTTGTTGTTTTTTTTTTTTTTTTTTTTTTTTTTTATTTATTAT
>JANZLQ010000022.1:24902456-24915073 GCA_026212715.1 Elanus axillaris | reverse complement strand
GGGCTCCTCCCCGGGCTGCAGGTGGAGATCTGCTCCCCCGGGGACCTGCCTGGGCTGCAGGGGCACAGCCTGCCTCACCGGGGTCTTCCTCCCCACGGGCTGCCGGGGAATCTCTGCTCTGGTGCCTGGAGCATCTCCTCCCACTCCTTCCTCACTGACCTGGGGGGCTGCACGGTTGTTTCACACATTCTCACTCCTCTCTTCCCGCTGCTGTTATGCAGCATTTCTTTTTCCCTTTCTTAAATCTGTTCTCCCAGAGGCACTACCACCGTCGCTGATGAGCTCGGCCTTGGCCAGCGGCGGGTCCATCTTAGGGCCGGCTGGCATCGGCTCTGTCGGACGCAGGAGAACCTTCTGGCAGCTTCTCACAGAAGCCACCCCTGTAACTACCCCGCTACCAAAACCTTGCCACGCAAACCCGATACGCATGGCAACTTACAACACGAAAATCAATGGTTACACTTGGTGAGCCTGTGCTAGAAACACTTGGAGTGTAAATGGGAAGGTAACTGTGCAATGAATTGCATTGATTGACTTGTATTTTTTCTTTGGTGTTCATTTTTCATTTCATTCTAAAGCCATAGCTTTAAACAAAGAAGAAAAATATTTTCACCCCTCTTAAACATACAGATAATTTCACCCCTTGAAGCTACAGGTCTCAATGCATTCAGAGTCGTTTCTATTGGCTGTCATGCTGGCGTGATTACATAGCCTGCCTGAGCTGGATAGATATTTCATCATCTTTTCAATAATCCTTATTAAGCATGCTGGTTTTGTTATGAAGCACTAAGATCATGGCTCCCACTGAAGTGACATGCAGCATGAGAATCCAGGGTCAGTAACTTTGGTCTTGAATTTTCCGTATTCTAAAATGATGATATCATTGTTGTAGTGGTCTGAGTTCCTGAAAAAGGTGTTATGGAAATTTCATTACAGCTTTCCGAAAAATAAATAAAAAACCTAAGCAAACTCTTTTGAAACTCCAGATACTTATTTTTATGACTTTAAAAATGCTGTGTTACAGCAATTTTTCATGAATTAGTTTTAGAAATTTGGTATGTAGATTACTGCATTCATGTGCAAGTTTATGCAGTACATGAAGTTTGCTTATGGACCTCATGTTACTTGTTGTCATTGTTATTTCTTATTGATATTATTTCTAGTTCCTTGAAGAATAACCAAGACAATGTCCCTGCAGTGCTAGGTACCAAACAAATACAAAGAGGTCCCATTCTGTACCAGACCTACTAGTGACATGGGCAGGCTGGTTGTGCAGTAGTGGCAGCACATGTTGAGGACCCAGGCCAAGTGAATTCAGTGACAGCAGCAAACAGGGGAGAAGTGGCTAAAATGAAAGGTCCAGGTCCAAGGATGAATAACGCAAGTGTAGAGACAAAAAGGCCATGGGAGTAGTGGTGGAATAAAGTTTCTTTGCGATGTCTATTCAAAATTCTAAACAGTCTGAAAATCTCAGAGGGTTGTTTCTCTGGTTGGATCTTGTGTGCGACTGCACTTTTCCACCAGAACAGGTGGTTGAGTTTGAAGTCCTATTTTATTGTTTTCCCTACTACGGTGGGTTCTGGCATTGTGTTTTTTTAGCCTAGTGCTGCCCAACTCCACAAAGGGAGTTTCAATTGTATGCAGTCTTCTTGTGTTAGTGATTTTAAATAGTTGTTTTCCTCTTTGTTTTTGTTGTTGTTGTTGTTTTGTTTGGTTTGGTTTTTTTTTTTTTGCTTTTAAAGTTGTCATATACCTTCATAACTATCTAATGATAAATATTGTGTTTAATGAAAAATGTGTGTGGTGTTTTTTTTTTTTTTTCTACTTTCCATCTTTTATCATGAACTGATCTTGGCTAGGAACTTCTCAGAGGAAAAAAGAGGATTCAAATAATGGCAGTGTATTCTCTCTACAGGATTTATGAACGCATCATTGATCCCCCAGAAACTAATTTGACACCTGAAAGCAGTTTATGGCTCGGACAGAGAAACAGGAAACATGGCTTCTTTAAGGTAAGCAGATACAAAATGGCACACGAAGAAGGAAATTAATAAACAGTCAACCAGATATTTCTGATTGATTGACTTACACTCCTAAAAGCTGATTTCTGTGAATTTTAGCAGAAACTGTGGACTTGGGATTTGAGGCATGTCCAACACTTAGAGAAAAGGGTCTCTTTCTGCAAGGTAGAGCACCGTAGTCGCTGACTGAAGTGCCCAGTATTTGGGGGTTTTGTTTTGTTTCCTTACTTTAGGTTTCACATACATGCTGTGCTCTGCCTAGCCACTCCTGGGGACAGAACAAGGCCGTGGGGGCAGCATCAAAGCCTGTCCTTGGCTTTCATCTTTAAACCTTCCCAAAACAACAGCTTTGCTGTGGTCTCTTGGCCAGACAGTGGTGGTCTTAACTGCTTTTGGAGGCCATTTCCTCCTCGATTTCACATGCACAATACCCTCACTCTTCTGCTGGTTGCCTCAGGTGCCTCTTCCTTCTTTGCCCATGCCAGCATTGACTTCTAGAACAAAGAAGGGCTTCTGGTTAGCAATCCTCTGGCTTTGGCAGGCACTAGCTATTGTATGCAGTGCATTTGATAGGATGGGAGGAAATGGCCTCACGTTGCACCAGGGGAGGTCTAGATTGGCTATTAGAAAAAATGTCTCTACTGAAAGGGTTGCCAGGCATTGGAACAGGCTGCCCAGGGAAGCGGTGGTGTCACCATGCCTGGAGGTGTTCCAAATACTTGTAGATGTGGCACTTAGGGACATGGTTTAGTGGGCATGGTGGTGGTGTTGGGTAACAGTTGGACTTGATGATCTTAAAGGTTTTCTCCAACCTAAACAATTCTATGATTCTGTGATTTGCCTTGCTGCAAAACAGTAGATTTTTCCATTCCCGGAGTATCTTCCTTTCTTTCTATTTTTGTCAATTAAATGTGTCACTGTGTTTCTCAACAGAGACTGAATAGTGGGGTCACTGAGTCTCGTTTGTGAGCTTCTTTGGCTTTCAGAGCTTCCATTGCTTCCAAACAGCCCAGGCTGAAGGGCTGGCTAGCTGGCAGGACTTAGGCTGCTCCTACCTTCTAGCTGGAGGGCCTCTGTTTTTCCATTTATGAGGCTCCCCAAGACGACATCACTGAGTAGGCCAGCATGGGCACGAGAACTTTCCAGAGCAAAAAGAGCATTCAAGTAATGGTAATATATTCCAGATTCAATTAATGGCAATATATTTCCAAAATTTCAGAGGACAGAGAAATGGCCCACAAACTAGAAAAGACCTCTCCCGTATGTTTTCTTTCAGCTTTTTTTTTTTGTTTTCCCTGGTGAGAGCATGTGATTTACTGGTCAAGGCTGGATTGCTGAACCAACCAACGTACAAAATCCACCAATAAATTAAAACCACCCCCTCCACCTGAAAATTAATTCTTTTACTTTGTAAGCAAGTTACAGAAGAGTTTCTAATATATCTTCCAGTTTTGGGTAACAAGCCATGGTGCAAGTGTATATCAGTGAAAGAGTCTATAGTGCAGTGATAGACCAATTTGCCTACCCTCAATATTGGCATTGATTTGTTGCGAGGGTGATTTACCACCCACTCGGTTTCCCTTTGAAGCTGTCAGTTCATAAGACCAGTTTACAAGTTGCTGTTTTTCTGAGGACGTCTCCTCGAAGTCCCCAGATTTCAACAAGCTCGGACAATTATTTTATGCTAAAATTATTTAAGTGTAGCAACTAACAGTTTTAATTGTGAAACAGAGGTAAAAGCTAACTTTTAACTTAAATGATGGTCCAAAAGTTGCTCTGAACCTAGAGTACATTTCATCCTCCAGCAGCTGAGCTGTCACTGTGAAGTGAAATTGATAGTATTATTTTATTCTACAGCTGTTGTTTTTTTACCTCAGCTGCTTCCCATAATTCCACAGATGGTAAACATATGTTTATAGCTACATAGGAAAAAACTGAAGTTATATTGGATTTGCCCATCTTAAATTCTTATTTTATGCAGGCAGTCAGAGCCTCAGAACTCTGGGATATTATATGTTTGTAAATTAATATTTCTACGCATTAACACTTTGGAAACAGCAGGGTAGCTAATGATATGCTAATGAGCTGACAGTTTTTATTGATCGTAATGAAAGCCGACAAGTGCCTTACTTTGCTTTATGCGTGCTTGAATATTTTACTAACTTCGGGGCAGAAATATAATTGGTTGTATTTTTTTAATCCTGCTTGAGAGTTTCGGAAATCTTACTTTTTTTATGTTACTCATTGCAGAAATTTGGGATTTTGCCAGTTTATAAAGAGTATACGTCTCTTTCCATATATTTACATGCTCAGTAGGACCTCCCTTTCTTTGTCAGAGCAATTTGTTTCACTGTTTTAGCGTATAAAAAAATAGATCTATTTTCCTTAATGTAAACAGAGATCTGCAGGGAAATAGGAGCGTTAAGAAAGAATTAGCATTTTTGTATGTATGTTGGAGCCATGATAATCTATGTAACGGAAAGCAGTGGATACTGTTCTATCATCTTCGCTGCACCAAAAATTTTCTTACTTTAATGATAATTAATTTGTTGTGTCTCCCTGTAGATGTATAGCATTAAAGCCCATTTTGGGCCATACTCTCATGCCTATTTTAGATCATAATTCTTCAGTATATCAAAAGAGGAAGGAGGGGATATGATATTCAGAAGTCACGGCAGACAGTTGCTGCCATTTTTCTTCTTTATGCTTTTATCCCACATCCTTACTTACAGTGATTATTCCACAAGTAGCCCTGCTGCGTCTGTGGCCTTGCTGGGGAATGAAGTGCTCTGTGGCATAATCAAGAGGATTGAAGTCTCACCCCTTACAACTAGTGTCTCTTACTAGTTGTGATTTACCTGCTACAACCAAGCATTTGGAGTTCAGACGAGACGGAATGGTTTTAGCACAGCAGCGGTGGGAGCAAATGCAGAACGGACTTAAGATAGCTTTGGCTGTGGCCTTGGAAGGGAATCTTAGTAATTACTTCCTTTGAAAAACACACACTCGCCCTTCAGGTTTCTTTGTGTGGCCCAAAACCAAGTTTTGTTTTAGGGCTAGAGGATACCCGTATAATCAGGTTAGGAAACCAAAGTAAATGCTACTGAAAGGAGGAAGAGGGTGATACCGGACATCCAGGGAACCCTCGTTCTAGGATGGATCTGACTGCTGTTGGGATCAGAATTATCTGCAAAATTCATTTTATTGCTGGGGACAACCCTTCCCCCTAAGGCTCCCTCCAAAGAGCTGCTGCAGAAATGAGCTTATTAATGCATTGCTGACTAGGTGATTCATGTCGAAAGATGGTAATTTTCATATCTGCTATAGCAGGCTCTATTGATCCTGCTGCTGTGCCTGGGGACTGTATAGCAGGTGCTTGAGAACTATGTTGGTATTTTTACTGCACAGCATCATATGTATACTCGGGCGTCTGCATTCATTTTGCTTTCACAGTCGTATAGACTAAGGTGAGGTAAATACAGTGCCAAGGGCAGCTGTTGAAGCGCCTGGCATGGGGCATGCCTGCCCGGCGGGATCTAGTGGGGATCCAGTGGTGTTGCCGCAGCATTGCCTAGACACAGGGTTTCAGGCGCGTCTGCTGGTGCCGCTGTGCAGAGCCATTCTCCAGCCCTGGCTGATGCGAGTTGCACAGCTGCGTGGCACGCGTTATCGCGGTGGGAGAAGTAGGTTTTAAAGAGGGTGAAAGGCAATCAAGGAAATGAAAACGCAGGAGGGGGGAGCTCATGGAATATACGACCCTTTTCACAGAATGTGGGGGGAGTCCTTTATTTAATAGAGACATGAGAGTGCAATAAACAGGGCTTTTGTATTGTGTCCTCATGGGGTGGGCTTGATACTTAGTGCTGCAGGCCTGAATTTAATCTTGTAGCTGGTAATCTGCCTGCATGGATGAAAGCTCTTCAAGCTAGCGAGTCCTTATGCTGAACTGAAACTTTGGCTGTAGTTAGCCAAACGCTTTAATAGATAGCATAAAAGTGAGACCTGCTTGCGAAGGGAAAAACCGGGAAGATTTTGACCGCTGACATCTCCCTGTCAAGGCCAAATCCCGATGTCCTTTCACAGAATGTGGGCTGAAGAACTCTACCCTGTGCCGAAGTGAACCAGGGCCCTGGGCTTTCCCTGGGGACCTGTGCACCCCTAATTCTCCTTCTGGCTGTGGTCATAGAAAGCTCTCAGCAACCAAGACCTAACACTGAAGGAGGACTAGTCCAAGTTTGTTCACATGTGTTACAATAATTATGGCTGTAATAAGCGTTTGCCTATAATGAAGTCTTTCTATTAAAAAAATGCATCAGCAAAATTTCTGCTCTTTGAAGGTTCACTTCTATATTTGATCGTATTAATTCTGTTTCGGAGGATTTATAGGCTTAGAAGGTATCTCTAGCGGTGAACTGAACTTCATCTGTTTTCCCATAGTAACATGCTTTCATGTAGCCAGAAGTCGAGGCACAAAATATAGTTGTGTTTCCTCTTTGGGTCGTATTTAAATGCAAATCTATCCAAAAGACAATTGAGCGGTGGGTGTCTGATGCAGCAAACATATTTGATGTTCAATAGGCACTTCTCAAAAAAAAAAAAAGGCAGAGGAAAACATCACTTCTGTCTGGACTATGTGTTGTTAGCTGTGCGATATGGTCTCGTAAAACTTTGTAATCTCATTTACTCTTGGTTGAGTTTTTCACTGGAGAGGCTTAAGCATTGAAATATGGTTTTGTGCTTCACCTTCTAATTTCTCACTGATGACTGCCAGCAGAAAGTATGTAAAATGGCTTTCAGGATGTTCCATTTCCAGTGACAGTATTACTTCTCATTATTATGATGGTTTCATTATTCTCATAGATGAAAAGGTTAATAAATGAATATACTTCTGCAAGAAGGACAGTGTGATCTGATTATGTCTATTAATATTTTCAGTTAATATTTGATCATGAAACAGTAAGCAGGAAACGGTGCTTGCTGATCACCTTCTGCTGTTTTAGCAAATGAACACATAAATGTTAAGTGTTACCTACTGTACCTGCCAGGCTTCAGAGGCTATCCGAGGCTTCTATTTTATTTGCGGATGGAGTTCAATGTGTTTTGAGCAAGTGACACCCTCCTCAGTCTGCAAAATTTACTCTCTTACAATTTAACTGAAAATTAAAACATAGTCTTACAAACCAGTAATTTAATTGGATAGTAGCTACCGCAATGATAAATTTCCTTTCAAATTAAAGAAATTCTGCTGTGTCTGGAAGGAGATAGAGTCATGTCACAACATCTGATTAAGAGTCAGGGAAAGTGCAAATAGCAGCACTAGCAGTCCCTTGTTTTCCCTTGCTCCTCTCCCTCAGTGACCGTGACATTATTAAAGCTAGTGGATGTTGTGGAGTTAAGTGTGTTACACATAGATGCAGCAAGAGCTTTCTACTGAGCTTAAAAGAGCAAACACAAGCTTCAGCACTTTCTAGGCTATTTGAAGGATCTAGGGTTCTTCAGGACCCAGGTGTGCAGGGATACCGGGCAACCCTTTGTGCCTGCTGCTTCCATCGGCGAGATCCTTGCAAGACAGGGACAACAGAAGATGCAGCCAGTGCTGGACTTTTTGGTCTTTCCTCTCTCCTGCCCTGCCCAGTTCAGTTTCTGAGCCTTGTACAGCCTGCGCTAGCTGGCTTTGTCCTTGGAGTCCTGATTTCTGCCAGTCCTGCACAGGGGATCTTTCTATCTGTCTGGGTCAGAGAGAGGATTTAATGCTAACTGATGGCATGATTACATGAACTGCCTCTTGAGACACAAAGCTAGTAGGCTCAACTAAACCAAACAACTGAGTATAGACTCTTACTTACCTCTTGCACTATATACTTCTCTTTTCATAAGGTTGGATTTCACAGTCTTATTTGGATAAATCACTAAAGAGTATTGCCGTGTTTTCTTTTTGTCTTTCGGAAAAGTGTGTCATAGGCTTGAATAATCCCATTTTAAGACACTTAAGCAGCTTATATTTGGCGATTGCAAAAGACAAAGCAGTACAATTTCTGTGTTTTATGAAAATTAATATCCAAATACACAGGAAGATAGGAGGAGTTGTTATATTTTGTACATCTTCAGATATTTTCCTCACAAGAAGAGTGAGCGGGTCAATTTTTTGTACCCACTTGAGAAAAGACTTGTGAAACAGCTTGTACAGATCTCTGAACGTTTGCAATCTGTATTACCAGTTTTCTCTTCTTTTTACAAAGGGTGTTATTCAAGATGTGAAAGTCATCTTTATACCTAATGGATATATAACGCAGTGTCCTAATCTGAATCGCAGTAAGTAGCAAGTTCCTTATTCTCTCTACTTTAGATTTTTCATACAGATTACTTCTGTGTTTTAAAAAGAATCTTTTCAGGCTTGTCATTTTTTGCATGTGCTGACTTGCAGAAGGCAAAAATTCTATGTAAACAGATTGCATTTTATGTTCAGATAGATCAAGTCTGATATATTGTTAGTTATTTATGTGTTATTGTGTCTTTCCTTCTCTTCCTTTCTGTTTCTTTTTACTCTTCCTTTATTGAGCATGCCCAACCTGCAGTGATTTCTTAAGTCTGGTGCAAGGAATCATGGATTTGCAAGAACTCCTGGCAAAAATGACTGCAAAAGTAGGTACCTAAGCTTCTTTGTCAATTGCCTATTTCCTTCTGTGATAAGACCAACATGGAAGTATTTGTTCCTTTTGCAGTTATTCTGTGTTTTCATGGTAGAGCCTTTTTTTTTTTTCCCCCCTCCTTTTGCCAGTAGCCCTATCTGCAGTGGACTTAAGGATATAGCTTCACGGATGTCACTTAAGCCTTATACAGTTTCTATTGTCTGCCTTATTATTTGTAAGATAGTGACAAAATGCCCAGGGTCTGATTCTTTATAAGAAGCCTTAGCATGAGTTCCCTTTTCATGCTGAGGGATAAATGCAGAAACAAAGGAGCAAAATCCCTCACAATTTCCTCACCATGTGATGCTGTCAGAGGGGTGTGTGTTTGCCTATGGGAAGTCCTGTGAAGTCTTCAGGGCTGGCATAGTCTCCTTCCTGGGAATTGAAATGAGGCCTCAAAATGGAACTGCCTGCAAAGCTGCCGGCTGTGCTGATCTTGACGTCACCTTTGATCAACGGCTTTTACCAGTGTAAAAGTGAAGATAACGCAGCTCCAGGTGGTGTGTGTTTGGTCTCCCCCCCCCCCCTTTATTCCCTCCCTCGGTTTGGATTGTGAATAGGATGAATATGAAGTTAGTGGGTTTTTTTGTCTGGGATTTCAGAGATTTGCTTTAGGCTCTGCTCCCACAATACACAGTCAAGGCCTTTCAGCTAAGGCTGTGGTGAAGTTTTGGGGTAGGAAGCTGTGTTTTAGAGGTGACTGAAACCCTGATGTGTGTTAAAGGACAATCTGTGAACACTTTTTGAGGTTAATGTCGGTGAACCATCTGGTCAGTGGTAAAAAAGGTGACTGTCTCATCTGAAACAGCACTTACGGGCTAATCACTTCTAGATTTAAGCGTAACTACAACCAACCTGTGGACACCTTTAATCTCAGTGTAGTTACTCAACAGGAATTTCCAAAATAGGGTTTGCGTAGTAGTGCTTACTAACGTAAAAGAATCGTACTTGCTACTGTGCTGCTTTTGAGTGTTCTTTTCCTTACTAACAGGAAAGGGGAGACTTTGTTTTTACAGAATGTGTGCATTATAGTGACAGTCCGCTTAGCTGACATGCTTTGGACAGGCTGGCTCCAAATGTGAAGCTTTTAGTTCAGTTTGCTGTTGTACTGTGAAAGAAGGGCAATTATTTTGAGCCCTGCTGGTGGTAAGGGCAAGTTCCAATTATGCACTGTACTGAGTAACTTGCTTTCTGTGCTGTTAATTGTATTTTTGCTTGCTAGTACTTTACGAGGGGAAGAAAATAACAGTATTTGTGCTGCAAAGACTCTGTGCTTCCATACAGTGGTACTGAGATAATCCTTCATTGAGAGTTTCTTTTCTGTTATAGCAGTGCACTGACTGTTTTGTTGCAGTTGTTACAGAAATACTGTTGTCCAGGAAAAATGCATGCAGCAGGAAAGGAAGTTAATTTGGTAGACAAATGCAAGTTAAAGCTAGAGGGACTTGAGGGAGGCGTTAAGGTTTGTGTCTGCCTTTTCAGTCCTAGCCACAGTAGCCACAAGTGGTACTACTGTAGATGCAAGCATATCTTATAGCGGCAAGGCAAAGAGCAAGGCTTAGACGGGCTGTGCAGCTGCCTGCAGAGATGCTGTTTAGCAGGGCAGGTGGTCAGAGAACGGCTTGCTAATGTACATGAGCAATGAACCTCACCCACATCTTGGTCTCACACCAAGAGATGCGGAGCATGAACATGGTGTTTTGGAAGAGCGAGCCCTGTGGTTTGATGTCCACTTGTTGCTTTTAGGTTCCGCTATATTTAGGATTTCATTTGCTCCCTCAATCTGCATTTGGTTACAGCTGTATTACAACATTGAATATTCCGGTGAATGTTGTTTGCAATGAATGCGTATGTGCAGTGTATATAACATACGACTATGAAGACTCAGGCCAGGGCTTGCCTGGGAAGAAAATACCAGACTAGCGGCTTCAGGCTCCAATAACTTTGGTAGCAGTGCAAGTTGTGCAGTACGTAGGTAGGAGGAGAGAGTACCTGCTTGCTTGGGCTTTGCCTCCGGCTCCCATGAGTCTAGTGCTGGCTCAGGGTGGGACATGGGGTCTGTATAAGGGGCCCAGCAGAGCATTGTCTACAGCACATTGTCATGGGGGGTTATGTACAGGAGCATTTGATCGTGACCTGTAACAAGCTAACCGCCACTATGTCCTCATCCTACCTGTGTCTTGTGAAGATGTAGCTTTTAAAGATAACTGCTAGCTTTGTAAGCCTATTTTACTTTTGTCATCATTTGAATAAATTCTGAATATTTCCAGTATATAAGTTTAATTCCTTTAATCTTGTGTCCTTAAATAGAGAGACACCATAGGTCAGAGCGTTAGAAATTTGGCTAAAATGTTCATTTGCTGCAGGCGAAAAGGACCGTGTTGTATTTCAGCATTTCTAACTGCCGTGCTGGAATGCTATTACGTCGTCTTTAAATACAATGGCTAAAATAAATCATGCAACTTTAACAATCTACTGAAATCAGTCTGGGCATCTCCTGCATTTCTTTGAGTGGAGTATGATTTCTTTTTGGTAAATTATGGGCCCACACTAGGGTGTGCTTTGTATTCAGATGTGCTTGTTACATGAAGACTTCCAGCACAAAACATTCTAATGAATCTTTCCTTGGTTGAGGTCAGAAAGGTTGAAGCTTCAGCTTGATTAAAACCAAGAAAAATCAAGCGCTTGAGTTCATTGATAGACTAGTTAACCTGGTTTCTTTACATCATGGATTTATACGGCCATGAATACTTTTATGAATAACAAAATTTTCCTTGTAAGTTTTGATAGTTTGGGGTTTTTTTTGATATTTTTGTTTTTCATTTTGCCAGAAACAATACATTTTTAACAGAGGTCTGTCGTCTTTCAGTTATTTGTATGGGCAAAGGACAAGCGAGGAAAGTGTTAAGTAAGTTTTGTGAATAATAGCTAGCCAAGTATTCCTGAATGTTAAGAAGTTAGGATTTGGTTAGTATATGGAAAGTGTTTGGTACAGTGTGGGCTGCTCCTCCCTCATTAGTTTATTTCTATTCTAAAAAATGTTTGAAGCTTGACAATTTTCTACTTATGTTTTAAGCTTTCAACAAATCCAGTTGTGTGCATTTGGCAGGATATTTCAGCTAATTTTAAGGAGCGAATTGCTTTATTGAGCTCAACAGAAGTTTTTAAATTAAGGCTTGAAGCTGAGAAAAGGAATGTTTCTGGTCACACTAGTATAGCAGGTAACAGTTAAATGCTGTTTCTGAACAGATTTTGTGGGCTGTGGTACATTCACTGAGCTCTGTATTGGAGGGTTTGCTGTTGCATGCCTGCCTTCTGGTGATCTACCTGATTGATTTGCTATGTATAAGGGATTTCTTAGAACAAGAGGTAAATGATTTTTAAGTAAATAAAACTTATCAAGGTAATGCAAATGACAGAAAAAATGAATAAATTGAAAATATTTATTCTCTTGGAGCTTTCTTCTTTTTCTAGGGAATAATTTCTAGGAAGACAAAGGACAATATCAAGTACCCTCTCAAATCTGGGTTTTTCTAAAGTCCTTTCTCTCTAAAATTTGTATAGCTGATTTATATGGGAATGTTCATTAACCGCCCCCCCCCCCCCAAAGAAACCAAGATATATGTAAATAAAGAAGTGTAAGATAAATCAAACACGGTTTAAACAAAACTGAGTATATTTTATATACTGTAAATATAATGACCAAATATAATGACTGAAAATGGTTTCTGCTGAAAACAAGCAGCTCAGTAAGAGGGTAGTTTTGCCTCTAAAATGTGAAGAGCAGTTTTGAAGTCACTAGATCGTACTGAGTCTGGGGGACATGAGTATCAATCCCCTGCTATCCCAGAATAACAACTTAACAAATAAAGAGCTTTTATTCAGGGCTTTCTCTCATGAGGACTGG
>JANZLQ010000022.1:24856020-24891184 GCA_026212715.1 Elanus axillaris | reverse complement strand
GGGGGGATTACCCTGGGAGGAAAGGCAGCCGGGTGGCAGGGGGGGCCGGGTAGGGCCCCGCCGGGGGGTCGCGGGTCTGGCCGCGGCCGCGCAAAATGCGCACATCGGCGGGGAGCGCGGAGGCAGGTCCGCCCGCGCGGCCGGGCTGGGCGAGCGCTAGATGGAGTGATGCATTAGTGAGACGGGGAGGTTTTAACCTTCAGGGGGAGGAGCCCCGTTTAACTACAGGCATTTGTTCTAGGGCAGGTCACTTTAATCTCTTTAGCTTTAAACTGTCCAACTCGCAACTCGCTTTTCTCTATAAGGGATCTTTACCACTTCCCTGCCTATGCGGCCGGACTGCCGTGCCTCTCCCCCAGCAGAGACAAGCGGCATCGAGGCACTGCCCCAGATCTCTTCTTCCGACACCCTTAAAATAATACTGTTAGTAATAAGTGGATTTGCTTTTGGTTTTGTTGTGTTTTTTTGTTTCTTTTTTTTTTTTCCTTAAAAAAAAAAAAAAAAAGAAAAACTGATGCCTGCGGGTTTTTTTTTATGTTATTTTTCGTGATGGCAACTGATGCAACTAGCCAGTTGGGAAGTAAAGACAGTTGGGAAGTGAGAAAAAATGACTTGACCCTGCTTAGCCTTAACATGGCAGTCTCGAGGGCAGTGACGAGCAGTGATTGTAGAGTGGTCAGCTTTGCATTCCCTAGGTCTGCTGCACTCCTCAGTTGTAAGTCCTGCTAGCTGCTGGGTATCTTGTGCATCATTTGCACCTTGTAGACTCAGCAGGCGTTTCTGCATTCATGACTGCCTAGGGCAGCTTGATGTTTTGACGGCTGGTTCTGGAGCCTGAAGTGACATAGCTGAATCAGTGTGGCATGGCTGGTGAGGCTAATTAACAGCAAGGGTTTTGCCTGTACTGGTTCTCGCAGCTGAGCTAGCCTTTTGGCCCTGTGTGGCACAGGGTCTTGAAGATGTGAAAGCAAGCTTCTGGCTAGCAAGGATGCCTCTGTATAGGGGTGGTTATTCATACAGGGTAGACACATAGGTGTTGTTAATGTCCTCTGCTCAAAGCTCCGTATCTGATCCTTCAGATGATGAGAATGGTGGCTTTAATGACATATTTTGTCTTTTTTTTGGTATTGGATTTCCTCTGCTTTCTTAGCCCTAGATGTGCTTGGATCATGTTTTTAAACTTTTCTCTTCAATCATGAAAACATAATTTATTTCTTGGAAGAAAGCAGAAAGTCTCGTTCCATATTTTTGTCCCACCATCTGAGACATCATGAAAAATATTTTGGGAGGAGTAGGGACTAGATTTGTATTAAAAAGGTGTGTTGGCGATATAGCAGTCTGCCTGCTTTCTTAGTGGAGTTTTACAGCCCTTTGGAAAATGGGGTTACTCGGGTGTGGACAGTCCTGTGGGATAGTTATTGTAGCTCCCACTGAGCAAAAGTCCTGGTTGTTAATCTCTGCTCCGCTTGCCAGTTTGCAGGGATGGCGTAGCTGCAGAAGGGATGCTGAAGAAGTAAGCTATGGTATGGGGAAGGCTGGAGTGGGATAAGGAGAAAGAGGAAGCTATTTTGGGACAAGATGTCAAGAAACAACTAACTGAAGGGCAAGACAGCTGTTTGCTCTAGAGATACGGCGAAGCAGATTTCCTGGATGGGAAGAAGACAGAGTAAAATTTGGTGTAAAATCTCCCCTGAAAGGCTCTATTATTTTAGGAAATTTCTACCAGTAGCTAGGCCTTCTATGCACAGTCTTACTCTAAATCTGCCAGAAATCGAAATCATGTAAATTGAGGTCAAGATATTTCTATTTTATACAGCAATTTCTATATGGATACCTCAAGGTGGGACTTCTGCTTTGCCATGAATTTTAAGGACTTAATTTTTGGAAATTAGGTGATTGGTAATACTAAAGAACAGATACTTTTAACTGGACACAGAGAACAACACATGACACTTGAAAATGTTGGGTTTCTGTCTGCTTTGTTTGAGTTGATAACTTACCAGTGAATTATGTAGAATATGAATTAAGAGGAGTGAAACGTGGACATGAGTGAAGCAAGAAGGCTACCTGTAACAAAAATCTGGAGTGAGATTCTTTAATTCCTTCAAATACTTGGAAGAAAAGCAACTATACCTGGAGACAACATATTTGGAAAAACTGTTACAGAATTTTGAGCTTAAGTGCCTTCCCCTTCCCCCATAGAAACGTCCAAGTAGATCACTTTAGTTTTGATGTTATGGTGTAAAGAATGGATTTAACTTGCTGCCTGCTAGTTTACCAGTTTTGTTACTAGAGATTACCAGAGTTATAGACTGAAAATTACGTGAACCTTGCCATTACACGTGTTTCATCAATGTCACTTTTAAAAATGTTGCTTATTTTTCAGAATGGAGTTTTAGTTAAAGTAACAGAGACTTGTCCACCATTGAACTGCTCAGAAAAAGATCACGTTCTTCCAGAGAACCAGTGTTGCAGCGTTTGTAGAGGTAAGCCAGACACTACGCGTGCTTGGAAGGAGTATAAGTTGCTGATTCGATGCGGGGATACACTGGAAGGAGCAATTCCCTTTTAATGAGATATTAGGTACCTCTATAAACCTGAGTCTATAATTAGCCTTCACGTAAAACCAGTCCGTGATATTCCTTTGGGTAGAAGACTTAGCAGATACAGAGCTGTAATTGCTCTGAATGAGAGAGTTGGAGGAGGGAGAAAAGGAAGAGCTGCAGGAGAAAGGGCTCAGTATCACTTAAGTATTCCCATTAGGAAGAATTT
The DNA here is from genome assembly GCA_026212715.1 of Elanus axillaris. Taxonomy (NCBI): domain Eukaryota; kingdom Metazoa; phylum Chordata; class Aves; order Accipitriformes; family Accipitridae; genus Elanus; species Elanus axillaris. The sequence goes on along the minus strand of JANZLQ010000022.1, from coordinate 24,888,412 downwards.
ATGTTTGAAAAGAGATATTTTATGTTGCTTAAACTTGGAACTGCATTGAACATACAGGGTTTTGGAAATGGGTTTTTAAGCTCTCTGTTTTAAAATCACAATAATGTTAAGGTTTCGGTATTTGGAGGTTGATTTAGATGTGAGCTCTCTCAAGACTCATTTATGAATTAAGCTGGACAATTACAGAATAAAAATGAAAAAATAACCCTCGAGCCCAGAACCCCATTTTTCCTCCTTGCAGTGGGGTCTTGAGGTGCAAGTTCCTCATGCTTGTTCCCTTTCAGCCCTGGTGAATCCTGGTTGCACGCTGGACCAGACTGAACAAACCATAGCTGAAACGTTAGCTGAGGAAATCCCCTTAAATGAGGAAAATGCAGGTGTCACAAGGCTGGAGAACTCAAACAAGCTTTCTTCTTAAAGTGTGTTTTAATCAGTGAGCTGTTAGGTGAAAGGTGTTAGAATAATCATTCCCTGTGTATGCCTGTATCGTATCTCTGTTCCACACTTCTCCCTTGGTGCTGAGTCTCAGCTGAGCTCAAGGGGATCCCGGTCTCTCCGAGCAGGACTTGCATGTCAGCCTTTGGTGATGCACCGCAGAAATTTCAAGCAAGAGGTGTGCCAAATGAGCATTAGGCATTTCTAGTCTTAGGTGGTTATTCGGGCCCGCTGGACTAATTGTCTTGCCTGTATGTAAATTCCTCCAGTATCGTTGTAGATGCCAATGAAGGGGCTCTGAATCTCTCCCTTAGCCAGTAAATATTAATTAATAAATATGCGTAGTTAAATATTTACTAAGGCCTTGAACTTGCAAGCATATGCACGTGGTTGCAGGGGGCAGCACGTCTGAGCTATTTAAGCAAGCAGTAACTGTTGCTTCTTTGTCCCTGGATGTCTTAATGATACTTCTTAACAGATGGCCCAGTTTGATGTAGTGCAGTACTGAAAAAATTATCTTCATTACTTAAAAGCATTAGAAATCTGAAAGCTTCAAAGTTGATGAAAGATAAGTTCTGTAATTATTCAGTTCTGTCTTATTGTTAATGATAGGTACTCTTTTTACATATTCATCCCCAAAGCGGTTTTATTATTTATAAAATAGCATGAATATGTATACTTGCGTGATGGTCTCTAGAAGCAAAGGAAGGAACTGTACCTTCACTTCCTGGAATTCTGATACGTGGTGCTTTCGAATTGATACATTAAACTTCCAATTCAATTCTGCTTTAGCTAACAGCTAAAACTCCACCACCTATTTTGTATTTCATCTTTGCTTTTTAAAATTCTTTGAAAATTATGCTTAAAGATATGATTAATTTTGTCAACTTTACAAAGGCATAAATTGAAGTTAGCACTCCTAAATTGCTTTTTATATCTTGAAATAGAATATATGCTGCTTGACACTTTTGCTTCATTTGCGTGCAACCCAAAGTGGTAGTATATAATTTTATCATATGTAGAGTGCTGGTGTTAAAAAAGGCTGTTTATTAAGAATTCCATATTTGGTATGGGTTTTATCCTGCAAACAGGTCTCCTCTGACATGGCGAGCAGGCCATAGTTTCTGGTCCTGCCCTGTGCCAACACGTCCTTTATTGGGAAAGGAGAGAGTGCTTCTCTGTTTTGCAGTAACAACCCCTTTCAGAGACTACGTTGGACTTTTATTGTCCAAGCAACAGTAGAGAGGAAGAAATACTGTAGTAAATATAGTCCAGAGTAATCAGAGCATTTATTGAAAGCCCACCCACGTGGATCACTTGCACATCATGTGCAAATTTCACATTATATGTGTGATGGTAGAGATAATTATTTGCATTAGCCCTTAGCTATGCTTTTCGTTAGTCAACAGGATGATAAGTAAGCATTTACTAGCAATGTTCAATGAGAACAATAACTCTATGTAAAGTTTATCGGTGCATAACAGTGACTGGTAGGGTCTGTTTTTGTATGAGTTTGTGCTTTCTTTGGTATCTAGTTGTGGAAACAGAAACCTTCTACTGAATTTCGTGTTCCGTAGAATTACAGAGTACCTTTGCTGAATTGGGCAAGGGTAGAAAGTTTGCAGCTTGTGCTTTTCTGGCTGCAGCAAAGGAATTTCCATTTAATGAAAGGATAAATGTGGGGGATCAATGGAAGGAAAAAAACCACAGAGAAATACAGAAACTTCATGATACTGTGGTATGAGACTGTACCCTCTTCAGGGATCTCTGTAATACCTACTACAATAATAGATAAGTGCCTAAAATAAAATAGGGCATGTGAGGAAAAAAATAAATCCGTGGTGATTATGGTGATGGAAATTGTGAGTCAGCAAAGGACGAAGTTGAATACTGTAATGTACACAGCTGGTGGGCTTCCTAGTTAGTCATTATTGTTTGTAAATGGTTAGGAAAGTAAAGACAGCAAATAATACCTTTTCTTCCTCAGGTTTGCTACATGAGTTTATAGTAGGGCAAAAGCTAATATATTGCTAAAAGCCCATTTCTGGATTTGAGTAAAATGATTGTATAAGGTATACAGCAGGTCAGGTGTAGTATGGAAGAACTCTGCTGTACAATGATGGCTTATTTTTGTGATTTGTTGTACGTGAATGCAAAAAATGGGCCTCATCCTATCTGTATATAGGATCTATCCTTGAATGTTATGTAGAGTGTACCTAGTTTTGCCCTTCATCTGAGTGCTTTAATATAAATGTCTGCTTGAACTGTGTGGCTACTTTCGTATTTTTCAGCAGGACAATGTGGTATTATCAATCTCTCTTTTAGGCTTACAGAAATTTTAGTTAATTTTAAAATCTTGCAAAGAATTGTCGTGTATAGAATAAAGTTTTTACTACTTTTTTGAGAATCAGTCATTTTTCTTACAGCGTGCCTGCTACATTTTTTTTTATATCCCAGGGACAAATCTAATACAAAAAAATAGTGTCATAAAAGTGTTTTATTGTTCCCTTTAGCTGTTTTTCTCCTTGCCAAAGACAGTGTATAATTTTGAAAGAGTGGCTTTTTCCTCTTTTGAATGACTGATTCAAATAAAGTTTCATGAGAGAATTTTTATGTTGTTATGCTCACAGTTTTAGTATGTAAGAATAGCCTTAACAGCCCTAGCAGCTTCAGTCATGCTCTCCTTAGAAGAGAGTATGTGAAGAAATAATGAAGTAGAGAGAGCTGTTTGGTTTCTGGAGAAAGTAATTTTTATTTGCTATCCTGTAATATGGTTTGGCTGATGGATTTAGCTTGACTGCTGACACTGGTTAGCAGGAAGTGGAGAATCCTACTGATGAGCTGAAGTGTGCGTTTTCCAGCAGGGAACAGCATTTAAATCCTAAAATGGTGCTTCTGCCACCCTGACTTGTATTGCTTTGTTTTGCTTTAAGGAGGTTTTGATTTTTTCAATTAGAGAATGAAAAGGCTCTTCAGCTAGCATCTTTCTCCTCTCCCCCTGTCTAGCTGTGAAACTGAGTTTTGCTTTTTCAGAAATCGTATGTTTCTCATTCATTGCTGTGAGGTACGAGTTATTTCAAGGTTTTAGTTTTATTAAGATTTAATGGAGGTTGATACATATGAATTAGTTAATTTCTAAACATAGCTATAATGTTTCTTGGGATTTAGAAGAGCTTTATGTCTGGAAAAAAAATCTTTATAAGCTTGTTAGGCTGTGCAGTACCATTATTCTAACGCACACAAATAAGCAGTATGTAATAAGGTCTTCATTGATACAGTAGCTTGAAAGAATTTATGAAGTTACTGTCTTATGTCAGACCACTGAGTTCTGGGACCACAGTCTCTGAAGGTGTAAAAACTGCTGTTCAGAGTGCTTCATTGCTCATGACTCATTAAAAACTGATTCAGATTATGAAAGGGCATAATTGCTAGTGCAAATTTTATGACTCTTCCTATGAGCTGTCCCCCAAATTTAGTCTACACATTTATGTAGTAACTGTGGGGTTAAATCAGAACAATAGTAAAGATTTTGAGGTTGAAATTACCTTAGACCTTTTGAACATTGCTAATGCTATTAATGCAAGCATCATCAGCATTCTTGTTAGAAGCCTCTGAAATGTGAAACGTGGATTGCTGAAGGGTAGCTTCTTGAACAGCAAGAGAACAGGTGTTTTCCAGTTTTTGAAGCGAACAGCTAGGGATATTGTAAGAAGTACAGAAAGCATTACAGATATTACAAGGAAACCCTCTAAAAATGAGAGGCACATTAGTGTTGCTCATAAGAAAAGCAGGAAGAGATATGGGTATAAGATACATTGATTCCATCTGTAGTCTTGAATGAGTTCTTGCATTATTCAATCAATAATTAAGCCAAATTACCAAATATGTTAGGTACTTAAAAATTGGATGACAGCACAAAACAGCTTAGCATGCTGCTCTGGAAAAGTGGATTCTGGGAACTGGAACCTGAAGATGTTGAGAAGCTTGGAAAAATAAGAGCAATATTCAGGTGTCCCAAAATGGAATAAATGTTTAGTTTTAGATAACCTGATTTGGGACTGCTAAGCCCTAGCCACTTGTGCGGTTCCCGATGCTGCAGAAGTGATAGTTTTATGTCTGCTAGCATGAAATCTGGTCTTTTTCATAATTGTCTTAGTACATTTATTAATGGTCATTCTACAGTCAGAAGAAAGAAGTAGAAGGATAGAAATATGTTCTTAAGAAAAATCAGAGCAAACATTTCAGCAGCCTTGGTAAAGGAAGAGAGTAATGTTATCAGAAATGTTTGGGGAAGGAACAGAGGTCATCAGGCCCATCAAAAATCTAAACACACTCTTCAATATTTAATTCCCCTGTTGGTAATACCTAATTGTGTTTTGAATGTCTTGAATGACTTTGAAGGGCTGTTGCGCACATTTATGACTGTGTGTGTATGTGTGGGGAAGATGGTTTCTGACATCTGTTCTGAATGTGTTTATCTGTAATTTTAATTCATGCTCACTTGCCTTGTCATCTGTGTTGGCCTGAAATTAGTTTAGATTATCAAAACTATTTAAGATTTTGTGTGCTTCTGTCAAATTCTCTCCAATTGCCTGCTTGCTCAGATGTGATGATTCTATTTTAAGCCATTTCTTATATTTAGAGAGGAGCTGACTCTGTCAGATAAGACTTTGCTGAATATTCTGAAGTCTCAGTGATTCAGTTATTTTTACCTGGGCAGTCGGAATGCATGCCCTCTACTAGCTGCCACCCATGGTTGAGATTCAGAGACCCCACTACAGTATCGATGGGTGGTTTTGCCATCTGTGTACGTATTTTAAAGGAACCCTGTAGTCCATTTCACACCAAGGAATTAATAAAACTCAGATATTTGCGTTGTTCTCCATTCTGCTTGCTTGGGGATAAGTAATTGCTCCCATGAATAGATTGGCCACGAATAGACTGATGTTTAAGTCAGTGCTTCGGGCCCTCCCTGTTTAATCAGGAATATAAGCATGGTTGTCGCGGTCAGTGGGCCTGTGTTCTTCTGAATAAGAATGACTTTAAATATTTACCTGAAGTAGGTGTGGAATTTGGGTTGTTAAATGTGAGGGGAACACAGCTAGCTTATTTCTTCACGTTACGGTCCAAATATGAGGTGGCCTTTATTTGCCAGAAGGGCAGGAAAAGCGCTCCAGCCCAATATGAACTAAGATTAAGTAGACAGCATCTTATTCCTTTCTTGCCTCCAAAAGCCCAGCTGGGGAGAATGCAGGCCAGGGTCTAAGGCAAGAACCACACTTCCTTGGTATGCACCTCTTGGCTCTTTTGAAGTGCTAAATGTGCATTTTCACTGCAAAAGGAAAGTACTTGGAAAAGCCTCTGATCCAATTGATGGCATGCCTACTCTGACAGAGGCACAGTGAACCCTTACTCTTCTATACCGTCAAGCATCTTTTTTTTTTTTTCCTGCTGGTTAACCTTAAATCACATTTGTTTTGTAAAAGCTCGGTAACATACAGTGGTGTAGCACCATGTGTGCTCTTAACAGGAATGGCTTCCACTTTCCACTTACAGAATTATTGAACAAGTTTTCTGAAATGCTATGGGAAATTGAAGTTGAGTCACTTTCACTCAGCATTTTTAAATGGTAGGAAACAGTGTTTCACAGGTCTTTTATAATAATAAAGGCCGAGGCAATGCAGAGATGTTGTGGGTGTTCTATCATTGTGTATTCCTAATGAGAGGAGAACAATGAGAAGTTCTTCAGAGCCTCTATGCCAGTTACAGAACCGGAGTGTTACTTTTTCTGCTTCTATGTTCTTTTAACAGCCTTCAAGCTTGAAAATATAAGAAAGAGTGTCATTCTGAATGGAGACAGTTCATATTTGAATTGATTACAAGGGAACAAAAGCAAACCAGTTTTTTTCAGAGACATTTTTAAAAAAGGTGACAGCTCTACTGGTACAAAATGGATAGTTAGGGTACTCGTCATATCTACTGATGAATTTCAGAGGTGGCAAATAAACAGTGAAGAATTCATAGGGCCATGATGCGATATTGAACGCTAATCAGCAGCTTGTGCTTGGGAGAAAGTGCTGTTAAAGAAGAGTGGCTGATCTGGGACTCGGGACTTGTGATGGAAGTTAACCCTGGGAAGTCATCCCTTATGGTTAATTGTGAGTGTTAAATTTGCCATAAACTGATCACAAGGTGAAATGTTGACTCACTGGGATAAAAAGAGCCTAGAAACAAAGTTTTTTGGTGCAGAAAGTTGTATAAGGACTGTCGTAGCTAAAACATGCTGACAAAGATGAAATATTTTTTACAGGTTTAGATGAGAGGTAAATGTAATTAATTAAATAAATAAAAATACAACATCCTAAGACAATAGTAACAATCCATACTAAATTAAAATGTGGTATTTCTTTAGTGCCTAGCTTAACACACTGATATGTTACATCGGTTCTGAGTAGTACTATCTGCCAATAATAATGAAATGTAAAACTAATACTGTGTATGAGTTCAAAGGAGAATTATTATTCTAAAGAAGCAGGAAATAGAATAGGATGTCACAGTCTTACTGGAAACAGTGACAAAGAAAATGCTATAAAAATTGTTGTCTCTAGGATATTATCTAGAATGCCAACAGAGTAGTAATCCTGCTTGGCGAGCGTAAATGAGATGCTGAGTGGATAAGTTTGGGGAGATGGGTTCCAGTGTTCCGTTTTGATTATAATTATAAAGGCAAAAATGAGAAGTCAAATACTGTGATTGCATAAATGGCTAAAGGCAGTGTAACTGTGCCCTTTTTTACCAGTATAAAATGTACCCAGGCTTGTCAAGGCTCTATCTGGAATACTTGAGTGGTTTTTACCAGACTGTGAAATAAATGAAGACTAGAAGGGATATCTGCAGTTTTCATTAACTGAGTTGGTTCTTTTTTGCAAGTTGAACTGCAATGAAAGAATGAGCTAACTGAGCCCAGGGAAGATACCTTGGCTGCTAATAAAATTAATCTCAAGTTTAAGTGAAGAGTTGGACATTGACACTGAGAAAGTGTCCTCCTTGCTAACAAGTGTTACATTTTTAAAAAAATGACCTCACAACCCAACGTTACGTGATCAGACTCATAAAGTTGGAGTGCACTAAAATGGCAACACCCGAGTCTTAAATTAGCAGATGACTGAAGTGCATGTTTAAAAATAAATTAAAAAACCCCTCAGTGGAAACAGCTTCAGGATAGCCTTATGAAAATTTGCTTACTGTAGATGAAAACTGTATTTGTTGTAAACTAAAGTCTTTGGAAGTTCCTTATAGAATATCAAAGGGGTATGAACAAAGATCTGAATCTGGCATTTAGATCTTGGAAGTCCAGGTTGTCTTTTTCTTAGCTGTCTTTAGGGGATGTAAGGGAAGTTTAGGATCAGTGAACTAGAACTTTTAGTTTGCTCCTTTATGACCAGGCAGAATTGGCAGAAACTGTTCTTGTATTCCAACTTGCGCTTATGTGAATACAAGTACCTGATGGTCCGTCTGGGTTTCTGGTTCCCCTCCTTCCAGGAAAGAAAATGCAGAAAATAAAAAAGAAACATCAAAATGACTGTTTATATATCTCAGGAAAATAGAAATTGACTCTTGGATATCAATAGAGAGAAATCCATCAAAAATACACCAATGAGGGAAAAAAAGTCCTGTTGTCAAATTCGTTAAGGTACTTAGTTATCTCTTACGGTGCTTCCAGTGGAGTGCCTTTAAAGAGTTAAAGTTGCAGTTACTTTAGACTTCAGCAGGGAGAGATTTTGACAGATCTTTGAGAAATATTGGAAACCAGGAAAGAAGAACTTCAGCCAGTCATGCTTTTGTAGAAGAAAGTGGGAAAGATCATCATGTTTGTAGAAATTACTTTATACGGAGTAAAAGAAACTGTTCACAAAGAAGCTACTCAGAATTTGCGCCAAGGAAAAAGGAGACATTAATAAAAATTCTCCCCTATGAAACATGGTGCATGGATTAATTACAAACTGTAGAAATAATCTAGCTAGTTTTTGGTGAAAGAATTACAAGGCAGTGCATGAGGTTGTTGTGACTACCAGTATAGTTTTGTGTTATAACGCAACATCTCATTTTTGCTTTTCTACGAGCATGCTTGATTAGGCGTAATAAGAGAACTGTGAAGGATTTTTTTTTTTTTTTGATATTACACTTTATTATCCTTTTGGTGCGAGTTAGCATTACACTCCTCGGCAATCGGAGATAAGGTGGCATTTTATCCTACATGGGTTCAGTAGAAGACTAGTGCATTGTCATGGCTTCCTGCTTTGAAGTTGTCTTTTCTCCTGACTAAAACTAGTCATACAAATACATTTTTGAACAAAATGGTTTTACTGAGAATTTTACTGAGAATGCGTTGATGGAGAAATCCAGCAAGCCTGTGTGGACCACATGGGTTTACAGAGAGAATTTCTGGAATGTGGCATGCCCAAGTTTTTCAGAGTAATACGGTCAATATAAATATTAATCCTGAATATCTGAAATAAACATTTTTTAATACCAGGTTGCATGTTCCTTGTATTTCAGGCCATAACTTCTGTGCAGAGGGACACAGATGTGGTGAAAATTCAGAGTGCAAAAACTGGAACACAAAAGCTACTTGTGAATGCAAGAATGGTTATCTCTCTGTCCAAGGGGACTCTGCGTATTGTGAAGGTAAACAAAATATTCAAAGACCTGTCCCCTTAACAACCTAGTCAGAAACAGAGCATTAAATAAATGGTTGATGAATGAATTTCATTGTGAAGTTCAGTTTCATGATGGTGAATACCACAAGGGCCCTTTTTGCTTTCATAAATATGGATCGAAGATTACAAGTGGTGCTGGACCATTCAGATTACCTACCTGTGGGCATACTTCGTTGTTGCAGTTGTGCCCTGGCACACCATGGTCATGCTGTCATTGCAATTTTTAAAATACCATTTTTCAGACAATAGCACCTACCTTCTAAAATGTTTTTTAGAGAACAACATCTTTGTAAGATGCATTAATTTAGGAAGTGGGAATTCTGCAGACTTTTGTGAGAACGGTAAGTGTAAAGGTGTACGGAGGCTTGAACGTAGAGATGATGATCTGCAGTCCTTCCTGAAGTACTTCTGTGGGCTAGGTACTTTACTGAAATGGCTTTCCTATGATACAGAAGAGACCTATTTCTTTAGAAGAGGGTAGCTCAGGTACTTCTGTTGATGTATTATTCCGTCACAGGGACGAATGTGATGGGGCGTTATTTTCCTTTTTGTTTCTCAGTGTTTTCTGGAGCTTGCTGTTGTTTGTAGCTATGATGCACTTACTAAAACCAAAACTGATGAATCCACATATACCACATTCCTTCCTGCTTTTGCATTGTGGGTTTTTTTTCTAATGCCCTTGTATGTCAGGCTGTGATATTTAATCCTTTGGCCGTCACGGGAATTTTGTGAACTACTTTGTAAAAAAATATTTCCCTAGATTCTTTTTCTAATAGCGCTGGTGGTGGAAGGGAGATGGCATTTTTGACAAGCTGTTAAAATATATGGCAAGAATTGGAAGACAGGATGAAAGAATAAAAAAGACATGCATAGAGTGGGCTTAAATGATCTCACTTTCATAAAAGGTCTTTGTAGTGTATGTAAGTGAGCAGGACTGCTTTAAATAGCAGTCCATAAAGCCGTTCAGTAAATTGCAGCTTTAAATCTTACGGTATTTAGTCAGTGCCCTACAAACAAAAATTTGAATGGTCCTGTATATGCACTTCTAGTGACTGGGAAAACAGTTTATGCATTTCTTTTTAAAGGTAGGCAACAGGTATACTGTATATAGAGAAACTTTTTTACACAAAAAACTGTGAGAAGAGCTGCACTGCGTGTGCTGCAAGGACTACTTAGAAACTGGAAGACAGTAACAAGCCTCTTTATCAGCTGTGATACAGAATCCAGTATTTGTTCTTTTTGCTGTTTTAAATAAAATCAGTGCCTAGTGTTTTTATTTACCTAGTAGCAGACTGGCCCTTTTTTCCTCCATGGAAACAATTTAAACATCTTGACTCAAATTATTTATTTTGGAGGTGTTGGCAGTGCCTTAGTGGTAGTGGTGGGGAAAGAAAGAGCTTTTCGAAGAAATTAGTGGGAATTGCAACATATCTGGACTATGCTGCTTTAAATTTTGGAAGGGCAAATCAAATCCCTGGCTTCCCCGCGGGTGGGTGAAACATGAGGCAACAGAACAAACACAGCTGCTTTTGCTGCCTGAGTCCATGGGATAGAGTAGAGGCACTTTATTCATGTTAGGAAATTATAAATTTACTAGATGGAGAGTAGTTCTTAGAAGGTAATGTCGAGAAGAGAAGGCCCTCTCGCAAGGGGAACTACAGGCTGACAAATTGGTTAGCCAAGAGGCGAGTCCTTTCAGCTCTCTGAGGAGCGAAAGGAAGCTCTTTGTAACAGCTTTCTGCAAAATTTCTTCCTGTACCTCTCTAACCTCATTTCGCTCATCTATGTGTTTAATCTACTAAACAGAATCATTTCATAGTTGGCTGTGTGACATTGTCAAATGCATGGCGAAGCTGTGATTTAAATAAATGAGGTCAAAGGCATGTATCTGAAGGTACAATATGGCAGGATGTTCATATAGTACGGGGTGGATTTTTTTTTGGTGGAGTTTTTGATTTCTGTGTGTACTGGGTAAGAATTAAATATGCAAAACACCTGAACAACAAGTAGCAAACATGCAAAACACCTGTGAAAGCAAACAAGCTATCATTCTCAGCTGTAGTGTTGAATTCGTCTTCATTGTCCCTAAGCCTTTAAACTTAAAAGATATGCAGGATTACCGTTTCCTTCGAGATGGCAAGGTTCAACTATTTCATACTCATGACGTGCTGGTAAGTGGCACCTTAGTTCAGAGTACTCCAGATAGTTAACTTGGAGCTTTCTGGATTTCTCCTCTCTTCCAGTGTATCTGAACTACTTGTGCATGTGAATTCTAATGTACAGTATTATTTTACTTTACCTATATTTTTACTGCTATTTTGGCTCACTCTTATTCACGCAGTTTAATCTTGCTGGACCTTGTGGCATCGTTTTGATCTTGTAAGATCTCTCAAGAATTGTGTTTGAGTCTGCTTTGCTTTTTCACATGTATTTCTGTCTTTCTTTCTTTTAACATTCTGTAGTCACATTTGCAGTTCAGCGGAAAAAATTACCAAGATTCTAACTTTTGTCAGAGAACTGGCATCAGCAAATCTGTAAAATACACAACAAAAACCTGAGAGGCTTTTACTACTCATTCTCAGTAACTACTTTTCAAGTATTTAGCGGCTCCTCATGTCAAAATATACATGTAGGATAACCACTTGCTATATATATTCCATTTTTTAAATAACATAGATGTGTTTAGGGAAGACAGTTTCTGAAAACAAACAAGTAAATGAAGCTTGTAATGAATGAAGGAGATGAGTGGAGATTCTCTGTGTTCTGTAAAAGCAATGTATTCACTTAAACCCAGAGAATTTGGGTGGTTTTTTGTCATCTGCCTGCTTGCCTTGCGTATATGTGACAATTAGAGCATTCAACATTTGCAGAGGGACGTATAGAGGTATTTCCATTAGTCATGGTGACTGAGGTTTAACTACTGATGGGTATAGTTAGGCACAAGTGTTGAACCGATGTCCATTTATGTTTCACACGCATGGATAAATTCTGCACAAGTAGCCGGAGAGTCCAATGTCTGCAGGATGCAAGCATTGAAGTTGTAGCAGCATGTGCATGCTTGCAGCTATGGCTTTTTAGCACATGACATGAAAGCACCTGTGTTGAGGGCTGAAAGTTGCATGCATGAGAGTGAGTTACAAATGGTGCAGCAATTCAGTGGCAAAACCAGGACCAAAATGGGGAATTCATTTGAGTCTGCCTCGTGCTGATTCTTCCAGACACATTATGGGATGTGTACGGCAGACCTGCGAATACTCTGGACTTCTTGAAAGCCAGAAAACTCTGCAGTCTGTGACTACTTCAGAAATGCTAACAGGACAGTCCAAACAATGCAAAGTAAGAGATGGGAAAGTGTCAGCAAATGGAGAGTCTGAATTGCAGAGATGAAATGAGAAAAATCAAGCCAAATCAGCTGAAAGTTAGGCTTGTTCCTAACATGATTATCCTCACTTTCTAGATGCTAACAAGCAAACAGCCATCTCTTCTGAAAAGGCTTCGGTGATTTTATGCTATATATTTCACAGGAAGAGGAAAAGCAGAACCATTTTTTCCCACCACATTTCAGCTCTGAATTCTTTATTACTTTCTTGGCTCGAAACGTTAACAGCCCTTTTCTACCTGCAAAGTTATTATGTTGGTGCAAAAGCGGTTATTACCTAATCGCTGTGGAGCTCTGCTTCATTGTGAGAGCTGTTTAAATCTGAAGTGGGATGAATTTCCCAGTCAGGATAAATGCATACCTCTTCTCGCTGACAAGAGTGCATGAAACAAGAAAGTTAGTATTAACCTTCTGTCCTTCATGCCCAACCACTTATGCCCCCAAGAAACAGCTAGTAAAAGTGATACAGTAGCCTACTACAAGATGTCTTCTCATGTTGCACAGCAGTATTTTTTCCCTTTCTGCTTAACCAGTGTTACCAGAGAATGTTCCTGTGGTAATGGGTATAATAGATGAAAAGATCCATTGACTGAAGTAGACCTACAAGATTTATATTCTAATCATATGACTGTATTGTAGGATGTACTTTCCCTATATACCTATGCAGGACGACGCATGCTCTGACGGTGTCTTCCAGCTGTTGATTAAAGAGTGTAAACAAGCTGTGTGAATCTGAGTTGGTCTTTTAGGAACAGGTAACAAAATAAAGCTATTATATAAGAATACAAAAAACCCCAAACGCCTTCTCTGGCAGAAGCAGCCTGTTAGGCAGTGGTTAAGACAGGATACCATAGGTGACCCTGCTTTTTCCTTAAAGAGAAGGCCAAAAGTTCTGAGGGCAAATGTAGTGTTGAGAATGCCTTGTATTGGCTTTTTTTTTTCTTTTTTTTTCTCCTTTACTGGAAAAATTGCATGGGTTAATAGTGACAGGGTATCTGTGAAGAATGTATTTCTGCGAGTTTAATTCAGACAGTATAGTTAGGTTCCTTATATTGACCTGACCCTCAAGGTCACCTTAGTGCTGTTACCTCAGCTTAAAGGGTTAATGAATGTCATGCCTTAATATTTGTGAAAACTCTTATTTTTTTTTGTCCTGATAGAATGCTCTAGAACCACTCGTGACTTTCATTCAGAAGGACCTTGACTAGGTCACACTTTCCCTTCTGTACTCCAAACATGTTATGTTAATTTGTCGTTAACGAATTATTGCTCATTTCAAAAAATGTCACAAAAGTTATGAAATGCTAGCCAAATTCAGAAAACCTGCTCATTTTGTAGCATAAGGAAGAGGTATGATGATTTTACTGGGGTGGCAGATTTTGGGGAGATGACATAAAGATGCAGTGAAGCCTTGGGAGAAAACTGAGTGCTCATTTACCCCTGAGCATGGACCCAAGCATGCAGCATGGACAGTCCAGGCAAACCATCCCCCTGATGTCCATATCCCCATGCAGTGGTCTCCTGTAGCTTCTGCTCCCTTGCTAGGCATCCAGTCTCCCTTCTACAACAGCCTGATAGCGCAGGCACCGGTAGAGCTGCACGCCAGCGGTCTGGTTAGGGTTAGACACATCTACAGTACAGACTAGGAGCTCTGCTCTCAGGCCAAGGTTTCTGAAGACAGACTAGATAGAGCTTTGTATCTCACTTACTTGACAATAAAATTCAAAGGCTAATATTTTTCTTCCCACCTTTTTTTGGGGGGGGGTGTGTGTGTCTGTTTTATGTGTTTTGATTTAGAGCTCTGCAAGTTAGTTGGCTCAGTATTGGGGCTTGTAAAGCAAGAGGTCCCATTATTACTTATCTCAGGTTTGTCGAACAGTATCATTTCCCAACACAGGAGCGTTGGCTAACTTACGTACATAAGGCTATCAAACTCTCAAGCTGAGAGAGCGTAATCTTGGAACCTCAGGATTCTGCTGCTAGTTATTTTAAAAACTGTCCTGGTTTTAGCTGGGATAGAGTTAATTGTCTTCCTAGTAGCTGCTACAGTGCTGTGTTTTTGAGTTAGGCGTGAGAAGAATGGTGATAACACTGATGTTTTCAGTTGTTGCTAAGTAATGTTTAGTTTGAAGTCAAGGATTTTTCAGCTTCTGATGCCCAGCCAGCAAGAAGGCTGGAGGGGCACAAGGAGTTGGGAGGGAACACAGCCAGGGCGGCTGACCCCGACTGGCCAGCGGGGTATTCCAGACCACGGGACGTCATGGCCAGTATAGAAACTGGGGGCAGTGGGGGTGGGGAATTGCCACTTGGGGACTAACTGGGTGTCAGTCAGTGGGTGGTGAGCAATTGCACTGTGCATCACTTGAATATTCCAATCCTTTTATTATTACTGTTGTCATTTTATTAGTGTTATCATTATTAGCTTTTTCTTTTCTGTTCTATTAAACCATTCTTATCTCAACCCACGAGTTTTACTTCTTTTTCCGATTCTCTCCCCCATCCCACTGGGTGGGGAATAATGAGTGAGTGGCTGCGTGGTGTTTAGTTGCTGGCTGGGGTTAAACCACGACAGTCCACATTTAATTTTAATTAAAACTGCATTTAATTTCTTTGTAATTTATAAGTATGTTCCAGACACATGCAGTGGTGTTTACTGCTTTCTGTTTCTTTTCCTTTGAACTTGATAATGTCAGATCTAGTCAGGAAATTCTTTACAGAAAGATAGATAAGTAAATATGTTGAAAAAATTTGTTCTAAGATACTTGCATTAATGTAGGTTTGGTCAGTAAATGTTTGGTTTCTGAAAGTCACATAGAAAAAAATAATTGCAAAATGCTAAGGAAAAAGGTGTTTTTTCCCATTATCACAGAAATCGGGAAAAATTAGCCTTTTAAGATTAATGCACTAGTTCCAAATGCAAAGACCTCACTATCAGCATGCTTTAATGAAAAAACAAAAATAAAAGTTTACTGCTGTTGCAAAACACACAGGAACAAGAAAATCTTTCATCATAGACTGTGGCTTCTGTTGTGGTTCTGAAGATGAGAGAGCTTCGTAAAGCTTACCTCTAACGTTTAATCCTTTGACTTATCACATCCTGTATGTAAATAGCTGTTTAGCGTGCAGAACTTTACATGAGCAGTTTAAACTGAAAAAGAACAAACCCAGTCCTGCATATGGCCTTCAGAGTAAAAGCCTGCTGGCAATCCACTGAGTTTCCATAGCTGATGTTTTTCTTGTCGCATAAAGTAAGTTGAACTTTGTTGAGTTTTCCCCTCCTCCTCTGCAGTGATTTCACTGCATTGTGGCTTTGGAGGTGACCTTAACGTGACGTGGTATCATATAAACCTTCTGTGTGGCAGTGATGTATGAATGTGGTGTTGGATGGTGTCTGTTGACTTGATATCTGGATCAGCTTTTAATGATAATTCTTCTATTTGTTGTACTCTCAAAAAATCTGCCTCTCAAGTTGTCTGTATTCCTTGCAGTCATCGTCCACTGTATACTATAATAAACTTACATTCCATGCTGCATGAGTGTACACATATGCATAACTGTACATACTGGATACTTCATGAAATTACCTAAGCTTAAGAAAATGTTGATGGCAAATGACTGCATTCACTGCAAGTGCACTGAATTTTTCTCTACGCTGAAACCATAGCAAAGAGGGCGCAAGAAGAATCTAAAAATGTGACAGTCAAGTTCATAATCTCTGCCATAACAACTACCTCAATGGCAGTGTTCCAGTTGGAACCAAGTGCTCACATGGAGACTTAAAAAAATAAAAAAATGTACTACAACTAAACAAGAAAAAATTGTCAACTGCCCCCTCATGCCAAAAACCCCAAACAAACGGAACCGCCCCCTGCTTCCCTTTTCATAAACATGTGACTTGATGCTAGGTTGTTTTTTAAAAGTTCGCAGTTTCCTTGAAAGGCGCTTGTTAACCTACTTTTTAAGACTTCAGTTACCTGACAGTGTCAATTTTAAACTTCCATTGATGTATGTAATCCTATTTGTCAGTGCAAGTCCCTTCTCTTGGTGATATAATGCAAATAATAAATTTGTCCTGCCTATTGTTTTCATAGAGAAAGAATTTTTGTTTTAAATGATAATCTTAACCATTGCATGAACTCAAATTCATCTTTTATAACATCATAAAAAGGCAGGCACTTGTCAGTCTGTCTCCTGCATTTGTGGGTTTATGGACTTCATTAAATGACACTGCGGTTTCCTTGTACTGTGAGCTGCTAGTGGAGGAGACTGAATTAAAAACAAAATAGACACTCTCTCCTGCCAAGTCAATGCATACATTCAAAGGCAGAGATGATATACTTGTTAGTGGACAGAAAGTTTTCAAACAAAATGTTAAAGTTTTTACACCAAGAAGATTCAGGAGCTTGTTGGAAAATTACGTTTATGCCTTGCGTAGCTCTAGATCTATTATTTGTGTTATCAAAACTGCTTTTATATTTACAAGTGAATTAGTTTAAATTCATATTCCAACTACCAAACCCTGGAAAGTGAAATTATTTGCCATCCCCTGGAGTAGCTTTAGTTCTTTTGGAGTAATGTCATGCTGAGATTTATATGAAAATAAATTTTAATTTCTAATAAGGTAACCATATGTTTTGGAGTTGTTGTAATAAAGTGTCATAAATAATTATGGCTCCAAAGAAATTCAGCCTTGCAACTGTCAGTTCTTGTGTTAGTAACTTGCGTTTGACTAAATTACAATCATTGCTATTAAAGGAAAAAAAACCTCTTCACCCCTTCAGAAGGGCAATGAAAATCATGCTAAGGCTGCTGAGATTTTTGTTCGCGTGGAGGGATTGGGGATGCTGTCTGCCCTTCAGCAAATGCTCTTACCTGTTAGGGTTGCATTCTTCCAAATTGTATGGGACATAATTTGATATTTCATATGTGATGCTTTGCTTTTTACCTTTTGCTGTTTGCCAAGAACAGGCCGATCGTTTCTAATACAGAATGAAACAATAGTGTTCACTCTCTGTCTTTAAGCACTTCACTGTCTCTCTGATCTATATTTGCATTCAGCCTCCAGGATCTGTTTGTGTGCCCACACTCCGTATTTGCGGGCAGGGGTGCATTTGTGTATTTTGGAATTTATAGAGGGGGGCGGGTAGGACCAGAGATGGAACAGACTGTCCCTTTCGGACGACCTCTCTGGGAGGTGGCCTAGAGTTTTGAGTGCCTCAAACTGCAGTTTCACAGCCTTCACTTCTAACTACTTTTTAAAATAGAACTTTATCTCATTTTTAGATGGGTTAAATAAAAGCTCAGTGACATGTTGTTGGCTGCTAATTGTAGCACAATATGACTTAAAAGCTGACCAGTAGGAGAAAAAAAATTATTGTGTGTTCCTGCTGGGTCAGCGTCATTACCTTTACACTACTATAAGGACCCTCATAGCAAATTGTCCCCATTGCACATTCCAGCACTGAAAGCGGGAGAAATCCATGCAATAAATGGTGATGTACGTATGTACTAACCCTTGTGAGCAGAAAGAACTCTTGCTGCTCTTTACCCGTTAAGCTCTTGTATTGATCCTGATATTGCCGAAATTCTTTTTTCAAATTATGACACATTATAGCTCTTGTCACATTACTGCTGACATCAGTGAAGAAGGGAAAAATTTGGAAAAGTTTTTAGTGGAGCTGTGGCGGTTTAGACCGGGTAGGTGTTTGCATCAAACATTTGGCAGCAAAGCAAAGAAAAAAATCTGGGTTGTTCTTGTAGTAGTGATGATCAGAAGTTTGCTTGTGGTTGAGCCGGACTGTAAAATGCTGAGAAATATTTGTATACAAAGGGAAGTTTTGGTTAGACTTGAATGGAAGCCACCAACCAGTACTTTTTGAGAAGTTGCTAAAAATTTTGCGCCTAGCTCTTAAAACTTAGAGGTTGAGTGTTGAGGTTTTGCCTTTTTTAAAACCTGGAGCATAACTGGAATTGTTCAAAATAGGATACGTGTGTGTGTCTATAGATATATGCAAAATGGTGTCCTCCTATTGCAGCACAAAAGCCTTTAGTACCCAGGATCTGACAGAATAGCAACTTTCTCAAGGGCCTGTGAAGTTCAAAAGGGGGTTGGAATAGAAAACCTCCAGAGGTAACTTCCAACCTAATTTTTTCTGTGATTCTTTTGTCTCTTACTCTGTCCTGTGTTTTGCATTGAGAGCACCGGTGTGACATTGGATGCTGTTGACTCTGTACAGTTACCTTTTGCAGTGCTTGGGGATGCAGAAAGGGCAACAATTTTGCATAGTTGAAAGTCTTGAAATGAGGAAAAGGTAATCTCTCTTAAATGCTGGTACTTGTACATGTTTTTTCAGCTACTTAAAAGAAACTCGATTTGCAGTTTTGAGGCTTAAGCTGTCTCTCCATTGCTCTTAAAGAATGGCTTTGGGGGCATGGAGTCCCTTGTCCGAATGGAAGTTCTCGCAGCCAGTTCATAGATAACCTATTGGATTGGACGTGACTGTGGAAAATATATGTTGTAAATTATGTCATCTAGCTGCTTCAATCAAGGTCTGTGATGGTAATATGCCAGTAGAACAACAGATCCGGTTTTGAGGCTGTCTAAACGTAACTATAAGGTTGTCATGGGCAGGTCAGAAGAGGGAAGGATGTGCATTTGTTCTACAGTAAGATCTATTACAAACTGAAACGAATCCCCCCACCATGAATTTTGGGAACACAGGAAAAAACTTGAGTCGCTGGAGGACCCATGTGAAGGGCTTAGAGGAATCTGATCTCAGCCTAGAGACTACTGAGTTCCGAGGTAATGGATGCAGTGAGGTACGTGTAGCAAGTAATTTTGTTCAGGTTTGCATATGGAATTTAGGGATCTTGGGGGGAAAAAAAGCATTAAACTCCTCAGGGGCTGTTCTCATTGCTGTCCAAGTGGTGTGTGAAAGAAATTTTGGTGGTGGTGTTACTTTTAAGCAGTTTCAGCTGCTTCTGTACAAGCGGGACTGAGGCTTTGGCGCTTCTGGAACAGATGCTGAGCCATGAGCATGTAGGGACCCTGTGGGACACGGTAGCACTTTGCCGTGGCGTGCCATGTTGGGAGAAGGTAACAGAGATGAGTGTTGCTACAAAGAAGGTGAAGTGAAAGGGTAGGGCTTTGGGGAGCCAGGAAACTTGCAGTGCCCATGGTCTCTGATGTAGGTCACAAATACAGCAGCTTTGCTGCATCCAGAGAAGGACGTCTAGCAGATGTTTTGTATTGACCAGTTGTATGATTAAAAGTAAAGGCTTTGCTCTACCAAAAGGTAGTTGCAAAAGAAAAAAAAGGGGCAACAAGCCAAACCACCATTCCCTTTTCCCCACAACTGTTAAGTTTTGTTGGAAACTAGCGGTTGTTACCCGTCAGTCAAGCAAACCCCAAACCCACCAAAAAAACAAACCTAAGTGGAAAAATCATCTGGTTTCTCATAAAAATAGGTAATTATTTTTAATAGAAAATATGTTTTGCCCTTGGTAATAGCATAACTGGGGGCTGTTCAAATAAATATTATCTATTGCTTTTTTCCTTATGTGAATATATTTTGTTTTCAGTAGATGGAAGACCCAAATTGGTTCTAAAAGTACCAAAGTCTCTAAACCCATGACAGTGTCAGTTTATACTGACACGTTTTTTCCCGCAAGATTTAGGAAGCAACTTACTGATATGGTTCTGGGTATTCAAAGTTAATGTGCATATAAAAAGCAAAGCAGAAAAATTAAGAAATAATTGGAAAAGATGTTATTGCTAACCTAGGGCCCTGCTATATGGTTAACTCTCTACTTTCCTTTTAGGATTTCAGCATGCGTATTTTGTGTCCTTTTCTGGCATTTCTCCTTAGGGCTTTTGTTCAGATTAATTTGGAATAGAATTGTACGCTGATTGTACAGGGTGTGTCTGTATGAAATACAATCTATTCTGAATTTATTAAGAGGCGTTGAGCTTTTGACACTATCCACATGTTATAGGGTTGCACTGAGCTTTTGACATTATCCAGATATAGTAGGGTTACACTTTTGTATAGCAATTTTAATATATCTGTTTCTGCTCACAACTGAAATTGAGACATATTTGGTTTATGTATTTGTGTTAAGTTTTATTTTCAAATAATAAATCAGTTCCCTGTTTTTTCAGTGCAATTCATTTATGGTAACACATTTATAAACTTAAATTAACAAAAGCGCAACATACTATTTTCTTGCTGTATTGCATGAGGAGCTACATTTGAACTAAAAAAAAAAAAAAAAAAAAAGACTGCTTTTTCCAGTTGCAATGTCCTCGTAAGAAAAGGAAGCTTAACTTGGGTCTTCATGGATGTAGGATCTGTCCACTAGCTGGTATATATCTGTGCAGGTTTCTCCAATTTGGTTTGCTGTCTCTTGAAACTGGGATAATAGCGTTAACAAAATCCTTAGTTGTCTCGCTGGGGTATTGTGAGGTTTACTGGATGAAAGTAGCTGATAAGCACAATAATACCACAAAATAGACTGAAATAGACTGTAGAAAAGTAAGCAAACTGCTTATAAAGTTAAGAAATAATGTTTGGTTTTTTTTTTAAATGCTTTTATTTACTAAATGTTTTTGAAAGCTGAGGAAAGGCGTTCTATAACAGAGTCAAGTACACATTTAATTTTTAGAAAGATAATTCCTCTTAGTCCGTAAGATTTTTGACAGACCAATCAATTTCATTTAGGTAGGTTGCTGTATCTGAAAAATCTCTCAAAAAGTGAATTTTTTTAAGACATCTACCTCTATTTAATAATGTGCTTGTTTGTACCTGACTCTTTTTGGAGGCTGAGGAAGAGAATTTTAAAAAGTTATAAAGAGACTTTGATTCAAGTATTTGAAATGAGTACAAAATTATGTACAGTATCTACAAAGATATCTTTTATATTGATGTTAGTTTCCTATTGATTTGCTGACTGTTAAAATATTTTAATATTAAATTTTTTTTCCTAAAAAAATATCTTACCTTTTTTCCAGCTAGTGTATCTGTCCTTCCTATCTAAAGGGTAAATTTCAAAATACCCTTTGGGTATGCTGGAAATTTTTTTCACTGTCTGTTCTTCTTAGCACTTTCTTTTAACTTTCTCCTTCCATTTCTGGATTAGACGTCTCAGTTTTCCTTCTCCCTATTGATAGTTTCTGACTAATTGCATTTTATGAACCTAATTTTTTTTTAATTGGTTCTGTTGAAGATGTTGCTGTGTTTATATCTTGTCCCAAACTCCCTCACTGAAGCTATATATGCCTCATACCAGTTGTCCCTGTAGGGATCACTGTGTTTCAAGAGTAGAAAATGATTTTTCTCTGTACTTACAGGCTTAAGACAGTGCTTGAAAATGATTAGGATGAAACTGGCAACGCAAACTCCTTTTTATCTCTCATCTTCCTTAGGATTGTTTACCTCTCATCTTCATTTTCATTATTTTGTTTCCCTAATTCTTATGACTCATATTTTCCCTTCAGGCTTTCACCAGAGAATGCATTTGTACATATTGGTAGCTATTAGTGCCGAGATAATTATATGAATAGGCAGTGGCATCTTCAGACGTGAATGTGAGTTAGTGTTAGCTCAGAGACACGCTGTGTTTTGCAGAAAGACAGAAGATCTAATTTGCAAAGAGTTTGCACTGAAAAATTACTGGTTGCCTCTTGGCTGGCTGCAGGCATAGGCAAAGCAGGCAGTTTCCTGGGACGGCAGAGCTCCGTCATGGCAGGCTGGCCATGCGCTTGCTTCTCTGGTTGCCGTGTGTTGGAGCCCAAGACACAGGGCTTAGTGGTGGTGCTCCCGGTTCTGCTGCCTGGGGGAGAGAATATAAAGTAGGGTCTACCATCACGGTGGGCGTTCAAGAAGTAGCTGTTGCCATTCTTATTTTTTCTGTTCCCTCGGAAGCAGATCACTCAGGTCTTTGTTTCCTTGCTTTCCAGTCCCGCATCCGTAAGGCCATAAAACTAGATTTTGTGCAGAGTCGATTCAGTGCGTTGCGACGTCATGACTGTGATGTTAGCTGGCTGGTTTACGTGGGGTGCCGTGGCCACCTGAAGTTGTTGTTGACACGTTCCTGTTTCCAGGAGTAGGAACGATCCTAATTATTTTCTCTCCATGAAGCTCTTCCTTACCACTAGAGTACGGGCATTGTTTCCATTGCGAGTTTCTGATGCAAAACAGGAAGAATTTTGCAGCACTTCCGTGGACTTGTCTTGTAACTTAACTGACAAAATAGAAAACTGGGCAAGCGTATGGGAAGATCAAGATCATTGCTAGGTATTAGAATCTGTGTAACCAACAATTAGGCCGATTCAGACTCTCAAGACACTAGTCTTAAGAGATGCCAGGTTCATGCACGTGAATTATTTTTCAGTTAAGCACTCTGTTTCACTGGAATTATAATGTCTATTAAAGAACCACTATGTTGGTAATGAAAAATTTCCTCCATTTACTTGGGCACAAGTGATATTAACCTTTGAAGGTCAGGCCTTCTACTCTGTTCTGGAGCTTGCTTTAACCTGTTACCCCTTAGGTGCCTTTATTTGCTTTTTGGCTTTCAGTCTAGCTAGCTGAATCAGTGCTGTTGTGAAAAGGTCAGCGGCAATCTGAAGTACATTCAGTTTGTGAAAGAATGTAAGGCACAATTTCCAGTCTTTCTTTTCTACGCGAATCAATTCAGAGCCTGGCACTGCCGCTCTGTGTGGTTCTCATCTAACGATTTTTCTGTACAAACTCTAACATCAAATTTGGCTAAAACATGACACGCCTTTGTGGCTGGTAGGGCAGCTGATGCTTGACAACACAACAGCTGCAGTGCACCAACATACTTTTTAGTAATTAGCACCTTGCTGGTTTTACTGTCAGTGCTATCCTACATAAAAGGCTGCAAAACATTGGATGTTACGAAGACGTTACAGCTTTTGCCATACACCGTTTCGGTTGCCAGGAGTAGTTGGTTTTGTGTTGTGGGTACACGGGGAAAGTGGCAACTCAGCCTGAACACTAACAGATCCTGTCAGTTGTTTCTTGGTTAGTATTGGCATTATTGGATATTCATTAATGTGCAACAGATGATGAATGTGGAGGCGGACTGAACCATCCTCTCTCATTAAACGTTTGGAAACAAATGAATTTCTGTTTCAGGTGAGTAGAATTCTTTTTTTCTTAGTTAGGACAATATAAATATCTGGAGCTCAGTTACATCTGTTTTGCAATTCACATAAATCCCGAAAGGAACTAATGAGGAACATGGAAAAGAGAACTGTATCTCGGACTACAAGGGAATCTAATCAATAGGAATTCCCCTGAGCTATATCTGTTTTGTGCTAGGTTCCCATTGATTTTGTAAACATTCTAGCATAGCCATAATCCCCCTTGAATATAAATCACTCTCCGGTAGTTTCGCCTGTATTTTAATTAATTCTGAAGTGACTGACTTGAGAACTCTTCCGTTAATGTTATTACTAAAACAGAGAAATTCTCCCTCGTTTTCTTCACAGCCTTAATCTGACCCCTGTGAAATCAGTAGGCATATTGAACTCTCAAGAATTGGTGATGCTGAGAAAACCTGAGACAGCCAGAAAGTGTTGAAGTTAGAAACTGCAAGAAAATCAGATGTCTTGAGGGAAAAGCCACCTTTTCGTAGTAAAGTATTTTCTTTATTTTAACTTGTGTGAGTTTCTGTTAGAGTTGATAACTCCCTATCCTTCAAAAGAAAAACTTAAAAGAGAGTAAGGTTGTCCTTCTGGGGCTGGAGAGTTGGGACACGGGCATTATACCCTCATTCTGATTTAAGGATACAGGGGGCATGAGCTGTCTATTTCCTTTTAAATTGAATTAGTGGAAAAAGTTTTTTTTGTAATCTGTAACCTGGTTGATTGGTGCAATTTCTTTGACTTAAGTCTTGGAAAAGATATTGCTTAAGTTGAAGAGATGATACTGAAATTCTTTTGTTGTGACATAAAAATAAGTATCTAACATCTAGCACAAAAGCTGGCTCTGTTATTCCTTGAAAAATATATATAGCAGTAGGAGGTATTTTGGCCCATAGAAAGACTGTATCATCTGTTAAACTGTTTGGAGCTACAGGGGATAAACTGAGTTAGGGCTGTCTTAACTGCAGCAGCATCAGATGCTATTCTTTGATATTCCTGATCAGTGGTGCATTTAAGCCCTAGGGGAATTTTGTTTGAACATATGTCAGTTGTATGTCTTATCATAGGTTGGTTTTATGTAGTGGGGAATATTAGATTGTTGCTTGGCTATATCAAGAAAAAAATGCTTTGCTTCCTGAAAAAATTGAGAATATATTTTTGTTGCAATTGTTTAACCAACACCAGGACCGAACTGCTGCGTAATGCTTAGCTGAATTGCAGGAATAATGTGATGTTACGGTAGATGTATAGACAGGAAATAGCCTTTATGTGTTTATAAGTATATATATAATTAACGTAAACTGAATGGGTGTGCTTGTGGTGTGCCACTAAAGCTCTGCTGTTTGGGTTTTTTCTACTTTTATCGTTAGCCTTCCTTAAGAGATGCCATTGGAGTTTTAGGGTAGCTATAGGATGCCACTGTAATCTTGGCATCTTTTCTTACTCGTGATGAGATATATCAGTAAGTGTGTGTGTATATCACATGGCATGAGAAGATCTAAGGATAGAGGAGTTATATCTGCTTACAACTGCTTTTGTTTCTGCAGTGACTGGGACTTAGGTTTTTGGACACAGGCTATCACTGTGATAGGTGTTATTCAGATGTATGATAAAAATAGGATTCGTCTTCCAGGAAGCTCGATAACCTAAGACAAGAGACCATGTTTTAGGTGGGAGGAAAAAAAATGTGGGAATGTGGCTTGAAGCTGAAATCCTAGAATGGCTTCCTTTTTGCTTAAGTAAAATCCTGCTTTTTTAAAGTGAATAGTTTTCTCCTTAAAATTTATTTTTGTAAGCGTAGAAAAATTCCGTTGATGTGCGTTGGTTGTGGTGATGGAAGTAAGGCAGAGGCACCTCTCTGAAAAGTAAGAAGTTGCAGTAAGTTCTTAATTCGGTGAGAGCTATCAGCCTCTCCAGCAGACTTTGCCCCCAAGTGAAGAAGTCTCTGCAATGGCCATTTTAAGATTAGATCTCAGCAAGGGTTTCCTCTCTGCGCTGCTCCGCAGGGCTGGCAAGTGGCTTGAAGGTAGCAGTAGCTTATTGCCACCCCAGGGATAGCTGCAGTGTGGTGTACTGCCCCGTGTCACACGCTGGCAGCAGATCACAACAGGAGACCACAGAGAGCTGGAAAAATGCAGAAATGTGGAACTGGTTGGAGTACACCTTTAGCTGAACCATTTGTCAGGGCTTTTGGGCATCATGGAAAAGGATTATTCCAAGGAGGTTCCAAAGCGAATAATGTGCTTGGGGTGATACTGTTAATGCAGAACTAATTGTGAGTGCAGTGTGAGAGAATAAGTGACTGTGCTTGTTGTTTGTTTTGGGTTTTTTGTCTGTTTGTTTCTTTTTAAAACGTAATGAATTGTCAAAGGTGACTGTCATGATTTTTATTCTAGTTGGGAATCAACCTCTTGGCACCAAATGAGCGATGATAGGTAAAACGGGAAGTGTACGTGATAGCCCTTGAAATTGATGGCAAACACAATAGAAAATGGCAAATCAGTCAAGGAAGGTATAGAGAAGGTATGGCTAAATCTTTTATTGAATCTAAATCATGTGAACTCATACTCACCCATTGACTTGTGTAGCTTCACATGCAAAACTGAGCTGAAAACAGTGCTGAGAGTAGGGCTGCCAGGTGCTGTCATTGTGCATCCTTTCCCTGTGTTGGTTCTCCCCTCTTGGCCACTGGGGAAGAAGCTAGAGCTGAAAGCTGTTCCTGTTAGACTTCTGCTGACTCTTCTGATATGAGAAGTAGCGTTGGTTAGATTCAGGGGGACTTCTCTGCAGCACCCAGCTTCATTTCTCTAGCATTTCTGGGCTCTGGTGTTCAGCTCAGTAGTCTGTATGCCGATTAGTTTGTTGCTCGTGAGATGGCTTGTGATAATTGTGTGCTGACATGATAGAATATGCATGGATGACGTATGACTTATTAAAAGCTCTAAGAGCTTTTTCCTGTGAGTATCTAGCGCTGTAGTGCAAGAGAACCACTGAACAGAGTCCTCAGTAAATAGTGAGGCAGGCATTATGCTTGGGTTGCAGCTGTGAAGTATTGAAATGGACGTTGCCTAAAGAGTTTAGAAGAACTTTGTCTTAAATGCAGTGTTCTGTTCTCACGTTCCTCTGCACTTAAAAGCCAACTCTTTTAATGTTTAACCATCAAGGTTGGCTTGAATGACGTGAGCAGTGAGATGTAAGCATGAGGATAAATGTTGGTGTATGATCAGTTCATTATGTTCTTCACAGTTTGTGTTGCGCTCTTCTGTTTAATGACTACAAGTATCTCACACCAAGTTTCATGCGTTTCCCTCCATCACCTTTTTTACCCCTGTAAAAGAATGAGTGATGTTTATTTATTACCTCAAAGTCACTTAGTTGTGATGAGGAGCGTATTTTGAAGGATATTAATAAACTAAATGTGAAGTTACCAGAAAAGTTGTTCCAAGCTTTGATTATGCGAGCTGCTTATTTATGAAAAGAAGCATCGTCCATAGCTGCATGCATACTCATACATATTTATACACTAGTATATTTTAGATGTTAGCTACATCTGTACCTTTAGGCTGTTGTTTTGTCTGTTGTAATCATGTCGCAATAATTAAAACATCAGAGAAACAAACAAACAAGCCTCATTTTAGTGTAATAGAGCTTGTGATGCCTGACAGATAGAAGTAATTAATTTTTGCATGAAAAACAG
The DNA here is from genome assembly GCA_026212715.1 of Elanus axillaris. Classification (NCBI taxonomy): domain Eukaryota; kingdom Metazoa; phylum Chordata; class Aves; order Accipitriformes; family Accipitridae; genus Elanus; species Elanus axillaris. Next base: position 24,861,008 of record JANZLQ010000022.1, on the reverse strand, counting down.
ACAATGGCAATGTTATCAAAAGTACACTAACCAAACTGTGTGTCGAGGAGGCACTACGTACACTTGAACTGCATGGAACTTAGTGATACAGGGCCCATTTGGGCTTTCTTGTTTGTTCCTTTCCAGTATTTTGCTGTACTAAGAGGCTGCATTTGTCACATTTGAGCAAAGCCTAGTTACTCACCAGCTGCTTTCATTGCATTGTTTACTAAATTCTAATTTACTGCAAATGGTATCTTTCCTTTCAAAAGGTGCCAGTCCTGTTGTTCTAAATGTCTCATCAAATTTGATGCAAAACCAAGGCTTTCACTGTCATTAATTTTTTTGTATTAGTTTGGACAGGTTAGCTCTCCATATTTTTTTGTTTTTTTTTTTTTTTTCTTTAAATAGGCTTCTTGATTTTAGCTGAGAGTTCTGAGAACTTTGCTGCACCCTGTGATCAGCAGATATTATCTCTGAAGCTTAGGCCAGGGGTTTTAGTCTCTGGCCCCTGAACTAGGAGTGAATAGTTAAACATTTTGCTTTTATCTCTGCTTGCATTACTGTCTTTAGGTGGGCATGGTGTGAGAGTTGAAGAGAGTTTACAAGTGGGTTAAGCAGAATATGAATACTTTCCCAAGCGTTTTATCATGATTTCTCCCATTGTCAGTGCATTGACGTTGTTTTTCTAATGTCTTATTTTTCAAAGTTTTTGAAAAGGCTTCCTAGTCTCTCCTTGGGCTCCTTAAATTCCACTTTCAGTGGAACAGGAGCTCAGTGTGGTCCCACAAAAGCGGCAGCTGATTGCCGGGGCCCAGCATTGTTGTGTTGCCGCAGTTCCCTACATGCTGGATCCCAAGAATGCGTTTCCCAGGGTACCTGGAGTCGACTTCACAAAGCAGTAATGATACAGTGACATGCCGATTGCCATAGGGACAGGAGCAGTGCTTGCAACCACCAGATAAAAAAAAAATCCCATCTCTGCTGTTTGCAAAGCAGATGAAACAGTGTGGTACATGCAGTATAAATGATATGTTCTCACAAAAGAAAACTCTACATACGAGTATAATTGGCCACCACAGACTCTTTTTTTTTCCTGACAAAAAGTTAAGCAAACACTCCATAAGCTATTTGGCATGATTAAAAAACCCCCAGCATGGCTCTTTTGAGTCACTAAGGCAGACTTGAATCGAGTTATCCAAGATGTATTAAGACACTTCAAATGACAGTAATCTGCACGCCTCAGGTGACAGCTTGAGTCATTGAATCTTAGTTTGGTTGAAATTAAAAGTCACATGAGGTACTGCTTTTAAGGTCAGCAAATAAGGTTCTTGAGGGAATACAATATATAGTAAGAATCTATTATTAAAATCGTAGCAGGGCGTGTCTACTTGACGGTTTCCTGATGTGGCAGTTGGAATGAAGTCATTCTCAGTTTTGTTATACGTCTCTTTCTCTCGTCATCAGTGTTTTATTCTAGTGTTTTGAAACATGTGGGTCCAGATTTTTAAAAAACTTCTGCAAAAGTTTTTTTAGGATCCTCAGCTAAGCAATCTCTCTGTTTTTATCATCTCCAGGGGATGAAAGGGCTTGCGGCCCTCTTAAGACCAAACTTTTTGTATCCATTAAATGCGGTGCTATAGTTAAATGAGAATATGCTATCCGAGGAGGAGAAAATAGTTGTATTTTTCTTGCCTACAAATAGCGCACCAGTTACAGCATGTGAAGAAAATGAGTGCAGCGTAAAGAAAAAGTACAATTCTTATGTTAGAGACCAGCTGTCCGTCCTTTTCCTTTGCCTTGGTAAGTGCCTTGACCATTGGCTTTGCAAGGGAAATTTCACTTTCTCCTGATGAATCTTTTTATGAGCAAGCATAAAACAGTTCAAACTTCACCTGCAGACAAGTTTGCTCTGATTGTTGGGATGGTGGCCAGAGAGATTGCACTGTGAATCCTCTGAAGTGACCTGGACGCTCAGTGTGTCTGAACGCGTTTAATGGTTGGGCTGTTGCGCAAAGGTAAGAAGCTGGTTCTTTTTCTTCTGCCAGTAGGAAAAAAAAAGAAAAAAGAAGGTTGTCACCTTGTGAGAGAGAGAGAGAGAGGATCAATCTCTAAAGATACTTCAGCTCTTAATCTTCAATTTAAATCCTTATATTCTCATGACTTCAATGGGTGTTTTAAGTGCTTAAGTAGGAATTAGGAGCCTATACGCTTTGGCCCATTGTGCCTATGTTCTCAGGAAAATGTGAGGTGGAGGTAAGTGTCTCCCTGTCGAATGGTGTGAGGTCTCTAAGCCTGGGGGAGAGGTGGGATTTAAGCTAAACCCTTGCCATTATTTTTTTTTGTTGGCTAATGTGGGCAGCTTCCTGCTCAGCAGGCTCACTGATGTGAATCCCATGCAGTGAATTACCATACTCTTACACGTGGACCCTGGGTATCTACATCAGGGTTATAGATTTTGGTCTAGGAATCAGACGCCTGTACATTTTAGGAGGTTAGTAATAGTTATGTGGGAGTTGTGACCTCTAAAACAGCAGTTTGGACCCAAGCATTTGCTACATCTCCCTCTGTTATTTGACTAAATGATTTTAATATTTGGAAAGATTATGGGCATATTAGATGAATTGTCCTTATGAATAGCCTAAGGAGTAAACACTTGCAATAATTATTTAAAGGGAGCACAGTGTAGCACTCCTGTGGGTCAGCTCAGCACAAAGAACAAAATGTGTGTCCTAGTTCAGGAAAATGACTAAGTATCTATATCCTTAGAGATGAGGAAACTAAGATGAAGCGAGCCAAACCTTTTCTGAGGTATGTTGTCTACTGAACAGGGCTCTCCATTCAGCAAAAAGATTTCATTAGCATACCTATCAATAACTAAATTCAATAGAAGTGATTTATGTTTGTGCTCATGTTATAAGCTGGTGCACAGACAATTTTCTCCATGAGAGATGAATGTTACTTGAGAATTGTCCTAGTTCAAGATCTTAAATTAGGTGTGCAGCATAAGATCCCGACCTTCTAAAAGTTACCGCATAATTTCTTGTAGCATTTGGTGTAACATTTGGATCAATTTTAAGGACAGGTGGGAGACCTCCAGATTATATTTGAGTGATGAATGACTTAGATGAATGAGTGGTGACCAACTGAAAGACTGGTTATATGCTTACCAGTTTAATTTTTGATGCCTGTAGTAACATCCTTGAAAACCTTGTAACCTGCTATCTCTACCGATATTAGTGAAAGAAGAAGGTAATAGGAATTAAGTGCCTAAAGAACAGGTGCTTTCTGTGTGCAAAAGTTAAGGAAATGTCCGCCACAATACTTGACTACAGTCCTTAGTCTTTGGGCTTAATTGTTCATAAAAAGTGAAGGCTCACCCAGAAGAAAAAAAATCATAAAACCACTGACAGAAAACCAGACATTTGTATCTATGGATGTCCTGGCATTGCTTATCTGAAAAGGCGATGTTTTAATTACCTGAATTGACAGTATGATTGTGGGTAGATGAGTATTCTGATTAGTGGTATTAGAACCAGCAAACACCAGAAAGTAGAAACTTCATGTTGAAATAGAAGATACTAGAATGTGGTGTTATGTTAGAAAGAAAGAATTTTAATTTCATCAGACTTCTATAACATTCAGCTGTTTTATGGCTCATGCTTCATTTACTGTCTTCATTAAAGGCTGAGTAACTTTATATTCTAACTTGAAAAAAATTCCAAAAGTAAAATTGAAAATTGTTTGGCTCAGAGTGTTTATAAGCTTGGTTGTTTGAGTTCTTTTATTCCCTTTGAGAACAGAATACTCTTAATGCCAAGTTTCAAGAGCTGGATTAAAAGTGCTATTCTTTACCACCTACAGACATCCAAGGTCTTTTAGAAGTCCTTCCAGTTTATTGTTGATCATATGAAGTAAAAGACTGGGGATGATTTCATGGCACAGAGTTCTTGTCTATACCATCTTTTACCCATTACAACAATGTCTCAGCAGAATCCACACCAGTACCTGAGATTTTGTACCTGTTCTCACAAATTAGCACCTACTCCATTACTTGTGTGGCCTCACCTCCATAATGAGATCTGAGATTTGTGGAAATGGCAGTCGATGTTCCACCCACACATCAACTTTCTCTTAGTGTTGAAGTCAGGTCCTGAGGAACTGAATACAGGTCCTGAGGAACTGAATACAGGTCCTTGTAATTTCTTGTAATTACTGACTCAAAATGCTATTTGTGCATCTTCTTCAAGGAGGACTTAAAGGGAGAATTTTGTGTGGAAAGGAGAAAAAAGACTTTTTGTCAGTATTTTATATTATATAAATACACTGTCTTTTCAGGTCCATGCTGCTACTTCCCTTTTTGCTTATCCTTTAGTATATTCAGTTTAAACTTTAATGAGTTGTACAAGATTTCAAGAGCTGATTGTGAGTATGATCATCCCCTGTTTAGGCTGAGAACATTCAGATGCCCTTGCAGAGACATGTAGCTGTGAGAGTGAACAATAATATTAACCGGTCTCACTTGTCAAATCCTTCCTATATTTTTGTATGTCCACTTATGCTTTTACAGGAAAAGCTAGTGCTGAAGGATAGGAAACTCGTCTGAGAGATGAGTATAGTACATTTTGCTTGCTCAGCAATGGACTAGCTTAACAAAAATAATTCCTGACAGATATTTGCCTAACCCTTTCTTAAAAAATGTCTAGAGTTGGAAACTCTACAGCTGCCAGTCAGAGATCTATTCTAATGCTTTGGTGCTCTTACCATTAGAAGACCTTTTCTGTGCTGCACCACACAGCTGCTAACTTACTACCCCCCCCCCCCCAGTGGGATTGGGGAGAGAATCAGAAAAAGATGTAAAACTCGTGGGTTGAGATAAGAATGATTTAATAGAGCAGAAAAGAAGAAGCTAATAATGATGACTAATAAAATGACAACAGTAACAGTAAAAGGATTGGAACGTACAAATGGTGCACAGAGTAATTGCTCGGCACCCGCCGATCGACACC
>JANZLQ010000022.1:24842971-24855837 GCA_026212715.1 Elanus axillaris | reverse complement strand
GTTCCCTCCCAACCTCTTGTGCCCCTCCAGCCTTCTCGCCGGCTGGGCCGGAGAAGCTGAAAAATCCTGGACTTCGTCTAAACACCACCCAGCAGCAACCGAAAACATCAGAGTGTTATCAGCATTCTCATGCCAAATTCAAAAACGTAGTACTGTACCAGCTACAAGGAAGACAATTAACTCTATCCCAGCTGAAACCAGGACATGCAGTCTCAATCCTAATTTAATAGGATAGATCAAAAAAGAAAAAAAAAAATGAGAGTCTAGAGAATCAGTGTTCTATCTGAGGGTCCAATGAATCAGTATCATCTTGTTGCAAAATTAGGCAAGCTCTGCCATGAAAGAAGTACAAAATGTAAAAAATCTTTTTGTTCCCCTCAGCGTTGTGACATGTCTCTTAGAGCATTTCCTCCAGATACGGACACTACATATCAGACTTGGATTTATTGGAAAAAGTCCAAGGAATAAGCAGATACTAAGATAACACAGTCTTCACTGAAAGAGCTGGTGGTGCTAGGCTATTGATGAGGAGGACACGTTGTAACAATCTCTAAATACAAAAAGGCTTCTGCTGCAAGGAAGTATGAAGTAGTCCTTTTTAACCCTTGTGTTTGATGTGGCTTTTTTGTTTGTCTGTTTGTTAGCTGTTTTGCTGGAAAACTAAAGCATCTCATTTGTTGCTCCCACCCAGTATCAGTGTAGTTTATTATTTCTGTGTCGGTGTATAACCTTGTCCTTTTTGAATTGCATTCTATTTTTAAAGAATTGTTTCTCTAATTTGTCAAGACAGCTTTGAATTCTTATGTCCACCAACAGCCTTGTAATTCCTGCCAGGTTAGCATTGTTGGCAAATGTTGTCTATATACACTTTATTTCATCATCCAGGTGAAAGCACTGAATAATATGAGAGTCAGGACAAATGCTGTGGAAATGGCACTTAATAATATTGAGTTGGATTAGTAAAACAAATCCAAGCTTCACACACAGTTCAAAAATCCATTTAGAACACAATGTATGTCACAAGAAATCCTTAGAGTCTTAGCTGAGCTGTTGGTGTCTTGAAATAACTCTGCCGTCCTCAGTGACAAATGAGAGGAAAAGGGCTAAAATGCCTCGCATCCCATCATGAATAAAGTAACTGCTATGCTAGGGCTTCCAGATACTCTTCATTCTCACCGCAAAATATATTTTGTATTGACTGTGTCCGTTGCTGTGTAAACGCTCGAGGTGATCGCTGCATCCTTTGGGAGTTACGAAGGTGGATGCTCAGCTGAGGTAACTGAATCATTGCTTCAGCATCTGACTCCCGTGGCCCAGTTCAGCCAGCTAAGTCAGCCTCAGTTTAGCTTTTAATCTTGTGAGTAGTCCCATTGAGTTAGCTGGAACTACTCAGGTGCTTAAAGTTGAAAACATGGTGAAGTGCTTTGCCAGTCTGTACCTTTGCACTTTATGACTGTTAAACACTTTGAAGATATTTCTGTCGAATGAAGTTATTATCTTCAACATTTTCAGCTTTGTGGGATCATGACTTTCTGAACTTCCGGCATGAGAAAACTCTTTTATACGTGAAACTCTAAATAGCTCGCCACTCCTACTAGCTGCTGTAGCTCTTAATAGAAAACCTCCTTTTGTAATGGTGCAGAGAAAACTGGGGCCATCTTTATACTATGAAGAAGCTGTTTCTTAATTTACTTCCCTGGTGCTCTTTCAGTCATTGTTGAACAACATCGTATTTGTCACCAGCATTATTAGTTTTTAGCTTAAACAGGCTCACACCATGAGCAGGTTGGAATTTAAAGCATTGTGTCTAAGAGGAATTAAAGTAAATTAATTATAGATACCGGTGAAGATGGGTAAAGATCCTTCTGCGCGTTGAAGCTTGGCTGGACTGTCAGTCATGGCTGTCAGTCTCAGAGGAAGTCCCTACGGCAGCTGGTTCATATTTGGAGCTTCCCTGTGCTGCACTGTTAAAATAATAATAATAAAAAACCCTTACGTTTTCCATATAAGCAAGTGCTATTTATTGTAGATGCCACGTGCTTTTAGCAATGTGTGAGGTAGATAGCACAGTTGCAAGTTAAAATTGGGCTACATGTGAAAAAAATAATCTTTGTTCAGGGTGCCTAAAAAGCAGTCGATTTAAGTATGTGTTTTTTTTTTTTTTTTGCACCAGTTCAGTGTTCACCATCTTGTATGATTTAAGCTTTTTCCATTTATAAATTAAATGAAAAATTCAAAGCATTGATGAATGCTTCATTCAAGAATTGCATAATAAAATATGGCCAAAAGAAAACATTTTATTTAATTGTAGGTTTTTGACACAGTGTTAAGAGAATCGGTCAAAACATTAATTGTATATATTAATAATCTTTCATGTGTGGTACCTGTTAATAGTGAGTGTCTAATGGTACGTAAAACTGTGGTTTCAAAGCAAGTTGGAGGCCAAAGGAAGAAAAAATACCAAAAAATATTTTACCCATTATAAGTGAATGCTACTCCTGAATGCATGGTTAGAACAAATTATTGTTTCACCTTTTCAAAACAAACAAACAAAACCCTCCTATAAAATAAAGTGGAAGGTGGGCATGACTAGTAATGTTTAATCTTTTGCGTTCCAGTTTGTCTTTCTTGCTAATGGCATCAGCCTGCACAGTGATTCCCGGCAAGGTTTTAGAGTTAAGGTAAAAGGCGGGTGGGGAGGGGAGAGAAAGAAAGAAGCTTAATAAAATGTTAGCATGACAATAAGTGAGTCTGCTAGAAACACAAAAGTTGAATGTCACTGAGTGACATTCATAAATTGCAAGTTAAAAGCACTGGAAGCTTCTCTGGTATCAGAAAAAGAAAGTAATTGGTATCTGTCATTGTCAGCAGTATTATTTATCTTCAGTATTTTCCCTTTTGTTGCTTGAGATGATCTGTATAATTTCTTTCTCCCCTAGCCTTGAGAATGGAGAATAGAAGGAAAGCCAGAAAAGCAAGGGAAGGGGAGCTTTCTTAGGGTGATGTGTTTCAACCCTCTCCCCTCCTCCCCTGCTGGTGGTGGTATATAATAATGTAATAATATAAGTCTTCTAAAAAAGAGAGTTGAGATAGAGTGCACTCAAAAGTAATGCATTATATAAAGTTAGTTTTCAGAATAACTTGTTTGAATTGCTTTTTCTTGAAAGTTGCCTTAATCACTATGCGCCGTCTGCTGTAGAAAAGAGCTGAGCTAACGCATGTGCACTGTTCATCAATTTGACATCAGAAAGTCTGTTTCCAGTATTTTTATTTTTTCCATTGCATATCTTACATGCCCAGAGATCTACAGCTGATATTCTCCTTTTTCTTTTCTTTCCTCTGTCCCTTGATAACTAGATTGGGTTAGGCTATTTCTGGGTGTAATATTTCTAAATTGCAGAAAGAAGCCTTGGTACCAGCTTACATTTTTCAATTTAAGCTACATTTGCAGCTAGGAAGTGAGACATATACCCGCTCCTGGCTGTTTTTTTTTAAGGACTGTTAGCCTCAGTGCTTTGGCTAGAAACTGGTTTTGACCATTTCATTGTGGCCCATTTCTATTCTGCTTTTCAAACTGAAACGGCGTCTAGTATTACTGACTTCTTTCCAAAAAGCATTGGGCTGTCCTACAGTTGTGCCATTCTAAATGAAATGAGATATAGAAGTGGAGGATGATTGGAATATGTTTAAAGCATACATTCTGCTGTGCTGTATAATCACAGCTGGGCTTAATAGGGATGTTGTTGAGTAGAGAAATAGAGTTGATGGGCACCTGATTCTGGAGTTCAGTGACCCTGCAATCACTGAACTTTCTTATCTTGTTTAAAAATGACTTTTGTCTTGCAGATTTGCAAAATTATTTTATTTCTCAAGGCAAGGTGTTTTGTTTCTCAGGAGAACGCTGTACCCCAGGTGCCATTGTGGTTGCCATGGCAGTTTGCTAGCAAGCAACCTCTTAAATATGTTACTACTGGCAAAGAATTGGTGTCTTTTTGAACGCTTTGACAGATGCTCATTTTATAGAATATTCTAGAGTGAATGGTTTGACGTTTGGGATAAAATGTCCTTTTTTTCTGAAATGTCATTACTGTTGAATAAATAAGTTTGAGTTAGCTTCATTTGGCTTTTTTTTTTTTTTTTTATTCAATACATATATAAAGCTCCTATCCTCTCTCTCCCCCATTCTTCCTCCTTTTTAGAAGCTGTTTCGGTAACCGATATGCAAGTGTGATTGAGGCAAGCTGGCTTCACTTACATAATCTTACTGAGAAATGAATTTTCAGATGTGATTTGCTTGTTGAGAATACCTGCTTTAATTTTGTTTGCAGTCTATCCTTTTTCCCTTGTTAAATTCTGGGATGAAAAGCAGAATAATAGCCTGTGCACATGTGCACGCGCGCTTGTGTGTATGTGGGGAGGGTGGGTAGGAGGACGAGTGAGCTACTTGCTGTTTAATAACTGAGTCTGGTTTTTTTTTCTTTTTATCTTCTGAGCTGCCTGAAAAAAAGTTGGTTTTTTGTTTTTTTCTTTTTAAAGAAAAAGGTGTTTTCTTTAGATGAGAGTCTTGGTTAGTATTGTGTCTTAATAAGCAAAGAACAAGATGTGGGGATTTCTTTGGAAAATGAAGATAATGGTATTCACACCAAAGCATCCAAGGTAATGGAATTAAAATGAAAGGAGTTAAGGTTAAACTGTACCTTTTGGCGCTTGTCTGAACAAGAAGCGCTGCTTGAACTGAATAGCTAAGGATTATCACAGGGTGGTGTGGCCCAGGAACCTCTCTCTCCCTGAGACCTTGTTCCTGTGATGCAGGGTTTTTGCAAGCAGCAAAGTGGTGGAAGTGGTGACGGAGCTGCAGCAAACTGTGAGGGTTGTGCTGGCTCCCACGTGGAAAGCTAGAGAAGTGGGGTATTGCCTCTGCTCATTCGCCACATTTTTGGTCCACCTGTTCTGGGTGGGAAGGTGTTGGCATCTACTGCAAGAGTGGATTTATTATGACACACAGCATAAGTTGAAGTCACAGTCAAGCCCTTAAGCAAGGTTTGATTTAGCTGCTCACAATTTTTTATGAAGGCTGTAGTGAAACTTATTCAGAAGGTTATTGTAATCCTGTTCTGCAAAACGAAAATAAAAGTGTAATTTAAAACAAATGACTTGTCAGACATCCAATGCCTGGTGAGCTTGTGCTAGTCCCTAGTGCAGAGGGTCATCAAATCAAATATTGTGGCTGAATTTTTGAAGTGCTCGGCTAATTTTATGACCAGTAGCAGCATTTGTAGTTATGAAAGGTAAGATAAAGATCATCAGCTCTCATGCTTCATGGCATAAAGTAATCACTGCAGTGTTACAGGAGGGATATTTCCCCGCTGAGCAGCATTACACAGTTGGTTATGTACATTATGAGGTGTGTTCTTCCCTTCGATCTAAACCATTAGCCAAAGAGGTGACACTCAATGGGTGAACAGGTTACTAAGACAAATCTCGTATTATCGGTAGAAGCGATATATGTTTCTATGTGAAAGGGTTTTGTTGCATCACAGAATCCAGGCTGTTGCTTACAGGAATGTTGATTCACTAAAAAATCATATAAAGGTGAGGGGGTTCCCATTTTGGGCTCAGTAACTCTTCAGCTGCTGTGAGATTGTCTGTTGTTTGCTCAGTTGGTGCTCTCTCTTGCCTTGCTCCCACTTGGAGCCAGCTTCAGGCCACAGGCTGCAGGTGTGTGTTTTTTGCTTTCACAGTAGTTGGCAGGTAGAGACTTCGGCTCAGGAGTAAAAGCTAGATCCTGACTCTGTAGGCAGTCAGTGGCAGGGTTGTCAGGCATTGCTGGGTCCTGTCCGAGGTCTTCTCTGCCCTGATGGATCAGACCTAGCTTCCATGTGGCTATTTAGAGCTTTTGCATTCTGTCCATCCTTATGAGAAAAAGCTAAGCGTAGCAAGCTTATATATAATGATAATAAAATATATTCTCAGTCTTTGTTTAGTTGAACAAACAGCCTAGTTAGGCTGAAGGTGCTAGGGTTTCCTTGCTTCTTTTCATGAAGGTTATTTTCTCATTCTCATAATCCCCTTAGAAACTCTCTCCTGGACACATTTGCAGGTTTTGTTTTGAAAGCAGGTGATCAGGAATCTCCATAGTACTTCATATGAGATCTGACTAGTCCTTCTCTGAGTTGACTGAAAATGTCTTGCACATCCCAGAAATTCATTAGACCTTTTTGCAGCTGCAACACATTGGTACCTCATAATCATTCTACCGACCAGCTTTTTTCTCCTCCATTTCTTACAATTGATGAACCTCCACTTTAAAGGAGAAATCCTTGCCATTAGTTTGTCTTGTCATGGTGTTTTGCTTTTTGCTTTTAAATTTCATCTCATTCAGTCTTCTAGCTCACAAGGTCATTTCATTCTTCCTGTGCGACGATCTTGTCCTCTTCCATGCTTATAACTGTGTCTTCTTCTCATTTCATAATCTAGTCCTTGAACCAAGGTTGCTAATGAATATATTAAGCAGGATCAATTCCGAGAGTGGTGCCTGAGAAATACTATTAGTAATATTTCTCCATCGTGAGAACTGCTTTTTTTCAATAGACTCTTGTAACGCCTCCCATAGGCAGTTTTCTTTCCATATTATGATGTATTCTTATATTATTCCTCATTGTCTGCCTTTTAAATAATAATTCCTTATAGGATGCTCTCAGATGCTCGATTTAAATCTAGAGGTATTAGTTGCACTGTATCGCCCTTGTCCAAGTAGTCAGCTATCTTACTAAGAAAACACATTACTATTCTCAGGTGATCTATTAGTAATGAGAATATATTTCTTTTTATTCCACTTCAAGTCTACCTCCATGCCCTCGATTACTGCCTCTTCTAAAGTCTGCCGTACTCACCGCCAAAATCACATTAATATGTTTATCACTTCTCCTTTCTTGGAAGACATGGCCTGTGTTTAGTATTCTCCAGGGCTATTTTTGCTTTAGCATTGATGATCCGGGGTGCACAAAGAACAAAGTTTTCAAGTAAAGGTTTATGAAACTAGCTGGTGTAATAGGAAAACTTTAGTTCTCATTAGTTTATAGGTTTCATGAAAAAAATTGCTGCTGAATTTGTATTTTCATCTTCTGGCTCTTTCAGTATGCTGGAAGTGTTCCTGTCTGTGTGTAGAGAAATGGGATGAAGAATTGCAGATGTTTGGGGAGTGTTGTAAAACGAATGAAAAAAAATTCCCAAGAGAGTAAAGTCACTACCCCAAACAGGAAGACCTTCTGATATTGCCTCTATTTATGACGCTCCAGACTGTGGTTGGGATGGTCTCCTGGTGGGAGAGATCCTTGTTCGAACCTTTCCACATCTGGTTCTGTGGGTGGCACTTGTTCCCTTGCATGGCTGAAAGATGTTATTTCAGAAATGTCACACTCTCCAAAAATTATTTTCTTTGTATTACTGAGCTCTGCTTTCTTAATTTTTTCTAAATTCATGAATGCTTTCAGGTAAGCTGAAACTGTATTTTTGTCATGTGACCTATTTATTAAAAATAAAATTAAGTCATCCCTCTCTGCTAAATACCTCCCCACACCACCATAAATAATTTCTAGTACTGGACTTCTTTGCTCTTTTTGATGCATGAGAGAGTAATTCAGGTTCTGTGAACTCTCTGTTCCTGAAAAGCTGCCTATTCTGCATTCCCTGTACAGACAGTCCATATTTATCCCCTGCTTCTTCTTGTACCAAATTTGTCTGCTTCCATTCCTCAGGGAGAAGCTCCAGGTTGTGTCTGTGGCCTTTGGAAAGCTCTCTAAAATATTTAGGAGTCTGAAAATGACTGACAATCTCTCTGTTTCTAACAGTACAAACTGTTAGGATATCGGGTTGGTAGGGAATAAATATAATACTTTTTCATTGTGCCTGTATTTAGTCTGTACACACATTTTTAAATTTTTTATGGGTGCTTTTGGCATAGCTAGCTGGTAAGGAGAAATAGGTCTAGCATAATGATCATTTCACACTTGCCACAGCTGTAATAACACATGCTATAGTATACTGTGAACCTTACAACCCCTGAGAAAAAGCTATGGAAATATACAGTTGGAGAAATAAAGCAAGATGTTGCTACTGCCTTGCAGTAATCATCACTGTAATATGTGAATAGTGGCATTTATTTCAAAAAATTGCAGCCTGATTAAGCTCCAAGAGTAAATCTGCATTTTAAATGCAAATAGCTATCATCTCAAATATTTGAGAACTTGCCAGCTGTGAAGAGAAACTCCCCCCACGTTCCCTCATCTACCTTTGCCCACTGAGAAAAAGCAGTAGTGGCAGTGAGTGAGTGTGAAGGACTGGACAATGTTGAGTCTTTTTGTCTTGACCTCCCTCTTCTTCTGTAAAATGAATGGGTTTTTTCTTTCAGAGGCTTAAGTGGAAAACAGCATCCGAACACTGAGGCAAATACACTTTACCAAAGGACTGTTCGTTGCACGTGAAATAGTTTTACAGTGTAAAAACTATTTGTTGATGTGCTTTCAGAAGTTGTCACTTCCTCTGAGAGATCGCAGGTAGTGTATCTCTTCAAGCTTCAGGTTTGAGACACAGGGACAATGGCAGACTGATTTTAAAAACTGCTTTTACAATCCACATTGATAGGCTAGGCTGTTGTCAGAAATCAGGGAAGAGTTACGAACTGATTTCTGAAGCAGCTATACGATCATGTGTAGGTTGCTTTTTCTCTCTCTCAAATTTGGAAGGACTCAGCCTGATTTTCTCCTGAATTGTGTGCGACACCACGTTGACTTGGGCTGTTCCTGGTGGTTTGTTTCCGAAGGAATCCGATGATCCACAGCCTCCTGCCATTGCAACCCCAGTGCTCTTCAATGCTGGCAAAGGGAGGATGTGGCTGATGAGGTGAGGAATCAGAAAGGGCAGATACGACCATGTTCCTCGTCTCCTTTCAGGCTGAACAGAACATCACAGCCAACTTCTGCTGGTGAAACCTCCTGAGTTCACGTTCAGCCTGTCACCACATTTCTGGTAGTCTAGGCACCCCGTCAGATCCCAACGCAGGAGGGCCTCTTCTGTGTGAAGTACAGAAATCTTCTGCACAAAACCTTTTGTTACAATTTGCAAGGCTGAAATATATTGAAGTGGCATAGGATCCTGCATCTCTGTACAGCGGTGACTGACCTAGGAGGCAATGGCAGTCAAATTGACAGCTTTCTTATTTATTGTGGGGATGTGGTTGACTCCTGTGCGTTTGTTATTACACTGTCTTCTTCTGTTCCCTTGTTTTTTTGCTGTAAGTCTTTGCTGTTTGGGGCAAACAGTAGGCTTGTAGCAGAGAACCACATCTTTCAGCTGTGTAATTTTTCTCTCCAACAATGCAGCAAGATGATTTTATGTTTAATAGCATAACTAAGACATCAGAACCCAGACTGCGGACATCAGGACTTTCCTTTTTCCGTATCGTGCACTGTAGAGGATAGTTGTCCAGGTGCAGTGCCATGCTGATGTGTATGTTTGGATAGATAGTCTAGTCCAGCTGGATGGAAGAAGCCAGGCTGGAGGGTCTGCCTCTTTCTGAAGGACAGCGTAGCTCTGGTCTGCAGCCATCTGTGTAGCCTTGCCATGGCAGGCTTGGTTTCTTTGCTCCCTGCTTGTCTTTTTACCTGCACAGACAAAACTGCTTACAATTATCTCTGCTGAAATGAATAGAATTATATCTCTTCAAAAGTGCTTTTGAGTTCAGAAATGTGTCTTCTGTGGTTTATGGCTAATTCAGTAGTCTAGCGGTCAGAGAGACTATTGTTTTAAGCCATAATACATGTTTCTTCATATTGTACATCAGCTTGCATCGATAGCTAGTGTCAAACCAATTCCTTTATGCCTTCAACATGTCTGGGCCTTTTGGGTTGGTTGTAAGACATCAACTATCAGTATTTATTTACATGGACATTAGATAATATGGCAGGTTAAAGTAAGATTGATAAATTGCAACACTGCAAAAATATAAACCGATGAGATTTGCACTCAAAAATAGGAACAGTTTTTCCCATCAGAGAAAACAGCAAGAGAAATCGGGGGGGCGGGGGAAGGAGCAGCAGTTGTGCGATGCTGTGAGTAGAGGAAGAATTTATTTTTTCAAGGTAGTAATAAGTTGGTTATACCTAAGGGAAATTTGGTAAGGAGTATGATTCACTTTGGTCACCTTGGAAACAAGCTGTTCATCTGTCAGTAGATATTTGAATTATTATTCAAGTATTTTATTATTATTCAAATATTTTATTATTATTATTATTATACCAACAACATGGCTAATCGGAAGTTTTAATATGTGATACTGTAACAAATTAATTTACTGACACAGAACCAAACACGGACTTTAGCATATGGGTAATAATACCCTGATTGTGCTCTTAGTATTTACTAGCCAAGTCTTAAAAACTCCCTGTGACTGAATGAAGATGGATGTTTTTGCATTTTTATCTACTTTGTGTTAGCGCTTATCTTTTGTTACCGATTCCTGAACAAATTGCAGTATGATGTCCCTTTAATTATATGCCTGTGCTTAGGATGCCCAGATAGACACTTCAGAGTTTTAAAGTGCGAAAGGATGCCTTTATTTAAGACGAACACAGCACGCACAGGGAGCATAGCCCGTCCTGCATCTGCCTGGGGGAATTGAGGATTGTTTTAATTCACGTATGTATGAATATGCGTGTACACCAGTTTTTTTAAATAGCACAGACGTCAGCTCTCTGGGTTTTTTTATCAGCTGAAGATTTGGCGTGCAGACATTCTAGTGCACCTCATGAGCTGGGTCTCGTCCTTGAGCCAAAGAGAGCATCCTCTACCCATCATCCTTGGGACGATGTATCTTCCTTGTACTTTAAGTAATAGTAGATTCATGGGGGATTTATCCAGACTACAAGAATCTAGTACCTAGCTGGAAGACTGCAAGAAGATTTGTATAACCTAGAATCAGGGCAAATCATATGCTATGTAATTCTGTTTATAAGAAATTTTTATGAGTCATCTTTTGGTTAGGAGGTCTTTATGCCACTGTGTAAACCTCAAAAAAATTTAACCACAGTGATTTCACTATTCCTGTATAATATTTTTCCTTCATGTTTTCTCTAAAACGGATTAAACAGAATCTGGTTCTGGGATAATTTTCCAAGGTCAAAGCGGCATATGATTTTACCCTTCTAAAATCTTTGTGAAGATTCAGAAGCAGGGTTCAGGGCATGTGATATGTTGAGGCAAATGGCAAGTGCAGTTAGATAATTTAAAATTAATAAATAGAAAGCTATTCAGAAAGGATTGTAAAAATGATGGAGGGGTTGTAGGAACTGATTTATGAGGCAAGACCAGAAGTTAGATATGGATAGCTCGGTTGAAGGGATAGGATGAACATAACTGTCTTCAAATATGTGCATGAATAGCCAGAGAGCAGCTTTTTGTGAATTAAGGATTGTGGACTAGACAAAAGAAATGTTTTAGGGCTGCCAGCATAATGAGAAGGTAAGACTGAGGAACAGACTTGTTTGGATTTCTGAAAAACTGGAAGGCAAATAGAAACTTGATTGTTAAGGAGAAGTTTATCTGTATATTCAGCTTTGTTAGACCATAGGATCGATCAGTATATTGTGTCCATATATTATTTCACTTGTTTGTACTTGGGTTTGTGAAAGCGCTACAGGAGGATGAGAAGCTGTTCTTTATTGGAAGAAGGGGGATGACGTAAAAAAGTCTTTTTTTTAATCTCTAATGTCAAAGTTCTGTGAGAAAGCAGCATGCGCTCTGTGTACGGATCTTGTTACTGTGCATTAATAATTTTTCCTTGACATTTGTCATAACCAGGAATATGGATGCAGTCTAGATACAGAAGTCACACCTTTCCTTTGATTTAACAAAATGTCAGGTGAATTGCCTCAAAAAGGCTGGCAGTTGTGCTAAGTGATGTTTTTATGACTTAATAGGGTGTCAGTACATCACTTGCCTTAATGAAAAACAGTGCCTAACAAATTAAAATTGCATCTATCGGCTGTTAAAATTACAGTTACTAGCATCATTCCTACAGAACTCAAGTAGAGTAGAAACTTGAAAAATCTTGATTTTACCTTTCCGTCTCAAATGGGTCTCTGATTCTTCATTCTTTAGTACTTAAGAGATACCAAACACGGTGACATAATTGTTTAGATTACTTTTTTGCAGGCTAAAGGAAGTGAAATTCTTAGTTTAAAATTATAAGTAAATGAAGTGGGTTGACCATGGCTAGCTGCCAGGTGTCCACCAAGCTGCTTTGTCACTCTCCCTCCTCAACAAGGCAGGGGGATAAAATACAATGGAAAGCTTGTGGGTGGAGATAAGGAGCTCACTTACCAGTTAACATGGTGGGCAAAACAGGCTTGATTTGAGGAAATTTGTTGCCAATCAAATCAGAGTATGATAATAAGAAGTAAGAACAAATCTAAAAAGACACCTTCCCCCTACCCCTCCCGTCTTCCCAGGCTCAACTTCACTCATGATTTTGTACCTCCTCCCCCTGAGCAGCACAGGGAGACAGAAATGGGAGTTACGGTCAATTCATAACATGTTGTCTCTGCTGCTCCTTCCTCGTGCTCTTTCCCTGCTCCGGCATGGGATCCCTTCCACAGGAGACGGTCCTCCACGAACTTCTCCAGCGTGGGTCCTTCCCACGGGCTGCAGTTCTTCACCGACTGCCCCAGCGTGGGTCCCTTCCCCGGGCCGCAGTCCCTCGGGCACAGCCTGCTCCAGCGTGGGTCCCCCGCGGGGTCACAGCTCCTGCCAGAAAACCTGCTCCAGCCTGGGCTCCTCTCTCCACGGGGCCGCAGGTCCTGCCAGGAGCC
>JANZLQ010000022.1:24785384-24829645 GCA_026212715.1 Elanus axillaris | reverse complement strand
AAGGAGAAAGTAAGGGGGGGGGGGGGCGGAAATTAATCTGACTCATCCATTTTTGTGTGGACATATGTAACACTACAATTAATCTTTTGAAAACCATGAATTACTTTATTTAAAATCTGTGCTACTAAGGGGAAAATCTGTCCTGCTGAGAAAAAAAACCAACCGGAATTCTTCACTATAATACCTGGTTTTGTGAGAAAGGAAAGGGGAAGATTTTAACAGTTTACATTATCACGGAGCTTTGGGATATTTAAACATGCAAGTAAATTATAGGTTTGATTCACTGTTGTGAAAACAATTCTGAATAGTGGATTTGCAGCAGCAGTAGAGATTCTGCAAGCAAACAGAGATATGGGGTGAAGTTTCTACTGCTCCTTAGTTATCTATTTTTTTCCAGTGGCGTGACGGAAAGCAGGCTTAAAATGGGCTTAGGTGGCTGGCTCGATTTTCTGCTTGTGCAGGATGTGGAAGTGGCACAGGGCACTGTTCAGTAGCTCCTGCAGCAGAAGTGTGTATTGGGGACAGGGCATTGTCAGAGCTCTTGGGTGAACCTGGAGGGCTGGAATACTCGCTGATCACCTCAGCGGTTGAATCTGCTACGCTGCCCTGACAAACATCGCCATGTCGTATCTGTCCAGCACTGGAACTGATACCGAGCTGTACAGAGTTACTATGCCCTCATGCTTTAGTTTATGAATGAGGCAGAGTTAGGATTTTCAGTGTTGCATGCCTCTGATGCTATTTTATGTGTTGGAAACCTCTGCATCAGCTGTTTGTTTTTTTGTTTTTTTTTTTTAATATTGTCATGGAAAAACTCCCAATGTATGTTTTACTTTTCCAGACTTAAAAAAATTCAGGATTTTATGGAGAAGGAACCCATTACTATGATACAGGAATTTTAGCTCCATTTTAAGGAATGCTTTTCTCCTAAATTTGCCCTGTTCTTTAATGCTAGCGTTAAACCAGATTGTCTTTGGAGTTGTAAATGGGATTTATTTTTTCTTATTCAAATATTGTGTCATGTTATTAATTTTACTAAGCCTTGACCGTAACTTTCCTCGGTGGTTCTTCCCTGCAGATATTGATGAGTGTGCTGCCAAGATGCATTATTGTCATGCCAATACTGTATGTGTTAACTTGCCTGGATCCTATCGTTGTGACTGTGTCCTGGGATACGTCCGTGTGGATGATTTCTCCTGTACAGGTGAGCTCTCAGGTACACAGCAAAAGTAGCATTACACTCTGTGTATTTTGTGTTTTACTTAGCTTCTAATTAGTCCCTGTGTCATTCCAAATGGCAGGCACACGCTAGCTGGCCCTCTGCTGCCATAAAATTCAGGCACAGGCGAGATGGGTAGATGTGGTATGAGGTCCCTTTCCTGTGGATGGGCCCCTTGGGATTAACTTGGGAGGCGGCTCAAGAAGCCCTGTGGCACGCACACCGAGCGCTCTTGCCGGCCACGACACGGTCCCTTCGTGCCCCAGGCTGGCTTGCGCACAAGGTGCGAAGGCTGAGATCGGATCACACGTGTAGTGAGAAGAAGTAACATTTTATTACCTGTGGCTTGAAAGTGGTTGGTGGATTGAAACAAGGAATTATCCAGGAGGAGAAGCTTTCGGGACAAAGCTGAGACAAATATGTAAAAGCAAAACTGAAAATGTACGAAGTCCTCAAACCCAGTTATTATTAGGTGGTTTGGAAATTGTTGTTACTGATGCTGAGAATTAACGTCTCCAGGAGTATGACACGTGTTATTTAGAAAAGAGAACAAGTGCGATAGCATTAGACAATAAATCTAGTGATTCCTTTTCAATACCTGTCAGCAAAATGAGCTCTAAAATTTCTTAGCAGAAAGTAGGTAGGTCTCATTTCCATCTACAGATTTTTAAGGGACCTTCTCTTGGGGAAAAATGTGAGAAGCTGCTGAAATGCTCGGCCCAGCTATACCTAACTGGATAACATCTTTCAATCACAACGTTCCAGAAAGGCTGATCTCGAGATTATTTTGATGGCGCACCTGCCTGGCAAAGGAGGAAAAGATCAGGCAGATTTATTGAAATGGAAATAAGCCATCCTGACACAATACCATGTTTAGAATTGTGTTGGGTGGGCTATTTTCTCAAGTGGAAAGGCGGCACGGGAGTGTTCAATACGAGTACGATTTCCAGCCTGGAATAATTACACTGTAATGCACATGTTATCCTTAGGGAAGGTCATAGGAAATGTTGACTTTCATGATGACAGCATGTCTTGTAGCTAAGATTATGTAGTTTATAAAAACTGTAGGAAAGTCCTGCGTACCTCTTGAGAGAGGCTGATAGTAAGTAGCTGTCAGGAAAGTGATTTTTTCCCAGAGTCGTCATTTCTATATAAACTGTGTCTTTTGAGTAAACTTTTGAGGTTTTTTTTAATCTTTTATAATCTGCCACGTCAGAAGAGTTTCAGAACTTCAGTTTTGTTCTAAACGTGTGTGCTGTGTGAGGCAGGGGCCTTCACGGTGATGGGGAAAGTGTTTTTGATAATCTGACACTTGTTTTCCTTATATGTGCTACTAATTTCCTAATGTTCCTTTCCTTCCAGCAAGGCACTATTGTTAGGCGTGCAAATGATTTAGAAAGCAGAGTATTTGTGATTTACAGAAAAAGTGCAAAGTAGTAAGACAAGTTGCTTGACAGTAATGGGTGAACATTGATTTCAAGTGCACACACAAAAAATATCCAGAATGGGTATAAGAACAAAGCAATAAATGAGCGAGATAATTATTTCTTGCAGGTTTATTATCTTGCTAAAATGACTTCTTTTTTGACATCCCAGTTGAAAAGCATAGCAACTATGTAACATAGATGAGGAGAAACGTGGTTCATTGCGGTTACATCTAGAAATACGTTTGCTATAATAATAAATGTATTTAAAATAAGTGTTGTGCAATAGAAGCATGAATCGTGTTTTTGTATCTTGCATTATGTTTATACAAACTTTTCTTCTGACAAATCTTAAAAAAATAACAATACCAAAAAAAAAGATCAGGCAGCAAATACTCAATTAGTTCCTCCTCATGCTGGCACCAACATATAGCAGGCACAAGCAAAATAAATTATAGCTTTTACTCAGTTTTTTAAAATTTATTTCTCTTTATTCAAACAAAATAGACGATAAATTACCTTGTTATTGAATTATGCCTTTGGGGACATATCTGAAAGCCTGAGATGGGCTGGTGTGCTGATTACAACTGAATTTTCTTCATGTGGGGTCAGGCTCTAATGGGTTCAAGGCAAGGTTTAACAAGTTTTTAAGGCACATGCACAGCACCGCATGTATTTTACACACTGCTCACCTAAAAGCAGAGTTATTCCACAGAGCAGGAGGCATCCTGCTTTGGGAAGTCTGAGTCTAATTCATCAAAGTATGAAGTCATCATCCTCTGTTGAGCAGCTTCTGTGTGTTGCTGGGCAGGCCCGTGCGTGCTGGTGGCCTCGGTGGCTGGCCCCTGCGCTCTTGCGGCTTTCCAGAAGTGGGAAGCAGTGATATGTAGAAGCAGTTAAGTCAGAAACAATTTTGAAGCCAAATGAAATATTTCAATTTGATATTGAGGAGTTTATCTTTATAAAAAGAAATGAAGGGAATATGTAAATGCTAGGTCAATTGGAATTGAGCAAAATTAAATTCATTTGAATATTGCTGAATTGTAAATATGCAGCTTCCACAGTGTTTTCTTACAACTCTGCATCTTTCTCAAATTACACTAATTTGTACTGTTTTGGTGTGGATGAAACTTTTTTTCCCAAAACGATTTTTGAATAATATTTCCCGTTTCTGATCATGAGAACTGCGGAGTAGGAACTTCCAGTGGTTAACAGTAAGAAGCTACTGTGTTGGAAGCTGTGCTGATTGCATAGAAAATGCAGTCACAGAGGCAGAGTGACAAAAACAATATTCTGGATGAACCCTACAGTTATATTAAATTCTGAAATATGTTTTAAAATGAAGTAGTGTCTATTTTAAGAAACAATATTCAGTCTCACATGAGCAAAAGACCCAGTGTGTTAGGGTTCATCCCATGGTATTCTGTGACAGGTTAGTCAGCCTAGCAATAACTTTTACCTACGCTCACCAAGAAAGATACATTAGTGGTTTTCCGCTCACCTATTCCTAGAGCTGTGAGCTGTGAATGTTAATCAGCTTGTTGAGTTTTATTAAGAAAAGTTACCCTTGAATAGGAGGCTTCTTTCAGTCTCTTCCTGTGACACTGACAGGTTGTTTATCTGTTCTCAGTTAAATCCCAGTCTTGTCCATTCTGAAAATGGCAGCAAGATTTGCTGCTCCAGATGTTCCCATTTACTGGAATCTACTGATTTAAAGCATTTTATTGAATTCCACAGGTTTTTACCCTGCTTGCTTGTTGAAAAATAAGTTTTCTTGGGTTGCTTTCTTCTAACGTACCAGTTTGGGAGGTTGCTTCAAAAGTGCATTATTTAGTTTCCTGCTTTTTGAAGCATTATAAATTACATAATAAAAATCTTGTAATTTTATTTTTGATGGGCTACATCTGTTCTCTGGCATGATTTTGAAAATGCATTTGTATGATTTTTCAATTGTAGTATGAAACGACAATATATAGTTTCTATGTCCCACTGCCATTCAATCCAGTAAATGAATGCTTTTTCATCTTAATAGGCTATAAGCTAACTGTAATATGAAGAGGACACAGTGTGGGTGGGTCTCATGTCTCTTTGCGTAGCACTGGCATTTTCTGTGAAGACAATCACAATGATCATGATAAAGATTCCTGGCCTTTAACATCTATGATAATAGTTTAAAAAAAAATCCCTCATTTTGCAGTGTTTTCCTTGGGGCTGCATGGGACACTGAAAACTTCCTATGCACTAAAGCTTAAAAAAGACCTTTACAAATGAGAGTGCCAAGAGATTTTTACCCTTCTATTTGCATCTATTACTCACAGGCCTTTTGCAGAATGAAGAAAATTCCTTTGGACTTGAGAATGGCTTGGCCCATTTTGGCCTAGGGACATGTTTTCAAGAAATAGTATGGAAAGTTGTCTGGCCACCCAACGTCTGTCAGAAGCCCGTTCTGCCAGGATGGGGTCTGACCTATATGCACACATCCTCCTCTTTGGGCATCAAGCTGTGCTGGCAGATGTTTTTCCTCTGTGAAGGGAATCCACCTCCAGATTTTTCTGTGGAGTTGTGCAGTTCTGCATGATGCTTGAATACCAGACTGTGCTTTCAACCCTTTTTCAGTCCTCAGTTTGTGTGATAATGTTCACAGAACTTTTTTTACCTTTGGATTCACTAAGCAATGAGTCACTAAATTAATTATACGTTACTTGCAAAAAAGCAAGCCCTTATCTAAAACAGGAAGTATTTTCAAAATACATCGCTGAGTATTTTAATTCTGTGGAAAGAAAAATTGATGTTATATAGAAATATGTTGTTTAGAATTTAAATGTTAGTCTCTAGTTCGTATGCCAATTTGATTTACAGTATGGGTAGAGAAAAGGAAGTAAGAAAACATAATGATTTTGACAAGTTATCCCGTAAGCCCCTTCACTTCTATCCCATGTGGTTTCTGGAGTAGCATTCATTTTTGAATCTAACGCACCTTTCAGAACAAGCCCTTCTGCGGCATGTTATTGGAAAAGTTGAGCCTAGAGCACAGAAAAACATAGAGTTATGAGAAATCTCAATTTCAAGGGAAAAAAACAGCAGACCTCTTCTGCTCTTCCCTTCTTCCCCTCTCCTATCTGTGAAAGGCAGCTCAACTGCAGAAATTTCCTGCTATGGTTAGAACAAACGTTCAAAACTGTTTGCTATCACTAAAATTGATGCCTTTAGATTTTTGTTGCTGGAGTTTACCTGCCAGGTTCAAGGTGGTGTAGTTGACCCCATAATAATACTAATAACACAGCAAGTTTCACAATGGTGAGGTGGCAATCTCAAAGGGCAGGTTATCGGCATCTCATCCAGAACCGTTGTATGTGTTTGAGAAAGTCCTGAATAGAAGCTTTCAGGCAGCCAATTGATAATACAGTCACTCTTTGAAAGACACTGCTGTCTCTGCAATCTAATCTACGGACCCTCTTTCCTCCCTTTTCCTTTTTGGTGAACTAAATTAGCGTTCAGGAAAGCAATATTAATGTTTTTGGTGCGGCACTTGAACTTTCGCAGTACTGTGCGGGGTCTTGGATGTTCACAGAGGTCAGTAAACAAGCATTACCACCTTTCATGTGATGGCCAGGAGTTGGTGAATTGATAGACATGTCTGCTAGCTGAAAACCCATGCCTGGGTTAGCAAGCAGTGAAGGTAGGTCTGAGGTGGAATAGTTTTCAGGTATGTTTTGGGGAAGAGCCCTCTTTAGAGCTTGCTGTTCTAAAGGATATCATCAGTGAGTATCTTGCCTAGCAGTACATAATTTTTAAAGAAACATTATGAAAATATTAATTGGGTTGGGGTCATAGTTAGGTCACCATTTATAGATTAAGTAGCAGATGTTCAGCACAATGGGTATGACTGGGGATAAGGACCTCGGGCAGATCTGAACTGTCCTGATTTTACTTGGCACTAATATATTGATGTACAGTGCTATGAAGCATTCCATGCTTTGGAGTCCACTCTATCCTCTACACGCTGAGGACAGCCCGTTGTTCTTCTACAAGCTGCGTCTTGATTTGTGCGTTTGTCTTCTCACCATACTGTGTGTTCAGGGCAACTCGGGCATTTCCAAATGCATTTGGAAATCGGTCTTAGGCCAACCTGAATGGATGACACTATGCTTGTATTAACTCAGCAGGAGCAAAGTGGTCTTCTGCTGGTCTCTCCTTTCCCGAGATCCTTATGTGTCAAGGGCTAAAAGGCAGGACAGGACTTAGCTCCTAGTGTTAAGTAGTACTCTTTTGTTTGAACTGAATCAATAGCATCTCTGTTCCCAGAACTGTGAAGGGAAATGTTTAGTTCTAGGTGCCTTGAAATGCAGAAGCATTTGTTTCAAGTCCCTCAGTGGGCTGTTGGCCAAGTTGAGCAGCAGGTAATCTATGCACCAGTGAGTACTGCTTGCATCAGAGAGCATTTCTTTGCTCTGCAGGACGAGTCAACGGAAGACTAGAAGAGAATTGAGTCAATCCAGCAAAACAAAAATGGAGCGATTCCACGTCGGATGGCCGATACTCACGCAGGTCTTGACTCACGCCCCATTAACTCAAGAGAAAGCTTTCAATTGCGCTCATTTTGGCTTTAGAGAAGTCCCATAGAGAGATAACTAGTGCACTCTTGCCATAGGAAAGCTCTGTTTAGAATTATACTAAAAAGGATGATTCTTTTTTATTGTCAGAGAATGCTGTACTAACATGGATAAGGAAGCTTCTCAATGCATCCCTAGAAGGCTAGTAAGCATTTAATTGCTGTTTTGGAAAAGGGGAAGCTGAGGCACAGCGAAGTGGAGCGTCTTGCCCAAATTCATGCTGAGACAGTGGCAGCATTGTGGAGTTTTGTAAACAGGGCCAGAAAAATTAGATGTGGGAAAACCACAAACTAATACCAACAAGGATTCAGTGAACAGTGAGGTTTATTTTTATAGGTATTGATATTTTCCCAAGAAACAATAGCAGTTCACTGAAGCACAGTGTGCATGGGCCCTGGGTAACCACGTGACTTTCGTGTTATAAATCTTCTCCTTCCTCTTTACGTGCAGTTTTGTAACATCTTTTGTTACTCTGGAGCAGAATTATTCCCCAGTCTTCTAAATTTAAATGCCATGTTACACTCTTTTGTTCCTGACTTCACCTTCATTTACCGGGTTTAGCTGCAACATATTTTACGTTCCTTCCTTTAAAAAAATGCTGCTGGGAAACTGCATGTTATTTGCTCCTAAGTGCTTTCCATCTGAGGAAAAAATGTACTAAAACCGTAATATTTATAGTGATTTAAATTCTTCATTGGTAAATAGTTTAATTAAACTTCTTTGTGCTTTCCTGTGCTCTAGGCATGGAAGAGTGGCTGATTTGTCCAGAGTAGTTGATAATGCTTTCAAGTCCTTTTGACGCATTGATTTTCTGTAACTTTATTAATACTAAAATTAATTAAACAGCTGACCGCAAATCATGCTGATAGTTGTATTTCTTGACTTAGGCATAATTAGCATTTTTACATGATTTCTTAGCTGCTGCCATTTGTGCTGGTATATATGCTATCACAGAAATGTAGTATTTCAAATTGTTTTGCATATGCATGTTTGTGCTTACGCATAAACTTAAGCATTAAGCTCATGCTTAAAAATAGTAATATGGATTTAATGCTCATTCAAGACCCGTGAATGAAACTGTCTGTCTAAAGAACAACCAAGGGCAAGCCTTTCCATGTGACCTGGTCAGCGTTTGTCCTGAGCTCTCTTACGGCAGGATTTCTCCTTGATACAAGAGGACTAAATCCCTTTCTTTGGCCCACAAATTCTTGATCCTTAAATCTGGCAATGACTACAAGCAGTCCGTGAGGTGAGAGATGGAATGAGAGCCACCACACTAATTTCTCAGTGGGAACACGCTATCTTGAAAACATGCAGCAGCTGCAGGATCGATGTCAGTGGCTGGAAGCAAAAAGCTCTCATGTTTTAGTCATCTGCTTCCACAGTAAGTGTTAATGCCTTCAGGATCGAAACTTGCTTTTGGGAAAGAGTTTACTCAATCAAGTTCTGATCTTTTTTGAGCTCTAACAGCCAGGCTTTGTCTTCTTCTTTGTCCAAAAGAAGTAAAAAATTCCCCCACCCTGTGTTCTCTTTCCAGAAACCATTTGTAACAAACCCTTTGTTCTTCAGCTGCAGAACTGAACTCTCCTACTGCATCAGGGAAGTAACTGAATCATGGGGAAGGGGCATCTGGCTCACCACTCCCCCTCAAGGCAGGATCCGTGGACCCTGAAACATCCTTTGTCTTACCTGTTCTTAAAAAAACCCGAACAACTTCGGTGAGGGAAATGCCTTAATCCCTTTTTTGTGTTGTGTAGTGCCCTGTCCCCCTCCCACACCTCCCCACTCCCAATACTTACTCGGCCATTTAGAAAGGTTTGCTTAATCGCTACCTTAAATCTCCCTTGCCACAATTTAAGCCTGTCATCTCTTGTCACATTCTTAGTGAACACGGGGAATGCTTTGACCTTTCTATTTGCAGCCCTTTTTAATATTTAAAATCTCTTTTCATGACTATGCTTTATTTGTCTCGTCTGTAACCTAAAAGTCTATTTTTAGGTTTATGGCTGAACAGTACTAAAATATTCTGAGGGGGGTTTCTTCATAATTTCATGTTTTGCCTTCAGAAAATTCTGGGCCTGTCGCCCTAAACTTTTGGTGTCTCACAGAAGATTATGTTTTTTTTGTTTTGTTTGGGTTTTTTTGTGTGTTGGGATTTTTATTTTTTTTAGTTGAGCTGTAAGATTGTTGCTGTGTGTCAGAGAAGATGCTCTACAGAATAGTCCCAGGTAAGAGGTGCAGTGTGCATGGGGTTGGCGAGTCAGACAGACGGACGTGGCCTAAACCTCCCATATTGATTCTCGGAGTCCTGGACTGCGTTCATGTCTGCTGCCAAAGGCTGGTTAGCCAGGCACAATGCTAACCATGGTGGACAGCAATTCCCTATTTGCCCTGCTATATCCTCTTTTTCTGTCTGAATGCATCATTCAGCTAGACAAAGAAGAAATGTCGGATGGATGACTAATGGCCTGGTACAGAGTTTCTATAGTATTTGCTTTTGGTGCTTGGACGGGTTATATGGCATGTCTAATTTCAGTAATAATGAGTGCATTACTGTCGGAAAGTATTAGGAAAAAAGACTCAAATGCTCCTCCAACGTGTGTGTGTGTGTATCTCGCAGAGTGTAGTATTTGGAGTCTGGTGTGACCAAAATCTGTCGAGTGTATGGCACGTACATATGCATTTCTTCCAAAGAGATCCCACACAGAGGAAGAGAGCCCATTCACGCTGGAATATGGGAGTGCCAAATTCCTACCACTTCGAGTGAAGGAATGGTGGAAATGACCAAGGATGCAATCACTGGACCTCTAGAAAGGCCAGGAATTTGCAGTGTATTACCTTGGATTTGACAAGCGTGTAACTTGGGGATTTCCTCCTGAAAGGCAGTGTTTCGTGGTGGGTGAGACTAGTCTGCCAAGGGCCAGCTGGCATACCTGTGAAATGTGCAGCAGTTAGCTGCTCTGCTCTTGTATCTTTGTATTTGCTGCTTGGATTTGAGATTTCCAAAGGCCTTTCTTTCTGAAACAAAGGAATTCTGTAAAGCCTGTTAAGCTCAACAGAAAATTTTCGATAAAGTTCATGGTGCTTATGTTTGATGGGCTTTTCTGACAGAGAGAAATATGTATGACAAAGGCTTTTGCAGGTCTTGTTTTTTTTCCTTTTTAAATCTAAATGTGCTTTTTATGCACAAGGAAATAATACATTAACACTTCTCCCTTTGCTACGAACTCATTTTTATACCTGTCTCATAGATGTGTGCATATTGATTGGGAGAAACCTAATATTTTATTAAAAGGTATTGATTCTGGAGTATCTATGACTCTGTACAAGTGCTCAAAGAATCACCTTCTGATCAATCCTACATACTGAAAAGATCTTAGGACCCTGGTTCAATGATGGGCACTTGTTATTTGTTTGAAGTGGCTGGAGTTTTGCGTAAGCCCTGTTTAGACATGCATTGTAGATTGTCCAGCTCTTGCTTTGCTGGTTTTGCAGCTTCCCAGAAAACTTAAAAAAATGCCTTTTTTCAGCAGAAATGTGTGCACTAGGGGGTGGGGGATGGGGCAGAGTTTCTATTGCTCTGAAGGTGTGCGGTGTGGTTTATCCTTTTGGGTGGTCTCATTCTGGTTTTGGAGGACCTTTATGTTGTGTCTATGAACAAGAATATTGAGGTATATTATGGGTCATATTTGCAGGGAAATGCTAGTATGTCTGATAACCTAGCTATCCTAAATTTGTTTTTGGATTTGTAAACATCAGTGAATAACCATAAATCTGCTAGTGTTGCCTTTCTGAAACGTTTGTGAAATAATTTTTAAAGGTTGTAGGGGATCTGGCACTGGCAAGCAGACTTGCTTGGTCCTTAAGTAATAATAGCCTTTGGGAATAGTGCAGGGAGGGGGAGAAAGAGAGGTGCTTTGATCTATCACTTTGTAGTTAATTTTTTTGTGCTTTTTACTGTAGGCTTTTTGCCTCCCAGTATGAAGCTTCCTATTTAGTTACATGATTGCAAGTAATAATTGCTCAAACTGGGGATTTTTCTGAGTCTCCCAGAAATAACTCTTGTTCTTCATTGTCAGAGAAGTGGGACAGAGCTAGGCAAATGAATGACACAGTCTTGCTAATTGTGCTCCCATTAGAATAGTCTATTGCAATTTTTACGTGCTTAGAATTTTTCTTTCCTTTTCAGAATTTACAAATAAAGTTCATTTTTAGAAAATACAGTTCATGCAGCTAGATGGAGATAATCAGGTGTTTTGGGGAAGGCAATCCTGTTATGACAGATGATGGCAGAAGGGCCAGAAAACAGGACTGCCAAGCAAAGGATAAGGCTGGACATGGAGAGGCAGCTTAATGACCTGTAAGGGTAAAATATTTTTTCCCTACTTATTTATGGTGAAAAAAAGTTTCCATCTTCTCAGGATCCTAGGGATTTGGTTTAGTTTGCTTTGTGCTTCTCAAAATGGAGAGTTCTTTTTTTTTAATACAATTTAATGTATATAAGCATCGTAATGCTGAACTATCTGCTAACATTTGTCCTTCATGCTGCCTTTGGGCATGCTTGTTTGTTGTTTTTCTGCTCTCAAAATAGCACAAATGTTGAAAGCAGTATTCTGTGGAATATCTGACACAGCAAATTCTTCTTCTAACAGTAAATTAAGAATGTGTCTATTTAGGCTTACATGCAGTCTGCAAAGGGGCAGAGGAACCCTCTGATCTTTGAAGACTTGCTTTCAGAGAGATTCCTTGGTATCTGTCCAGTGCTGAACTGCATCCTGTATTTTAATTAGGCCATAAATGTGGCTTTGCAGTAAAGCAAAGACATTCCAAATGTAATCACATTCCACCACAACATAAGATGTTATTGTCCTTTTTGCATGTGCTAGTAGTGTCTGCTCAGTACAAAGCTAAAGAAATACTCTGTCCTGTTACTTCACTCTTTACATGCTTCTATGAGTTCCACAAACCCTACGATGCATTATGCAGAATCATCAGTTACAAGTGATTTATGAATAGGAAAAGTAGATAATTATCTTGCCTGGCTTGGCAGTGTCTGGACGTACCTCATAAGAGAATGGGAAAAAGCAAGACGATAGACTCCATCTAGTCTCACTCTACTGTTGCACATCCTTCTCTTCTGTGTGGGTCCCTTCGCTCCTTGTCCTCATTGCATCATCAGTACTCTTTCACCTTTGGGAAAAAGAGCTTGCACGTGCAGAGTACTGCGATGGGAACATCTTGCAGGCTTTCTGGGACCTAACGGAGCGGGCAGCTGTGTGCTGGCGGGCAGCTCTGCGTGAGCCCTGCGCTGGGAGCGGCAGCACGCCGTACCTGCTCCCGGGGTGCTGGAAGGCTCATGGGATATGTCAGATCTTTAGCAGCACTGCAGGGAACTTCACATTTCTGAGACCGTCATGAGATCTCAGAGGCAATCCCATTTGTGATCTGAGCTTGGGCTCGGATGTGCCTTTGGAGGAACATGGCACTGTGGTGTGGATGTCGGTAGGCTCGGTGTCTTTCATTACTACCGTGGGCCCATCTAGCCTGGGGTTGAGTCTTGGGCGTGGGGGTTAATCCTTTCTGTCTAGGCGCAAGGTTAGCTAAATGTATTAAAAGCATATTCAGTTCCCCGTTTCTCTGCTTGGCATGCTAAAATCACTTACTACAATCTTTTGATCTATTTGCTCTGCACTTAGGAAACTCGGTTTATTCTAATCCTCGGCAAAGATTCAAAATCTACAGTCCAAGTGACTCCTCTCTGCCCAGATCTGGGGTCTCTAACTGTTGCCAGCTCAAGTAAGGTGTATATGGCATCTGATGATGTAGGTTCCTTTGCATTTTTTCTTGTTGCTGCTGTTAGAATTAAACCACTGACTGGGATTATTAAAATAAAGAAGTTACTGGGGGGGAGAGGGGGGGAGAAGTTAAATAAAATTCCTAGCTGATGTGAAATGTGTGACAGTAGCAGAAATGGCAGATCTTTACAGAATTGTTTGCTTAGGGCACCAGGCAGAGTGAAACACATAAACAGACATGCTGTCTTTCATGGCTGATTCTTCCAGAAGAAACAGAAAGGACTGGTTTTAAGGGCAACAGAGCAGCTTTGTTCCATCTGGATTGCTAAAACTTATGACCAGTTTTGAGTGATTGAGTATCCACAGCTGAACATTATTGATGATACTTATAAAGATAGCAAGAGGCTTCTTTATTGCACAGAAACTGAAGAAGTTGTATAAAAAGTCAGCTGGAAAGACTTAATCTGAGGCATTAATGGAATTTGAAATGTAACTTTTTTTAAAGGAACCTTGGAAACAAAAAGCTATAATGAGGTTGGAGAATTTAACAGCCCTTTAATATTCTCATATGTAATATACTGAGGCCTGTTTTTCAAGGATGCAGACTTTTGCATATATTTAATCAATAAATAGTCATATAAGCATTTTTGACTTGCAGCAAACTCAGTTGTGAAAAGTAGCAGGGAGGTGGGGTTTTCTTTGGTTTTTTTTTTGCTTACATGTGACTTCATGTTTAAAAATTTACATGGCTAAATACTCTGGTAACAGTCAACACTGAGGTTGCTAAAAGCGTGATTACCTACAAATCCCCAAAATCCAGAGGCTGGGTTTATAGCTGGTAGAAATCAAACTATATATGCGTATTTAGGTCTACCGTCAAACTGGATTTTGAAGTCCTTTTAGTTGCTGCTGCTTTTGATTTGTTGCTCTGAGATTGTTGATTTATTAAAAATCATCTGTGCCATTAGACTGCCTGTCAGGATCCATAAATTGGATCGGGGACCAAGAACAGTTATTACCCTATGTGGATTTTGGTTTTGCGCAGCAGAAAAGAGGCTAATTAATTCACTGACAAAATGAATTCATGCTTCTTTTGAAATATGAAGCCCTTATCTGATTTTTTTTCTGAAGTCTGTACTGTCTTTATAGTACAAATTTCTGTTCCAGTGGAAAGCTTAGTGTTCTTAACACAGTTAACTTGAGATGTTGAGTTTGAAACAGATTAGCAAAATATAGAAAACTGTAGAAACTAGTGCTGCTTTAAGGTTAAGTGCTTATCGTGCTCGGTGTATGAGTACATTCAGACAGCTCTTGAAGGACATTAACATCAATTTTGAAACCTCTGCTGTAGATTGTCCTGGTTCTATAGGTGTTCCAGCAACAGATGGTTTAAGGATAAACCACTACCAAAGTGAAAATCTGTTGCTCTTATTTTTATTCTTGTTTAATTAGCATGGTGCAACTCTTAGCAGATCAGAATTTGTGTGCTAAACAAATTAAGGCAACATGTAAATACACCTTACAGAAAGTCAGGGTAAGCCTTAAGAACTATTCAAGTCATTGGAAAGATTGCACAAGGTGCTGAGCTGCCGGTTGCTACTGGATGCTGCTGCAGGCGTGCGTTGACTTTCCAGACAAAAGTGGGCCCCTCGCTACAAGGCAGACATCGAGGGGCTGGAGCGTGTCCAGAGAAGAGCAACGGAGCTGGCGAGGGGCCCGGAGCACACGTCCGATGAGGAGCGGCCGAGGGAACTGGGGCTGTTTTGCCTGGAGAAAAGGAGGCCGAGAGGAGACCTCATCGCTCTCCTGAAAGGGGGTTGTAGTGAGGTGGGTGCTGGTCTCTTCTATCTAGTAACTCGTGGTAGAATGAGAGGAAATGGCCTCAAGTTGCCCCAGGGGAGGTCTAGCTTGGATGTCAGGGAAAATTTCTTTACTGAAAGGGTTGTCAAGCACTGGAACAGGCTGCCCAGGGAAGCGGTTGAGTCACCATCCCTGGAGGTGTTCGAAAAGTGCGTAGACAAGGCACTTCAGAACATGGTTTAGTAGGCATGGTTGATGGTTGGACTCGAAGATCTTGAAGGCCTTTTCCAACCTAAATGATTCTATGATTCTAAAAGTAAAACTTGTCAAGCTGGATCTGAGCCTGCAAAGCATTAAGCATCTGCTGCAAAATTTTAAGTTCCTTCCCTTTGTGAGCGGTAATGTGGGTAGTGGGTTGTCATCAAATCTCTGGGAGGACTCCATAATATATGGTTTGGACTCGGCTTTGACGAACTTTTCTGTCTCTCCTTTTTGTGTGCGACATGGGAATAGAAATTAAGCAAGTTTAGGTAGCAATTGAAGGCATTAACTCTGTAAACAGCTAGAACTCGGGCTATTATTATTTTAGGCTTTTAATATATCAAGACGTTTTTTTCCTCTAAACAGATTTAAGTTAAGAGTGCAAGGTACTTTCTAAACAGAGGTTGCTTGTAAAAAAAAGAAAAAAGCCACACTTCTTTTTATAATGTTAAAAAAAAAAAGTAAATTGCTAGCATGGAGCATTTTTTCCAATGATTTCTTTAACGAATTCTGCTTGTGCTTCTCCTTGTTGACAGCTCTACAACCACAATAATTCTGTGCAGAGAAAGGTCTTCTGACCTTACCTTTTCTTTTATATCTTCTGAAAATAGCACTTTGGGTGATTGTCTCAGGATCTTTTTTTTTTATATTATTCCATTAAGTCTTAGGAATATAAAACTAGAGCCCCTGGTTTAAGCTATGAAATTTACACAGGTGGTGTTTCTTACCTTATTTCTATTCATTATTAGTATTATTAATTCCTAGGATTAGATGTGCATTTTTACAGAAATCAGATTTGCCATATAGGCAATGGTGGTCTGAAGATCCTGTGGTAGTTTTTTCACTCTCTGATTATTCACAATTCATTATGATGTTACCTTTTAGATACAAACATTGTAAAGATAAGACACAGTAAGTACCATAGGAAGAATAAACCCAAACTACTGTCCACCGGGTGTGGCACAGGGTAGCCTGAAAACGATACAGAAGTACTGAGTTATCCAGTGCCCTGCACGGACAACCTTATGTTGCTTCTCAAAGCTCTTGTGTAAGCTCTTTAAGACCAGCATTGCAGAGACTAAAACTAAACGTTCTTTCCACTGTTACAAAAGATTTAATGATTTCTGCCCAACGCTTGCTTTGCCTAAAATGAAAGATTAGAATTTTTGTTTGTTGAGTATGTTAAATCTTTATGTAGTGCAACTGAACATATTAGCCTTTTCTAATGCAAAGCAATCAGAAAATTCCTTTTACTCGATGCCTCCTGATAAAGAAAAATGCAGATCTAATCTTTGAAGAAGTGCATGCTATCCTTTTGCCTTCGATGATGTCTATATTTGCATGATTCGTAGGTAACCGCACTGCCTGCCCTTTCTATGTTAGCTAAGAGTCAGCGGGAAGAAGAGTATGGGGTGCACGTTCAGAGTCCCCTCTCGCGTGACACCTGCTTGAATGAATTTGAGTAGTCCTATACTTCTGCGTGAACTGGCTTCACTAGCCTCAGATGAAGGCAAGAAGGCCAACTTCCCACTCTTCCTCCTTCCCACAACCAAACTGAGTGTAAACTTGGTCTTCTGTCAGCTGAACTCAGGAACAAATAAAGTAGTACAAGCTGGAAGGCCCATCGTTGTATACAATAATCCTGGACACCATCCTACCTGAGATCGCTTCAGACAGCAGTCTAAAATCCAGGATTGTTTCTTTTTTTCAGGTAAAATTAATTCCCTTTTTATTAGAACCTGGTGTCTTGACCTGCTGCTGACCTAGTATTTATTGTCTGACAGCGAAGCTGGTTGCTTCAGAGAAAATGCAGGCCTCCCTGCAATGGTAATATATCATAGAAGGGATCTCTTGCCTCGGTTCCGTCTAAAGATCATTTTGTTCCTTGAACCATAAAGTCAATAGTTTCATAATTAAATCCTACCTGGCAAAACTATTCATGTTATTCATGTACATTAAGGGACTACTATTTTGAATATTAATGGACTTAAACTCAATACCATCTTTATCAGTTAGACCTGTTCTGTAAAATGACTGTTTCTGTCTGTCCACCCTGATTTTTCTTCCCTTTAATTTCACCAGGCAAGAGAGCCTTTTTTATTAATATTGGGTAAGAGAGTTTTCTACATTCTGTTACTCATTTGGCATACCTTTGTCGTAGCTGCTATTCATTTCTTCCTAAGTACTGAGTCGTCATGATCTTTTAAATCTTTTTATTCATTTCTTTAAAGAAAACAACTGGGACCTTCCAAGGAAGAAAGTTAAGGAGATACATGAATATTATAGTGATCTTGGAAAAATAATCATTTTTATCACTTTCATGCTCCACAAAGAGGAGGATAATTGCTGCTATCTGTTTAAATCCTTCTAATGCTATTTGTTGGTATAATTTCAGTTGGCCACAATACATTGTTTTCATTGTCCTTGCATTTTAAGATCTAATATAAAAATGTGATTACTTAACAGATGATAAAAGTAAAATTGTATCTGGAAAGGCAGTCAGGTTATTATGAAATATCTAATCTAATTAGATTATGTGAACTTGATGTGACTTAAACCAATCTGTTAGAAGCAACAGTCAAAGGAGAATAACAGCCACAGAGTATTTAACACAACTGCCAATAATAATTATAGCCCTAAGATATTTCCATTTGAATCCTTCAAGATCCTTCAAAATGAGTGCATTGAGTATCTTAGCATTTTTGTGAATCAGTTACCTTAGTTTTACAATGAAGCACAGGTTACACACAAAATACTCTTGCAGGGAATTTTTTTCTCCTCTAAATATCTATAAACTTCTCTTTTTCTTTTTCTTTTTTTTTTTTTTCCCCCAATTGTCTGCAACTGTTCAAATGATAGCCCTTAAACTGCATATAACTGCAGTGGGAGGGCAGGAAAGATTATCCTTGGTGAAATATCAGTTTCAGACATTGTATAATGATGACGCCTACATTTTTTTTTTCTGTAGTTTCTTGACATTTGAGAACTGGTGCAAACAATGATGGTCCTGGTTCTCCACTGCTTTTTAAATGCTATCTCATCTTTCTTTTATAAAAACTGGGAAGAATACACGAAACTTTGTAAGAATTACAGTTGTTCTTGTAGAGACATGTTCTTGCATTTTTTATGTTTTCAGCGTGCGAAGTATACACTTTCGCTTTACAGCAAATACTGTTAAATATTCTGTTCTAGTTCATCTTGGTTCATTTTCACTGGAGTTTATTCTTTCTGAGCCTCAATACAGTATTCCCCCTTTTTTTTTTAGTACCGAGTTGTATTTGTTACTCATTAGCTCATTTTTTTCAGAGAATCTGAAGCTGCTTGCATTCTATTATATTATGTTCCATGGCTGGCTTTGTCCTCCTGTATCTTTTCTTACTGGCAAATGAAACTAGTTTGTATCTTATTCTCATGCCGTCTCCTCTTTCTGCGTACAGCTGATAGAAATTTGAGTTACGAGGTTTTCTCCTTTGTATGTGTAGTTCAGGACCACCTCATTTTCAGTCGTGGTTTTTTTTTTTTTTTTCCTTTAGTGCTGTTTATTGTCTTTTAATCCTGTTATATTTCTATGGCTGGCCCAATGGTTGTCATACCAGCATTGATCAGAGATGTGGTGATCCCCTCCAGCCTACACAGAAAATGAGAAAAGCCTGTCCCAAGATGAGGTGGTAATTCTGCTGTAGTTAATGATCTTCTTTTGATAGCTCTATTATTATTATACAACCTACATTGTGCCTTCTCAAGCAAGAAATGGTACTCAGCGAGCATCACAGAATAACAAATGTTTCTTTTTGAAAGGGTTTTTGAAAACCTCACAACACAAAGTCACAGGCTTTAATAATGCCAAGTAAGTATTTCAAAGAGAATAAGCCTAAAATATGAATCTTCCCCATGAATTGTTCAGAAAAAGAATGGAAAATAAGACCATGAGCCAAAAATTGTCACTGTTCTTTGTTAGAAACAAAAGACGGAAATCATTTTGGGTCTGGAACTAACAAGTGGTTCATCCACTCCAAATGTACCACTTCCCCACAGGTGCCTGGGCTAGTGAAGTTTCAGCAAAACAGTGAAGTTGGAAGACGCCTCGTGTAGCTGACTCTTCACTTCAGGATGTCACAGGCTTATCTTAAGCCATCGTTTATCCACGTTAAACATACTCAATTTTTAAGACACATTTCCCCTTTATTGTCTCACAGTTATTTATTCACTTTTTTTGGTGAAAAAGGAAAGGAGGGATCTCCCGACACTTATTTTCTCCTTATGTTGCCTCATTGTCACTCCTCCAGCCGGGATCTGCTGAGCTGTGTCGGACTGTTTCTGAAGGCCCACGCCTAGTCACGGTTCTTGTTGAAAGTAAGAATTTAATACCGGGCTGTCTTATGCGTTGTCATTCAGGTCTCTCATAGGGTTAATTCTGCTGAACTTTTCTTCCTACTTTGCATGGCTACTTTTTGTAAGCTCTTTGGAAATACGGCAATTTTCCAGTGTTGGTACGGTCACTGGCGACAGAACTAGTGACATATTATTCATCTTTCCCAGTGTGACTACTTTTTAGGATGCCAAACATATATCAATTAGAAGAGCTCTTTCTGGTTGAAAAAGATTACTTTTCTCTCATTACAGGAGAGTTAAAAGAATCAATACTGTATATGTATAATTTTTCAGCTATAGGATTATTCCTGGTTGACCTTATCTTGCCTCTTGTTAAATATTTGAAACGCATTTTTATCCTATTAATTTTCTAAACTGCATGTGAGCCCAGTGAGGTGTGCCCCACAAGATTACTTCCTTGGGTTGTAGCGGCATGAGGTATCCCATTGAAATTCAATTTGTGGCTCCAGACAATTGTTTTGTTACGCTAATTTGTTTTACCTGTCGTCTTCATTGTGCAGTCACCTAGGGTGCAGGGTCAAATCGGTATCAAAAGAA
Organism: Elanus axillaris; assembly: GCA_026212715.1. Taxonomy (NCBI): domain Eukaryota; kingdom Metazoa; phylum Chordata; class Aves; order Accipitriformes; family Accipitridae; genus Elanus; species Elanus axillaris. Next base: position 24,809,604 of record JANZLQ010000022.1, on the reverse strand, counting down.
ATCCGTTTTTCTCCTTCCACATTAATCTATTAATGTTTAACTATTCAAATTAATTTTTAACATCTTAATTCACGGATCTCTTTCTGCGGCATTGGAGTGCTTGTCAGTGTTGTGCGTAAGGATTCTGCCACTGTAAGATGGAGGTAAGATGGAGGGCTCCTAGCTGACATCCCGCCTGTAGGTGTGGGAGCTCGTGGCAGGAGATTTCCTCCCGGGAATTTATCCCCGTGATGCTGCAGGCCCTGCCTGTGTGTTCAGGTTTTCTGAGGAGTAGTTAAAATCAAAAGCTCCGTAGTCCTCTGTGGGAAAAAGTTACTTAATTACTCCAATGCGAATTTAGTGCTGATTTCAGCACTTCCGCAGCACAGCTCTGGGACCCTTTGGAAAGGCACATACCTCTTCTCTGCGACAGTATTTTCTGTTGTGCGCAGGCATTTGTCGCCCGTCACAAATGACACGTGAGACACCGATTGTTAATGATCATAATTGGGTTTGAGCCCCTTAAGTGGAAGATGTTAAAAGGACTGAAATTACAGTCTTTATCAAAACCATGTGCAAGCAGCGCTTACATCGCTTCCTTTCCTTCCCCTGCCTGTAGAATGCAGTGGGTGGGAGGCAGGGGAACAAGGAACCTTCTCTTTTCTTCTCTGTGTAGGGGTGTTCTTCTAGGAAATAGTCAATGAGGACACAAAATGCCTTTGCAGGGCTTAGAGGTAGTGTCTAGAGCAGGAATATTTTTTGATGTGTAAAGTATGTCTTCATTTAAATAATAAAAGCATTTGATCTTTTTATTTCTTGAAATTCTGTGAAGGTAATGTCTGGGTATTTACCTCCTGATGTCTTCCTCCAAATAATTTTAAGGTGATATTCTGGTGCTTAATCTGTGACAATAAGTTAACATCTATCACGTTCCTAATGGGCTTTTGTCAGACTTGTTTCAGCCACTCCTTCTCTCGGTAAGTGATTACCAGCAACCCTTTCCAAGTTGTCTCTTGATTATTTGCAAGCTCTTGTACATATGAGCTATCCCAGAGATGTCAGTGGTGTTCCAGCATGTCGTAATGTTTACCTGTCACCTTGCAGTGTTAACTATCAGGATTCACTTAGATTCCTAGCTTTTTGTTTCAAATGGTTCAAATATTCCAGATCCCGTCTCTTTCCCGGTCTTGTCTTGTTGGTAAACAATTTGGTTACATTAGGTGAGTTTTGCACTGACCTAACACCTTTCTAAACATCGAGGTGGCAAAAGTGTCTTAGTCACCAAGGCATGCAGTCAGCTAATGAGAGAGAGGGGCGGAATTCAGATCCTGCCAGATGTTCTCACCCCTGGATCATGCTTTCTCCTCTGGGCATGTTCTGCAGGAAGATCTGTGCTCAGTTAAGCTAACAGCATCATTGCTCCCTTTTCTGAGCTGAAGTGCGCTATATAATCCTGCTGTTCTTCCCTGGAATATATGCTGGAATTAATTTTTAGGCAGTACAATAGCATGTGATAGGCATAGCTACACATTTTGTGGAGGTTGTTTCTTGTGAATAAGAAACTTGTTCTTTCCAAGTTCATCATTGCTTGATTCTCTCATTTCTCATTTTCTCTCTTGTTTGATTTCTGTTTCACTTTTTCTAGTGAAACATTCTAATCTCTTCCTGAAGTTTTATGCTTCCCTCATGATTTGTGGTCAGTTAACCCCACTTTCTCTGTCTCATTGGGCGCAAATATATGGATTTGTCTTGTCAGTATTAGGTACTCAAGCTAAGCACAGAATTTGATTGTGCCGCCTTCTGTAAATTGATTTTTGCAGATGTTCCTCACACCTGGTGTTTTGCTTTCCTTCTTAATTATCTCATGCTTTGCCAAAGGCTGAATGCAGTATCTTAGTACCCACAGCAGAGAGACTTTGGGTCGCGGCTTTGTGAGTCAGTCACTGGTTAACACTGAAAAGGGAGCCAGAGAATGAATGTGACTTCATTCACCAGGGGCCCCTGCTCTGAATCTCCAGTGTATTTCTGCAGTGCTTTCCCTGGTGTTTGATGATTTTAGGTACTTCAGGTTACTGCTTCTATCCTCCCTAAAATTATGGTCTAAGGGTTTTGGGGTTTTTGGGGGTTGTTTGGGTTTTTTTTTTTTCTTTCTTTTTTTTTTGGAGAAAAGAAGCCTTTCTTGCATCATCAGCTTTCTTGGATAATCTTGTACTTAAATCCTTGTTTTTCTTGGGTGGTAATAGATACGGTTTGTTACCACCTTTCTGTGACTGCCTGTGACGTTTTTAATGCATTTGGAGTAGAAGTCCCTGTTTGGAGAAGAGAATAATTCCCTGTTTGAATGAACATCAACCAACCATGTGTTTCTTTCAGTCTCGTGGATATGTCTGTGTATCTAAGTAATTTTTATTAATTTTTACTTAAGTGATGAAAATGCAAAATGAAGTTGCACTGTCGTTATCCTTTGGTAAGTTAGTTGTGAAAGCCTGAGCAATGTACAGCATATAAATTCTGTTTGATTTACCTTTTTTTCTCAGCAGTGCTATCTTCATACTCTGCAGTGTTTTGCCGATATAAGAAGGTACAGTTGCAGCCAAAGGAACTCAGGTTGTGATCTTGTCAGATCTCATAAGACAAGTGTGGTCTATTTGTGATCACTATTATGGAAGAATATCTCCAGGGAAAAACTTAGGTACTTTAGGAGATGAAGATGCACTATTTGCCATTTCTGCTTTCAAATCAAAATTGATCCTGGGCGTTGAGAATAAATATAATGCTGAAGTTGCACTCTTTGAGGGGTAAAACAATTCGATCACTTCCTTCCGTGTAAAAATTCCATAGTATTTTTGTGAGGCCAAAGGAGTAAACTGAAGACTAATACACAGGAGTGACATCAAGAACTAGACTTTTTTGCTTCCCCCCCCCCCCCCTTTTTTTTTTTAAGTGCTGAGAACCCATTTGCCCTAGTTAAACGCATTGGGGGAAGTTAGGTTTTCAGCACTCTGAGAGAGCAAACCATATAGTAATTTAGATGCCTAAATACTGTCTTAGAAGACAGTTTTTAGACATCCACTTTTAAGAATCTCTGTCAGCACTCGCTGGCTTTGTTGGGTGAGCTGCAACTTGGCAGATACTCTGTTTACTTTCAGTAAGAAGCAACGGTCCATCTCTACTCTGTCAAAAGCTTAAAATGTACCGGAAGGCATCCTTTTTGCAGCATTTGCTTAATTAGAAACTTGTACGTAAAACATAAAGGCGCTAAGTCTGCAGGGAAACCTAACAGCTTGACTCTAACTTTGTAAACAGAAAATTGGGAAAAGTATGCTGAGTCTTTGTGACTTTCATATCACCTGTAATACACACTGCAACACTGCAAACCTTTTCAATGCATCTCTGATAGGTGCAAAGAAATAATATGTGTCCTGTCCTCATTATACTTGAACTCTGCTATAAAACCTTAACTGTGATTTTATGTGTTCTTGTATCAGCAGATTGACACATCTGTCACACATGCAGGTTCATTTAGAAACAATTCCACCTTACTATATTGCAATAGCACTAATAGACTTTTGTGCAAGTTTGAAATGGGCTATGTATTGCTTTTTGTTTGGGTTTTTTTTGTGTGGGTTTTTTTTATGTGGAAGTTAAAGCATCACAAAGTGTTGAAATCTGAAACTCTTTTGAACTTGTGTCACCAATATAAGTTCATCAAGCCATGATGAAATGTTGGCTAAAAATTGCATCCAAAGGTCTATTTCATACTTTTTGTATTAGTGATTTTGAGATTTCTGCAAAATAGAGCTTGCAGCTATCGTTGAACTGAAAATACCTGAAAGATGAGGTTCTCATATCAGCTTCATAAAATATGCAGCTTTCACAATTTTATGGATAAAAAGCAGCCTGTCCTTGTAGATTAAGTTATATTGCTATATAAATAAATCAGTACGTATTGCTTTAGGGTTTCTTTTCTGACACGATGCAGGTACTTGGACCATATTCAGCTTATAACAACACAAGCAAAATAAAACTGTATCTTAAGATGTAATGGTAACAGGCATCTCTCCTGAAAACTGTAAATTAGGCAGTGGCAACCGCTGGACAAAGTCTTATTTTTGCAGATCGTGTCATTACGTGCAGTTTCTTTATTTTCTTAAACGAATGCCCTATGATTTCAGGAAGCAGAGAGCTTCGTAGAACTGGTGGGGTTTTGTTTTTTGGGTTTTTGGGGGCTTGGGGGTTCCTTTTTTTCTTACAGCATTCCTCTGTCAGTATTAATATCACTGCTCCAGTCCATCTGGAACTGTGTAGTTGCGGTCTTTCAGTGTGGTGCATCACATTGAATTCAAGGCTTTATTTGCTCTCTGTGTGAAATTCTCTCCTTTGTAACTATGTCAAGGAAAGCAATAACTACTTAGAGAAATTTGGAATAATTAGTGGTTTACAAATCAAGGTGCTTCATAAAAGTCCAATGCCTTGATGCTTAACTGGTTTGCAGAAAAGATAGGGATTGTATTAGAAATTTAATATCCCATAATAATAATTAAGATGACCATATTGCTTAGCATGTTCCAGTTAAAAAATATTGGTATGCATTATAGTTCAGGCATGATAGTATGACTTGCATGTAGTACTGTGTGTGTGAGAGAGCTCAGAACAGAATGAGCTTCCAGCATATGGACCTGTGCTCTGACCATTGCACCTCAAGGCCATGCTGTATCCTTTATGAAATCTGGAATTTCTTCTGGCTTCCTTAAATAAAGGCATAAATAAATAAATGAGAGATTGGCATGCAGACCAGGTTACTGCAAACCTCTAGATGTACAGTACATAAACTGGTCATTCTGGTTTATAAATCCAATAAGGAGAAAGACTTGTAAGACGTTTTTGTCCTTGCAGGTGAGGGTATAGCTATTTGCTCTTTCAACACCACATGTGTTTCCCATGCGTACGGTATTACATTTTTGTTAAGTTTGTGAACCATTTCTTGTTCCTCTGAGACTTTGGCTTAATCATTGATATCTCTTAGTCTTAAAAATGGGTTTATACTGGGCTGTGTTTCATTAGCAATGTGCTGTATGCTGCCTTCATCCAGTGCAAAAGTTTGAGTAATGACAGATTAATTCTGAGCTGTAGGACCAGAAATGAAGGTCTTATGCACTCTATTACTGTTAAATTTAGGAATTACTCTGAGTCTGTGAGATTGAAAATGGGCAATCCTTACTACTTAGTTTTAGATCTGAAAGATCATCTGATCTTCATGGAGTTCAGCCTGAGTCCTGAACACTGTGAGCAGTATGGGTATGCCAGCTCTTTGCTCAGTTAGAAACTTTACTGGCAAAAGAGTTCATTCTTTTGATGGTGTGAATTTGCCAACTCTTCAAAGCATAAAGATAACAGAAGAGCTTTTTTTGACAATGGAGTGAGATTTCTTTCTTAGTGGAATTTTTTTCATTTGCATCTCTGAATCTGCAAACTCTTGTAACAAATTTCTTGTCTAGATCTGGTCTGAATTGAATTTGATGCCTGTCTCCACAATTCTGCTCAAAGTTTGTTGGCGAGTTTTAGAATGAAAGATACGCATTGCTAGTGACAAAGTTGCCTCACCTATTTTTGGGCATGATGTTGAGATAACCCTGCATTGTGGCTTCAAGGCCCACGCTGGGCACCAAAAAGGACTGCCGTGGGTTAACCCTGGCTGGCAACTAGGCACCATGCAGCCGCTCCCTCACTCCTTCTCCGGCCCAGGTGGGATGGGGGGGAGAATTGGGGAAAAAAGTAAAACTCATGGGTTGAGATAAGAACAGTTTAATAATTGAAATAATTAAAAAAAAATAATAGCTGTAAGGAAAAGGGAGATAACAGAGAGAGAAATTAGACCTAAGAAAAGACAAGTGATGCACAATGCACTCACTCATCACCCGCTGCCGGATGCCCCAGCAGCGATCCGCCCCTCCCGGCCAACTCCCCCAGGTTTATATGCTGGGCATGACGTCCTGTGGTATGGAATATCCCTTTGGCTCGTTCGGGTCAGCTGTCCTGGCCGTGCTCCCTCCCAGCTTCCCATGCACCCGCTTGCTGCCAGAGCATGGGCAACCGAAAATCTTGACTTGGGATAAGAGCTACTTAGCAACCACTAAAATATCAGTGTGTCACCAATGTTATTCTCATAGTACATCCAAAATACAGCACTGTACCAGCTACTAGGAAGAAAATTAACTCTGTCCCAGCCGAAACAAGGACAATGAGAAATATGTTGAGATGGAAGATGTGGAAACTGTAATGGTTTATTAATCCTCTAGCATAAACAAGCTGTCCTAGTGTGTGGTGTTTACATACTGATTTTTTTCTTAAGATCACTTGTCAGCATTAGGCGACTAGGCAATACTGCGTCCAAACACAAATTATCTGGCTTTCAAAAAGTCTGCAAAAATGTAGCAAAGAAACCAGCTTAAATTGAGAGTATGTCAGGTGGATTGCCATTTTATCGTCAGTCTGCTTGTTTAAAGATACATTCTGGAATTTCTCTGTATGTCAATATTGTTAATATCTCCCTGGTATATATGACATGGAAATTCACTGTCAAAAAACCCCCTTGGTACTGTGACTCTTCACACTAATAATCTAGTAGCTATTCTTTTATATTAATAAAATGATTTCACTATTCTTTAGTAATTTGACATGTCTACTCAAACACACTTTAAAAGATTAGGGAAATAAAATTTAAATGTAAAGGTAACAATGGCGTATGCTTCCAATGATTCTTGAATTTTTAAATGTTTGACCTAGTTTGTTCAATACTGTTTTTCTTTAATCTTGGGGAGCTTCTTATCAGGGTGCAATGTGTCCAAGCTTTAAACACAGGTTTTCAGGATTTCACTTTTTCAGTTTCCTCTTTTTCCCGTACTTTCTTTTCTTTTTTAGTATTGCGTTCAGAAAACAGTAAACCCAAATGTCTGTCTTCCCATTTCCTAACAAATACTATATAGGCATTTAAGATATATGTGTAAATACTCATGTGCTAGCATGAGATCCACTCCTTTTTTCTTTTCCTCTTGCAGAAAACGAATGCAATGTTACTGTCAGCAAGGTTTCTTGATTTAGCAAAAACTAAACATTTTTATTGTAACAATTTAGATTTTCCTATCACTGGGCAGTGAGTTCATCTCATGGAAGTTCAAATGGGTACTATTGGTAGTTGTTTTGATAAAGTAGTGAGGCAGAATAGAGGGTCAGAGAATAAAGTAGCTTTCCCTTGGGTAAAAAAAAACAAACAAAACCAAAACCCCGAAGACAGGTGTATATATACAAATGCTCTAAATTACCAATTACCATTCAGAAAAGAGATACTGGAATTATTGCAGATAGTTCTCTGAAAATGTCAGCTCACTGCTCAGCTGTGGGCACAACGAGCAGGATAGTGAGATCCTTTGGGAAAGGCATTGAGAACAAACCGAAAAATATTATTATGCTATTGTATAAATCGATGATGTTCTGGTATCTTGACTCCTGTGTGCAATTCTGGTCTGTCCTTGTCAAAAACTGAGGGGATGACACGGAGACCTTCAGTACAAGAGGGGACGTGGCAGAGCAGAACTTCAGATCGCAGAACCGCATACATTGTATGAGTGCTTGCGCACATGCTCTTTAGGATGCTTTTGATGTGAATAGCTGCCAGCAAAAGGTCTTGTGTTGATATAAAAGAAAATTTAAAGTGTATCTGATATTTTATTAATTTCAAACAGAACCTGACTTTTGCTTTTATCTTTGGGTTTATTCACATAATTTAGAGTTTAATATGAAAAATGGATTTAACGGGACCAAGCGAAGGTGAAGACTGAAAGTGTAAACTGAATTGAATACTAAAGAGGGTAGATCATCTAAACTTAACAGCAAATGCTTCTGCCTTGATTATTGAAAAATAGTTTCAACTCAATACACTTTAGGTTTCTGTATGTTAAATTAAGGTAGGCGTAAAAGGGAAAACAAAAGCTCCATATGAAAAAAAATTGGCTTATGAAATGTTTTGTGTACTACAGCTGTTTCTGGAAAAAATTATGTCCTCTTCTTTTATAGTATATCTTTTTGTCATCCCTGTTTGTTCTTATTTTTGTCCCTATGTATAACAAGAGTGGAACTTACGGGATTCGTAGGAATAAGGATCATTAGTAAGGTCAATATTTTGGCAGTAAATAATGAAGTCTCTATATATCCTGTCAGTTATGATACATTTTAAGTGAACGAATAAGATTACATTGGTTCTCTTTATCATCTTCTAATACATGACTACAAAGAAGATTTCATTGTGGTGTGAAAATCTAAACTGACCCAATTGATAATTAAAGTTGAAATTGAATCACTGAGAGTAATCTCAGGGATTCTTTCTAAATACCAGTTTAGGAACGTGAATCTTATTCTTTTGTTACATTGCTTTCTAGACAGTTTTAGGCAGATTGGTTGATTAGAATGAACAAATAGAATAAAAAGAACAAGCATGGCTTACATTAGTAGTTAGTTTTATAAACTTGAACGTGACCAAGATCAAACCAGGTGCCAGAAAGCCAAAGAAAGAATTTTAGTTTCTAATTCAAAAGGAAACATTCAAGAGGTTTTATTCCAAGACAACTGCATGCACATTTAGAATTTTATGTTCAAATTAAATCCCACTATTTCTTCCTAATTACCCAAGAGTAGCATGTGTCTACTCTAAAAGAGTGGAGTCTAAATAATTTCATGTTTAACACCAGAAGCTGTTTGTTGTGTCATAAATTACAATAGAATTTTAGTTTCTTTTTAAAAGAATGGCAAATCTGATATTTCTGCCAGTATTTTTATGTTTAACTGCTTACAAGGATGAAGTTGCAGCATATCCTTATGTCAAGGAACAGCGGGGCTCTTCTGTTCCTCACCCTGTTCCTTCTTCCTCTTTCCTTGTGGAAATGGACAGGGTGATCTCAGGGGACTGAAGTTCAGAGTGGGCATAGATAAGCTTTACTCGGTTTCTTGAATTCTTGTGAGTAGGGGAAAATGCAGATTCCGCGCCCCCCGGGTTGTCTGGATTCACAATTGGCGATTATCTTTCACCAGCTTACCATCTCCAATGTAATTTCTTGTTTGATGCATGCATCTTGTTTCTAATTGCCCAGGTTTTCTGGTGGAGATTCTTCCTGTGTGTTCAGAATAATGCTTCCTTTTATTCAGTCTCTTTAAAAGTTATCCCTTTTGTTTCATCAGAGCTGCTTATGAGCTGAAATCCTGATTCCACTAAGTCCACAATTCTTCCTAAATTCAATTTTTTAATCTCTCATTAGTTATTACGTAGAAGTCTGAATCCTAATGCCATGCAACAAAGTATTGCTCCTTTTAAAAAGTATTTGGAGAGATGGCTTTCTCCTTTCTGAGTTTTCAAAGGCCATTGCTTAACTGTTGCCAGATAGCTAATTAATTTTACATTAAGGTATGTATTCTATACACACGGCCTCTGTATTAATAAACAATGGTAGCATCTGATGACCTTGCTATTCCGCAAGTGAGTTGTCTCTCTGTTGTAAATCTCTTGGTGTATAGAAATGTTTGCTGCATTTGTGGTTACATACCCCAGAAGCAGACTGTTATCTCAACAATTTAGAGAACAACTTAGATTTCCTTTCAGTGTTGTAGAAATAAGAGTAAATAGAAATAGTCAGAGTCTTTGCACAGTATTTTCCAAAGATGAATGTTTTATTATTAAAGTATGAAGGCTTTGAGGAACAAATGGAAGAAAATCCTTACAATAAGAAAATTGTTTCCATCTTGTAAGCAAGTTTAAATTGGGGCCTTTTCTTGTAATAAAAAGTGAGAGTAGCTATGGTGAAAGACCATTCAATGGGATATGTCTTCAGTAATTGCATTCCAGTGTCGGTCCTTTTTTGAAGAGCATCCTTATTTAAAGAAAATAAAGATAAAAAGGTCGCCACTCTTGCTGGAAAATAAATCCAGTGTCAAAGGTACCTTTTAGAAATTATAAATTTGAAATCCATTATGGTCTTTTGAACAGCGCAAGGGAAAGCTATCCTGATGTTACAGTTTATGTCCCTTGACCAAAAGGTTCTTAGCTTTACTATATGTTGCTTGCTATATATTTTCGATCTGTGGTTCTAATTTTCTATTAAATACTTTAGACAAAGTGTACAACAATACAAGCACTTGAGTTATTCCAGGCATGTACAGAAAAGAAAAAAAAAAAAAGAGAAAGTTAAAGCCATGTAGAACCTGCCTTTAGACCACATACGGATACAGTAAGTCTAATGGTGTTGTCTCTTTCAGCTTGGAAAAGCAGAAGCGTCTTAGAAATTCTGTAGTACCTCTGAAAAATGCATTTAAAAAATATACACGCAAAATTTAAGTAACGGCCGTCTTCTTTTTGTATAATGAATAGCAAAAGACTTTATTGAAAAGATCTCTTTAGTAAAAATGTGGATATTTATAATACCCTAAAATGTCACTTTTTAATACTGACAGTTCTTCTGGTGCTAATTGTCAGAGCCGCCTAGAACCTTTCACAAACACTACATTTCATCTACATATGAATGGAGAAAATGTGTATTTCCCTATAACTGTTTATTTATATGTTTAGGTATTTATGCGCCTGTATTTATAAATACATGGCAAATAAATTCTTTTTTACCTTGCATGTGTTCAGAATTATTTTGATGTGGTTGTTTTCACTTGCAAACAGTTTTGCAGTACGGTGTGGGTGGCTTTCTGCAGAATACATTAACTCAGCCAGACAAAATCTTTGTATGGCACCCTCCTCCCTGCCCGCAGTGCTTTTCCTACTGCATTCTTCCAGTTCAGTTTAGCCCAGAACAGAAGGTATTTTTCAAATATCACACAACGAAAGTAATTATATGATTCCTCAGTAAGATTAGGCTAGAAAAATGGGGATATGGAAGATTTGGCAGAAAGACGGGTGCCTGGAGATCGCTGACTTTTTTGTCCTTGTTTAAATATTCCCATTTATACTTCCCACTGAAGTGATCCGCCATCAGTGGGGTTACATATTAACGGTGGAGCAGCCAGAACACTTGCTCGTTTGAGGTGTGCAGAAGCTGCTACAACCTGCAGATGCTTTAACTTCATGAGCCTAAATAGGTACCTGCATCTTGAACAAAGCTGAAGGTCTGTTTAAAATTTAAGCAAGTGGCCTCACAGCAGAAATGCATCATGATTGATTATTCTGCTGTTGCTGAAGGTGCAGCTAATACAGCTATTAGCAGAGGCTTGACCTTTTATAGGGAAAGTGCTGTTGGCAGGTGTGGATTCTGGTTGTGTTCCTGGTCTTCTGCTGCCTCAGGTATTATTCAGCTGGTGGTTTTTTTACATATGTACACAGTAGATGTTGGCTGCAGATGTTGCAGGTGTTGGTGTGCTGTTTGCTTGGCGGGGGTCCGTCTGCCTGGAGCATGCACACCAGTCCTGGGCGGGGAGTGTGGTCACAGCCCTCTCCATGGCAGTCTGGTAACTGAGATTATTTCTGCCGTTTCTTATTCATTTCACGTTATCGAGGCTTTAACAGGAAATGGTCAGTGTTTTCCCATTGTACTGTGACTGGTTTATTCTCTTGGGATTTCAGGAAAAAGGAGCTATTGTGTGTGTGCACCCTAATATCAACGTGCTTACAGACCAGCCTGTGTTTTGCTATAAGGTGGTTTTCTGTGATTTGTAGGACGCATTGGTGCTTCTTATAATAGGATGTGCAACTAACCATCTACTTGAAACTATTTTCTGGTGAATTAACTTTGCTTTTTATGTGATTGTTATCTCTGTAAGGCCATGTAATATTGAAATGAATTCTGTCAGACAGCTCCTGCGTATTCTAATCATTAAGATAAACTTTTTTTATTAGGTTGCCTGTGAACAAAGCAGGATAACTCTAACACTTATCTTCAACCACCGTGCGTGTGCTGTCGTATAACACTACCCATGTATAAACATCAGTGTCCCCAGACCTGTAGTGCTGTCAGGGTGGACTTCTGCTCAAGTTGATGCAATTTCAGTTGCCTGAGGCAAGCAGATAACCAGGCTTGACTTCCCATTTACGGCTTTTTCAAGTAGAAGTTTTCTGTAGAGATTTTGCTTTAAAGGCCTTAGTTCCTCAAAACGGAAGCATTGCTTAATGTATGCAGAGAGGACACCCCCAGTTGGTACATGTCACGATTCCATAGACTCATACAACACGGGTGGCAGAGATATGTTTCTGTAAAAGGATAACTAATTTCTTACCGGTGGTCTTTCAAGGGCTTTTGGAGGTAGATGGCCACCCTCAAATAAAGGCTGAGGAAAGAATGAACTTTACAGTCATTGCTTCACAAGCTGGCCTGGTTCAGGTGTGCACTCAGAAAATAAGATACTCTTGAGGATTTTGGATAAGTTCATGAAGGCTTTTGGAATTTCTCGAAGGTTTTTATCCAGAAGGAAAATGTTAGGTATAATGTGTAGTTTGCTGGCCTTAGCTGTAGCTTAGTGGCTAGGAAACAGGGACAGGTGAGCTGAAGCTCAGAGGTGATGTGTCCTTTCATACCTCATTTCTGCTTGCAGGAAAAATAAATTAAGTAGAAGGTAAACCAGCAGTTGATATTTGCTTCTTCCATTTTTTTTTCCCAATAGAAGATTGATAATCTTCAATTTTCTGTAAAATCTTTAGTATTTGAGGATTTCTGAAGAATGACGAGTACTAGAAAAAAAATAGGATCTTATAATACCCTCATTTTAAAGAGGGAAACAGAGGCATGAAAAAGCAACTGATCTCTCAGCTTTACCACAGACAAAGCACAGAAGAGAGGCGGCAATAACCAGGATTCCTGGCTAGCAGAAACACTAATGCCAAAGATAATTTCCAGAGATTTCATAAACGAAGTAACTTGTCTGTAAGCAAAGAATGGTACTGCTGTTGTAACTGGTCTGAAATGGTACTTGTTTCTTGAAATGGATATTAATAGTCCAGGGGAATGAGTGTCGGGTCAGGGAATTGCACCCTACAGTACTGTCCTTCTTGGTAAACCTGCCAGTTCTTGTCTTTGATCATAAGCTCCTTTTGTGCATATTATGTAACAAATGGGAGTCACAGAGAGATGGATGACTTCAGTCAAACTTAATGATGACACTTTCATTCCTGAGCATGGCAGCATGTTTATTTATATCTACGTACATATATATATATGTATAAAAAAATTAAAAATTACTTTTGTTTTTGTCTTTTAGAGTCCCCTTTCTTGTGCTTCTCATTTTCAGCTGAAAGGGAAATTGTCAAAATGAGATATGACTTTGAGATTTTTGTCTCGGCTCTCCCCTCTTTGGTGCTTTGGAATGATACTGTTTGTGACTCCTTTCTCTTGTTTCACAGTGTCCTTCTCTTCCAATCTTTGATTGCTCTCTAGTCACGTAGTATTTACCATGACATTAAAGCAAAAGCAGGTACTATCTCATGTGCTTGAATGGGGGATTTTGGAAAGCGATGTGTGTAAGAAGGCGATATTCTCTGCAAATTAGTCATAGTCTCCTCTGATTTTAAACAAAATGTGAGCCTGCTTTCCACTCTGGCTTCCCAATGCGAACACAAAGTGCTCCAAAGGATGATTTCTTCTGAGGGAGAAGGAAACCCAAGATAACTCACTACTGACAGAATCTGAAGTATTTTTCCCTCCGGACTAAAAGATTTTTGTACCTTGACAGAAAATCAATGCTTTCTCATTCTTATTAGGCCTGTAGCAACATCATCTATAGGCATCTCTACACCAGGGAAAACTTCATTTAAAGTTCCCATCGTTGCAGCCATATAGCTGCTAAAAAATCTTGGGATTCCTCATGTGGACGAGGTTCCCTTAGTCCTCCTTGTGCTAGCAGCACCTGATGTCTCATGAAGGGCAGGTTCCCATGGTCAGATTTGTTGCTAGCTGTTCAAATTATATCAGCTTAAAAGAAGCTGACCTCTGTTTTAAGTAAGGCTGTGGGAAAGCAGATTTGTCAGTGCCAAATCTTTCACTATTGCCAGCATCTGTACATCTGCAGGAGCGGTAAATGCAATGATTTGCATCACCAGAGTCCTAGAACAACGTGGTAGAATATAATCACTGGTGTATTTTGGCAAAACACATGTGTTACTACTGGGAAATCTTTTGTTTATACTTGAATTGCTGAGAAGGTAATCCACAAATTTTGGCAGTTGTTTGAGTAGGAATGTTTTTGTGTGTACATGAGCCTATCGCAAAGGCATTCTCATTATAGTTTGAATACAAACACATGAAAGCTACCGGCAATAACTAGTAAAAGTAGTAAGAGGAGGGAGAGATTATGGAGAGGGTGTCTCTTAAAAGAAAGCATCATTCAGCTGGCTGCTAAGCACTTCCTTGGAGGGTAGCTCGATGCTTATTTGCGGCTGACCCAGCAGCGTGAGCGCCACGAGACCAGAGTGGCAAGGATCAGGCTGTGGTGCAGTTTCTTAAAAGATGAAGGAGAGAACAGGCGGTCCTTGAAGAAGCCTAGCATTCAGAATATGTTTGGCTTCTGAAAATTGGCAAGGAGCTGAAGTGCATTACTAAGCAGAGCTAGGGACCAACGTAAACTAACAAGTATAAATGTAAGCCTGAATTTATCAGCTAAAGCCAGGCACATTTGTGTGAGAGTTTTTTGCTAAAAGCAAAGAGTAAGCAAGTGATACATCGCTTTGATGCTCTTTAAAAGAAAATGGTTGCAATCCGTATCATTTCACTGTCAAATGTATTTGAAAACTAGAAAACCTATGCTGGATATATGTTCTGCAAACAGTTATCCATGCTATTCCAGAATTATTCGGTTTGAAGAGTTCCTCGGAATCCACCATTCAAATCTACATGTGTCTCGAGTTATCTTGAAATAGGCTGCCATTCTATACTACGGTAAAGTGAGGGCATTGCAGACTTTAGCCTGGTTTAGCCTATCATCCTGTTGCTCTCAGTGGAGAGGCTCTTCCAAAGGTCTGAATTCAGAGTCTGTAAAAATGAGTGGTTTTCTTTAGTCTGTAGTCCTTTCAACTCCTCTTATTCAGTGGTATATTTAAGCAACTCCTTAATTCCAGAAATGGATACCTTTTACCTCTCAGCATATGGATACTAGCCCGATGATGGCAGTTATGTAAATGAAGACTACCAAGAAGGGTTCCAGGTTCTGATTTTTTCATTATGTCTGTTGTCCTTTGTATGGCTTTAAGAAATTTCCTTGTATCCTCTTGATTCCACTGAACAAAACTGTAAATCCACAGTGCAAAAGTGTAAAATATTCACGTGTTCTTTTTGCAATCCGACTGCATGAGGGAAGCTCCTAGTAATTGCAGGAAGAAGTGAGAAACTTCAGGGTCAGGTAGCTCACACCTCTAACTGATGCTTTACTAGAACAAAATGGAGCAGGAGAGTAAAGTGCAGGAGCTGCAGCAGATTAGGCTCAGTGGCAGCAGTTAGAGTTGCTGGATGAAAGGAAAATATGGCCCATTTGTCTGGGAACCTCTTTGGGGTTCTACAGCATGAATGGTGCTCTGAAAATGTAAAATGTTATTACGTGCTATTAGAGAAGGAGTCAGCTCAGCATGCATTAGAAGAAGTGGTTGTGACAACTGAACTGTGCATTTAAGGGGCATGCTGTTAGGGCCCCTCTTGTGTTTGCTTACCTTGTGTTTATGGTTATTGCTGTTGGTGATGGATGGTGATGTACAGCTTAGTCTTCGCAGCAGATTATTTTTCTGTGATAATCTTCTTCGTGTGTTTTTTTTCATAGCCGTACTTTGCCTCCTCATGGATTCTTTTTTTCTAGGTTTTGGACCCAAGTCATCTGCTGTCACCAATGCACATGTTGAGTTTTGTAATGGAAGCAGACCCATAGCTGACTCGCACACCAAACTCCCAGCACTCAGCTATTGTGGCAACGTTGTTATTCCACTTGCTTTTCAAATGCCACATCATCTCACTGAAAAGCTCACTGTCTCTCTTGAAACTTCTTTTCCTTCCCCCCCTTGTAGAGCATGACGAGTGTGGCAGCGGACAGCATAACTGTGATGAGAATGCAATCTGTACTAACACTGTCAGGGGACATAGCTGCACCTGCAAACCCGGCTATGTGGGGAACGGGACCATCTGCCGAGGTAAGGCTGTTGCTCGAGAAACACCATAAAAGTGGCAGACTCTATTAATATTTCCTGACAGTCACCTACGTTCTGATAACTTGTGATGGCTGGATTCTGTCAATGATTTGCTGTAACATCTATCGTCTGGCAAATGGAGTATGCATGGAGATGATGGGAATTGATTTGTGCATAACTTCTCGGCAAGCAGGAAGTATTTTTTGGAATGCTAGAGGAAAAGAACTTTTCATTTGCTGTCACCAAATACTGTCATTTGAGCTAGTCTCTCTCAGCTTTTAAGTGATGTTCATTGCTTTGTAAACTGGGGATGGCATGTGCTATCACCTTTGGCTTTTAAAATTTCATCAGATGCCTTTTAAATTAGGATAATTGTCTTTTATGCTAACATCATATGGTTGTTATTTGACTACTCACACCGGAATAGAGATTTTATTTCTTTTTTTTTTTTTTAAATCTTTACCTTTAAATGTGTATTTTGAAGATTTCTCAGTTATGTAAACAAGAAATACTGATAGCCAGCCATGGCTTCAGTGAAGCGTTAGGTCATTTATTTAGGGTGGGGGTTTTTGGTTTTGTTTCTGTAGAGAAAGAGAAGCAAATATCTTATAAAGACAGAGGAGGAAATTTATTAAATAGTTGGCTTAGTGAGGGCTATGTCATGAAGTACTGTTGCGTTGTAACTCATGTTTATGAATTATATTTGTCTCTTAAAAAAGCTATTTTTGTCTTGTCCGGGATTGCGTACTTTCTTACTTTCTAAACAGAATTGCAGTAATAGAAAGCTAAATTTTATTTTTTCTTTAAATGACAACTATTTAAATTGAGGAATGTACTAGGTAAAATATTCTGTATGGTTTGGGGGCATAAGAGGCCGGATATCAATTTTCCAGAATGTTGTAAATTGGCCAAGCAATTCCTTAAAGGAGAAAGAAGATTGATGTCATTCCTGTTTCAAGCTCAAGTTCTTCACCAAGATTAGCCTGTCAACTGCTGAATTAGCATATACCATCTGATTGCTTTTTGATATGACTTTCTTTGGGTACTGTCCATCTGCCGAAGAGCATCCCTATATTTAAAACTGTAGAATGGATTGTAAGGATTTAAGAAGGAATACAAAAATGTTATGAAAATAGTGGGCAAGTTAAACCTTCACCTGTCTGTATTGAAGATCAACACGTGATACCGGGAACAAATCTGTTGTAGTATGTTTTCAGTCTTTGCTTACAGTAAACGTAAACTGCAGCACAGACAGCTATAGTTTGAGGGAAGTCTGAGTGACCAGCCTGCCTGACTGTGACACTTTTTTTTTTTGCCTGAGGGTGATACAAGACCATCCCTTAATCATATTTCTTTGAAACAGCAATGTTTGCATTAGTGCATAAAAAACATGTCTTCACGCTGTTTCTTGTCATTGGCACACCTGGATGTTTGGTTTAATGTGCCAAAAACTCAAAGCAAAACTCCTATTGCATATTTATTAATCTAGTAACATTGACTTAATGAAATTGCACTGGAGAAATGCAATGATGTTTTTACCCTCAAAGTTCTGTTGAAATCCGAGTTGTGGATAAAATATAGATAACATATTTTTTAGCATGCCTTGAATTGCGCATGTGAATGTAGTTATAGTTGCCTTTTTGAGATAGATAGATGTACATGGAAATAGAGGAACCAAAGTGCATTCTTATATTCTGACTGGGAAGCATAATTTGAAAAAACCAGGAGATCGCAGAAGGGGGTTTGCAGTCTAATAATTATTCAAGTCACTAGGGATAAGAATAATCTGGCACTGCATGGAATAGCTACTACTGTAAAGCAGCTAATATTAGAATCATGTGCATTTTAGTAAATAATAAAACACTCAGTGTAAAGCAGTGGTCTGAGTTTCTCAGCCTGTGGTCCTGTGGTTGCTTGAGGTTTTCACAAGTCTGGACTGCTAATTTAAGTAATGTTCCCATTCTGCCCAGGGTAGCAGCGGAAACACCACTTTTGCCTCTTTTCAACCAAGTTTAATGGTGGTACGTTACCAGTCACAGTGGTTTCCTTGTACAAATGCTGGGGTTGGCACAAGGAAAGAAGCATGAACATGTTGGGACAACTATAAACGGCTTATGTTGTCTTGTAGTGATTTGGGGGCTTTATCTTCAGGCAATATAGGTTGGAAAAAAGGTGATAAGTTTAATATAATACCATCTGAAGATATGATAAACATTTCTTCTTGAGTCACCTGTAATTGCTTTATAAATGTTTCCACGTTACAGATGTGTGCATACACAAAACAGTTGTTCCAACTACTTCCAAAATAACTTGTCTCTGCAGTTCAACAAGAAATCTTGCTAATATTATCCAGCAAAACCATAAATAGAAAAATTGTATTTTAGCAATGTTCTAAAAAATAAAATCAGAGTAATGTTCCTTTTTGACTGTACTCGATAACACTGTGATAGTTTTTATAAAAAAAACCAGAATGCTGTTACTTGTATTTTAGAAAAGAAGACGTATGTGTAGTTAAATTAAATTGCGTGGTGAATTGCTGGCTAATATAATGAAATGACTCTGGCAGGACTTTGTGACGTTTGCATTTTCTGTGAATAGTATGGAGAAATAAAAAGGATGGAAATAATTGGGATATGAATATTATGATTTCTGGGGATTTAGAAATAAAAACAAAAAACAAACATTGGAGAGGAAAGCAAATATTTTAAAAAAAATCTGTATAATCAGGCTGTCATACTTGAGTAGAAAAATAAATTTCATGCATAAGGAATTGCTTTACTGTAAATGTGGTAGACTAGACTATGTAATTAAGGACTAGATTGTGTCAAACTGGATGTGGAAACTGTCATGAAGGAAGGTGGTGGAAAAGAGCACAGACTGAGACCAAATGCACTTCTGCATTAAAATAGATACTGCCATAGTTTAAGCGACACAAAAATGGAAAAAGAAGTGGAGATGAACACAGGAAAATCTTTATAAATATGTAGTTACCAGTATCTAGACTGTGAGACCATATGAAAGAGACAAATAAGACTTATTTACTATGGATGCTCTCAATTTCACTGTAAGAAGCGGGCTTTAGCACCTCAGAAAGGCACTGAAATTTTGGCAATAGATCAGAACAGAATGAGGCTGATACGAGCTCAAATGACAAGGCAGGACAATGCTGTGCCATCACCATTAATAAATTTGACAGAATACTGGACCCAGAATCAGATAGATTATATCTTAGGATTTCTTCAGAAAATGAAAAGTAAAATAGGGCAATCTTTGCTGGAAGAAATTACAGCACTAAAGGCAGAGGACAGAGGTATAACTAGTTGAATAGAGATTCTGAATCTACAGATTTATTAAGTTGCGCTTTTCTGAGAAGGAAACTTTGAAAAAATTCAAAGGAACTAAGAGTGATTTGGGAAATAGAAGAAGTTGTAGGTGGGTAACAGAAGACTCATGCCATGCCCTTTTACTTGAATTGTGTAAATGAATGAAACAGAATTCATAGGTGAGGGTGCAATAAGGACAATTGGAGCAATTTCACTAAACTTCAGGTTAGGATTTAACAGCGTACGAGAAAGGCAATTAATTTAGGGTAGAAGGGATAGATAATAAAAAATGGTTTAGCAACTAAATGTTCCAGTTGTTTAAAAAAAAAAAAAAAAAAAAAAAGTGTCGTGGGCAAATGACTACCTGGTACAACGTGGCACTTTGCAGTGTGCCGGTCAGGATGGACCTTGTAGGAAACCAGTGTTTCGTGGCAATGGTTAGATCAAAGAAGTCTTATTTTCCTAGGACATCCAGGTTTATGAATAACCCGTCACCTGTAGACAGGGTTGTGTGTATGAGAGTAAAACTCTGTCATGTATAAAATGAGTAAAACTCCTTGCCGTGACTCTAGCTGAAGAACTAGGGATATTGAATACAGAGATAAATACCATGTTTAGACTACAGAGGCTCTTGGTCTGTGTACTGTTGCAGTGTTTCTGTGTGAAATCTTAGCAGGGCTGCAAGCTGGGAGGCTGGAAAATGTGTACAGGGAAAACATCGTTCTCTGCTTTTTGTCTTGGTAAGTTCTGGTTCCAGTTCCGCTCGGCAGCCTTGTACCGCATGTTGTGGATGTGACTTGTTGAAGTGGGATGTGCCGTTTGTTGAAACCTAAAGGACCTCGTGCTCCACCATCTACTTTACCTTAGAGAGACAGAAGCTAGAGAATATTTGCTGTGGGACGTACAGTCCTACAGTTTAGCAGGAGTTTATTATAGAGCTTGCGCCTTGTACCACAGACTGAAGTCAAGGAAAGGAGACGAGGTATATTGGAACATCAGCAGGTTTCCTAAAATAATGGATGACACTTGGGATCAAATGCCTTGAAACAAACAAACAAAACCCCACCCACCAGATTTTGTAGGGACTACACATCTGACTTTTCAGGGTGAGCAATGCACAAGTCACCATCAAGGTTTTGCTGCAATCGGTTGTTTTCTTTTGTACAGGGAGACCCACATGTTGTATACAAGCCTCATCCTAGCTCTTGGTATTTTGTTCCAAATGTTTTAGAGTATAAATTCTGCCCATAGAAGTCCTTATATATTCAGAAGAATAGAAGTAGCCTTGAATATACTCAGATGGTAAACACAGACAGGGTGTGTTTGCTAACCTTTTCTTCATATATCTCTGTAGTGGGCAATGAACAGAAGGCTAGCACTTAAACAAGTGCAAATATTTTTCATTGTACTTCTATATTTTACTTGTGTAGTCTGTCTAACAGGTACATTTAGTGTGCTATTTAATATCTCAGTGGTTTCTATTGAAGTGTAGATTTATTAGAATAATTAAACAAGGTGGATTTAGTTACAGTCATAAACCTTAAAACAAATGTGTGAGATATGACTGATGCCTGGGCAGGAAAAGATTAGGTATTGTGAAATAAAAATCAAAATGGTGTTTATTCTAATCAGTATTCAGGCTGTAGAATGGTTTATTTCTGCCAGAGTATAGAATGTGATTTCCCCCCCCTGCCCCAGCCACCCTGTTACATTCTTCTTGAGCGTTTCACAGGAGACACTTAAAGGATTACAGCTCGGAGTATGGTGGAGTCTTAAAGATGAAAGCCATTCTTTTTCAGTGGCTCAGTTCTTCTGGTGTAATCTGGAAGTCCACATTAGTTTCTGAATTGTACTGTAGTTCTTTGTACATATTTGCCTTGGAAGGTGTGTTGGGGAGTGCGGTTGTTACTGATGAACTTTCTGGTCACCTCATTAATAACTTGTTGGGAACCTGATACAAAAACTAACCAGATTTTGAACAGATGCCCTTATCTTTTGTAAGGTAATGGGAATAATCATATGGAGTCTTTATTCATAATACACTCAGAATGTTTACTGATTACCAGAGTACATCACAGGCTTGAAAATTGCTTCTGTTTGATGTAGATCAGTAAGTTGGCCTATTTTACACTGTTTTAATCACAAACTGTAATTGGATGGACATGTTGTTTTAACAAATGGCAGTCTCAGAGCTTTCCTTCATTGCAGTTTTCTTCTTTGTTTCCAAGCAGGTATTTTTTTTCCCAGTAATTCGTAGTCTGAAATATATTTAATAATCTGAAAGACGTGCCCATGAAGGAAACTGCATATCTTCCAATGTGTAGGCAGTATAGTGATGGTGTAGTAAATAGATGACTAAAGACAAAGAAATTTTCATCTGTTAGGAAATTTCACCTGCTCTGAAAAATACTCAAGTATTTTTAGTAAGAGATAAAGAAGAAAAAAAAAAAACACAACAGTCTCTATTCCTGTGCTGGGTTGCCTGCTTTTTTTTGGTCCCTTTTACATTGACATCAGCAATGCTAAGGTAGATTAACTTTAAATGCCAACAATGTGAGACAGCCAGACGTGCTGATATCTTGATATTAAAGCATATCAGATCACTGTAAGGTGACTAACTGCCACTTAGGTTTATGTTTTTTGCATGTATGTGTGTCTGTTGGAGGTGGAGTTGAAAGACTTTATGGAGCATTGGAGTATGTTATGAATAATATGTAGGCCAAGACTGAAGTGGAAAGGAACAAACATCTTTCCCTATAGCCTTCAATTTTTGTAGCTGTAAGGCTTTGAATGGTTGATGTGCCTTATCATGGCTTTAATTGCTGTTTTGGTGTAATATTCACAAATCTCAAGAAAGAAGATGGGAGTTTTGACTCGTGCTGAGATTCTCATCTTCATTCTTCGCAGTCTTGAGCTTTATGTAGGGTTTTTTTTAATACCTATTATGTAGCGAATAAATTGCTGCAAAAGCAGATAAGTGCATTCCCATGCGTTTTGGTGTCACTTGGCACGTGTGGAAAATGCCACGGCAAATGTAAGATGCTGGATGGTGACACGTTTTGGGTGAAGCCTTCTAGATGTGACTGATTTAGTCATTTTCAACCAATACATAGTTATACAACAGTGCAATTAGAATTCTTACAGATTTTTTCATTCTGAAACTAGCATGGTTGGACTCGGAATCAAGACAGTATGATTGAAGCCACTAAATTTTCAATAGTGCTGAAGTTTTAATGTAAGAATCTTTGTATTTTTGTTCATGATTGGATAGTTTCCAAGTGTGTATGTTCGTTATAATTGCTATGTTTGTGTCTGGATTTTGAGTTATATAAACTCCCTTTGTAAATTATTTGCCACATACTTTTTAAGCTCCTTCACTTCAAATGTTGTTCTTGGTTTGTTTTGGGACTCTAATGATTTAAAACAATTTTGATAAAATTAAGATGATTTTTGATAATTTTTTCTTGCCCTTAGAATGTCATCACCTAGATTTAGTTGTGCCAGATGTCGAAATTCAGGCATAAATAGTTTTGTATTAAGAGCTAAGCTATACATATCCACCACTGTGCGATCCAATTTTACAGCCTCACTAAGGGCACAATATTTCCTGCTGATTGGATCTTGTTTTGTGTGTATGAGATTGTTCAAGATGATTTAGAATGCACATCAGTTATGGAAATAGATAATTTAAAAACCATGTTTAATGTAACTTGTCAGAATCCAGATCCTGATCTGTTTGCTGTCATAGATTGTCTCACTGCTCTAGATTTATAGCTAATTTAAAAAGAGTGTAGTGCTGATTTGTGCTTGCTGAAGAAATGGTCCAGTCCAGAGCAACCGTTTTTCTGTATAAAAGGAAGGAAACACTGTAGTTACCTGAAATATTTTAACACTCCGTCTGACAGGTTTTTCTGCTTGTGTGAGTAAGTCTAAAGAGCTCATCAGACCTACTCATGAATGTTTATGAGGGTACCTAGGCTAAGATTCTGAATCAGAGATTCTCTCTTTGACTCAGTTGCTTATTGTGTCCTATTGCTTCGGTTTACATTTGTTTGTTTACAATCAGCAGTTCCCTCTAGGATCATGGTCTTATATGGCATGTACAAAAGAATTACAAAGTGTGGTGGGTTGGTCCTGGCTAGACACCAGGTGCCCACCAAAGCCGTTCCATCACCATCCCCCTCAGCTGGACAGAAAGTACAACGAAAGGCTTGTGGGTCGAGATAAGGACAGGGAAGAGATCACTTGCCAATTACCGTCACGGGTAAAACAGACTCAGCTTGGGGAAATTAGTTTATTAACAGTCAAATCAGAGTAGGGTAATGAGAAGTAAAACCAAACCTCAAAACACCTTCCCCCCACCTCCCTTCTTTCCGGGTTCAACTTCAGTCGTGATTCTTGTACTTCCTCCCGCCTGCAGTGGCACAGGGGGACAGGGAATGGTGGTTGGGGTCAGTTCATCACACGTTGTCCCTGCTGCTCCTTTCTTCTTAGAGGGAGGACTCATCACACTCTTCCCCTGCTCCGGTGTGGGGTCCCTCCCACAGGAGACAGTCCTCCACGAACTTCTCCAGCGTGGGTCCATCCCACGGGCTGCAGGTCTTCACCGACTGCCCCAGCGTGGGTCCCTTCCCCGGGCCGCAGTCCCTCGGGCACAGCCTGCTCCAGCGCGGGTCCCCCACGGGGTCACAGCTCCAGCCGGCAAACCTGCTCCAGCCTGGGCTCCTCTCTCCACGGGGCCGCAGGTCCTGCCAGGAGCCTGCTCCAGCGCCGG
>JANZLQ010000022.1:24752751-24776768 GCA_026212715.1 Elanus axillaris | reverse complement strand
GATTTTGGGATAAGAGAAAAGTATGATTTATTAATGTTTTGGTTTTTTGACTGAGGCATTGGCTATGCTGTATAACTTCGCTGTATTGTTGACATATTCTATGGAATTTCTGTGTTAGGACAAATTTTCTGAAACCAACGCCAGCTTTTGTGGTGGTGTTTGTAGAATCATAGAATCATTTAGGCTGGAAAACACCCTTAAGGTCATCGAGTCTGACTGTAAGTGGTTGCAGCGATCAGATGAGGGCGATACTAAACCTGGCTTATTGAATGTCGTCTATATGGATGGGCTGTCTTTGCTTTCCTCTGCCTTTTTCATGGGATCCCTTCAAATCCAGGTTGTGCGAGTTCTGCACTGCCGTGGTGTACTGCGGAGTTGCCGGGTCCCTAGATGCTTTTGTGTAACGTGATCAACGTTGACTTGATAAATATATAGGTGGAGGGAGAATCGAGCAAGTTTGGTAGCTCCGCGGGACAGCTACGGAAACCTCCTCCACGCTCTGCTCATCGAGTTGGTTGGGCCCAAATTGTCTCCTCTCCCCTGCAGGCGCTCCAACTTCTCCCGTTGTTCAATGCTTCTGTACACAGAACAAATGGAGACTATGTTTTGTACACGTTGTTGTTAGTGTCTTAGGGCATGGAAGCAAGTCTGTTACTAGTGCCTGTCACGGCCTGCAACCATTGCTGCAGCGTGTGGACTGGTGAGAAAGAGAAGACAGTGTAATGCGAGGAAGCAACATAACGCAGTTGTTTGTTTCCCTTCTTGTCTTACATTTTCCTTTCTGATTTTAATGACACAGTGGACAGACTCTAGCCCTTGGAGTTATTTTGGATTGTCTTTGATTTTATTTTTTCTTCTTCTTCTTTTTTCTTTCATTTCTTTCTGACTTCCGAATTGCTGCCATCGTTGCCCAGGAGCCTCTGCTGAAAGGTCTGGACCTGCGGACTGTCCTGAGGGTGTCCTTTGTATTGGTTCACGCAGCAACCAGCTAACTGAGTTGTAGAGCAAAGGCTTTAGGTTTGCTTTTCCACAGAATGAAGCATAATAACTGTTTCAGCGCATTTATTTTCCACTAGCTCCAGTAAAGGAGTATATTAAGGTCACTTTTTCTCCCAAGTCTCCCAGCTGGCAACATAAAATGTTGCTTCACCACCAGGAGAGCATTTCTTTTGCTGTCATGTGATGTTGGGGGTTAGCCTTGCTTTTTAGCTGATTGGGTAGCAGGATACCTCAGTGTATTTGGTTTATTGATTTTTGAAAAATACATGCTGTGAAATTAAATGAATAGCTAAATGCTAAACAGTTAGGAAGAAATGCCCCTTTAGTGTCTTTTAGGTTAGAATTTATCAAGACAAATACTTCCCATTTTAAATTCAGCGTACCACCACAGACCAAAAAGACAATTATTTTAAAATGTTTTTTCTTTGCTAGTTGATTTAGTGTGAATGAAATGTAGATTGACAGTCCTAAAGGCAGAAGTCCTCAACTCAGTTTATGCATAGTGTAACACTGACAGTAAGAAGGAAAACTGCCATTCCCTTGGCAAGGGGCAGGCTATAAACTCCAGGAGGCCTAGTCTTCAATGGCCAGCAGCAAACCTGTAAAATATGGTCAATTATTTTCATTAGACTCTGCTACCGGGCCACTGCTAAAAGGATTACTTTATTTTTACAGTCTGTTTTAGTGTTAGAATCTTTATCTTCCTATCTGCGTGAACCTTTATGTCTTTCTCATGCACCTTCATTTTTGGTTCTTCACCCTCTGTTTCCTCTTCGCAAGCAAGAAACTTGTGAATATTCTGGTGGGACACCTCCATTTCAGAGTTTGCCACAAAAAGTCGGTCACAGAAAGTCAATTTTACACATTTCAAGAAAGGCATTTTTCTTGATTATTTCTTTTCCAACATTAGAGGCATCTCTAATTGTGAACTTTAAATAGGAGTACAAGTGTGGCCAGCTTGTACAGCGAGAAAATGTTTAATTTCCAATTAAGTATTGGGGCAGCAATGCCTTGGGGGCAGAAAGGCAAGAGGGGGGGAGGAATTTGTCAGTGGTATTTGCTGACTGGGTGATTATTAGCAATAGGAGATACTGAAACTTAATTAGAGTTTCTGATCTGGAACAGCGTTTTAGGTTTAATTATGTCTGGAAGTCTTGTATTTTACACTTTTTCTTTTAATTAAAATGTATGAATTTAAGAAGCAAACTTCTAAATCTTACAGTCTGGGCAGACCAAGAGCAAGAAGAGACTATGTTGTCTACATTAGGCCATATTAAAAAAATAACAGCGGTAAAAGCTGAGGAAGGTGGGGAAAAAAAAAAAAAGACTTAAATAGCTGACCTGTAAGAAATGAAATGAATTCTAATAGTGTACAAAGCTGGGCTTCTTGGCAGAACTCTTGACAATACCGATGTGATCCGATATGTAGCAGTTCATCCTCTTCTGTGTTTGTCATGGGGTCACACTATGCTCTTGATTGTCCCATCTTTGATGCGATCCAATACGGAGAGCATTTAGAATCATGCAAAGGTGATCCTTGAGTGTCCTGAGGAAATTCCAGTTGCTGTCCAGCATTGATGAGCTCCAGAGATCTGTATCTCAGCAGAGGATAAAACAATCCCTCTGCTAGATTTTTACAGCATGGTTTCAGGTTTAGGAGTGTTACCGAGTAAGATGCTCTGTGAGATGAAGCATATAGTTTAAAGCACACAAATTAAAAATGAAAAGGATGAAGTAATATAGGGAAATGCACAGTTACAATGATGAAAGTACTACTCTAATTACTCCCGATAACAAAATATAGTAATAAAAATGACACCTGCTACAGTATGAACTTAAGTGATCAGCCTCAGAGTTACTTCTTACATTTTAATCTATCCTGAAAGGGAGTGATCCACCACTAAGACGGAGCTGACGGTGGTGATAGATGCAGACCATTTCAGCAATTCTCTCTCTCTTGACAGCTCTACTCACTCATCTGTGGCGCTTAGACCGCTGGGATAGATCTCCCTGGGGTTTGTTTTGTAGCTCAGCAGATTTTGTCTCTCAAGTGACGCTTTTGTTTTATGTAGTGAGAGACCATGTTTATTCTTCCTTGGAGCCCGAATGGAAATGGCACAAATACAATAACTCCTCACGCAAACTAAGTTCAGCTTGTTCTGTTTTCTGTGTCTGACCTTCAAGTGACAGAAGGTCTATATTTAGCACAGGTCAGGATTTTAAGTGGAATGTAGGTGCTAAAACCTCTTTCATTGAGCAAAAGGACCCAGAAACCGGGCATGAGGCGGGGTGTAAGCATTTGAGCTGCATTCATATACCGTGTGGAGTTGGACAGGACATTGAAGCGAGGAGGAGGCAAGCAAACAGGAGCCATGAGCAGGTTAGGAGGAATGGCTGATGTGCTTATAGGGTTGTAAGGGGCCTTCTTCATTTGTGGGAGTCGCGAGGAAGAGAGCCATGCGCTGCTCGTAAGCCCTAATACCCTGGCATATTCCAGGGATCTCTCTGCTGCTGCTGAAGTTTCTGCACTATTATTTTCATTATGTCCCTCTCCCTGGGGTCATGAAATGCCATTCTTGATTGCAAGTACCTAGGAGTAGTTTAATGTACTCCATAGAGACAATATGCTGATAAAACTGGTGTTGGATTAAAGCCTATGTGTTACAGGAACATGAACATAAGGGAAGAGAACAGATGCCCGAGAACAAAAGTAAGATCCTCCTGGGTGGGTGGCAGTGAATTGGTGGGTTTGTTCTGTTCAGAGGCTCTCTTTGGGTTTGGCATAGGTGCGGGCAGTCTGCTTGTGCGTCTCTGGAGAGCAGGGCAGGCATACGGAAACAAAAGGTTCTCGTTTGGAAGTGCAGTTATTGTTTTGTAGATGGCTTTTGAAAAATAAGTAGAGCCAAGATTTGTAAACTCTGGATTTTAGTGATAACGGCATAAGCTGTAACTTTAGGACCTTACTGCTTCCTCTGTTTTCTTGGTTTAAGTTGCACAGCTGAGTATCATAGTACAGTGAATAGCAGTCCAGAAGCTTGCGGGGGGGAAAAAAAGGACTGAAACCCATTTGAAGCTATGACAGTGGCACGTTTATAGAGTGCAATGGTTTCTATATCCTCCTGTTGCACCAGTCACCTAAAGAAGTAAGGTCTCAGGAATCGCAAAAATTCAGTGAGAGAAGGTTTTTTAACAAGAGGCTTGCAATTGTTGAAAAAATTTTCACGGAGCTGGGCTTTGGTTTAGAGTCATTCTTGTCTTCTTTACCAGTGCAGAATGTCTTCTTGTTGTGTATTTCTAGCAATTGTAATTGTAATTTATTATTGCTTGCGTTACATAGTGCAACTGTGTCTCAAGCACAAAAAATGGTAGAAAAACTTAAAAATCGTGGACAGCACCACCCGCTGTAGTACAACAGATGTTTCTTTTTTTAAAACTCAATCATTGTATCCTACAGTGACTTAAATGAGTTACAGCAAGGTTAAAACTTTGTCCTCTGTAATGTCCGTAATTCACAGCTTTCTTGTAATAATATCGTATCGCTAGAGAAATTATTCCCATTTGTAGCATCTGTGTCTTGGACATGTTTACAGATCTCCTCTCTGTCCCTTTTTATTATCGGGAAGTCAGATGCAGAGAAAACAATGCCTTGTCTGAAGATGATGTTAATGAGTTAATTAGTACAATGAACATAAAGTTAGAGCTACTAGCCAGAGTTGTAGCGCAGGAACGTATCGGTTTTATATTACCTTATTATAACTGTAATTTTTTTTTTTTCTTCTTCTCTTGATTAGAAGTACTCCTCAGTCTGTTGGAACTTTCAAGTTGAACTACCCCTCTTCCCTCCTGTTTTTGCAATACCTGTTTTGCTTAGTCATCCGTTACGGTGTTTTTACATGTTAGTAGCCATGTTTATTGGAGATTATAAAATCCAAAGAATTGAGTATTTATTAAATTTCCCTATGAACAGATTTTTTCCTTGAAATTTACTTAGGTGTTGCTGCATGCTGATACACATGAATTGGAAAGATTGTTTTTTGACAGACTGCAGCATTTTTTTGTTGGTGGTAAATTGCATATAGAATTGAAAAAGAAGAGTAGACTTCTCTTGTCTATTGGCAGCATGGCAGTAACCCTAAAAAGCAATCTCTACCGACAAATGATGCTGAAGAAAGAAAACTTTGCACTCAGTAGGCTTCCTCATTACTGCAACTTCTGCATAAAATAAACAAGTACAGAGAGCATTGTTATGAAAGCTCCAGTGCTCCTGAACTTTGAGGCAGGGACTTGCAACATAAAAGTGCGTCGCCTTGTTTTGGAGATATGTTTGTGGCTGCCCTGAATAAAACTCTTTACATTTGGCATTGGAGAAACATGTATGCTCAGTGTCTGCTGATTATATTTTAGCAGCCCGGTTCCCAGAAGGTTTTAGAGGCATCTTGATTTCTGACCTTTATTACCCTGTGAACACTTGTCTTTGGGTAAAATTCTTTATTGCGGTTGTTGGAATGACCACTGAGCAAAGTCTGAGGTCTATGAAATTATTGATCCTTGTAGGTCTGTCTAAGTAGTCTCTAAATGCAAAATGCTTCCTGGGAATATTGATACTTTTGTACACCAAAATGTAGAATGCTGCTTTCAGTAATGTTAACTGTGCCAGAGCTGCTATGGGCCTCATTCAAGTCTTTGAAATTCAGGACGAGGCTTTGCACTGAATTAGTGAGGGTGGATCTAGGTCTGTGGCAGGGTGTTACTTGATTAGAGGGTAGTACTGAGAGCATGGCATGAGAGCTAGTAGATAGCATCGTAGGTCACCATTCAAAATACCAAAAATGCCTCATTAATCTTAATAGTTAATATATTAATAATGACTTATGGGGGGGGTTGTGAAGGCTTCCACCCTCAGTTCTCCTCCAGGAAGAATTATATGACCTTGTGGATTAGAGTAATCATCCACTTTAAATACCATAATAGCCTAGGAACTATTAGAAGCTGATTACAGGGAATTTTTCTGTACAGCTGGGGCTTCTCATTTTGAGGTAACATAGAATGCAAGACTGTATTGGTCTGTTGTTTGATCAGGAGGTTAGAGTGAGCTGCTACTGTCATGCAGCTGAGAGAAAGGTGACGTATTTTTACTAGAAGCAAGGAAGCTTTAATATGGTACAAGAAATCGTGTAAGACCTTATTGGAGAGTCTGTGTATAGTTCTGTCATGTCTGTTCCAAAAAAGATGGCTTTAAACTGGGAACATGTTCGGCGATGGCTGCAAGGAGGTGTGCAGGAATGCAGGATCCATCTGATAAAAACAGATTAAAGAGAGTTGCTTTTTTTTAGCCTAGCGAAATGAAGCTTGTGAAGAGTTACTTGTACCATGTACAAATTTAGTGAGAGAGAAACATCAAGGAAGAAGAAGAAAATTTTAAAGGCCACTGTTTTTACAAGAGCGAATGATACAAAATTTTAAAGAATAAATTCAGCTTGGAAATTAGAAGGTGGTTTCTGACTGTTCAAGGAGTAAAGATGCCAGAATTTTGTTAATGGCCGATTCCATACAAAAGTATTTCATTAACAGATCTGAAGGGGGGAGTAGCCTTGAGACGGGAAAGGGCAGAGATGGGCTGCAAGCATTTGGTAATTTCTCACACTGCTGCAGTTGCTGCTGGAGCAGCACTTCTAGGCGAAACGTTACACGCTCTGCTTCACCCTTAGTTGGCTGTGTATGAATGAGAGAGGGTGATTGTCATTAGAAGTCACCATGGTGATGTTTATGAGAAGCGTTGATGGGTAAGGTCTTAGCGTTTTACTACTTCTGAGCGCACCTGGAAGAAGGCTGGGACATCATCTGCATGAGGGACGGTATCTGCTGACATCTTGCACCAAGCAGCTCCTCTGGCCCGCAGGCCCTGCCACGTCCGCTGGCACCAGAGACGGAATGAAACCAGCTGCAGTGCTGTCCCATGTGTTGGTGTCCTTGCTTGGTGACAATAGTTGGGGTGGTTTGGGGATGGGAACTATCTCTGGTCCTTTTCGTAGGCACTGTGACTGGATCCAGCCCTGCCCATGTAAGTTCTCCATGACTGGTACGTGTTATTTTCTTCTGCTTGATGATAAATAAGGCAGTGGGGTGATTGATCTGCCAGACCAAGACAATGCCAACTATCTACCAGACCATGAACATGATTCCAAAACACAGGGAAGAAACAGTTTTCTGACGGTGATGACTTACGAAGTATTTACTAGGTCAAGGTCTTTTGCTAATGAGGAGGTGCAAAATGACAAGTGCTTTTTAGGTGAACTGTGCTATTTTAAGGTGTTAAAAAGACATAAAGGTGTGGTTTGCATTTCAATGAAAAGGTTCAAAAAGAGAAAATCTCTATGCATGTTTAAAAACTGGATTATTGAATAAGAAATCTAACCTAACAGTTAAATGCGTTGAACCAAAAATGAATGCAACTATTTGGAGGAAGCAGTAAAGGACAAGATGAGGACATTTATATTATTGCAGACAGAAACTAGAAGTTTAGAGAAACAGAAGGTTTGGTTTTGTGGCACAAATAACTGTGTGTGGATGAGGTAGCACGAGGATGCGTGTAACAGAGATCTGACTCCTAGAATATGGTACATGTGTTAACTTAGATGTGATCAATGTGATGGTAGTTGTGATTTAAGATGCTGCTTTATCTCGCTCTTTTACATGGCTGTTATCGTTCGTGTATCGTGGTACATATGTGAAACTTAGTATTTAAGTAGATACATGAAAAAGTAAGAAAAAAAACCAACAAGAAAATGCTTACCCTATTTTTTTCATTGAAGCAAAACTCGGTGAAAAAATCCTCACTTCCTCTACTGATGAAGTGCAGCTGTTACATGCAAGGTCATATGCAACAGTATTTAAAGAGAGAAATGAGGAAAAGTGGCCTAACTGAGGCAGACCTTACAAAGCCAACCAAACAAAACATCCCCCCACACCCATCCCGTTCTTATCTGAAAAAAACCCAACTGTGTGGATTAAAGTGATGCTTGTCCATGGCCACATTTATTCTGAACTCTGTAACGAGAAGCTAAAACCAGAAATCAAAGTCAGTCACCTGACCTGAAGGAGGAAAAATGAAATTCATGGGATAAAAGTTACGGAAAAAAATTCAGATCTCTCTAACACATATGCAAATGTTTAGAAATCAATACAGCTCAAGCCAGAGCAGTAAATAAAGATGAGCACTGCAGTCAGCTCCTGTATCATTTAAGCATCTGGTCTACTACAGTTAATGCCAAATTTAGTTCATGTAAAATAGATGTAAATGAATGTCTGTTGCAAAAGAGACTAAAAAGTGAATATCTGCTAAATGGAATGTTGCTGCGGCAGAGTGACAAGAAAAGAGATTTCAGAATTATTGTGCAGAAATCCCCAAAGCCAACAGCATTTTCTGCAGCTGCATTTGGGTTAACAAACAGGATTCCAGCATCTTTTTGGAAGAAATGCAGCCAGTGTTTCAGGAAAATGCATTTTTGCTGTTTTAGAGACTGGCTAAGCTGTATCTATTATATTTTGTCTAATTCCAGTCAGCATTCTAAATATGCCGTTTCTCTTCCAGAGCTAAAAGCATGCTAATGCAGTATCTGTCTTAGAGAAAGATTTCCCTTTCTGCTTCACACAATGTCATGTCGGCTCTAACACAGATCTGGGCAGAAGGGATACGATCGCCTGAGTGCGTGGTGCTCTCAAGCAGATGGGTAGGCAAGCAGCAGTAAAAGCAGGGCTGAGCCAGGAGGCAAAAGGGAATTGACTGGGACCTGTAAAGACCAGAGAAATTCCTCCAGTCCTCTCCTCTCCTTCCTCCCCACCACCCACCTTGCAAAGAGGTCACAAGTTTGGAACCGAAACAGTCACGCTTCATCCCTGCAGTTTCTCCTTGGACATGAGGAAAAGCTTGATTTAAGTGTCAGATCTGGACTTCAGAAGGTGATAAGCATCCCTTTTGTGATATTACTAGGAATATTTTATGATAGAAATAGTTTCTGTGGGTTAATTGTTATTTTTGTTGTTGCAGTATTTACAAGTTGAAGGGCTTGTAATAATAGCTGTTGGAGTCTTTCTCTTGTGTCTGGGCAGGGGGAAGCTGTCCAAGTCCTGCAATTTGCACCTTTATATATTTTGTATACTTTATATCAGAACAGTTTCCTCCCTCTCGCTTCTCTGACTGTCTACCACTAATCAAATGTAAAAATTTCAAAGGAAGAATTATTTCTGCTATCAAAAATTACTGTTGTGCGTGGTGGTTGAGAGTTTCTTCTTCCTCCCTGTTTTTTATATCTTTTCAGCAGGAGCTTGGTATTTAGGTGGTCTTTTGCAAGCTTAACATTTTTCATCAAGGCTGCTGAGGAGGAGTAGGACCTTGGCTTATGGTCTTACTACGAAGTCGTGAATTATCGTGTAAAATAAATTTTTGCTTCGGTAAATTGAACAGCAGAACATGGTGTGTGACAGCTAAGTTGCAGCGTCTTGCTTATCCGTTGTGAACTATCATATCAGAGTTGAAGTACTTCCACTTTTAGAGGCTCTGAAACTCTCAGAAATTCAGCAGTGCACTTTCCAGTGAGTGCATCACAACAATATCCTGTTATTTTTCCTCCTGATCAAAATGTTCATATGTCTTCTTCTGATACCAAATGAACGAGACAGTGTAGGTCTTGGTGTGAGTGTATGGGGGATCACTTATGGGAAATGGCAAACGATGGGGATTGCCTTTACGCTATTAGCTTCTTATTTTTCCAGGTGTCACTTTCTCAAAAGATTCAAACATAGTCAAGGCTAGACAAACCATAGAAGTCAAATGTAAAAGTTCTTCAGACACCTGTTCAGTAAGGGTGCCCTGCTAAAAATATTAGATACTCAGTGATTATACTCTACTTTATTCTACTTCCATTCCATAATGGTAAGATGAAGCTTTATGTCCATCTGACTATTTCTGAAGCCACCTGTGTGCTTTCTGTACTGCTCTGTTAAAGAAAATGTAGCTGCCTGAAAGATTTCAAAGCAGCAAATGAGTAGGACCCTTGGGGGAAAACAAAAAAATCCATTTTTGAAGCCCCTTTTTAATATGCTTGTTGATTTTGTGGTCAATACCAAGATTGAAAACATCTGCTGGGGGAAATGCCTGTCCAGAAGTGTTGCTGGATATTTTAGTCTTGGAGAGGGACCGAGGCATTTTGTCAATGCTCTGGCTGTTAATCCTCTCATTTTCATAGCAGCTGGTAACCTCAACAGAAACACCAACAAGATGACATGCTCTAAATTTGTTGAAGCTTCTTCAGTTAATGAATGTCCCAGAGATGCCCTTTCAGCCTCTTTTCAGCTCCGACATCTTCCAGGTTTGGAATGACTGCTGCAGCCAGGCTTTTAGTTCATGCTTCTGCTGACAGTGTATGATTGAATAGTTCAGGCAGCAGCTGTGTCCTGGAGGAAAGGAAATCCTCCTTTAAATGAGGAGAGTCCCTATTACAAAGACTTACCTGTTGAAATAAAGTCAGAGTGGAAGTAGCAGAAGAGGTTCTGAGTACAGATAGGCCAGACTAGTTAGAACTAGTTGAGCTGTGATTTCTGGCTGCCCGGATCTGCAGACAGCCTAGATCTATACCAGTTTGTACTCTGCTTTATTCTCACCGAGCCTTTTGTTCAGCTTCATTAAAGTCCATCTTGCTGTAAGGGGTTTTATTTGTTTCAGTACATTAGGGACTATTTCATTTCATCCAGTCCTGCCTTCAGCTCTGGGGGCCCCAACATAAGAAGGACGTGGACCTGCTGAGGCGAGTCCAGAGGAGGGCCATGAAGGTGATCAGAGGGCCGGAGCGCCTTCTCTATGAAGACAGGCTGAGAGAGTTGGGGTTGCTCAGCCTGGAGGAGAGAAGGCTCCGGGGAGACCTTATAGCCGCCTGCCAGTACCTGAACAGGCCTGCAGGAGAGCCGGAGAGGGACTTCGTCCAAGGGCCTGTAGTGATAGGACAAGGGCTAGTGGCTTTAAACTGAGAGTGGGTAGATTGAGATTAGGTATAAGGAGGAAGGTCTTCCCTGGGAGGGTGGTGAGGCCATGGAGCAGGTTGCCCAGAGAGGGTGCAGGTGCCCCATCCCTGGAAGTGTTCGGGGCCAGGTTGGATGGGGCTTTGAGCAACCTGGTCTGGTGGAAGGCGTCCCTGCCTGTGGCAGGGCGGTTGGAACTGGTTGATCTTTAAGGTCCCTTCCAACCCAACCCATTCTATGATTCTCCTAAGAGAATTTGCTTCTGTTTAATTCTTCAATTTAATTCTTCTGAGGCTTAACTATTTTGACGCTGAAGACAGCCTGTGAACAGTCAAAGCTAGTATGCTCTGTGAGCTCTTCACCTATTC
This sequence comes from Elanus axillaris, assembly GCA_026212715.1. Classification (NCBI taxonomy): domain Eukaryota; kingdom Metazoa; phylum Chordata; class Aves; order Accipitriformes; family Accipitridae; genus Elanus; species Elanus axillaris. The sequence continues at coordinate 24,765,387 of JANZLQ010000022.1, read as the reverse complement.
ACAGGGTTGTTTGTGGATAGGTGACTTCATACGCAAGGTGGCCTCCTGGTTACTGACAGGTACGTGGTAGGTGCTGTGGCAGGCAGGCACGGCTAGTCTAGGTGTGACCTTAGAAGTCCTTAACAAGGAGGTGTCTGTGCAAGCCTTTTTTTCCTCTACTTGTAATGATTCTTCTCTAACGGCTCATGATTTTTTTTTCCTCAGTTCTTCTAGGAGACAATAAGCTGGGCTATAGGTTCTTGTAGATAATATTTAGCCTTTCTCCTTTCAACTTAATTGCTTTGTTGTTCATATCCCACTTGAAACTTAATTTAGAGGTTAAATTTTGTCCATCAGTGTTATGTGTACTCACCAAAGTTGCAGTAGGCTTTGGGGAAAAGCTATGATGCATATTAGAAATATACAATGTTAGCTTTATTGCAGGACTGTACCACTCTTATTGCCACCCCTTACATCTGTGGCCTTCATTAAATGTGCAAAAGGCCAAGCTGTAACTAAACAGTACTGTATCTGTCTTGGGGATGTGCCAGGGGCATAAACAGGGAAGACAACAGCATGTAATAGCCTTCTGGACTTGAAAGCATTATGCCTTAAGCCTGATCTGCCAACTCGGATGCTTATATGGGAGAGCAGTCATTGGGGTTTCAGTCATTGGAGCTGATATTTCTTACTTTCGCCAGACCTGCGGAATGTTCTTTTTCAGTTACTTGTAGTGCATCTGCACTGACAGTTTATGAAGTTCCTGTACATGTAACGTCTTTGCTAGAAAATGTCTTGAAGAACTGTAATCACTAGATTGAACGACCAATTTGTAAGAGCCAGAAGTAGTGGGATAGTACCTTTACCCTTAGTTTTACAGGTGAAGTCCGTTCATAACCTGTACAGTTGAGAATTATGGTTCTAAACTGAGTCAGGACCATTGCTTTATAGCTGTTCCAGTCACCTTTTGGTCATCAGAATCTGCTTTCAGACATGTTTTACTCTTATGCACATTGTATGCATAATGACGCAGTGACTTTGTCGTTGGTGTCTTTTCCAAAGAGAACTGCTTTTTCTTTTGATTTCTGTATAGCTTTAGGTGTTGCAGGTTAGTTCTTCCCTGTTTAGGATTCTTCTGCCTTTCGAAGTCAGCAGGCACTTCTCTTTGATTTTTAAAATGTAAATACTAAAAGATACGGCCAGAATTCCTATGTAGCCAACAGTATTTCCCTTTTTCTGGTGACTGGTTTTCAATCAGATTTAAAGCACCTAGGGGTGCTCTCATTTTTCTGTGAGTATTTTCACTTTCTCACTTCTTCCACGCATCCCAACTTTTTTTTTGTTTCATTTGCTTTCTTCTTCCTCTGCTCCCTTCTGCTTTGCTACTTCCTGAAACTTTTGGAAAAGAGAAGTACAATACATCTGTCCCTTCCCTTGTACGAAGTTTGAGCAAAACCCCAAGTGTCCTGCTGGAGATTCTCGCTCCTTTTGAAGTCCAGCTGGCATTCCTTCTCTTCAGAAATAGCTCAAGAGATTGTATTGAAAACGCTATTCAAAGAGGTCCCTCAGCCATTTCTTACTTGGGTCTTGGGGTGCTTTGTCCTCTCACATCTAATTTAGCGTGCGCTTGCCAAGCAGAGCTCTATTCAGCCCCATCCGTTGTGACACCTGCCGATGCTGATGGACCCTTTTCAGCAACAGAGAAGAAAGGTGGAATCAGTGTCTTGCTGCCAGCCAAGGAGTTCCACAATCCATTTATATAAAGGAAAATCTTTCTAATGAGGATTGATTCCTTCTTGTTCCTTTAGGTGCATTCTTCCCGTGCTGTAAAGTAACTCACTATCTGGAGGATAGGTCAGCAGACTTCCATTTTTGAGATAAAGGTTTAGATTGAATTTGCAGCTCAGTATTGCAGCTCACTTGCTCTCAGGATATTATCGTTACTTTGCCACAGTTATGGTTTTTATATGGATTGGCAGCAGCTTTTACAGGCAGGCTGAACTTCATAGAAACCTAACTTAAAATGCACAGAATGAGAAAAATGCCTCTCTTGTAAGGCTCCTGCTGAGCTGATAACAGTCTACAGGAAGACATCTATTTAAACAGAAATAAACATGCCTTGGGATGCTTGGATCCTATTTTCAGCTTTATTAAGCTATTTTCAGCTTTATTAAGAATGCTGTGTTTAATTTTTCCAGCATTTCCAGCCCCATTAATTTAGTTTACACTGCATTTGGATCAATTAGTGCACTTGATGATAATGCACTATTTGCCTCTGCCTATTTAAAACAAGAGAAACAACAGGATGGATTTTCACTGTATTAAAGAATCTGGAGTTCCTCCAAAGGCTCTGATTAGTCCACATGGCAAATCTCAGAGGCTGGCCAAGTGGAAGCAAAAATTCCACTTTGGGTAACTGTCCGGTGGATCTATTTTCTCACTCCACTAACGTAAACCAATTCTTCTGGTGACATCTTGGCTTCAGGATTTCCTCTCCCACCCCAATACACATATTCTCATGAAGACTGTACTTAACAGGAATACGTACAAATTAATAATAATAGAGGTAGAGCCAGAGAATGTTCAGCAGAAGAGATAAAAGGAAAAAAAAAAAAAAAGACTGCTTCAAAAGTACAAGGATTTAGAAAGGATTCCTGATGTGATAGCACTGCTGTTATAAACCGGTTGAGATCACACTCAGCTTTCCTTTCGTCAGTAAGCATCTTTAGATTTTCTTCTTGGGGATTAAAACACCTAGGGATTAGGACAGTAGAGAAGGCAACCTCTCCAGACCTGAGCTGCGTGATCTTACTTGGCGCGTATTCAAAATGCTAATACGTTAGAGTTCTGCTTCATTGAGTCTCTGTGACCTGCTGGATGGCATAAAAGGGGGTCAAAGTTGTTCTAAATTTTCATGTTTCATTTTTGTTTTAGAGAATTGCTTGCAATAAACAGCAAATGCAAGACATGAATTTTATTACAGCACTTCTCAAATACACTAGGGTATATTTAGTATTGAGTCAGGTCCTAATACCAACGGTTCCTGCCCTCTTCTGAAGAGTATTGACAGCATTGAAGGGTAGTTATTAATGTAAAGCAGTGCTCACTACAGTTTCATTTGGGACACAGACATTACTGAAGTACCAAGGTGCAGTATGTGAATTTTACCTGCCAGAGAATATGATTAAGATGATTCAACTTGGAGAAACTGCCTCTATTTATCTGTGCTGCAAAATTATTTCAGAGGTTGTTATATTGTGTTACTGCGCTGTGATCTTTTGCTTTTTCAGGAGTGAATGGTATCACATTTTGCCTGGACGTTTTGAGTGTTTATTTTTCCCATGGCATAGCTTGTTTATTCGTCTTGCTTCTGGTCTGTCCCAACATTTTTAGTTTGACGCACATTACTTGCAAGTTTGCACGTGGCGAGTCTTGCAATCTCATTTGCTTCACCAAACTTCTCGTGTGGCTCTGAGACACGTTCCTGTTTCACTGAAGTACCTCCTCAGTGGCACAATACAGATAAAGGTACATAAAAGTCACTGTAAAAATTGTATTTTGATGCTGGATTTGTTGATTTATTCAACAATAACAAAATATAAAGCAATAGGTGAACAACCTAGGCTGAGTTTCCCTTAAGTGTCTAACTGATATAGAAGTATCTTATTACTTTATGCTTCTTTTGGAAACAACCAAAGTCAATTCTTCCTTAAGTATCTTTGTCCAGCTTCTTAATGTCTTAAATGTGTATTTAAATGCAGTGATACTGGTCAATGAAATAGATGTAGTTGTGGATCCTAAAAGAGCAGAGCTTTTCAATGGAAATACAAATAATACTGGGATTTTGCTATCAGACACTCCACTGTAAGAAATGCACTGTCTTTATCTTACCCTATAGTTTTTGATGTTCTGCCAGCCCCCTAGAGCTTGAGAATTACTGTGCTGGCTAACGTGCCACATAGACCACAATTTAAAAGGTTTATTTTAGATAGATGTAATAGTCTGTGGCAGTACGCTACAGGCATGGCAGTCTGAGGAATCTTGCCCTGTTGCTGACACTAACTATTCTGTGGATAAATAGATGACTTCAGACTCTGGGTTGCCTTTCAGAAGAGAGAAAACCCACAAACCCGCCAGGCTGTGCACTAAATTTCTCTCTGTAAAGGGTTCGTGCTGCTCTCCATTACTTTCCTTAAGCCCATTTGGTGCCTGTACGATCACCAGAACCCTGGCTTTGAAATGATGTGGCAGCTCTGGAAATCTTGACGTGTCAGCTGTAATGTACACAGGAATGACACTCGTTTTAACTAGAAGCTTTCTTTCTGCCCAGTGTATATTTTTTATTTGAAGTTTTCCTTTATGTAACAACAGGTTGCCATTATTCTGATACTATCCAGCAGCAGCAATATTTGTTTGCTATTAATGACTGATTATATACACTGTAAGAGATTTAATTCCTTTTGCTGTGCAGTATTATTCATAGTGTACAACACACCTAGTAATTTTGCTGAGAGATTTTTTTGGAAAAAAAAAAAAGAAAATAGCAACAACATAACAATAGTGTGCATGAAGTTTCACAGAGCTGTTCAGAGAGCATCTTTTCCCCACAATTTGACTTGTTTTGTTGGTGTACATTAGAGATGGCCACCTGATTGCTGCTCAGTGAAACCATACTTTTTTTTTTTTTTTTAAAGGTCAAACTTTGACTCAAAAAGTGTCTTTAAACAGAAATTACTTCTGTACTCCGCCAATTGTGTGAGAACATTCTAAGTTAAAGATTTCAGGACTTCTATTTTCACTTCAATGGAGATGAAGCATTTTCAAAAGGTTGCTTTACTCTGCTGGAGTTAGTATTAGTGAGGCAATAGAATATTGAAGTACTTGGGGTGCTGCTGCTTTGATTTTGATTTCTACCTGGTATTATTAGGTACATTTTCAGCTTAGCACATGTGGAATTGGAAACATGAATGACTTCAAAATAAACAAAACTTTTGGGTCTGACAGATGTCTCCATGCACCTGTATCTCATTCTTGGCTCGAGTAATACACTTTAGTGCTAAGCAAACTGTCGTTTAGAATTATGCTTAGGGTACATTGATTTCTAGCAAGATACCTGAAGACTAGGCACTACATGAGAGAACATACTACAGTGTATTATGTTTACAAGGATTTTTTGAATCGTGGTGTATCATTGTTTTATTTCTCGTACCTGATGAGTGACATTTTAATATGGGCATGAGTACCAAAATATTGTGCCATTGGGCTGTAAAGTACCTTCTTCTTTAGCATCATTTACACTGGAGAGATAAAATAAACATGTCCTGAAGTAGTTTCCTTTGTAGTCCAGATTCTGATTGCTTGCAGTGTTGAAATATTCGAAGATGCCTTTGCATCAAGGCATCAATCTAATAGTTTTCTCTTTGTCTTCACATATTTTCTCTGTAGCTGCCTGGTGATGCTTGAACCCCAGTATTTTAAACGAGTTAATTCTCACAGAAGTTACTCCTGCTATTGGTGACTTGTTTCAAAGAACCCATGCTTTGTGGAGCTCATTTCCTTGTTCTTTTAAGATGATACTTGTAGATTCAAAGAATATGTTTTCAGAAACCATTTTTAGAACAAAGATTTTAGTGAAGCCTATCGAAGCTCCAGTAAGCTGCATTGGAGGGCGTGACGTGGGGGGGTTAAGATTGCGTTTTATAAAGTCGGGAGCCCGTCGTCTGCCAGAGCTGCTGTTGCCAGGTTGCAGAAATCCTTGGTATGAGGGACAGTGAGAACAGAAACACTCGTATATAGAAAGAGTAACTGTTTTCAAAACTGCCTCATCCTCCTTCATAGAAGCCAGCCACAGCAGACAGCTGGAAAAGCTAACAATTAAATGAATCTCACCTTCTGACATGTACAACTTACAGAGGGAAGAATTTCCACAAGTCAGGTCATACAACTGTGACTTTGTCTTCTTCCAGGTGCTTCTTAAGTCTTACTGTTAGTGCGATGTCTGCCAGGGACGGTACAGTGGTACGACTGCTGTGTGGCTGCGGTGGATCACCGAAGCCATTCATCTCAAAGATCTGTGAAACATATGCACGTGGTTTCCCCTGAATTTAGTCAGGGAGTACTGTAATTAAATTGTGTTCTCTCTGTTCTAACATTTTCCAACGTAGAGCAAAATTTATTTATTTTATTTTTTTTTTTGTCAGGACATGATTCAATGGGATGTTTAACCCAAGTTTGAGGAGGAGGCTAACCTCTCTGAAGCCAAAGGCTGAATTTCATTTTGGGGAAAAAAAATTAATATCACAGTGTAGTTATTTTTTAGTAATTTCTTATTTACAAACACTCTGGTAATTCTTATGAACTTTAGGGTGCATAGCTAGGATGCTTTTTGTGCATAACCACCAAATGTACGTGATCAAGCCTGCTAAAAGCAGGCAAAGCTACTTGTTGTTATTCAGGGAAGCGTGATGTTGTGAGCAAGTGGAAGTGTGTGTGTGCTACACAACAAAAAAAAATGCCATAGCTTTGCTAGTTTCCCACACAGCATTTAATGGGTATGAAGCAGTTTAGTCATGGTATCAGGGAACTGATACATCTGTTAAGAGAAATGCATTTTATGCACCATAAAATTAAATGTTGCATTGCCAAGCAATATAGCAAGTATTCCTGTAGTCAATTTTTGCAAACTAAACATTGTAACATGATATCCTAAGAAGGTGGTCCTGGAAATCTGTTTTGAAAACATATTCCATTAGGAACATACACTGTACTTGATGGAAGGATTACAGCTGCCATTTGTAGTGCTTTATTTTTTCTACATTAAGAACATACTGTGTACCGTTAGCAGACTAAAGCTTAAGAAAGATATTTCGCATTTATGTTGAACCTCATCATTCTAAATGAATCCAAAGTACTAAAAAAACTCTATATGGCACATGCTCTGTGGCACTACCGTAGTGCTATTATCAGGTTGAGAGGCAAACAAACGTTATCCAGAAGTTTTTACATGCATCAGGGAAGAAAATTTTGGGCAGACGCACCAAGCTTTAAGTACTGCACTTTTGAAAAGTTCCGGGACCTTTAAGGCACGCTCAAGCCAGTTGTAGAGATTTTTCATTACTTTCATTTCTTGAAGCACGTGACGCTGTGATGGGGCCTGTACGGCAAAATACAGAGCGCACGGACGCAGAATCATTGAAGTGTGATTTGTGATCAAGGTGGCGTTGCTCTGTAAGAAGCAACTGAGGATCTATATTTCATTTTCCTTTCCCTTTACCGTTCTCTGATGTGCTACTACCCAGTGAGCTCTTTATAGAAAAAATAGTAGAGAGGGGGAACAGGTAGCAGAGACTTAAGTCAGCACTGTGCATACGTTCTAGCTATTAGCTAAAGTGTTTGCGTGATTACGTGTGTGCGTAAGGACACAAGTCAGCAGTGCGGTCTTATAAATTGTGACAGAGATGTGCTCCTTGGAGTCTCGTAGTTTGAGAATTTAGGGGGTAAGTTCTTAGTGACTGTGTAAATTGATACAGATTTACTAATTGACGCTAGCAGAGAGTGTGGCCCCTTGGGTTTCTAAATGCTCCTGGCTCAGTCAAAGATTATACACACAAAGATTATATTTGCTTTTCTGCTCTTACTTGTTAAATGCGTTCTTTATTAAATTATATTTCTGTAGTTAACTCTGTTCTGAAAAAGTGCCTAGCAGGTTGGGGTTCTTAATGTGTCTTCCTCGCAGGGGGGTTGTAAGGCTTAATTGTTCATAATGTGTAAAAGCTCGAGATGAAAGGATTTATGTAAAAGCAATGTATTATGATGATTATAAGGCTGATGGTGATGCATATCACACCTGCTGTCACAGCAGCTTGAGCAAAAGCAATCTCTGCCTTTAGACTGAAATTTCTGTGTAATGGTGAGAACAATATCACTTTTCTGTGCTTCTTTTTTCCCTATTGAAAAACCTGGTGGCTCTCTCGGATAAGTCAAAATATTTAAGTTCATTCTCTTTTCTTCTGGATGAGCCTTGCACTTCAGGATAAAACTTATTTGGTGAGATTATTTTAGGTAAATCCAGAGGTTGGGAGGAATATGTCTTTTGCCACTGGGAAAATTAAAACAATTGTTTAAAATCTACTCTCTCTCTCTCTCTCTCTCTCTCTTTTTTAATTGGAGAAAAGCCTGCTTTTGTGGTAATATTTCACCTACTGAAAAACATTCTGATTTAAAATTCAGATAAGAACGGAGATTAATTGTGTCCTATTAATAGTTATTTGCATTCTCTTTTTAATCCAACAAACGCAAAGGTCAGAAGAAGTGTTGAAGAGTGCAAAAGATATCCAGACCTAAGAGAATCCATTATTGAGTGTGGTAGTTCTTAGCAATGTGTTTGAATCTCTCTTCCCCAATCTCTCCAACCCCCCTTCATTGTTTTCTTTGTTATTCTTTCTTTCCCTTATATACACTTGATTTGAATGAGACAGAATGCCCTGGGGCATTGCTGATGGGATAGAGGTCTTTTCATCTCTTGATTGCCTTCTTGGCAGTGTCCTCAGTGAATTCAAACCTTTATCTGTTAGAGACTGCAAGGTAAGCTAGATTCTCTAAATTGTGATTAACTCTTAATTCTGTTCCTTAATGGGGAAACGTCTGTATCTAACACGGCATCTCTCTTGATAAAGACTGAAGGCTGGATGGGTGAAAGCTTCATGTACTCAAGTTCTTCCTGTCGTGTAGTCAGAGGACTCTGATCTCTGGAACTGACAATTCCCATCCTTCTGGTGTTGGTCAATAGGATGCAATCGTGCTTTGAAAAGGGCATTTTATTTTGGGTGGAGTGTCTTGATAGAATGAGTGAGATGTAAAAGATGATGCAAAAGGCCATTAGAAAATGGTTTCAGAGATACCACTGAAGCTATTACTTGCAGCATAGCAGAAGTATTATATTAAGACAATGAGAGAGAACACCTAAATTTTAGCATGCTTGTTTAAAGATAACACTGCTTAAGGTCTCGTAATGTCTTTGTAAGTTATTCATCTTTACGCATCCTTGATCCAGCCAGCAAATCCCCTTGCCATTTTATTTCCCATTTTCTTCTTCTCCCTCTCAGTAATGCCACCTTCAGAGAGCTAAATGCTATCAATAATTCCTTGATTTACTAATGCATATGTTGTGCAGCTCTCAAAACAAGTATTTGGTTTCAGTTTCAGTTGTTATGCTTGCAATAAGGTACCAGCAGCCTTCAGAAAAATGTAAAGTTTCTTTACAGTATGAAAAGATACTGATCCTCATATAAAGAATTACAATAAACCAGCATTTTATTAACATTTTAGGCGTATTTTTATTACAGCTTATTCAACTTTCAGGTGGTTGAGGATGCTAGGTAGCTTTTCACTAAACAGTATAGAGTAAATCTTTCACATGGAGACGGAATGTTTCTTACAGGTAAATAGACCTGTGTTTTATTGGTGAAGGTGCCCATCACTGTTACAGGGCAAAGCAAGAGGAATGAATTTAAAGACCATATACCTGTTATATTAGGGTATTACCCAGCTAGTCTTGTCCTGAACGCATCTACAGATCGTGTTTGCGTGAACTGGAAGGCTACAGATCAGAGAACTGTAAAACACAGAGAGCTAGAAAACTGTTTTTATGTTGTCTGAATATTCCGTATAGTGTACTAAGGTCAAACAGACCTAAGATTGCACCCACTGTTTATTGAATTCTGTTTTTTTTTTGAATGAGTTCAATGGGATTTGAATCAAGGTCTTTCTAAAGTTGTGATAATGGATCCAGCAAGGGAAAATGCTTCTATTGTGCTTCTGGAACATGCGTCTTTATCCTTAAATTAAGATTGATTAAGCATAACTGATTTCTTAAGAAACTGTGAGCCACAGTATCACAGCCAAAGCGGAAGCAGGTCAGAAGTCTCACATCCTCTCTTTCTTCCTTTGTAATGATTGCAGTTTTTAGTAAAGTGTTGTTCTGTCTGATTTGTTTTCATAACTCCACTGAACTTTAAATTAAAATATGTAAAATTATGACTTATGTGTTATCCTTGTAAATATAAATTATTCTATACCCATATGTTAAAAGAAAGAGCGAGAGTATAATAAGCACATTGATGTGGTACAAAGAAAAACGCCAGTAATACGATATGTCATGTCATTTCTCAGAGTAAATTTCAGTTTGGTTTTACAGGTTTAACTGTTGACTTGAATTTTGAAAGATGATGTTCAGCTGGTTTGTAGAAGAAGTATTCTGCCCTATTTTGTCATGCTTAGTATTAGGTTATTAGACAGACAGCTGCAGTTGACTGAAAATGGTGCACTAAAAATATCGAAGAGTCTAGCCTTGAGGAGGCAGGGCAGTAAAATGGCAACAAGAATATTTATTTAGTACAGAAACATCCGGGGATGTGAGAGATGCTTTCAAAAGTGTAATATATCACGGGACAAATGTTATTATATTACTTTTGTCTCTTACTGCTTCTATTGATCTTATTCGTATACATTTTAAAAAATTGTCACGTATCTGTCCTCAGAGCCATAAAATAAGCTTGACATCAATAAGTGTTTCGTATATGTCTTTTTACCAATAAAGTAGAATGGACAGATTCTGTCCATTCAGCATGCTTTCTGAATTAATTTAATGAAATATAGCTTGTTTGTTCGTTAGAAAAGATTTTAGGTGGAAATGTATTGATCAAGGTAGTTAACTTCCCCATTCAAAATTAAGTTCCATTATTGGGGAATATTACAAAGGAAATTATTAGTATTTATCACTCTGATTCATTGTACTAATTCTACGGAGTTGACGGTTCATTTTTGTAAAAAAATCCAGCATCTCCAGGCAAACAGCACTTGAGCCCACCCTGAAAGCACCCAGATGAACGGCCTGCTGCTCAAGTACAAATGGCCACAACTTGATTACATATCAGTCAAGCAAAACACCAAGCACCAAGAGAATTGTAACGTCATATAACAGCAAAGCAAGGGCTCACCGCTAAGAGTTCAGTGCCTTCCAAGAGATATGCTCAGCCTTCCAAATTCATCTTAATCTTAATTTTGCAAGTGCTGTGTGACAGAGCACTGGGTACTTGAAAAGATTCACTGCTGCATCAGCTAAAATAGCCTAGTGACAAACTCTACAATATTGGTTCACCACTTTGATAAGTACTATGTAGTATGCAAGTATAGACACACACATACAAACTCACACACAGTATGTATGTATGCCAGTATCCGATATCTTTGGCATCATTTCTTCTTGATATATTCATTATTCTTTTTAATCCCTCCAGGCACTTTTTTCGGTTTGCCCTTTTTCCTTCTTAACTCTCACTGTGCACTGCCTCCCAAATTTGAAAGAATTCCTTCATGCTTTTCTGAGTGCTTTGAAAAAATCCCATCCCCACACCTTAATTCTGAGTTCATTGATCTTTGTTCAGACTTAGCTCTAAGTAGTAGTTTTGTACTGCCAGGATTTGGAATTTTGACTACACTAGGCAGCCATTATGCTAATTACATTTGTAAAGTACCTCTTACATGTGAAATCTCTAGAAATATTAAATCGGGAATTAATAGCTTTACAATCAGCTGTTAGAAGACCTGAGATTTATAGGCTCTTCCTGAACGGAACTAACCCTCATACATACCACACATAAATTTTGAAGCATAAATTAGGTTGGAAGCCACTCACAAAGGTGATGAACTGCCCAGCTAAGGATTTGTCTTCCAGTCTCAGATGTGTTGGCATCCTGATTGCCGGACCGACCCGCACTCCCCTTCCTGCTCCGACACAGGGGATGAAAATTTTCCAGGACAGTTCTTTTACCCAAAGTTCATTCCTGCCAGATTTGTCCTTCTCTGACTCCAGCCAGCTGTAAAAGGACTCCAGTGGCATTTGGCAGACTTTGTGTTAAATAAGTCGCACCCTGTATCCAACGGATGTAGTTCACTGAACCAGCAAGATTTTTGTGTTTTTATAGATGATAGCGTCACACTTGAGTACGGAGAAAAAGAGCAGAACCTCTGCTGCTCCCTTATTTTGTTTGCCTGCTTTCTCCTTACTTTCTCAGCTGTCCTCTAAACCAGCCTCAGCAACTGGTATCATCTGATTATTCTGGTATTTGGCTTACATAGTTGGATGGTTATCAACTGCGACCTTGTGTGTACTTGGCTGAGTAAATTCAATCAGCTAATGAAATTGTGGTCTTCCCATCAATTGATTATCAAATTGCTTGTATAGTTCTGCTAGCCCATCTCTTTTCCAAAGCTGCACATTTTTGTTTACCCAGGCAGTCTGTGCCTGACCCCTTCCTTGCCTTTCCTGAATGTCCCTTTTTTTTCCCTTGACATGCTTATAGTCTTTCACTCTGGCCAAATACCAGTAGACCTCATGGTCACTTTACTGACCACCCTGTTGAAAATAAATCAGTAAAAAAGCATTTCAAAAGTACAGGAGAAGCTAGCGTGACTTTCTCTCTTACACTGCCCAGTGTAGCAGTCCTGGACACCTGCTGATTTACAAGGTGAACAAAGATGATGTCAAGAGAGGACGGTGCTTGCCAAGGCAGTGACCAGGAGGAGCTGTGGTTTGCATTTTGGGTAGGGAGCACCTGTCACAGATGGATTTGCCCACCTTCTCCCCCCCCGCCCCCC
>JANZLQ010000022.1:24737547-24749040 GCA_026212715.1 Elanus axillaris | reverse complement strand
TTTTATTTCTCATTACCCTACTCCGTTTTGATTTGTAATAAATTGAGTTAATTTTCCCCAAGCTGAGTCTGTTTTGCTCATGTTGGTGATTAGTGAATGATCTCTCCTGTCCTTATCTCGATCCACAAGCCCTTTGTTATATTTTATTTCTCTCCTCTGTCCAGTGAAGGAGGGGGGAGCGACAGAATAGCTTTGGTGGGCACCTGGCGTCCAGTCATGGTCAACCCACCACAGCAGAGAATGGATTGAGAGCAGCCCTGTGGAGAAGGACTTGCGTGTTTTGGTTGACAAGAAGCTCAATGTGACCCAGCAATGTGTGTTTGCAGCCCAGAAAGCCAACCGTATCCTGGGCTGCATCAAAAGAAGTGTGACCAACAGATCGAGGGAGGTGATTCTGCCTCTCTGCTCTGCTCTGGTGAGACCCCACCTGCAGTACTGCCTTCAGCTCTGGGGCCCCCAATATAAGAAGGACACGGATCTGTTGGGGTGAGTCCAGAGGAGGGACAGGAAGATCAGAGGGCTGGAGCGCCTTCTCTATGAAGACAGATCTGAGAGAGTTGGGGTTGTTGAGCTTGGAGGAGAGAAGGCTCCAGGGAGACCTTATAGCTGCCTGCCAGTACCTAAAGGGGCCTACAAGAAAGCTGGAGAGGGACTTTTTCCAAGGGCCTGTAGTGATAGGACAAGGGCTAATGGCTTTACACTGCGAGGGGGTAGATTGGGATTAGATACAAGGAAGAAGTTCTTCGCTGGGAGGGTGGTGAGGCCCTGGAACAGCTTGTCCAGAGAAGCCGTTGCTGCCCCATCCCTGGCAGTGCTGAAGGCCAGGTTGGATGGGGCTTTGAGCAAGCTGGTCTGGTGGAAGGTGACCTGCCCGTGGCAGGGGGGTTGGAACTGGTTGATCTTTATGGTCCCTTCCAACCCAAACCATTCCATGATTTTATGATAATAGCCTCATTGGGAGAGGAGATAACTCTGTTCAACTGGACAGGGGAAAAAACCCTGTACCCCATGAATATGTAGGCAGTGGTTATGCGCCTTGTGTGTGTCCAGGAGCGTGGTACCAAGTTTGTGTGCACTTTCATGCTGCTCTTTGTGGAGCTCTGCAGTGAGATTCCCCTGTCCCTCCAACATTATCACAAAAATGACATAGCCAGCAGATTTAAAATTGTGTCTGTTTCTGTTCTTTACACATCCATCATTGAGGAGGATGTACAACAGAAATAAAAGTCCTCCTCTGCAGAGAAATTATGTCTCTTTAGGAAAGGTCTTTATATGATAAAAGCTTTTATTTTGGAGGAGGAAATCTGTTAGCATTATAGAGATCTGTTCAGTTTGGCGGAAGCCTCCTGAAATCAATACATCCCGTTTCTTTTACATACAGAATACTGAATAAGACTCTTAACGATGGAGGTTTACCCTCATAGACTTTACCCTAATGGCATCTTCACTTAATTTTCCTGATAAAACCTTTATTGCAAATGCAGTAACCATTCCCCTTTTTAACAAGGTTGTCAGCCTGCAAATAATTTCAGAGGCAGTATCTATTTGTGGGAATACATCAGCAAAATACTATCCAGCCATGATTTATTTTTCTTGTGTCAACTTTCTTTGAGTAGGAGGGAGTCTGCAATCAAGGTTTGTAGCTGCTAGCTCTGTGATGCTGGTGGGTCCCCATGCCCCCACAAACAGAGTTTTCATTTTGAAGGGTCTCAAACCACAGTGGAAGTCTAGATGCCACAGCCCATAAGATGTATAACAAAGCATAATCACCAAAGCAGGTAGTTTCATGAGAGCACGGGCACTGTAGCTGATTTACTATTCAGTCACTGAGCTGCTCCCTGTTGGGTCCTCTTGTCCATAAGGCATGGGTACAGAAGTGATGTAAAGATTTTCCTTAATTAATCTCTTCTGCTAAGGGCGTAAAGGAAAAATCTCATTGTTGGAAATGAATGAATTTTGATAAAATGTTCTAAAATGTCCTAAAAGGTGTCAGCTGGAGGCAGAACTATTAGAGAAAATAGTTCACATAAGTGAAGTTTGGTACAATTGCTAGCAATTGAAACTGAATTCCTATTGTTAGAGGTATTGAGCATTCTTAAAATTCAGAGTAGCGCTATCGGTACTGCATGTAACACTGTGGGCTCTTTTTCTTGCACTTAAGGAAAGTAGCCTTTGGACAAACATTCTGATTTCGTAGCTATGTTCTGAGATTTGTGGTTTTGATATTCCTGCTTCCTGAAAGCCTACAAAGCAGGAAGTAGAGGCTTTGTAGAAGAACTACCTGGGGAACAGCAGGATAATTCTGGCACTCTTCCCTGGGGTTTTCTTTTCTTCTGTAAAAATGTAAGAATGAACTACCTCACCCAAATCCACCAAAGCCTGAGCATCAGAGCAAAGGATAGTTTCTCTCTATTGCAGAGGACTTACCAGCTTCTGCAAAAATTGAAAAGGAGAGTTGAATTCTTT
Organism: Elanus axillaris; assembly: GCA_026212715.1. Classification (NCBI taxonomy): domain Eukaryota; kingdom Metazoa; phylum Chordata; class Aves; order Accipitriformes; family Accipitridae; genus Elanus; species Elanus axillaris. Next base: position 24,746,574 of record JANZLQ010000022.1, on the reverse strand, counting down.
TCTTCTGCAGCCATTCCCCAGCTTCTTCCTCAACTTCATCCTCCAATGTCCACATGACAAGCTAATGCCTAGGTGATTCCTCCAGCACTGGGCAGTACAGAGTCCCTTCTCAGAGGAACCTGTAGTACAGCGATTCCCCAGGGTGTCCCTGTACAGACATGGTTTGGTTTTTTAAAAGTTGCTAAGATGTGACACACAAAGAATAGGGGAATTTCCAAATGCTCCTCAAGTAAGCGCTAGCACATTTGGATACGCATAGAGGAGGTGTGTTTTGGTATGGATATGTAAGGGAGGAATAGAAAGAGAGAGTTTTGACCCATGGCGAGCATCCCAGTCTTTCTCTCCCAGATATGAATGGTGTGCTTGGCTGTGCCTGTAGATGTCAAGACCTGGCTGCTGCACTGACATAACATAGTTTTTGCATTAACGGGAAAATCCTTTACATGACCAGCCCTGTCTCATAAGCCTTTCTCTGTTAGTAATCCTATAAGAGAGCAGAAGAAAACACCACCTTACTGTGCAGACCTAGGACTAGGATTTATTCTAAGAAGCAGATATTTTACGTTAGTAACCTGGTAGTATCGGTTATGGTGGCAAAAAAAGTGTGTGAGAGCTCTAACTGAAGCCCTCGTACCTACCTATCCCTATCAGCTCCAGCTCTACCAACTTTCAGCGGGCATATGTGATGGTTATAGACAATACGTTTTCTTTTTTTATGCCCTTTATGACTTCTTTTATTTTAAAAGCCCTATGTATTTCTTTCCCAGTGCAATGTGGCATATATTGTGGATGAACTATTCTCTTTTTTTGCCAATATTTTCCTTTTTTTGCCCTTTATATGTGCTCTGCCACAAATTCTAGTTCTTTTGATGTCGTCCAGAAATGTATTACTACTTCACAAAAGTCTCTGCTGACTTTCAATTTCAAACCAGAAAAAATGTAGATGAAGATTTTAACTTGCACCTTCTCTGAGAATGCTGAGACTGGAAATGAGCAAACGTTCTTTCAAGAGCTCCGGAGGCAATCTTTTGAGCCTCATATTTTTTCATAGATTTTCCAGCTGTATTTCATATTAGGACTTTCAGCTTTCTGCACAGTTACACTTTTCTACCAATATTTATATGCCAAAAAATCACAAAATGGTACTCTTAAACCATATTTCTCTTTTTCCCATACAGTAGAAATTGACTGGTTTCAAAATAGATATGTTTCAGAAGATCCCATATGGAGTGTGTGCATTGATGAGCAGAAAGTGTTACTGGGCAAGAATCAGGCTTTCTCCACACCACTGCCTTGCGCCAGTCGCAGGAGTGCTTATGATGTTCTACTGCCATCTTCTCTAAATCACTTTAGCATTCTTCTCCCCATGTTATCCTCCATAACGCAGTATGGCATGCTACGAATTATATATTTAGCGTAAGGCAGATCCGTCTATCAATTCGGTCAAGAGATATGATGATGTGCTTTTTTGCCTCTAAGTGGTTAACAATTGCAAAAGGTTCTTTTTAATGCTTTGTACTTTATTCACTTTATTTTTCTTTTTAGTGCATTGGAAGATAAATCTTAAATGTTTCTTCTGTTATCTAGCACTTCAAGCCTTTTCACAGCATTTGTAACATCTCTTTGCCAACACTCCATCTGTGATTTTAGCTTGCAGGAAACACTTTACAATTCCGTTATTAGCTTAGATGCAGAGAGCTGCTGTTTAAATATTAATTGTAACTTCCCTCATAAGTGCAGTCGAACCCACTGAGTAACTTGTGTAGTTCAACAAATACCTAGGAGAGGGTGGGGAGTCTGTTGTGGGTACGGCTTGCTCTTAGTCTTAGCAAAGGTCTTAACTTGGGTTAACAGTACAAAATTGATCATGTCCCAATGTTTGCTGTTTTCTTCCCCCTTCTTACCTCAGTTCTGCTACTTGTACACACACAACAAAAAGAAAGAAAAAAGAATAATGTTAAACTGCAAGCATACTTCTTCAACAGTTAGTGGACATCCTCCTAAACCTGCTATAAGCGTGAGGAACACTGCGCGGTGCTCACAAGAAAAGATATGAGATCCGTCAGTTGTTTCAAATCCTAATTATTGGACAAAGACACTTCTCAAGTGCTTGTGTATCGCTGTGTCAGGAATCACACCTCAGTAGAGGCATTATCTTGTGGTTGAGCTCTTCTCCTCTGTTTCAGTCATAAGCCTCACCCTATTTCATTTCTCCATTCCACAAAATGTACTTTACACTTAAAAATAAAATTGGAAAATATTATGCGTTTATAGACATTTCAGTAAAGTGGTTTTGGTAGATGCGAGACACAAAGTAGTTAACACCATCTGACCAGCCTGTTTTCTGTGGATCACCAGTGCATTGGAATTGTAATACTCGTATTGGGTATAATTGAAAGAAGATCAGCCCCATTAAAATCGTACATTGTATTTTTCCCTCTTTTCTTCTTCCAGATGGTTATTAATCTTTTATTGGTGAGGTGGTTTGCCTACGGTGTAATCTGAGATTTTTCCTCATGTCATTTAAGTGAGTTACTTGTCTTTGTGTTTGCAGGTGGACTGAATTTTAATATGATGAATTCTGTTAATTGCTTAGAATTTAGATGTTTTTCTTAGTATCTTGCAAATGTATAATAATTTAAAAAAACCTTAGTAGTACCCACATATTCCTTTTATTTTTCAGCATTCTGTGAAGAAGGGTGCAGATATGGTGGAACTTGTGTAGCCCCTAACAAATGTGTCTGCCCTTCTGGATTCACAGGAAGTCACTGTGAGAAAGGTAAAGCTTTACTGAAACACACCTTCTACTTTGGTAATGAGAAATATGATATGCTGAATTAAGAAATAATTGTTTTCTATTGATTCATCCTGCTTGATATTTTCTCTTCATTGAAGATACGACTGTTCCATAGCTGCCTTTTCCTAACTGAAAGCTAGTCTTAAATTAAACATGGAAAGTTTTGGACAATCAGGGATGTACCTGCTTTTGCTTCCAGTGGACACTTTTAATTAATTAGGGGGGGTGGCAAATGAAAAATATTTACTCCACCTATTCCCTGTGGTGCAAGCTCAAGGTTACCTTCCGCTTTTTCTGAAACCATTGTGCAAATTAGACCAGAATTCAGATGCTTGCTTTTCACTTAAAGTTTTTGAATTCTTAAGATTTGATTTTTCTTCTGAGTCACTGAGGCCACCAATTTTCATAGAATCCCAGCCTATTCAAATATATCTCAGTAGTCATGATTTGATTCTGCCTTTTCCCAGATTGTTTTCATTTCAAGATTTGCTTCTGACAGGCCCACCTTTCTGTTCATTTCACAAAGATCTGGTTCCTTGTCCACCTTAAATGAGAAGGAAGGAATCTTACAGAATTCCATGCAGGACTCTTATTAGATTCTTTATATGGCAGCTTTGGGATTTTATGTTGGTCAGTATTTATTGAGGTGGTATTTCACTTGAATAACCCAATGATAGAGGTTTTTTGCATTGTGTGGTTTTTAATAAACCTTTTGCACTTGGCTTTATTGGTGGAAATAAAGTGACAGTTAATGCAAGTTGTGTGATGCTCATGCGGATGAGATTATAATTGATTAGGTTTTTTTTAAGGGAAAAAAAAAAAAAAAGAAAACCAAGAAATAACTGTTAAAGGATAGGTTAAATCACTGGAACCACTTGTTAACCAGAGACTGTTCAGTAATTTCTGTGTAGCAGCATCTGTTTAATACATGGCGGTTCTAATATAATACAAAGTAACCTAAGCCCAGTTGTCAACAAATCTGCTTTGAATAGCTTCTGAAAACTGCTAAAGCTTTTTACGGATGTACTCAAAGCACTGCATACTGAAAACCCATATTTCTAGTTGTCAGCATTGTTTCTAATTATTTAAGAATGAACTAGGACGTTAATATTTTCATATTATCTCGAATAAATTTGAGTACTGCATTTTTTTTTGCCTATAGTCTTTGGGTTATTTGTTTTAAATAGAAAAAGCTCCCAAGCCTCCTGACATTCAGCAGTAAGTACCAGCAATATACATGAGGAATTAACACAAGTTCCTGCCTCAGAGCCCTACCTGCCATAGCTCTCCAGCCTCTAGTCCTTCCTGCTAGTTACCGTCTCCCATGTATAATTTGCTCATTCCTTTCTAAAACATCTAGTGTTCAGAGGAAACAGTACATTCAGAGGTACGCAGGATACGAGAGACGCGTTCTATCTTTGTGAAAATCGGGTGCTGCAAAACCAGTACCTGCATTGCCCAAAGGTGCCCTGCCTACCCAGCGAGCCAGTGGCTTTTGGCCAGCTCTCAGCTCGACTACCTGTGTTTCTTTCTCCCAAGAGTCTTAGAACTATCTTTTGTCTTATCGCTGTAAAGGTGACTTTCGTGACTAGCACGCAGAGTCTTTAAACTCTTGAAGTGATGGTTTAAAATTGATAAATGGATGACATAACTGTTGTTGATTCCTGTGTTTTTCATGTCTTTTGTATTGTTTTGATCTAAAAGATGAGTTAGCACACCAAGTAAAGGAAACATGGCAGGCACGGTACTCTCATTATATCAAGAAATTTAGAGGTAGGTGTCAGGAGGAGCTAGCTTCTGTGTATAAAATCTCTATGACTTGAACCAGAAGGAATTTTATTTTTTTCTTTGAAGATGTATAGGATTTACCAGTATGCTACAAGTCAAGCTAATGACAGTAACTTTGAGAAACGTAATGTGCAAGCTGTTTTGAGAATGAATAGGGCTTTGCGTATGAGAAGTTGTCACATTTTAGTTGTGTTAAAGGGTTGGAAAACTTCAGCAGACATACCTTATGTCATAAGCATATTTCAGTGGCTAAGCGTATATCAGGTCTGTGTGAGAACAGCTTCAGCCTTATGAAGGTGCGTGTCCTGGAAAAATGAAACGTCCAGAGTAGAAAGGTGATGAACCACCTTTAAGGCAGGCTTCCCTTTGCTTACCTGCTTACTCCTCGAAGACGTAGTGCTGTCAGGAAGAGGGGGCAGTTCAGCAGAGACTTCCCTCACAGTCTCGCTGCAGCTTGCTGCGGTGTTTTTAGACATCTGAAGCATTAAAAATCAATGTTTGTTTGGGGTTTTTATCCTCTTGTCTGTAATGTTAGAAATAAGCACTTTGTTATATTTAACATATGGTAGCACTCCCTCAATCATTATGACATAGTCCGAAGATGGTAAAATGGTAGGACATCACTTTAAATCAAAGCTTAAATGTTCCTGGTAAAATCTTGTCTGATGGAAGCTCATGGTGAACTGATGCGTATCAGAAGTAAAATGGTGTGTTTTGGTAATGTATTCTATTTGCCACAGTGCATTTAAAAATGTCCTTCAAACTGACAACACAGCGATTCTTTATACATTATTTGTGAGCTGAAAGGATTCATCACCAGCTAAACCCAATATGACCCAAATTGGCTTCAACATCATATAAAGGGTAAAATGAACCAGTAATTAAAAATGTTGAAAAGCAGGTGCATTTACTTCTGAATATGAATCATATGTTACTCATCGTTTCTGACTGCCTAGTTGAAATGATGATATTAGGTTAATTAAAAATTCAGAGATATTTGAGAAGGATAGGATTTATGCTGGTAATTTACTCAGGTGAAATTAAAATACATATTTAAGGCTTATGTACAAATACATAATTCAACATGCTGCTAAGAGGAATTACCTCTTGCCAGTTGCATTGCCTGAAATGAGGGATCATCATAACAGTTGTGGGGCTGCCTTTCCTTTCTGAAGGTGAACTGCAAATTGATATCCAGAGATACTGTCAAGTAATTCCTCCTTCCATCCAATCTTTATAATGCTGTTTCTTTAAGTATGTGCTTGATGCCTCTTACAGATTTTTTTGTTGTTTTCTATTTGGGTTCTGATTCAATCTTCTTATCAATTTTCTGTTTGGGGTTTGGTTTTTTTTTTCCATGTTTATCTGGCCAGGGCTGAAATCAATGATCTCTGCAATCATTACCATTTGTGATCATATTTAACACAGTTGTAATACCTGTGCTAGAAAGTTTTTATGTTAGAATTTTTACTGACATTGCTGTATGGTTCCAGCATATACATGCCTGACAGCTGAGCTGGACATAAGCATCCTTGACAGTATGTAACACTGTTGGCTTAAACCCAGGTGCATCCTTGGCAGGGATCCCTGTTAAAGGCTTCTGAGAGACATTTTAGTGTGCAGAGTTGAATGCAAACACAGTACTCTGTGAGAGTTGTTGTCAGCAAATGCCCTAGTTTTCCATGCAGTGATGTTTTCTCCATCTCATATTTTAGCAACATTTAAAAGAACAACAAAAAAATCATCATTCCTTTAGCTGCTTTTCGCTCACTATGTGAGCCACAGGTCAGTGGAGTTGTAATGCTGGTGTTGTAGACAAGGTTTGCCACTATTCTATCTTGGTGGAGTGTTAGTCACTACTGCCACTGATGAAACGCTGAGGATGAGGTAGGCAGGACAATCTGCTACACCAAAGGCAGGAGCAAACAGATGATTGGGTCCCTAGAAATTGCAGGCATTCCTTGAGCACCTACCTGTATGTAGTAGAGTCCTGTGCGTGGGCCTAAGAAATACGTGCCAACTTCTGTACAGCTCTGGGACAGCGTCCAGCAGTGGCAGGGAGTTAGTTACAGTACTTGTCTGTACAAATTATAACTTTGGGCAATGAGCAGGGAACGGCAGAAGGGTCTGAGCAGTGGGTTTCCAACTAGGGGCAAGTCAAGCAAAGTGCAATGTTTTTCCAAGAGCTGCAGGAGAGCTTTTGGCAGTGGTGGGGCATTGCCTTCGAAAGGGATTCAAAACAATTGCACCACATCTTTGTTCCCCCAGCTCATGACAGCTACTGTCTGAGCTGGTAGACGATCAACAGGGAATATGTTTCTAGTTGATTAGAAGGATGTTGTGTGGGCTGGAGCTCAGAGAGGTAAATATGTTTGTGGTAGCTACATGTGTATTTATAGTCTTTGTAAAGCACTGGAGAACAGTTTTCTTACAGAATGATAGAGTGCTGTCAAAGAATTACCTGCTGATTGTAAACAGTCAAGAGCAAGGGTAAGGCATAGCAGTGAAACATCAGGATGTGATAATTACAGGGGTTATTTTTTTTGTTGGTCTTTTTGGACTGTGTATACCAAACAGTGCCTGACGCTGGGGTGAGAGGTTGTTTTTCAGTATGTACCACGGCTGACAAATGTGTTTTGAATCCCAATAATTATACTGCAAGTGGAAAACAAAATTAAAAATCAACGCTTGCAGTATTGCATTAGTTACATATGGAATCTTCAGTGCAGTCATAGATTTCACGGGTGTGTGATGAAATGTTGCTATGCTTGTATCTTGAAGTTGGATGTCACGTGTACATCATTAAAATGAGGTCTTTAGCTGATTTGTTTAATAATAGTTGGCAGTTTCTGGAGTTGTTGTCAGAGGCAGCATGCTGCTTTGTGTACTTGTCTTTTAAATTCCTTCTTCTGGAATATATTGTCTTCTGCAGGCCTTTGGGTAAAACTCCCTACAGTCTGTATTCCTTTGGACCCTCAAGAGTGAAAAAAATGTGAGAATTGTATTTCAGCGTGCTACGTCTTTGATTCCTGAGCTGGATCAATCTTTAGGTGTGTAGTTATCAAAGATATTTCAGTTGAGGAACCTGGTTTAAAAAAAATAAGCAAACAAAAAGCAAAGCAGAGAAAGATTTTGCAGTGAGTACGGTAAGCTAAATGTCAAAACTCCCTACCTTTATCTGTCTAAGATCTTTTGTAAAATACAAAGCGAGGTTTATTTTGGGAAACAAACCAGCTGTGCAGCTGTGGGCACAAGGCTTTGCATGAGATTCTTTCTAAAGCCTCTCATTTCAAGGTGAGGCAAAGCCAGTATAGTGCAAGATAGGAGGGGTGAAGTGAATGATGCTTAACTTATTACAGAAAACGGTGGCTGTGGTTGATACGACACTCCTGAGGGTGTGACAGATCCAGAGAAGGCAGATGCTCCAGGTGCCTGAGGTTGCCCTGCTCCATTTGCTGCCAAGCTGTTTACAGCATTTGCCCCAGTGGTGCTTATCGCAAAATGGCAAGGGGTGATATCTTAATGTGATAGAAGAAACAAAGCTGTCATTTGTAAAGATATTGGGGAATAGATCAAAGAATATCTACTAGAAAAATCTGATTAAGACCATCTCTGAGGATCAAGGGGACATCTGTCTGAAAATCAACAAGGAACTCTCAGTGGAAGAAAGAAGTTGTTCTATCTCACACTGCCAAGCCAAAGAAAAATGAAATCACCCAGACCAAGAACACCATTCATCCCCCCAGCTGACCATAGCATGAAGAGGCTGGACTCATTTTTGTAGTGCTTACACTGCCTCATATATTGTGAAAGTTTAGTTTTAAAGGCCAGGAGAAGCACTAAGCAAACAGTGGGTATGTGGTGGGGGTTTTTTTGAAAGGAATTTTTTTTTTTTTATGTTGCTATATAGTTTATTTGTTATGATCAGCTATCTGGTCTATGTATTTTTGCTTGTTTGTAATGAAAGGAATATCTGCTATATTAATATCTGCTATTATTTTATGTTAGCTGAGATGATATCTTGACATTCCAGGTAACAAATGGTTCTAATATTCTAATGTTTTAGTATATGTATGACTTGTGGTCATATGCATTGGTTTTGCGTGACAAGGTTTTGGTAGGGCTGCAGGGTTGGCTACTGTAAGAAGCTGCCAGAAGCTTCCCCTGTGTCCAACAGAGCCAATGCCAGCCATGTCCAAGACAGACCTGCCGCTGGCCCAGGCCGAGCCCATCAGCGATGGTGGTAGTGCCTCTGGGAGAATAGATTTAAGAAGGGGAGGAAAAACCCTGTGCAACAGCTCTGCAGGCAAGAGGAGTGAGGATATGTGAGAGGAACAGCCCTGCAGACCCCCACGTCAGTGCAGAAGGAGGAGGAGATGCTCCAGGCGCCGGAGCAGAGATTCCCCGGCAGCCCGTGGGGAGGAAGACCCCGGTGAGGCAGG
>JANZLQ010000022.1:24713724-24737417 GCA_026212715.1 Elanus axillaris | reverse complement strand
AGGCTCCTGGCAGGACCTGCGGCCCCGTGGAGAGAGGAGCCCAGGCTGGAGCAGGTTTGCCGGCAGGAGCTGTGACCGCGCGGGGGACCCACGCTGGAGCAGGCTGTGCCCGAGGGACTGCAGCCCGGGGAAGGGACCCACGCTGGGGCAGTTGGTGAAGAACTGCAGCCTGTGGGAAGGACCCACGCTGGAGAAGTTCATGCAGGACTGTCTCCTGTGGGATGGACCGTATGCTGGAGTGGGGGAAGACTGTGATGAGTCCCCCTCCAGAGAAGGGAGGAGTGGCAGAGACAATGTTTGATGAACAGACCCCAACCCCCATTCCTCATCTCCCTGTGCTGCTAGGAGGGAGGAGGTAGAGAATTTGGGAGTGAAGCTGTGCCCAGGAAGAAGGGAGTGGTGGGGGAAAGCTGTTTTAAGATTTCATTTTTTTTTCTCTTTGCCATACTCTGATTTGTTTGCTAATAAATTAAACTAATTTCCCCAAGACGAATGTGTTTCGCCCATGACGGTGATTGGCGAGTGATCTCTCCCCGTCCTTATCTCGACCCACGAGCCTTTCGTTATATTTTCTCCCCCCTGTCTAGCTGAGGAGGGGAGTGATAGAGCGGCTTTGGTGGGCACCTGGCGTCCAGCCAAGGTCAACCCACCATGTTATAAAATATCTTTTTTATTGTCTACTGACTTGGTGAGGGACATTGTATTTTTTTTAAGTCACAGAATATTGCGTTGGTTTTTTTGCCCGCTTTGGTCCCCAGAGCTTGCAATTAGAAATCGGATAGTATTGTATTGCTTATCCTGTCTGGGATTATGCTTGCCACTCTAGGTTCCTACAGTTTTCATTTCCCCACTCAAATTACACTGCCCTCACCCTGACCAGTGTCTATATGCCAGCTGGACATGTCAGGTAATACTTAAGGATGCAGTTTTATTTAGACAAGGGAAAGGCATGATTTAGCTGGTTGACATCTGATTTGCATTTGGATTTTGTGCAAAACAATGTAATCAAGAGGTAATTTCTGTTGCTCAAACTTTACAGTGCACAGAAGATCCAAAGCCAGATTCTAAAATTTTTATTCTCTTGCCTTAAACATTATGAAAAATACCTTTAGATAGTGTCTTGGCATGCCATCTTTGAGTTCCAGTTCCCGTTCTGGATGTTCTTGGATTAATATCTTGTGTAGACCTACTATAGAACTTATTACAGAGCTTACAAAAATAGCTCCTATGTTTTATTATTCCTTAGTTACCCTAGTAGTGAACTGAAAATACACCTGATATTTAGACAAATGGGTGGACGTGATTTCATTAAGTCAGTGCCTTTGCATCTTCCTTTTCTTATGGAGCAATAGTTTTTACTCCTTCACAATGTCTTTTTTGCTGAAGAGCAGGCAATGAAAAATTTTGAAGTGCTCAGCCCCTGACTTAGAGTTCATCCAGTCTATCATGAGGAACATCTCCCGCAGCTTCTGTGCAGTTGTGTCTGCTTTGGTTTCCTCTTGCATTCTGAGAACCCAGGATTTAAATTTGTTTCAAGTGGCAAAATCATGACTGAATATATTAAAGAAAACAGAGAACTACAAAGCACTCAAAAATGTTAGCAAATATTTATATTTGAGCAAATAGATATATATCAGTGAAATTTCCATTTTGCAGCTAAGAAGTTTCCGTATATGAGGCGTTTCTTGTGATATGCGCTGTACAGAAAAGGCGGTTGCTTTAAAATACCTAGTTCGTGAAGAATTAACTACAAAAGACATCTCATTTTACCATGGTTAATTAAAAAAAACCCAACAAATCTGCTTTGAGTGCAGTGCAGTAATGCTAATTTTATGACCTAGTTTGTCAGGATGTTCTGACGCCCCTTTTAGGTTCTTCCAGGCAGATGCCTACATCAGTGAAAACCAGAATAATTCCACGGAGAAATATCAGAATATGTAGTGGACTAACTAAATATTAAATCAAAACTGCCTCAGCCTGTCCAGCTACAGGCAGTATTCAGGGGATGTTACTGAGTGTAATAAGCTCTTTGCCACCTTACTTTTTCTTATTAATAGCCAGCTCTGGACTGGAGAATAAACCATGAATATTTAAATTTGCTGATCACCTAGAAATATAACTTGAGATGTGCAGAGGAGGGGCAGAGAAGTACTTAGATTTTTTAAGATGGAAATTCTCTTGGCTTCAGTGGGAATTTCACCTGGGTGGAAGCCTTAGGATCTGATGCAATTGAATTAGGTGAAATGAAAAATAAATGGCTCTAGTGAAATAAAAGAGCATTTAGAGTGGGGGTTTTATGTGGAATAAGCTGTGTCAGTTGCAGTTACCAACAATAAATATGCCATTTTTAACTCGTCGATCTATGGTACAACTCTAACTAGCTAATCTAGCAGTAAGGTCCTATTCAAACTGGGTAGAGAATTCAGTTTCTGTAGAAAATTTGTACAGCTGAGAATTTTACTATATAGAGCCATATTTCTGCTGAAGTTTAATACAGTGAATGCTAACATATTTCATGAGAGATCTCGTTGAAGTTAATCAAGGTGTAGTGAGAGAAAATGTGCCTTAGTCATTAGAACCAGCATGACAAAACAATTTCTTTTGAGAAATAACAGGATAAGTGAAAGGAATGGAGCAAAACAACATGCTGATGGTGTAGAGGTTATCGTGTATTTAATTCTGACAAAAAGTCAGTTTTCCTGCATTTTTTGTTTTTTAATTTAAATTTTTTTTCTCCTGAAAAATTGTAGTATGAGAACAACACTTTAAGCTGATCGAAGTGATGCAACAGGGGGGAAAAAAAAAGTAAGTGTAACCAGCAAGATCTTTTCCCATGTTAATAGGAATTCATCACTGCAAAAGCAATAGCCACCTCCACTGGCTTTCATTGGGCAGACATTCAGAGGAAGAGATCATGTCCCCGTTTGTATAATCCTCGGAAGGCGAATAAAATGGCAAAAAATCACCTTCTTATGTGACTTACGGAGATTGCAGTTTATGTAAGATGAGGATAACTAACCCAATTATTTTCCTTTAGGAGTCAGGGTGGAAAAGTGAGTTAAACCCTGTTGAAAGGAGTGTCATCCTTTCTTTAGTAACTGAGGTAGCCTCTGCAAAATCTGCAACTGTGTTGAATTTCAGTCCTTCTGAGTATCTGTTTTTGTAAGAGTAACACCCAGGGTTTTCAACAATCTGCTACAGGAAGACTGCAGAATTAGGTTGTTGTTATACAACACTACAGTGAAGAAAAGTCTACAACAGAAGGAGGTGGCTCTCTGCAAAATCTGCTGAATTAAAACCAGTGTGTCGACTCAAGAAAACAAGTTTTTCTTTAGGACTGTACTGATGCGTATGTACAGAGAAGAAATGAAATGGGAAGTTTTGCTGATACGGAAGCTTACAAACTTTCTTTTCTCCTTCTAAGGCTTTTTCTGTACCAGATGAGACATTTTTATTGTCTGTTTGATAGTGATGCATCTGTTCTGCTGCAGAAAGTACTTGATGTACCTGAAGACTCCTGGACTTCACAGGGAACTTTTTTCTGGATAATCCGGCATATCACGCCTGGTGAAATACCAAAAAAATCAATGGATTAATACCTGTTGGGTGTGAAAAAGGCCTATGAAACTATCTCCTAGGAAATGTGGCATTAAAGCTTATTCCAGATTCAGAGCTCACTAACTCACTGTGCAGATTGCTGTTGCTTTTGTAAGGCTTTTGTTCATGCACGTAGTCCCCAGAGAACAAATATACAAGATGTTAAAATAATACTGTACTTAATGTAAGGTACATGTGAAGCATAGAAGTAACTCGGATTGTTCTGGCTGAATGTTTTCTTTGCTAGTTCCCTTATGATTGCAGTAGCTTTAAAATGACAGTCATACCCAACCTCAAGGAGCTATGTGTCAAAGTTATTTTCAAACTTTTTATAATGTTATGATAAAAATCTGTTCAATCCTTCACATTTGCAGAAATAGAGTTCTTCCTAAATACATCAGTCAATCTTTTGCTTTTAAAAAGAGAACCTCTGATTTAGCAACTCAGGCAGTTCAATAGCTGGAGTTTTCTACTACTTAAGCTGCGTAACATCTGAATTATTTCTTTCAATGTGTAATATCTACTAAGTAGATCAGTCATTTCAGAAACAAACATAAATGGTGGAGTTTTTATGTGAAAGAGTGAAATCCCCTTTCTTAGTTGATTTTTTTTTCTGAAGAGACATTCTCTGTACGCTGGCAATCTAATCTTTGGAATGGTACTTATTTATCTTTTGAATGAGACGTGAAATGAAAGCCCTAAACACTTCTGGTCATTAAAGATCCAGTTGAACCTGTATCCTTTTCAGCTCAGGTAATTACATTCTGCCTTCTTTAGCAATGTCAGTCAGAGAAATTACTCATTTGAAATAGCTGTCTGGCTAGCATGGAGTGGCACCCATGCCTGAACTTCAGAGATGGCTACGTTTCTGTGATAGGTTACAGATCCTTACAGCTTCTGATAGCAGTTGCACAGTTTTAAATGTGAATGACTCTTAGGTGGAGTGTAAGCATGTAGGTTTGCGAGGGTGAGCTCAGCTCCTCCACTGTCCTTCTCGTTGCACTGTCTTGGACTTAGTGATACCTCTGATCTGGGTGGCATGGTTCATTCACCAGGGCCGGTTATAGGTTCTTGCACACGCCCTGTATCTTATTGTAAGCTGGTAGGCAGTAGGGCTCTCGGAGCTGTGAAAAGCGGAGGGGGACTCAAACTCCGATTAGGATCCCATGCATCACCCTCACATGTGCTGCAGCCATCCAGATTCTTTTATAATAGCCTACTGGGTTTTTGCCAACTTGGGCTGTAGGTACTCCTCAGTTTAAGAGAGGTTAAGTAGATTGTTCTCATTTCCAAGATAGTATTTTAACAAGTAGCCAGGTTGGGTCTGTTCTTCCTTTTGCAATTGAGCCACTGACCGTGAAAACCAATGAAAGTTTTTAGGCTCAGAGCTCAGAAGTGAAATAGCTTTGTAGCCACGAGGAGAAGGTTGGCTCTTCTCTTGAATGTTACCAAAATACTGAAGCTGGTCTGCTGTTGATCAGTCGGAAGATATGGCCAGTACATATATTTTACTTGCTTACATGATTACTTACGAAGACTGAATTCCAGTGAAGAGAAGTTTCATTAAGATCTCCTAGGTTCCCATTTGATGCTTTGGAGCACAGGTGGTACTACATGTGTGGGAGACGTGTTTAGCTATTCGTAATGGTTTATGTAAGGAAAAAAAATTCTCTCTGGCCATTCTTTGTGATTACGTTTCCTAGAAGGAGACTGAGTGGTTTCTCTGGTTTTGTTTTGGTTGCGGTGGGTTTTTTTTCTGTCTTTACCATATAGACTGAGCAAAGAATGACCCATGTGCTGTGTCAGCCCCTGTTGAAAGTAAGTTTAGTAGTGTGACAGAACAGTTCCTTTATTTTTGCCAAGTACTCATTCTGTCCCTTTCTACAACAGCTGTCCTGTCCACCTCTCGTGATGGCCCTAGCTATGGAAAGTCTATCAGTCTGTCCAAAATGGATTAAAACCAAGGAAAAAACCCTCTGCCTACCACAAGGGATTTCTGTTTTGTGTCTGTTACAACCTAGGCAGATTGTGAATCCTATAGGTAATAGAAGCTGCTTTTGGGGATGGGAGTTCTATTGCTTGCTAAAGCCTCTCTTTCTGTCTCCCACCTTTAATTGTTTTGTTTCTCACCCTTGGGATGTCCAGCACGGATTTTTTTCAATTCTTTCCATTAACTGCATGGAGAAAGTAGAGATTTAATTCATACCTCAGAAATTTTCTTCCATTTTCTCATCTGAAATCTTGTTTCTCCTCCAACTTTTATAGGGTTCACAGCTGATGCAGTTTGCGAGACGTGTGTGCTGATAGCAATAACTCCCTCAGTGGTCCCATTAATCATTTATAGGCTAGAAAGTCAGATACAGTGTGATAATGCCTAGCTATTCCTAAGGCCTGCCTTTTGAGATGACTGAGTGATATGTTTCTTTTTGAAGAGAGCTTTGATTTTATCCCCCACCCCCCCCCCGCCCTGTATTTTCTCAGCAGGCTTTATTAGGTGTATTCATGACTGAATAAGATGAAGGAAAGTTGCATGTGTAGCTGGATAGTGGTGGGTCACTGAAGATAGAGAATCTGATAAACAATGACCAGAATTGCCTGATATCTGTTGTCTGTCTCACAGATTTGACTGGGGGGGATTTTTTCAGACCCCCCCCCCCCAATTTACAAATGTAAAAAGAATTAAATACAAAATTACGTAAGAAAGAGGTAGTCCACCACTCACTTGTCCAGCTGTTACAAAAACATGTATCTCTTTGTTAAAGTTGTAGGTTGTCCTAATACTAGTAACAGTTTCCTTACCAGGCATCAAATAAATTAACTGGTGTGTTAAATCCATTATTATATTTTCTTGCTACAATCAGCAAAATGAAATTGGTCACTTAGTAGTCCATTTGCTGAACAGTTTCAACAGTGAACTGATTCACTGTAAAAATAAATTGTGATAGCTCCTTTGGAGGAAATTTTTCCAGGGAGAAGGACCATCCAAAATGGGAAATGTAACGCAGTTGACATTTCCACAAGAGTCAACAGAGTAGCAGTGGAAGATACCTCATTTAATTGCATTAAAGTGATTTTTCATGAATGCAAATTCAGTCTAGCTGAAGAAATTTATACATAGTATATTGACATTTCTAGATTTCATGTTTCCCTCTTCTTTATATTACTGTGTATTAAGCACCAGACTTAAAGGGAGTAGACAGTTTTTTCTGAGCCAAATTGAGAAATAAAATTAGGAAAGAATTAAGGGAAGAATGTTGTGTTAATCAAAACTAAACATGACAAATTTCATAAACTGCCTGTATGAGCAACAACAAATTTCAGTTTTTCACTGAAGGAATTGTATTATTTTTGATACATGAAGAAAAGGGCCCAACCACACCAGGAACTAAATCCTTTTTTTTTTTTTTTTTTTTCCCTATTATAATACATCACTTCTGAATATAAATCAAACATACCTAAGCTGAAGGGCTGACCACATCTGAACCTCAGGGTAAACCCCAAAATACTTTTTGAACATATAAAGCCTTACAGGCTTTCTGGTTTCTGTAACCTTTTTGTTTATACTGTCAGTTGTACTGAAACAGGCTGAGAATCCCAACTCATTAAATTTGGTAAAAAGAAATTTTATAAAAACTTAATTTATCTGACAATCATGAAAGCCTTTGTCAGTCTTTACCCCACTCAGTTGTCTTACATTGAGTAGTCATATTGATTTCAGTTGTGTAGTAATGATGTATAAAGTACAGCTCAGTGTAAGAGCAGGTGGCTGAAAATGTTAGCCAAGGATAAATTAATCCAAAAAGCATAATTAATGGAAGGACCATAAAGTGGTAATAAGTATTCATAACAACATTTTGAAAGTAACATTTTATTCAGAATATATGAGTCATTTATATGATGTCGTAAACATCAAGCTTTATAAATATTGCGTTATATTGTAAGGTTGTGGTTTGTCTTTTTTTTTTTTTTTTTTTTAACAGTTTGTGCAACACTTAAGATTTATACTTGGCTCCTTCCCAGGTCAGTAGATGATTCTAAATTTCTGGGCTCAGGATGAAGCTAATGTTTGATCCTCAAAGTTCAAATTGTTCTAGTGAATGAATGAACACTGGCTGGAACTAGGAGGCACTGAATACCTTTTTTTCATGGCTCTGAAGATTTTGGCTGGATGAATTTTAATCTTTACAAGAAAAAAAACTTGTATTAGCGTTTAAGGTGGAGATGTAAAGAGAGAACGAATGTCCTGTAATGGTGTTCTGACGTATCTGATCATGCACACACAGAAAATAAGTTATGCTTATGGAGGAATGTAAGCACAGAAGCAAAACCTAAGAATGGAGGATCTAACTCCAATCTTCTCTCTTGTATCTATCATATATATTGGCACAGTATGTGAATATTTGTACTGTTTGGGAATGCTGCCACAAGTAAGGTGGCAGAAGCTTACTTAGTAGAGAGCATATTTTCTCTAAATTATGTAGAAAAGCATACCTTCTTTAAATATGTTTGGAGTGTTAATAATTTATTTTTACAGCATAGAAGGAGGATAGAAGAAGGGAAAAAAAAACCCAACACTTGATATTCCTGAAAGTTGATTGAGGAGTTAGCGTAGAACATATTTTATGAAGTACATTGTATCACATATGACTATATAGTCTGTTTATAATCCCATTTATGGACTACAAACAAGAAACATTATATAGACAGATTACGTATTTCAAGCAGACTTTAGCAGTAGATTCCAATTTTGAGCAGGTCAGCTGTAATGATATAACTCAATTGTCATGTTGATAATTTAAAACAGCATCTTTTTTTTTGTTGTACCATATAAAATAGCACTAATATGAGGGACCATGGAAAATTATGAACATAAAGATTATTTCCTCTTTGGAAACAACTGTTAATGAATTTGTTGTATAAAAAAGGTGGAGATTATAGTTGTTTATCAATCTTAATAATCAGCTATTTGATGAAGTTCCCTGCAGCTGTTCTTCTAAGATACCAGGCACATGCATCATAAGGCAAGGGATGAACAAAGACCTCGTATAAAGTCATCACAAGTCTTGGGTTCCCTTCCATGGGCAGAGATGCTGAGAATTTGGTGAGGTCATCTTCAAGGACACAGCTGTCTTAAGACAGCCAGGCAGAAGTTTTTCTGCTTCTTTGGGTTTTTAAAAGCCAGAGTAAAGTCTCCTTAAAAGACAAGTTTATACCGGAAAGGCGAATTGATTACTTTTTTATTAAGGGCTGACTTGGCTGTACATGGTTCCTCCTGCTTTCAGAAAGAAAATCTCAAGTAACCCGTTTAACTGCACCTATATATTTTGTGGATATGCAATGTATGTATAGTACAGCTTGTTTTTGACTGAAGTGATGTGTCTTTTAAGAACTGAGAAAGGAGGGCAAAATTTGCTTGTAAATGTTGGCAGATAATCACAGTATTCATGAATTCTCATTTATTTTTCTTCTACTTCCCTCTCAAAAATAGCCAGTGTTGTTGTGAGCATTCTGTTACTTCAAGAAATTAATTTGAAAGTGAGATAATCTAATCTAAATTCAGTGTAAATATAAATACTGCTAAAATATGCTTTCCAGACTAACGTAGGATTATATGTGTACTGTGGGGTATAGGTCATTGCTTGTTTTCAGAAAACAAGGATTTCTGTGTCTAAGTTGTACATTACTAATTCTAAACTGTAATTTGTGATTTTTGTATACGTTTGCTCTATGGAGATCAGTACAAACAAAATACTACATAGTTAACCACTTCTGATATATTTGTCTTGTGTTTTTTAATAATGTATATCTGTGCTGAAACAACATATCCTAGATTTGTAGAATTACGCAGGTGAGTCTGAGTAGCATTCATGGGAAGGGATTCTTATATAGTAGTGAAGAGGTGAAATAACAATCATATTTTCCTTATTCTAGTTCTCAGTTTTATCTGTGGTATAGCTTTGTGCACGTATATACATTAATAGAGTGGTTTAGATGGGAGAGGATGGCTGACAAAGAACTTAAGGGCTGCACCATCAAGTAAAAATAAGTGTGGAAAAGAGAACTCATGGTATTTTTCATCTGGGCATTCTGTGTGCATAGGTGTCAGAGGTAGCACCATTAGCTGCAACAGTGGTGTCATGATTTTTCCAAGATCTGTGGCATTTTCCCAAAATCTTGTTTCTCTAATAGCACCTCCTTAGCTGGAAAGTCAGCTCCACAAGAAAACAACGTGTTGATATGATGCAAAGGAAAATGATGCAAATAAAATGATGCAAAAAAAAATATTAGAAAGGACTGTGAATTCCTTTTCTTTGGAGCTGAGGAGTGTGTCTGCAATGCTTGAAGAATAGTCACTGAGTGGTGAAAATAATTAAGATGCTCTTGAATTGTGATTTAATTTTTTATTTTTTTTTGCTTTTGTCTCTTTGGTTAGATGGATTACAAGGTCATGTGGATAGATAATGTAGTATAGATAATTCTATCCTTGTGGTGCTTCATAGATCAAGCTTTTGATTTCATTGTGTGTTTGCTCAGAGTGATACTGAGAGTATTACAGCATTTAGACATGAGGATTTCCAAAATGATCTACTGCAAATTTGGCTTCAGACTGTAAACATGTATTGTAACTGTGTAAGAATTATCAAGTGAGTAATACTATGAAAATATTTGGGATTTAAAAAACAAACAAGCAACCCATATATTGGACTTACACTGAATTCTAAATTCCAGTAAGAAAACCCAGCTTATTAATATTTAAAAGGACAGTCTTTTCTCTAAAAATCAATGAGTAGATGTAATTATTTGTTTTAGCAAAGAGGTTTAAAAATGAGAAATTGTCCACCGGTGTGGAACTGTCCTAATGCCGCTAGCTATGAATATATTATAGAGCTATATCTTTATAGAAAACATTTCTGCCCTGTCATCTTCATTTAATACAGACATTTTCTGCTTTATTCATTTCACCTGGGTTAAATTTTGTTTACGCTGTAATGCAATTTATGTTATTGAATATGATTCTCATAGGTCCCTCACTCTGAGAGAGAGATATAGCACTAGCCTGCAACTTGCCTTTGGTTTTGGTGTCTTTATTACTGAACTCTGCTTACATCAGAAGTATATAAGTAACGAAGCTGGCAAGAATTTAATGTCATAGAAAATCAACTCGGAACAAAAGGCACTAATTTTGTGCATATATATCTTTGTGTGACTGTTTAGGCCCTTGTATGACACTACCCATATTGCTTGTTTGCACTGAAACCGAAAGAGGAGTATGTGCTGAAGATATTTCTGCAATGAGTGTTCAAGGTTTGAAAATTGAAAGATGTGTATTTCCTTTGATTAGCCTTTTTATTAACTTCAAGCTGTTTGGGGAGGCTTACTCAATGTAATTTGCTCTTGACATGTTAGTATTAGTCATAGACATATTAGTATTAAGTCGTGCTTTCAGATGCTATATATTGTTTCCACTATTAAACTATATAATTGACTTTCAAGACTTCTGAAAAGAATGCATTTTTGCACAGAAAACAATGTAGTCTTGCGACCCCAAATTTTTGAGGGAAAAACCCACTTCATTTTACATCTCTTATTTCAGAGAATGCAGACAGTTGCCTGGATTTATTTTCTTTCTGGAGACTTCTTTTTTACCGTTTTGAGTAGATCTGAAGTTTCTGACAGCAGAGTACCTGTAGAAATGGTTAAGACTCAATATAATGCACACAAGTGGCAGGTAAACATCTGCATGCAGTTCTTGTTACTTGAGCCATCGGACTTCCTTGACTCTCTTTCATGGCACATTTTCTACTGGTTGTTTTTGTCCACTGGGGCAAAGGCTGGCTGCAGCTTACCTATACAGTGCTCAGTGTGACCTGTCTGAAGCAAGGCTTGAATATATGTCTCTCTTCAAAAGGGGAGGAATTTCAAATCGCCGGTCCACAGACAGAGGGTAGAGCAAGCTGCAGGATCACGAACGTAATGATTTTTAATTTCTCTCCAAAAGAAAACTCTTGTGATGATCTTGTGACCTCTTGTTTCCACCATACTGGTAGGGAAGTGTCTTCATGGGTTGTTCAATTAGTCTGATATAACAAGTAGGTGGGTAATACTGTGTTAAGGGCAGCAAATTTCAGATATGTTCATTGTTGCCTCTTCTGTTCATTGAGGCCCATTATTATCTGGTCTGGGGTTTTGTGTGTGAGCGAGATATAATGGAGATAAAAACAGAGAAGCCTCCTCACACAGAATAGCAGTGAGTGCTAGAGTGTTTTCTTGAATTTGAAACTGTGGGACATATTTCTCCAACAACGTGTACTGCTTTCTAACCCCTATTTTATTATGTGAAGGATAGATGTTGCTGTATCTGTTCTTAACTTACAACAGGATGCCTTGAGGAAGAAAGTATAGGAGATGTATCAGTCATTTGACTGCTGGAAGCCTGAGCAAGAACTGTTTGAAACTGTTCCCACGGTTTCAGTTCTTTGAAATAGGATTGTTCACCTCCGTGAGTACTATGGCAGCTACTCCTCTGAAATCATCATTTATCTGCTACAAAAGTAATGTAAAATGAAGAACTGTTGTACCCCAAATGGGATGTGTCTTCCTGACTTCCAATTAAACTCACTCCACTTCATACATTTAGCTGCTTTATTGATTTTATTTTTTTTTTGTGGATTGAAAGAAAAACAATGCTGAAACATGGATTATACAACCCCCTTTGATACGAGCTATAAACTATAATTGTTCTTTCTTCTTGGCCTCCTCCTCCTTTCCTCTGTGAGTGCAAGATGAAAAATGGTCCCATAATTGAAAAGAGGCTGTGTGAGTTGCTTTGTCGACAAAGTTCTCTTAACTCCTATCGCCGTTTCTTCCTACTGCAAACTTTGCATTAGATTTTGCAGGGCATATCTGAAAATAGAGCGTCTCATAAATCTTTTGGCATTCAGCTGCTATGTGAGAGTGTGGTGGTGTGTGCCACTGAAAATTGTGAATTTCGTGGCTGCTGCTGTTTGAAATTGTTCTTTTTACTGAAAGGAGGTTGTTAGTAGAGTTCGACATGGCTCTTGACGGTACTGACGAGAACATAATCTTCATTGTGGCTCAGTCTTCTGCGGGCTGTTGTCTCGGTGTGAAAAGACTGATTTGCCCAGAGCGGAAAGAAGAGAGGTGCTTTTTCCAGGTTTAGAAAAGAGGATTGAATGTGTTGGTGCGTAACTGATAAAAAGAGGCAGCCTCATCAGTTTTAAGCACTCTGTGATTGACAAGTTTCAACTGTAGTGGAGCCTGCTTGGGTCTGGATTAAGGATGTTGCGACGATGACTCTTATTTACTGATCTCTTTGCTTGATTTCATGTGTGCTTCGTTCTTGGTGAGCCGGGCTGTTTGAGCTATTTTTGATTCTCTTGCCCATCTCCTCTGCCCTTGACTGTTTTTATTAATCTCTGCAGCTAAACAGTGGATTTCTTTGGCATTTGTCTTATCTTACAGAATCAACATAGGAGAAAGGGAAAAAAGGGAGGGAGACCTTAACTTAAATATTTTTAACTTTAACAGACAGCTGAACTAGAGGCTTAAATTGTTTCAAATCCATATAATGCTCAGGGAATGCTAAATGTGCTTCAACAAATACTAATTAGATATGATTCTCCATGTGTTCTTGTGTGTCTGTTCTTAAAATGCAGCAAGTAGTCTCTCTGTGGAAGGGTAGGAAGAGGCCGCTTTGCAAAGACAGCTTCTTGTGCTCTGTGACTAAAATAAATTATGGCTCTTTTGGGCTTAAGGTACACATTATTTTGGTCGCTCATAGATTTCCTGCTGCTCAACCACACTGGGAAACAAATGCATTTCTTCTATAAGAAAATAAAACCCGGAGTTAGTTTTCTCAAAGCTTGTTTTGATCCTCTGCTGAAAACAAGATTATTGTCTGCTTCCCTGGCCACCCCAGGTTGTCTGTTGATCTTTCCTCATCTGGTCTGAGACCGTGTAACAGAGAAATAATGAAAAAAGATGGCCATATCAAGGAGATTTGTAGGTCTTGAGTTTCAGAAAGCACTCTCCTCCTTGTTGATTAGCATTCCAGATGAATTCCTTTCTTCCAGAGAAAAGAAGTCTGTGTTTTGCCATGCCAAATTACTGTATCATTGTCAGTTATATATATATATGTGTATATATATATGTATATATATATGTGTGTGTATATATATATATATATATTAGGAAGGAGAATATTCTCAGATTTATGGAAGGCTTAATCTTGAATCTCTCTATATAAAAACCCACAAGCTTATGTATGTCTCCTGAAAGACTATGCTTATTTGGTCTTTCTAGTCAAGGATACAGAACAAGAGTACTGGCTGTGCTAATCAAGAGCCATATGTAATCTCCTGAATATCAGACCATTTCTCCTGGTGTTTTTGAATTAGAATATTTTGGATGCTAAAATGTTATTATTCAGTTATTACTGTTGTACTTGTCATAGCAGGTACGATGGAGTTGGTTTTGCACAGTTTTCTCACCCAGAACACATACCGTGATTTAACCTTTTCTCTGAAACACTGTATCTTTCTATTTTGGGGAGACCTTTCAGTCTAGTGAAGTCTAAACAAACCACTTGAGCACCAGGAGGGCTAAAGAAATGGTATAAAATGTGCTGCCTTACATGTTGTGTGCAGTCTTACATTCTGTACCTTCTTTCCATCTGATCCACAAATTTGAAAGAAAGCTAACTGGTAGCAGCTCAGTATGGATGAGCCACTAAAGATATAACCCAGAAGGTCATGCGTGGAGTGGGCACATCAGTAAGAGCTCGGGTTCAAACTTCATGTACTCCAGTGCTAGAGAACTGGCACAAATAGTCCCTTAGAAGATCATGGTCAACACAGGAAGCTTAGCTGGGTGATAGGATATTAAGTATACTAATAATAGTAGAGACTTGGCAAGTACATTTTGTCACTGTTCAGTGTGTTATCTGCATATTTTTAACTTGAAAATTCTACAGAAATGTCACTTTGTGCAGAATGCACAGCCGCTGACTAGCTGAAGTTTTGTTCCCAAGACTGCCCTGTTTCTGCTTCCAAGTGCCATTGAGGCTGTGTGTAAGAGCAAGCTGGCAGTCTCTGGATGAGTCTGACAGAAATTCAGTCCCAGAGCAAGTGGTGGGGAAGGGAAGGGCTGCTCTCTGGGCAGGTCGCAAAACTTACAGTTCCACAGGTCTGACCTGGTCTGAGGCTTGGAAAAAGGGTGGTGTTGGACAACATTTTTCTTCCTTTAATGACAAGAATTTGGGTCAGTCCTGATTTTGTGTGTATTTCAAAACTATCTGCATGGAACAATGTGTTGATGTATTTTAGATGTCAAGATGAGCAAGATCAGAAGTACCACTTCTTTACAGTACAGAAGGATGCAGTGGTGTCATTACTGTTGTTAAAAATTAGTATCTCCACAAGTTACCCTACATCCAATTCTGCTATTGCAAAACCTAGTATGACCATGGAAACAATTCATGAAAGCTAACCTTCACAGTCCTTTGATCTTGCCGGAGCTCTTGGGGTAAATCAGGGGGGTTTTATTGTCATTTAGGGTTATGTATAGGCTGGAGCAAACTGTAGTTCCATTGACAAAATGTATGTGGAGAGATGTGATAGAACTCCTGCTATTCATTCATATGAGAGCATTGTTATTTCATGTAAAAAAAGTTCCTTAGAAAATGCCTTGCAATTAAAAGGCAATTATTATTTTCCAATTCAAAATACTGCTCCCCCTCCCCTCAGCATGTTCATTTTGACAAGGTTTATTAGTTATGGGTCTTATTTCTGAAAGAACTCTAATGACTAACCTTCACAGGTGATTTGTCATGATTTTTAGGAGATTAGGTACTGTACAAGGACAAGGTGAAGAGAACCATATCCAATTTAGAAGTGATTAAAATAAGTCCAAACAGAGCCTAGTTTGCAATACATTCAGTTGACCTCATGAACAGGAGGCATGAATGCTGGGAATATGCAAAGTTCCTGAATGAATTTTCTTGGTCCTAGTAATCTGCAGATTAGCTGCCGAGTACTGTTACAGGTGTTGCTTTAAAAATCGCACTAAGCACCGATGTCGTAATTTTGCGTGGAAGTAGTTACAGACCGTGACTGACACTTCTATTAAAATCTGTTTTTCAGGGTCCATTACATAACCATAAAAATCACTTGACATTCAAGGTCTCTGCCTGAGAGCCCTTTTTTCTTTCCCTAATACAAAAGTTCAAAAGATATGCTTTACTATTTTTTACCTCAGTAATAAAAGAAGAAAATATATTGGGGCTTGAGACATCAGCTTCTCATATCCCAGCCACTGCTAAGTTTCAACCAGAAGTTTTGATGGTTAGAACAAAGTAGTGTTTCTTCTTTTACAGGAGTGGCCCAAATGGCTGGTTATGCTTCAGGCTAGGTTTACGCTGAATTTTATCTCTGCCTGTTGTCGTAAGGCCAGTCCACCCCGGAGGTTATACCTCAAAAGGCTCGACTTCCTTGCTGTGCGGAGAGCCAGTCTGTGGGTTCGCCGGTCGGGGCTGTCTGCGGCAGGCCCGCCATGGGCCTCCCCGCTGTAGGCCGCAGGCCTCCCCACCCTGCCCCTGCTGAGGGGCAGCGGCGTTTCACAGTATCTGTTGCCTCTCTGAGATGGGAGAGAAGGGGAGGACTTTTTAATTCCTCTCCTGGCACAACTCGGAAGACGCCAATAAGAGCAGAGAAGCAGTGAGAGGCATTTCCTGAACCTCCTCTCAGAAATGGCCGTCCTCTTCAGCCAGGCTAACACTGCTGGGCAAGGCATGTTGTGGCTTAAATGCTTTGACTGGGAAAAGAGATGAGAAAGGGCATAAACTCAAGCTTAATGCCACCTGTACGGTGTCACTGCGCTCCAAAAACCAAGTTGCTTTCTAGCAGTCGAGAACTGTGTGTGGTGGTGTGGATTTGTTCTTTATCTTTTTCCACACTGTGCCTCCACGTTGGCTAGGTTTGTGGTTAAACTGTCCTCTTTTCAGTTCTGATTCTTCTCTCTCATCGCTACTCATGTAAAAGAGCTTGTATTTCTTTCCACCTACACTACCACCTTGCTAGCTGCAGTCCAAAGTACTTCTGGAAAGTCATGAAAAATGTAAAAGGAATATGCTTGTGTTATTTTAATTAGAAATCAGATGTTAGCTAGGAGTTAACAGACACCATTCTAGACAATAACAGATCTGTCGGTTTCTTCAGTGAAAACGTCATGGTGATATCCTTCAATAACTTGTAATGTAATTTATATATTCCATTTTATGTATATAGGGTTTGTGGTACTTGGCATCTAACACTCTTAAAATGGATATTTACCAAATAAAGAATGCAGATAACTGCCTTAAAATATGATCAAATATATTGCTGTCTTTGAGGGAAAGAATTTGATTTTATTCTGACTTAAAGTGGTTTTATACTACTGTAACTTTTGCTGAGTTAGTTGGCAGTAATGAATTATAGTGGAGTAGATTTTCTTGGAATCTGTGACTTCATTTTTTTCAGCCTTCTATTGGTGTTTCTGTTTGACACGATGTGTAATGCTTCATCTGTGAACCTGGCTGAACATAAATGTCATCCTCTGCTCAGGAGGTTGTTAAATCCCGGTTCTAGGGAGCTGGCAAACTTCAGTTGTCTGAGGTAAAACTCTTAAATGGGAATGTTCTTCAGCAGAATCCCAGATGCTTTGTGGTCTGTCAGACACTGTGGGAAAACCAAGGTTAAGAGCTGAAACAGAAAAGAATCCTGCCAAGTTGGGTCTGGTGGGCTAGTGACAAAAGCAAGCTACTGAGTTTTTGCCAGGAGGAAGAGGAGTAGGAAGGCTTTTACAAATTCCAACCTGCTTAAGTTCACAATAGAATGTATAAACGTATCTCTTAATGGGGCCGGAAAGATTTTTAAATACAATATCTGGGACATTTGGCTCCTCCTCTTCTTCAATGCCAAGATCTGAATTCAGGAGTCTTTGTTGCCTCCTCTTCCTCCTCCCCATTTAGCTGCATTTAGCAGAACTCTGAAGTAATGAAAGAGGCATAAGGAAATGAATATTTTCACACTCCCTGGTACTGAGTCTGCTGAAGTCTGAATAATAACTTGAGGCAACAGAATGGCTTAGGGCCAAGTATGCTGGTCAAAAGACAAAGTTAGACTTACAGAAAATAAGCCTGGATGGGACCTTAGACAGGTCTTTTTGTTCTGTTGCAGGATGAGCTGCCCCTTTTCTTCACACATCTATGTAACATGTTAAAAAATCTTCATGGATAGAGATTGCACAGCTACCCTAGATAGCCTGTTCATGTGTTTCTCTATCTTCACGAGTATTTTTTTCATGTCTTAAATCTGTTCTGTTATACTACTTCAGTACTCTTCAGAATTAAGACTTATTTTCATATCTCCAATTTATATTCCTCTGTATGTTATTTTCACCCCCCGCCCCCCGCCATTCCCTTGAAGTCATTATTTCTAGACCTCCCATTATTCTTGTCATCCTCTCCTCTGGATCTTCATTTTGTCCATATCTACCATTAAGCTCGTTGCGTGCTCTTTGGTGGGCATACTACTCGTCCTGGTTTTGGAGTCAGTTTTCTTCATAGTAGCTGGTATAATGTTGTGGTTTGGATTTAGGATGAGAAGAATGTCGATGAATGGTGTTTTCAGTTGTTGCTAAGTAGTGTTTATACCAAGTCAAGGATTTTTCAGCTTCTCATGCCCAGCCAGCAAGAAGGCGGCTGGCAGGACACTAGAAGTTAGGAGGGGACACAGTCAGAACAGCTGACCCAGGCAGGCCAGAGGAATATGCCACACCATATAATGTCATGTCCAGTATTTAAACCAGAGGGAGTTGGCCAGGAGGGGTGGATCGCTGCTTGGGGACTGGCTGAGCATCGGTCAGTGGGTGGTGAGCAACTGCACTGTGCATGACTTGTCTTTCTTGGGTTATATTTATCTCTCTTCTTATTATCTTCCTTTTCAATACTATTATCATTACTATTATTTTATTTTTTATTTCAGTCATTAAACTGCCTTTATCTCAACCCACGAGTTTTACTTGTTTTGGTTCTATTCCCCATCCCATCGGGGCGGGGGGCAGGGAGTGAGTGAGTGGCTGTGTGGTGCCTGGTTGCTGACTGGGGTAAACCGTGACATTACTGCAGGTAAGACCCTATCAGGAGTGCTGAACAGAAGGGAAGGATACGCAGTACTTTTGTCCATTTCTTCCAAGGTGGTGATGGCTTTGATTTCATTTTGGTATGGCATCATGTTCAGGTCATGGTCTGCTCCAGGTCTTGCTCTGCTGCATAGTTCCCCTTGCAATGGTGGTCAGGGAAGAAGAGTTGGGCCAGCAGCAATGTTCAAGGTAGAACAGCTTGAGCACAAAATCTCACCTCTGTCATCTCTATTAATTATTTGATAGTTGGCCTGCCTTATTTACCCATTTTCTGCTAAGTAAATCAGAACATTTCTGTATGATATTGCGGCTTAGTAGTACACTTAATGAGCATTGCAAGATGATAATTTGTAACCCTGAGCCTTTAACTTCCATTTATTTCAGTAGTCAGAGGGACCTATGTTTGGTTAAATGAACTGTTCAGATTTTCCAGCAGAATTATCTTTATTCTCTCTGGCACACATGTAGAGCTTAATTGACAACACACTGAGATTTCATGTATGGCTATTCCAGGTGTAAAGGTCCAATGTACTTTGATATCTGTTTGTAAGCTTACGAGTAGCATTGAAAACCCCTGTAAATGTTTGCAGTTTGAAATGTGAAACAGCTTTTACAAACCCTTGAAAACATTAAAATAATGCTAAAAAATAAATGAAGCATTATTTGACCTGAAGCATGATTGTTTCACTTTCCAGTGTTGCAAGCAAGTAAAAAGCCTAGTTATTTTGACCCACTCTATTTAAAATGTTAATTGTGTAATATAAAGTTTAGAGATCTTCTGCCAGTGCTAATCTCAATCTTCATTTCTCTTCTTAATTGCACATTTGAACAAGAAATCGTAATGTTTTTAAATTAGCTCTTACGATCTATTGGGTCTTATGTGAAGGAGAAGATAGTTACTTGTAAGCTATGTGGTTATATATAGATAGACCTGACTGATTCCCTGGGACATTGTAGGAGAAATTGCAAATGTAACAAACGTTTTTGAAAAGTATGTATTGAAACATCAATAGCTTTCCTTTCCTCAGTCCTTCCTGTCTTTTCCTGTCTCAAAGAAACCCATGTTTTGTATTCAAAGTGCTGTTAGGCTAGTCTAGAAATAAACAAGTGTTCTTTGTATGTGTTGGCTAGTTCTCGATAGCTAACAGAACAAAATTATAATGGAAATCGGGCAAGTTCTGTTTACACAGAGAAGGGAAAGTGGATCACAGGGTTTGCCCTGTGGTACCTGGTATTTCTTTAGAATTTTATCATATATTAACAATTAGTATTAATAAAATAATAAAGTCTCTAACCCTATATATATATATATATATATATAAAAGGGGCTTTCAGATGATCTAATTTAGTTCCCACTTACCATGGGTGACTGGGTCACATAACCCTCTTTATGGATTTGTCAGATCTGTCCTAAAATTAGCTATTTTTTCAATAAAATTTTTTTTTAAAAAGTAAGTATTTTGCTACTCAGCCTTCTAGGAACCTTCCACTGATTTCCAGCCTAGACTGACTCCTGACAGGAGTCACTTGTGTTGGTGTGCTTCCACTTGTTATTCTTTGTCTTGAATATAAAAACCAAAACACTTTTTATTATTTGCTCCTAATGAGCTTACACAAAGGGATAATACCTCCTCTTAGCTTTGAATGTGCAAGGTGAAATAAGTGAGGAACACTGTGTTTCATAAAATAGATTATTGATTCACTTGTATGTCCTAATGGCTCTGGGTGTGGGGTTTTTTTTTCTTTTTCTTCTTTTTTTGAGCAGTGTTGAAAAAATTGTATTGAGATAAGTGTCACTATGCCTTGTTTTATGGCATTAATACTTCTGCGCTTGTTACAAATGCTTCTGTTGATAAATTCCAGATAGCTTTTGCCTTTTTCAACAAAGCTAATCCTCCTTATCCTGTGATTTTCTGATTGATTAATATGGTCTTTATCCTCCCCAGTCATTTCTTACTGATAATTTCACATCTTTTAGCAGAAATGCTTATTACTAGGCTCTCAAGCAGAGTCACAAGGCACTTGATTCCATTACTTTTCATTCCATTTCATTTCTTTTAGGCAAGTCCTGATGGCCTTCCCCTTCTTTCAGAATGAAATTCCAGTATTCCCTGGAATAAGCAGTGCTTTACAAAGTTGTACCAGTCTTACCGGCCAAAGTTGTGCCCCCTTCTTTGTGTCTTTGCTGAAAATATGAGATGAGATCCAAGACAAATATTTGAAGAAATTACCTTCTCCAGTTCTCTTTTTTTTTTTATCAACAGACTTCCAGGAACTTTAAGGATACGGTTATTCCATTTTTATTGATGAGTATACTGAGGCAGCATAGTTGGAAAAGCCTAGATCTTGAAGGCAATTTAGTCATTTGTAATGGGGCTGTGACAAAGTAAAGTTAGATGTCCTACTGTGCCATCCCTCGTTAAATTCTTTAATTAGATGTCTGTGAATGCTCCTCACAGGTAAACCGTCCTACAGGCGTTAAGTTCTACTTCTGTATGTATCCGACTTACCTATGTTATCAGGGATGCCCAGCCTTGCACTTACTTCATGCCAAAGCCATTGTAATTAAACCCCCCAGATAAGCTTTACTGAGACCAGACACATTAACCCAGAGTGCTCCAAAACCCCAGCCCTGGAGTCTGGCTTTTAGCAGCACGCACACTTGACCCAACAGTAGCTGCTGCTTTTGGTCCGAGGCCTTAGGCAGAGCGTTTCTGTTTGTGGGTGTACATGCCTTGCACAGTGGCTAATGGTATTTCTAACCTAAATTTTTTGATTTAGGATGGTGCCTTGTGCTTGAGGTGTTGCATACCTCTCTCTCCTCCCAGGGAAGGGTCTGAGGGAGGGTCCCTTGTTAGGTCTCCTGATGTTGGTCTTCCACCCTGCAGAAACCAATAAAGACTGATTTGCCCAGGGTAGTAAACATGGACCTTGTTCCCTAGAAGAGTGGTTAGCTGGCCTCCAGTAGCAATAACTTTAATCCAGGGATGGTTACATGTCCATGTTTCTCTCACCGCTCCTCTCTCCCTGTCTCTCATGTGCTGCCTGAGGACTGAGTGTGATGCTCCTATTTGCACTCTGGCCCTGCCTCTCCCTATCCCCAAATAGTCTTTGGGGATATAAATGCAAATAACTTAATATGCCCATCGTTACCCAGCAGACCAGTGGCACAGCCAGCAGTAGGACTCCAGCACTGCAATGCTTTCCCTTCTTTCTTTTTTTTTTTTTTTTTCAGTTGGCAAAATCCCAGTGGGCTGGGGAAGGAGTGCAAGGTTGTTGCTTATTATTTCAAAGCACCCTCCTTTCTTTGTAGATGGATTAGCTTGCTGCTGTTGGAGCTGAAAGAGTGAGGCATGCAGCAGTCTTCAAACAAAGTTTTACAATTTGGCTTATTTCAGAGTAAAAATTTCTTCTTTATTGGAAGTACTAATACATGGAAATACATCTTTATAATTACAGGCTGTTTGGGACTGATCTGAATTGCTGTCATCATTTCATACATACTTTCTGTAACTTCACCATTTGTTCTCATTTTCTTCTGTTTTCTTTCTCTGACCACCTTGCTTCCATCTCTTTGCTTCTCAAAAGATTAAAGCACCGAAATGATGCACCCTAAAGTTCTTTCATTATTCACAGAAAGTGTCACATAGTTTAATTATAATGCAAATAGGAAATGATTTCTATCTGGAAAAGACAAGACATTTCATTTAGTACCAAATAGCAGGTATGAAAATTACTCTATTTTCTATCTATGAAATTGTCCAGTCTTTGCTGGATTGCAAATTTTGTTCAGGATGCTTAATGCGGTTTAAAGTTCTATATTAAATATTAAGTGGGATCCAAACTGTCACATATACGAAGTGTTGCTGCATGCAGGGGTGTAATTTAATGTCTTCTGTCAGGAAATAAATTCATAGACTATAGATTTTAGTCCTGACTAGGCCACTAACTTAAGTGACTGGAGGTGCTTCCCTCATTTCTCCAGACTCATTTTTCTCTGTCTACGGAACATGTATCCTTACAAGTACCTATAATACGTTGGATGAATGACTTAAGCTGTTGAAGCAACTATAGAAGTTGGAATTTGCTTTTAGAGAAGATGTTAATGTGTCAAAACCTAAGTTTTGATATAATTTGAAGGTTTTTGTCCTGCGAATCTAAAAAAAATTTTGGAAACTACTCAGGAATGGGAATATCAAAATTTCATTTTTGGTATTGCTCTATGTATATTATGTCTTGCTTTTCTTGTCGGCTTTTTGTGGCTTGCCAGTGATACTAGTGCGTATATTAGTGTTAAGCCATTTAATTTTAGTACAAATTGGAGAAACAGTAACAAGTAGCAACTGCCCAAATTCTCTTAAAAATACCCAAAATTAATTATAAAACTGTATGTCAGCACTAGGACTGCATACTATGTTATGAAGTAATATAAACCACGAAAAATATGGAAGTGTACTCATAAAATTCCAAATGGCTTTTCAAAAGACGATGATGGAATACACGATTTATTAAAGTTTTTTAGATATGAGAGAAAACAGCATTTGACAATCAGTACTATAGAATATTGTATTGCATTTCTGTGGCAAGGTTTTGGTAGCAGGGGGGATTCCAGGGGTGGCTTCTGTGAGAAGCTGCTGGAAGCTTCCCCTGTGTCCGACAGAGCCGATGCTAGCTGGCTCTAAGACGGACCCGCCGCCAGCCAAGGCTGAACCAATCAGCAGTAGTGGTAATGCCTCTGGGATAACATTTTTAGGAAGGAAAAAAGTTGTGGGACAGAGAGACATGGCAGCCGGGGAGTGAGAACATGTGAGAGAAAGAACCCTGCAGCCCCCCAGGTGAGTGCAGAAGGAGGGGGAGGAGATGCTCCAGGCGCCGGAGCAGAGATTCCCCGGCAGCCC
>JANZLQ010000022.1:24658172-24698729 GCA_026212715.1 Elanus axillaris | reverse complement strand
GATCAGAGGGCTGGAGCGCCTTCTCTATGAAGACAGGCTGAGAGAGTTGGGGTTGTTGAGCTTGGAGAAGAGAGGGCTCCGGGGAGACCTTATAGCCGCCTGCCAGTACCTAAAGGGGACATGCAGGAAAGCCCGAGAGGGACTTCTTCCAAGGGCCTGTAGTGATAGGACAAGGGCTAGTGGCTTTAAACTGAGAGTGGGTAGACTGAGATTAGATACAAGGAGGAAGTTCTTCGCTGCGAGGGTGGTGAGTCACTGGCACAGGTTGCCCGGAGAAGCCGTGGCTGCCCCATCCCTGGAGGTGTTCGGGGCCAGGTTGGATGGAGCTTTGAGCAACATGGTCTAGTGGAAGGTGCCCCTGCCCATGGCAGGGTGGTTGGAACTGGTTGATCTTTAAGGTCCCTTCCAACCCAAACCATTCTAGGATTCCTTTCTTGCTATCTCTGTCTCAGGGAAGTGAGGTTCATGCGAGAGTAGGAGATGAGAAGAGGCTGTATTTTAGATAGAACTTATGCCTCAGTTGGCTAGGTGAATTATTCTGGTCTGTTTATGTTGAAGAAAAATAGTCCAAGGTGGAAAACAAAGCTATAATGCTCTAGAACTAATGGAGTTAACTGTCAGGGTATGATTTTAATTCAGGAAGCTTGAGACCTGTGTGATCCTTTCTTGTTAGTACATGCTTTTCCTGCTTATAGGTCTCCCGATCAACAGAGAGCTAAAGATAAGGATGTTATATTTTTTTGCATGAAAAAGAGCACAGTACGAGTTTGATGAACAGACACTTTTATAATAAAACTCTTCCGTCTCATTGAAACTGTAGATTGCTAGCTATTACATGACACTGAGCGGTTTTCCTTTCAGTATTATCACACAGTGACTTTAATGTGATGAGGCATTAGAAAAGATTGAATTATTTTAATTTTACTTTTTCACTGGGTTCTGAAGCTACTGTGTTTTATTTTGAGGTAAATTATCCTATTTATCTTGTCTGCATAAATACCTTTATGAATAATGCAAGAAGCTGGAATGGTAAAAGTAAAAATTACAGACCTGTCCTTAAAGGACAGGATTAACATCCTGCAAGAGCTTATTCAAAACCAACTGGTGCCTTTATTCTACAATACAAAAAAGTGCTATTTTTGAGCTTTTGCAAAGGCATTATAGTGGCCTGTTGCCATATCCATTAACAATTCTGTACTAATGACAGTGAAATAACTGAGTGGGGTAAAAGCAGGCAATGGAACAGTCTGTACAGGATCTCCTTTTACATGGATGTTGTAAGATGGCTTGAATGAAAAAAACCTGCTAAAATAGTTCCACAGCGGTTAGGGCAGCAATGTCTGATGTTGAATTACAGCTAGACAAGAAAAATATTACACTTAATGCAAAGGTAGTGCAGATATTTAGCCAAAGACTATAGAGGCAAATTAAGGTTATGGGAAATTTCAGTTCCCAAGGAAACTGGCCGTTTCTCACAAGTGCTCTGTTTTGGACTATCTAGCTATTAACACAGACTTAGAGAAAGCCCATATAGATTTGCGAGTCAGTGAATGTGTTTTCACTGGCTTCCGTGAGCGTGGCTTAGCCATGTGGGTTGACAAGGTGAAGATGTGCATGTAAAGATCCAGGCTCCTCCATCCCCAGCTGGATGCCATGATGCTGTGAGAAGGCAGAGCCGGGAGCCCCGAGAGCCGTGTGCTCGCTCTGCTGCCAGCAGCACCAAGAGCAGGCGAGACCTAAAGCATAGGAACGCAGCAAAAAAATGGCCACCCCTTGTTTCCTCTGGCCTGTGTCATTACAGAATTTCTGAAGAGGTTTTCCTGTGCTCTTTTGAAGAAGGATTATGATTTTTGTATTGTTTTCACTCTCAGGTCAGAGGTATACACTTTCATTTGAGCTTAACATAACTTTAGGAAGAAGTTTATAAAGTGTATTCTGGCAAGCATCTGCACACACAAACACCCCCCCCTCCCCCCCGAAAAAGTGCATATATAGCTCAAATTCTATAGCAAAACCCCAAACCAGACTTCAATAGAAAGATATTCAACCTGGGGCAAGCATGCAAATATTGTGCTAGGATCTAAAGGTGGAAAAGGCAAAGATGAAGAAAGGTGAATTGATTCTAATTCCCTGAACTGGCCATTATGTATAGTAACATCTTCCTATGCAGAAGAAATCTTCAAAAAAGTGTTTTCAAAGGCCGTAGTACGTCCAGATGGAAATGATCTGTTAAGTGAACTAAGTAATGTCATGGTATATGACACACTGTTTTATAAAGCTGTTATTTGCAGTTCCCTCTTGGTATTACAAGCATCTTCAATCATTCTGAATTTCTAAACCAAATCCATAATATTTTCCTATACCTGCAGAGGTATGTTTATACATATGCTACAAATAATGCACCGGATCGCCGGAGAAGCTTACAGACCTAATCATAATATTATCTCCCCTTTTAATCTTTATGTACATCGTTTTAAGCATGGAAATAAGAAACTGCAATGGATTAGACAAATCGAGAAACCGCTAATGGTTTTGCCCGTTTATACCACTCTTCATGAATGTTGTATTTAATGACATGTTGCCAAAGGAACACTAACTCACTGCAGAAGCGAGGGAAGGGACACATACACAGGTGCACAAGTGAAATGGCTCTGGGAGAGGAAAGGTAGTGGTAGGGAGCAGAGCTTGAAGGATTTTTCTTGGTTTAGTAGTTCCTTCTGCATCACTGATGTCTTCAGTGGCAGATTTTCCCAAAGCAACCAGCACAGCACCTCCTCTTCCTTTGCCCTCTGCTCCTGGCACGGGTCGGGCAGTGCCCGTCTACCTCCACTGGTCTAAGGCGATCAAGGGAGTAAAGGAAGAACCGATACAACTGAAAGCGATTCCTTTTTGCCTAGCTCTGGTTTAAGAAACTGGTTTGTGTTTCCCTAAAAAGCAGTGGACGAAAGGTATGGACAGGTATGGCACTGCCGTAAGAAAGCCATCTAGCATTGAAATAGATCTATGTATTATTTTACTTTTCTGGCATAATCTACAGAGACTCATACGCTGACGCTCTGTTTCCATTAAGTAAACTGCTGCTTAGTTTTGGTACCCTGGCAGACGGGCGTTCTGAGACGTAACCTACCAGCCAATTGGTATCCTCGACCATGAGCCTAAATCAAGTACACTTTGAAAAGGGCTCAAGTTTAGAAATGAACTTTAGGAAAACTCTATTGATTTTGTAAATTAAAAATGTAAAATTGAATGGATAGAGGTCCAGTACAGAGCTGACCCAAGGAAGCAATCTTTGAGCAGGAACATTCTCCGATTCAACACTGGGGAAGAGAAGAAAGCAAGATGAAGGATTCATTTGCAGTTGACCTGCAATAGCAATGTCATTCACTTTCCAAATAGGATTAAACTTGTTCTATCAGCCATGACATGTGAAAAGATCGTGGTTATAAATTCCATTTGCTGTAATGAATTGAAAGTGTCTGAGTTTGCAAGCAGCACTCATCGTTGATGGACAGCTAGATTTGTGCAGTGTTTTAACACGAAAATTAGCTTCTACAAAATAAAAAGTGCAGAAAAGGTGGCAGCAGGACAGATTTTAAGGCATAAAAAAATTTGCTTTATTGTTAGATGGAAGCTGAATAAAGCTGGAAATAAATAGTGGTTATAACCCTGTTATGTAGATAACTTGCTTCATTCTTGAGTGAGGGTGAACACAAAACTGGAAAAAGGCATTTCTTTAGGTTTCTCAGACGTATTTCAACAGGAATAAATCTTGTTACTTAAATGAGGAAAAATTGAACTTTTCTATAGTATTGCTTGTAAGATATAAGAAAATGGAACTGTATTGAAGGATGCTTAATTCCTATCAGTTTCAACGTACATCAACGTGACTCCACTGCAGTCTGTGAAACCATGTTGGTGGATGTATTCTGTAAATTGAGATAAAAGCTACACTCCCCGGTTACTTAATAACCTTAACTCAGCCTTGCATCAGGATTGTGAGACATTTGTATTTTGATGCTTGCAGAACTGCATGCAGTTGCGGAATCTGTTTTCCCCAAATTTGTGTTCGGTGTACACAACTTTTTGCACATTTTAAATGTGTCAATTGCCAAGAAAAATAATCTCGATGGGTGAAAACAGCTGATATTTGTGAATAATTTGAGATTCATTTTAATTGATAAGGCACCCAGCTGAAAACTGTCCAAGATTAAAAAAAAAAAAAAAACCCAAAAAAAAACCCAAAACCAAAAAAACCATAGCTTGAGCTAAATAGAGGAATGAAAATATAATAGCTTCTTAAATTACCGCAAGGTTAACATATAATTAATTTGCTAATTTTAATTACAACCCTACAAAATGTGCTGAAAAATGCTCAAAGGGGAGAAGCAGCCAGGTGCCAGACGTGATTAACCAAGGTTACTAGCAATTATGAGGTCTCTATTAACCATGTTACAGAAATTTAAAAAACTCCTTTATAAAAGCAGTACATTTATTGAAACTCAGCAGGGTATTCATCTTGCTGTACCTTCCCATTGCTGCAGACTTGCTGTCTTTTCCAGTTAAATGTTTTATTGCAGCTGAAACATGGACTGCTTTTTCTGTTCGTCACACAGTTATACGTGTACTAGGTATTTATTTTGATCACACAAACAAAAGAGATTAACTGTCGTTTGCAAAGTGCTCCGAGTACCTTGAGTGACAGATAGCTGCCAGTATCACAGCTGAGCACTAGCAACACAAATCCTGAAGAAAATGCTTGTTCTTTCCAAGGTGTCCTGGGACGAGCAGTTTGTAAAGCAGGAATACTGCCGCAACTGCCTTTTCAGCGGAGAACCTGCTCTGCAACGCTTTATATGCACAGACAAATGTAACTTCTGAGTTAAAACAAAACAAAGAACAAAAATATCTGCATGTTTGCTTTGCATTTTAAATAAATCATGGTGTGAACAAATGTCTTGCATGTATCAAATTCCATGATGTATTACTGTTCTTTTTTATTGTTGTTACATGAGTCATGTTTAAGTGTCTGTTGTTTGGAACCAGAATAAACCTTGATCCATCTATTAAAAGAAGACTTAAAAAAAGAAAAAAGCAACAACATAACCCCCCCAAACAAAAAAAACCCAAACAACAACAAACCTAAAGCATTGGTGTCAAAGGAAATTAATTTCCTGGCTGGCTTGTGTTTTTCTCTGAGGCAGATATTGATGAGTGTGCAGAAGGGATCATTGAGTGTCACAACCATTCACGCTGTGTTAACCTCCCAGGGTGGTACCACTGTGAGTGCAGAAGCGGTTTCCATGACAATGGAAGCTATTCTCTATCCGGGGAGTCCTGTGTTGGTAAGCAATGATCAGCAGAGTGCTTTTTTTCTTCCTCCTTCTGCATGGTGTTCCAAAGTGACTACTGAGACACTGTCCTGAGCGGTAACTGTGTTTAAGCCTAAAACGAGAATGCAAGCGAGCGTGCCTGCGTTTGTCAGCATCCCCAGCCGCGCAGCGCGGGTACCGGTTCAAGACACGTCACGTTTTGAACGGTTATTGCGGGAGGGAGGCAGTCAGAGATCCAAGTGTGACTTCCTGCGCTTTGCCATTTATCACGATAACTTGCTGTAAAAGCTGAAGGGAAAGTAGGCTTTCTGGGGAGCATAAGAGGCCACAAAAGGGGAAGAGTTGGTTTTCCATTTTCAAATTTCAGTGGAGCGATATGAGAACACGCTTGGGGTACATCTGCGTTGCTCTGATTTGTTTGGTTTGCGTTGTTTGCCATCGTCATCGCTTTATTTTTAGAATTATGCAAATAGCATCAAGCTCTTTATGCAGCAGATTTGCAGAATAAGGCCCTAAGAGCATAAACGGACAGGAATTTTTTAAGGGTGTGGAGGAGTTTGTTTCCACGGGAGGACAAAGGACGAGGCTCCATGCGGAGTTAGCGCGGGTTCTTGCACTCTGGGTGCCCTTAACTGTCTGTAAGACTTTGTGTGCCACTACAGCAAGTGAGCAGGAATAAAATCACAGTGAAGATGGTAACTGTGGCTTACCTCTGCCTTATAATTTTTTCCACCTTTTCACTTATTCTCAGTAGCCTTATACGTAATTTCCATGTGGTATTTTATCAGATGATTTCCAAACTATTTAAAAGGATCCCGTTTTAACTTCTGCAGAGATACAGATCAGCTTCTCATAGTTCTGTGTCCTTTCTTTGGAGTTTCAGTTTCTTCATCTCTACTCAGTTCTATGCATTTTCTGTAAAAGCTTTTCTGCTGCTTGTGTATAAGACTTTTTTTCTTTTTTAAACAATGTAAATTTCATTTATCAGGTCCATAGGTGCAAAGGGCTCTTTCTAAGTGTTAAAGTATACAATTAAAGTAAGAGTTAAAATAAAAATTTGTAATAAAAATACATAAATTTAATTGTAACTTGTAACAAACACTCCCATCTTTTACAAATTTTGCCTATTAGAAGTTCTTGGGATAAGATAGCATGGTGATTTAAAAATGCAGAGGAACAATAACTGTTTTCAAAAGCAATATTTTGTAGATTGTCCAGCTATATTAGCTTTTTACACATTGTCCTAAGCTGGTGGGGAGCTCGATAAAATCACAGCAGTGAGCTTCATGGGGGTGGCTGTGTGAAAAATGGCAAACTTGGCAGCGCTTTGTGACTTAATAGGTAAAAAATACCACGTGAAAGTAATCTAAACAGATTCTCAAATGCTAAGAGTTCTCCTCCCATTTATTTAAATATGGTAAAAGGACTAATGGCCGGAACAATTTTGCAACCTGCTTTATAAGAAGTCAAAGCAACAGGGCATAACCTTCAAAAAGCCCTGAGGCAGTTGGGGATAAGGGACTTTTGTAGCGTTTCTGATGCCTCCCCGTACCACGCCTGCGGGGAACCCCATCCCTTGTCAGGCTGGTTCGGGACAAAGAAGACGTAAAGCTCAGGGTGGTCTCAGGAAAAGACAGACGCATGGACAAGACGGTGGTTTTGAATGGCCCGTAGCTAGGCTCGGTTGCTGAAAAAGGTCAGTATTGCTTGCATTGCATCGCTACTAAAGGGAAGGGCGCTTGGCTAGCTCCCAGCAAAAAGGAGCCCCAAATGTTCTGTATTCTGTGGAGAGTGAAGGGATGAGTTTTCTTGAAAACAAACTGCCCTCGTTTTGACCTGCACAGCATGCTGGAAGCTCGGAAGGTGAGGTGCTCATCTTGCCATATGCAAGTTGTAAACAGAATGTGAAGTTAGCGGGGTTATTTTAACTAAATAGCTTTTCTGAACCATCTGCTGCAGGGTACCAGTGAGGAAGAGGATAAACCAGTTTATATCATTCTACTGGTTAACCAATTGAAAAATAATTGAAAGATTCTGCTAACCCGTATTGACAAAGAAATTTCAAGCCGTGATGTTTATTTTAAAGTGCATCTAAGACTTGATTAAAAGGACGGACAGATAACACTACACATTCTAGCTAAAACTGGGTTTCTTGAACGCTAACTTTCATCACATTACAGAGCTTTTTTGCATGGTGGAGGACTATTTTGAGTCAGGGCCAGAGTCATTCACTCTATTTCAGATAAAAGAGGGTTCATCTGCTTAGCAACAGCATTGTGTCCTGGCATATTTTACAGACTGCGTACTGAAATCCTCCTGTGTACCTGAGGTGGATTTGGGCCATTGCCTTTCAGTATGTTTTGAAACGTTTCTTCTTCATCCCTGAAGACCAAAACTCGGAGAACAATACATAGGCTAAGAACATAAGTAAAAAAAAGGGTAAGCCCTCCCCCACAAAATAATAATAATGATAATAATAACAGCACCACCGAATGAAAATCGTAAGGCAGTGGGAGGGAGCACTCAGCTCTGACAGATTGCCCAAAGCTCGGGCAGCCAGTTCCTTTTGCTGGATGTATTTGTGTACCTATCGGTTAACCCCTTTTCCCTCCCTTTATACGTAGGGGGTCGTGTGTCTGTTGGAGCTGAGTCATTGCTTGCAGTGTCGCTGCAGTGCTTGCAGAACATTTTAAAAATTAGCATCTATTTGGGAAGCGTTGTGATCAACCTCAGTGCTTCTAAAAGCTTCATTCTCATTGACGACGAGAAAACAGTGGAGTTTGTCACCTGGCAAGGGACAAATGTGTAAATCAACGGACGTGGCAGGGAAGGTCGTAATATTGCACCAGAGCTTCAGTAATAAGGACGTATGACTTAGCCAGGCCACTTCAAGCTTGGGAAAATTCTTTTATTGCTCGAAATACCAACCAAAGGAAGCTTTGAAAAGGGAATATATTTCCATGGCCATGCTTTTATAAAAGTTGTCAGCTTCATAAGGTGATGGTGAGCAGGCTCAAATTAAGAGAACGTAATTTCATTTGCAGCGGTAGCGTTTTTATGAGGCACTGGCCTTTCACAATATGTTATTAAGAATACTGCTTGCAGACAAAAGGCAATTGCTATACGAAGTTGCTACTAAAGTTTGCTTTGCGATTAAAACATACAGGCTATATAGTTGCTGGCTTGTTTTCTTTTTTTGATAGGAGCTTTGCTACACTTTAAGGTAAACAAACAAAAATATTTTGTAGACAGCTGTGAGTTGTCATACGATACATATCCCAGTATTATCTACTATCTACTGATACCATGCTGAAGCACCTGGCATACATTTTTTTCCCTGTACTAAGTACCTGTTGCCAAATACTGCTAATTCATAAGGTAATCATTGAATAAACCCTCACCACTGAATTTTCAGTGATAACCTTTAAGATTATCAGAACCAAAGAAGGGAAAAACTGGCAAAGAAGTGCTGTATTCTGGGAAGCTAGTAATGTCCCAACCAAGGTTGCTTCTATCTACAGCAGAAAAATAAAAGCAAATGAATTTATACTTTTTAATCTCCATCTCTCTTTAAGCGAGATGTTTCCAGTCTGTAGAGAGCTGTTCAGACCCTGGAGTACAGAATTTCTGATTTCAGTTTCTTCATGATGTTTCATGTTTCTGAGTCTCTACGTTGTGACTCGCAAGCACAGAAGGAGAAACAACCGAGGTGGCAGTCCCTGTCAGTTGTTGGTTATTTTTCTCTTTTCTTTAAGAATCAGTGTAAACTTTGTAGGGAAGCTTAACACAGGTCCTCCTCCCACCAGAACCCCACAGGTTTCACCTTATATTTTGTCCTGAAAGGTTGCATTGCCGGACGTCCCTGCAGGGTTAGAGTAGCTGTTGTGGGGAAATGAAAGCAGGAAAAAGGTAGGACTCGGAAGCATGTGTTAGTCTCCCGCAAAAGTTGGGTGCGGCAGTGCTCGAGGATCAAGCCTGGATGGCTTTAAATTCAATTCCCGAAGCTTTCATACGCTCCATAGCATGCTGCGGTGTTGTCTGTTACCTAGATTAGAAAGTAAGACAAAAGGAGGTTTGTTCCTTGTTTATTTTGCCCCCTTTCTATGTCAAACAAAAAACTAGACCCATCCTTTGAAAAGCATCCTATATGCCTGGGAATTGCCTTTCTTTTTATTGTTAGAGAAGCGGTACGTAGACAGAAAGGCTTGCGTATGGTACAGAGTATCCAAGACCAACTCTAGAACCTGCTGTTTTATGAATTTCTTCTATTCTGCTCATAGAATTTCTTACAGCTCATCATAGCAGAGTCTGTGTCTGTGGGTTTTATCCTGTAGAATACAAATTATCTTGCTTACTTTCTATTTAGTAAATTCTGATTCTTGTATTCTGAGAGAAAGTTGCATTACATGTCTTCAAGGTAATTGTGTTTAGTCATTTCTATATTTCTGGAAAGCATTAGTAAATCCTATATTCAGAATCTAATTTACTATGCAATGTTCTATTTAATAGACCATTATGTCTCTATAGAATAAAAGTACTATTGTAAAATATTTTCTAACTAAAAATGAATCTGTTTAGTGATTTATTTTTTTCAAAGATGAATCCAAATCACTTTGATTTAGAAGGCAAATACATTAAGTCACAAGTTGCCTGTGAAAAATGGTATGTCAAAACAGTGCTTAGTTAACTTGTACATACATTGGTTTGGGAGCCCAGCATACATTTTTCATATTAACATTATACTGTAATGGTTTAATGTACCATAACAGTTAAAATTAGCACATTAGTAAGGGTTTCTTTCTTCTGCAACAGCTTATCATGATATTACAGAGCTCCACGCTGCATGACTTGCTTGCACACATTTATTAAGGTGCTATAGAAAAGTCACACCATTAAAACCTGAATAGCCTTGAAAACTAAGAAATGAAGTAGCTTGGGATTGGTTTAAAATTTCAGTGAAACCAAGTTAATGAACTTGTGTTGATATGTACAGTCATGCTTGTCTTC
This sequence comes from Elanus axillaris, assembly GCA_026212715.1. Taxonomy (NCBI): domain Eukaryota; kingdom Metazoa; phylum Chordata; class Aves; order Accipitriformes; family Accipitridae; genus Elanus; species Elanus axillaris. The sequence continues at coordinate 24,688,392 of JANZLQ010000022.1, read as the reverse complement.
TACCCCATTCAAATACAGTGGCTGTGGGACCTCTCATAATATCTGAGGCAAATTACTTCTCGTTACAACCGAAAAGGATGGAAAAGGAAATTGCATCTCAGGGGATTATTCTGTTCCATTTTGATTCTGATTTCTTGCCTGTCCGTGTTACCAAGCTATCTTTACGTACTTCAATAGTATATTGGGAAATCAGCACGTCTCGGGTGCTTTGTTTTCTTTCTTTTCCCATCCACAAAATGTGGCTAGTTGCATTGCAGCTAAATTATGTAGGATCAGGTACTTTTGTTTAAAGAAGCACAGATTGGGAGCATTTGAAGAATGAAGATCTTGACCAGTTTTATGATAGCCCTGTGCAATGTTTGAGTGTCATGTCTCGGCAACAGTCACTTTGCTGTTGGCTAACGTTGTTGATGGAAAATAGCATAAGGCGAGTGTTACGAGGAAGTTTCTGATGATGGTCATTTCCACTATATCCTCACTTTTCCTTGAAAAGACACAGGGTGGAGAGGGGAAGTAAAGCTCTGCCACTTTCGCTTGGGTTAATTAGTAGTCTGCCGCAGATTATCTCAATATAAAGAATAATAAGACTGCAAAGTCTTATTCCAGGCGTGAAAATGAGATTGTTTTCACAGGTTGACAGGATACATGAAAGAACTAATCCCCCCAAAAGTCAGGAGAGACAACTTGTTCTTGTGTTCTGTATAAGAAAAGGCTAGGGAGTTTCCTTGCTCTTTCAAATATGTATTTGTCCATTGTTCTTAAAAGTTCCTTGATTTAAAAATGAATGTTTCATCTTCTTCCTACCTAGTGGTGTTATAATGGGAAATAAGATTTGTGTACGGTTTTGCCTTGCCCATCATTAAACATTCTAGTTTTGGGCCCGCATCTTCTGAGAGCAGTTGTGGGAAAGCAAACAAAACCTAATGGGAGTGTGGGGAATTTGAGCTGAGCAAGGATTTGAATAATATAAAAATAATCTATACGCAAGAGTCTTATCATACAATTTTCATATTCATTAGAAGATTTTTGGACATGCTCAGAATGTTAAACTAGGCAAATTTTTCAACACCTAAGAAGACACACTGTTTCCAGTTCTTAAGAGAAATTTCACACTAAACATGAGTATTTTCTTCCATGTTTTGCATAGCCATCTTCATGTTGATCTCATGTCAATATAAGCAAGTTCATTTGATCTCCATTAAAATGAAATACTTTCTTAAGCTAACTGGGAGCTAAGAATATAGGAGCATTTGTCAGGGTGGGTTTTTTTCCTTCTCTTCCCTCCTGCCCCAGATCTGGTTTGAGGCCGAAAGAGCAAAAGGGACAAAAACCCTTTACGCTGCTAACTTTTCCGCAAGTTACTGGGTACATTGGCTGTTTGTTCTGACTTTCAGAAATGCAATCAGTGCCAAGAAAAAACTGCCAAAGGGATGTTCTCAGAAAATTAGCTCTATTAAAAGTTCAGCTGGAAATGAGTGCAGTGTCCAAGCCTTTTATATTTGATTAATGACTAAAAATTTTAAATAATAAATGCCATAAAATAGTAAGAAACCATCATTTGAATAAAGACCACAAAAAAAAGAGCAAACTGAGTAGCAATTAGGAATTTATGTTCACGCAGTGTTACTCAGCTTTGCTTGATTGACTTCTTTGTCAAGAATGTCCCATTTACCGGTTTGGGCCACTCTTAACTGGGGCATCCTTTTTATGTGTGCTAAACAGAGAACAGCGCTAGCGGTATGTAAATAGCATGGTCTTCCCTTTTGGATACGTGTAACAGATTAAGCTGGCTTTGTGCAGTGTGAACAGGTCTGTACTACTGAGAATATGAATAATGTTAGTTTCTATAATTGCTAACATCTGGCTTTCTATAAATCTGTTAAATTACACGGAAACAGAATTAGATTTCTGTGTCATAAGTAAAGCAATTACATGGAACTCTGTAGGCAATATGGCTTTATATTCATCTGTGAAATCCTTTTAGTTTTGAGCTGTGAAAGCCACCCTTCTAATCTGCACTGTGATCCTGCTACATCCTATATATATGCTATTCAAGGAGCCCTTAATATGGTGGGGAAGAGAATATTGACAATGATTGGTGAAATCACCAAAGACAAAGCGAATGCTTCATTTATACCTTTGTCTTCCAACATCAAATACAAGTCAAAGTCTATTGAAAAGAAAATGGGATATTTTTAAGAATATTTTAGGTCTTACAGTAGCTGTTTGGGTATGATTTATTCCATACCAGTTCATTCATAGTTCTCTTCATGTCACTTCTTGTGTTTTTTACCACCTGTGATACTCTGGCACTCGTTAAACAATGAACTACAGGTTTTCATTTCTCTCAGTGCGGTGCCTTTTAGACCACTGATAGCGGGCCTTTCAAGTACTCAGTGCTAGGCTAAGCATTAGAGCAATAATGATATTTTGGGGTGATTAAGACTGTCAGGGCAGCAAAATAGACCACTTTTAGGGAAGTTTGAGCGACAAGCAATTGAATTGTGCTATCGGGTCACTGGGAACATCTCGGACAAAGGACTGGCCCACAGGTTAGCCCAGCAGTGAAGCCCTTCTGCAGGGTAATTGCATCCAGCTTCCCTTTGGGTCTATAAGCAGAAAGAGGAACAGCCATCTCCTGGCGGCCCAGGCCCCTGACTCGGCTGTGCAGGCTGATTTTGCATTTGGTCAAATCCAAGGGCACTACCACATTTCCACTCGTTCCTGGGCTATTTATGACTTGGAATCGGGAATTTTACTAACCAGGTCAGAGGGAGTTAGTGATTGGATTGTTATCGAGAGTTTTCTTCAGCAGACTGAGAGAATTGTTAATGTATTTTAAGATCTGGCTTTCTGAGGAGATGAGTCGTGAACCAATGGCACTTGTCCAAAAAGTAGGGCAACTGGCCATCACATCCCACAAAATTAGACTTTAGGTTTGGGGTGGTTTTTAAATTCTATTGAATTTTTAAATTTGTTGGTTTAGAGAGGAATTAAAAGTAGTCAGGTAATATTGAACAGTCAGAAATTTCACACTAGCACTAAGGTAATTTTAAATGGCAAGTGTGAGGGCTCTCCTTGTCATTTCTGAATTCATATAATAGTATTCTGGAATTTGCATGACAGAAACCATCACATACTTCTGAAGGATTTTCTTCTTCAGCCTTCCTCCCACTGCCGCTTACTGTTTTCATTGTTCATGTTGGAACAAAAGAAACCCACCAGTTTACTGGTATTTTATCTGGACAGTCTGTCAATATATTGTTTAAGAACAGTCCAAAGTTATTTTCTGAAAGAAATACCCTTTTAAACAATGTGATTGATTAAAAATCTCATGCCTTCAGCTGCAAGAAAAAGAATGCTGCATTAACTCCCTAGATAAATTCATATTGCATAATTATATTTTACCCTCCAAAAGCAATTTTAATGAGGTACTGTAATTCACTTTTCTCTAGTGTATAATGATTTTCTTTTGTTACTTGTTTCTTTGTGTCATTGTGAAATCATACTTTTCCTGCATAGCTTTGTTCTAAGACTTTTTTCCTGTCTAAGGTGCCCTCTGATTTCTTTATTTCCTTTTCTTTTTTTTTTTTTTTTTAATTTTTATTTATTTTTTTCGTTGGTTTGGTTTGGTTTTTGCTATTCACTTATACCTTCCAGCAGTGGGAAAAGGATGCAATCGATTGCTTTTAGTATGGGAAATGTTGATTGTGCTAGGAACTTACGAAGAGAAGTGCACTTCTATTTTGGTGCAAAATCCAGAACAGAGAGTGGTCTAATTGACAGAAAGTCGCTCTGATTGTTCACTAGTTTCCAGTCACTGAGCAATCACTATACACCCTTGTCTGAAGGTTCAAGTTCATCATTGATATTCAGTCCCACTAAGTATGTCAGTCTTAGTATTTACAATTAAACCGGCTGGAGGTAGTTTAAGAATCCTTGGTAGAATCAAACAAACACTGAAGAATAACCTAAAAAAATCAGTGTTTAGTGTCCAGCAAGTACATAATATGGAAGATATCAGAAAGGAGGCACCCTCTTCCACCAGCAAGGTAGATGAGCATTAATTACTTAATACAGAAGTAAAATTTGCCCCGTGAAAAAACATATCCAAAGCATTATAAATCTGCTGTTTTGCAGATATCGATGAGTGTGCCTTAAAGACCCACACCTGTTGGAACGATTCAGCCTGTGTGAACCTGGCAGGAGGGTTTGATTGCCTTTGTCCATCCGGACCATCTTGCACTGGAGACTGTCCCCATGAAGGCGGCTTCAAGCGGAACGGGCAGGTGTGGACCCTGAGGGAGGACAGATGCTCCGTTTGTTCCTGCAAGGTGAGATCCAGCTGGTCTGGGTTTCAGGAGTCCTTTAATTCTCTGGGCTCGTGTCAGAAACCAAATATTGCAGTGCCACTGGTGTTGGCAAAAATACTAGCCTAAGCCCAAGGCACTGAGGCAAAAGGTAAGCTCTGCTGTGGGCACTGAAGCTCTGATGGGGAAATTCTTCTGCGAAGTCATCTTTTTTCTTATTTTGCACAACCACAGACACGGCTGAGTAACGGCTAACCCCGATGAGCTTCTGCCATGGCACCCTGTGGGCCAGAGCCACTCGGAGCACGCCTTGACGAGGGTCTTGCATTACCCTTTAACACAATGTTCAGGCGATCAGCACGTTTACGGGGAGTGTTGAAAACTGTTTTCCATTTCTCTTGCACATGAATATGCATCTCTTGGGACAAGTACTGTAGTCAGCCATCTTCCTGTTGGTGGTGTCTCCCTCTGCTTGGAATATACATGAATTAACTGGGTGAGAAGGAAAGCCTGAGCATGAGTCAAAGGTTAGAGGACCTAGAAGTTAGAGGACACTGAATTTCCTCATGTGGAGAAGGGTGAAGGCCAGCTTTCTCCTCCTCCTCCCAGCTTGGCTGTGTTAGCAGCTCTCCCACTTGAGCAGTGCAGCTCTCTCTGCACCTTGGGAGAAGCCAGGTGTAGTAAAAGTAGATCTACCTTAGAGTTAAAGCCTCAGGTTTTTGGTTGGGTTTTTTTTTTTGTTTCCCTGGAAATTATCAGTTCTTTTCTGAGTATGGTAACCAACTTAAAAGAACGTTTGACTCTGCTTTCTTCATTTTCACTAGTAAAAAGAGGAATGCTGTCACTGAAATTAGAAGAATTTCAGAAATGCACCCATCTGAGAAATGGTTGGTCTTTTATGGCCACTTTGACCTGATGAGTTCATAGCACGGGTAAAGCTGTCCTTAGACACAACGGAACGCTATTGGCCCTTGCATAAGTGTCCGTAAAAGGAGGTTTTGGCCACTGTGAAAAGCTGAACATAGAGCACGAGAATTAGCCTATCAGTCCCCATGTCTCAATGCTCACGAGCCAGAGAAGCGTTAGACGGTTTGAGGGGAACAAGGGCCAAGAGTTGCTTTGAAGTTGCAAGAAGCTGAAAGCCTTATCATTTCTGTTTTGCAATAGTACAGCAGAAGGGAAAATGAAGGCTTTAGCGTGAACAGAACCCGCAAAGTACACTGCTGTCTTGGGCTCAGAAGGGAATACGTTCTTGTTAGTTGCTATACTTTTTACTTCAAGTAGCCTCAAGCTCCCTAAAACTCCTCCCTTCAGAAGCTGAAGTGTACAACTCCACTGAATATATATCAAGCTTTTATTGTAATCTTGGGGAATTGACTGGCTTATGAAAGGATTTCCAGTCAATAGAATAAACAGTTTAATATATGTGAAGACATCTGGTCTGCCTTTTCAGAATTATAACTATTAGTATTCCCATCTTAGATCGCTTGTAATTTGTTTTATTTGCCATTTCTCATTGCGCTTATTTCTTATGTTGAATGCTCTTATTAGAATATGAAAATATACAAAATGATTAACTAGTACATAGATATTTTAAACTAAGCCTGGCACTGTTTGTTGCTATGACTCTTCCTTCATATCTTCCTCACTTTCCATTTTTTTCCTCTGTGAATTAACATTTGCATTTAATTTCATTCCAGTAGCTGCCTGTTTCAGGAGCCAAATTCGTGTCTGTAGAGCAGAGCAAACAGGGAGAGCTCCCCCCCTGTCATATCCCAGGCAGGAACATAAAGTCTTCACTCAGTGTTTATTGAAATACATTTTTGAAACATATTTTTCTAAACTCTGATATCTTCCAATGCGCCAGACTACTTCTCAGACCGGCTGCAGGACTCTACCCTTTTCATGCAGTTGCACGGAGAGCTGGCCCTGCCTGACCTTCTTGCAGCCTGCCCAGTTTTCAGTGAGGAAAAGGGCAGAGTGTAACGAAATCATTCCTTATACTTCTCACTTGAACTTTGAAGTGATCCTACTCACTTGCTTTATCTAGGAGACAAATCAGTATTTCAGATTTTTAAGAAATGTGTTTTCTTTGGGATTTTCTTTTGTTACGGTTATTTTAGGAAAGGTCAGGTGGATATATTTTGTGCATTGGCCAAGACACATAGATCCCATCTGGAAAATATTTTAACTTAAAATCTGGTGCAAGGGGAATTAAATACCTTACTTAACTTTGAAGTTCATTAAGTAAGGTTATTTGTGGAGTAGGATACTATGGAATATGAGAAATTATATTACTTCAGTTATATAATGAAGCAAATTTCATCAGACCCCGTCTCTTCAAACCATCCTCATTCATCTGAATGAATAGTAAGTTTACAAACCCATAACTTCTCAGGACTATAAATTAATATAGTACCCTAAGTATGTTTGATGTGTCTTCTACAGGAATCTGCCTGAACTCTTGTGGATTTAATACACAGTGAGATTTAAGACTGGTAGAATTTGAAGGGGAGTGGGGAACTGTTTGCTCTCTCCCATGAAAAAACTAAGCCTGGCTGTACAGTCTGGCTACGTCTGGACTTTCCAGTCTGTCCTCTGATTAAGACAACCCTCCATTCCCTGTATGAAAAAAGCCTGGGGGATAAGCACGGAACTGGGAGCAGGACGGGTGGATGTGCCAAGGCGAAGCGTGTTCCTGAGGGCGAGAATGGTTTGGTGGTTTGGTTTCTGCAGGGTCTCGTTTCTGTCCAAATTGGCTTTGGGGTTCTGTGGAAATTGAGTCACCCTTTACAGCGATTCGCTTGTGTTTCGCCAGTTTTTCCTCTGGTAAGAACAATTTTCTGTTCGTACCGCTGATGCTTATGAAGCACGTAGAACTGATTCAGTGAGGACGGTGGGGAGGGAGAGTTACTAATAAGATGCTATATGTTATTACCCACCAAAAGCAAGTAAGTTGCTTTCTATACATTCCTCAAGTTTTTTATGTATTTCTCAGTGCTACTATAGAGCTGCAGAGATGCAAGTGAGATGTTGTAGCTTAAGAGGCTTTGTGTCACTGAAGTATGGGGATAAAAGTGGTTTTTGAAAGGCATGGAGCTAATGAGGTCATAGATGAAACACAGGTGCTTAAAGAATAAAGAGAGTAGCAGTGTATTATGATTACCAAAAGGTCTCTGGCAAAATCGTCAGGCTTTGTCAGTGTTCTGAAATACAGAGAGTAAAGGCAACGTAAAAGGTTAGCTGCTCCCCAGAGGTAACAGCACAGGAGCTCAGAGAAGCACAGAACTACCAGCGCTGTCACCAGCTGACAGAAGAATTTGCAAACTTATCTTGAAAGCTTGGAAACTGAACTGGAACTAAGCGGACAGGTTATCGTTAGCCATTATTAGTCACCACTCCATTATGGAGAGGAGAGAGACTGCCATTGCCGAGGGCGTTGGGTTGCCCGGCTGCCTGGCATAACCCCACGTGCGCGGAGCTGGTCAGCCTGGCCGAGCTTCTGTGCTGAGCTGCCGTTTGATGTCTGCCCTCGGCAAGGGGTGGAAGATGGTTGTGCTTCCCCACCTGCAAGAACGGAGATTTAGTCGTGCCTCTCTGTCGGGGAAGGCTTTCGGCTCCCTTCTTTCACCACTTGCTGAAAGGGGAAGATAACGCCCGTCTGTGGTTTTTTGTGGAAAGGGTTTATTCCCAGTATCGCACCTGGACCTGGCTGGACCTGTGGCTAAGGAGATGGGCCACTGCCAGTCTTCCTGACCTTAGGATTTACTCAAACTGCTGACTCTGGAAATAAAGCTTGTTTATATCTTCTCCTACAGCTAAAGCAGCAAACGAGCCACAAGTACGGAATCCTTAGTTACCTTAATTTGATACAAAACTGAATAAAGACCATACAGCAATCGAGTCCTGTGCCCTGTGGTGGGCAAAAGCAGTTCAGATCCGTGTTAACCTGGCACGTTTTCTACATTTCCGTAATTCTGTGTTCTCTTTGGCTTTCCTTGTTTAGGCATAAGAAATCATTTTAATTATTCTTACAACAAAAAAGCAATATTCTTATCAATTCAAATCTACGATGAAACACGGCATTGACGCTGACTGATTCCCTGATGCTGATTCAGTACATGTTGCGTTGTGGCCAAGACTCGCTTTGCTTAAAGACAAGAGCCAAACAGATTCCTACATCAAAACATAAACAAAACAACCACCCATGCTACCTGCTGTGGTTATGGCCAGTCTGTCTGCCCGTGGAAAAGACATTCTGGGCTGCTGTCACTCTTTTTAGTAATCACTTCTTTAGAGGATCAGAGGAAATAAATTCCCTCGCTTTGATAGGTACCGCTTTACCTGCTGGAAGTGAAACACTGGTTTTCCCTCTTATATCAGATGCAGGTTTATAGACTCAGAACAAGGTTCTGATGAGAATATGGAAATACTGCAACGAAACGAGTGGAGTTGTTTTAGGTACTGTACAGTTGTGATCCAAAGCAGAATATAGCTTCGTTCCTCTCGCAGCTCTACCTTCAAGCTGTCTGCAGGGGACGCTTTGCTTGAATAAGGACTAGTCCGAGAACTAGCACTGAATGCAGAAGTTCATTTCAAAACTGTTCAATACTCTCCTCATTGTTAACTGTCATTTCAGTCCCCAGTCTACGTGCGGCATGCCAGTATGTTGGCTCACCTACAGTAAGGGGTGTAATTTCAAACACGATAGTCCATCCAATTTTCGTAACTAGAATTAGAATCAATTTGTTTTGCTGTGATGCAAAGAGAATATATCTGTTTCTCTTTACATGCAGAAGCAATTCTTCTGTTTATCTCAAACAGTTCTGTTTAATGGTCTTAAACAAAATGGGCCATCCAATACCGTAAGCAAATATTTAGCAAAATCATATTTTGGAGAGCCTGTGGCTATACAGGCCCTCCTTAATACATGAACTGAATTATAATGGATGATGATAAGACCGTTTAGCTTTAAGCTCGTCTAGTGTAGGTCCAGATGTAACAGAACCGGTGGTGAATTCAGACTGAAGAATGACTAGGCTGCTGTGATTTTGCTATATGTGCTCCTATGAAGTTAAAGGGACCACCTTCATAACTTCAATTTATTTATTCAAGTTACTTTCTTCACAGTGATGCATTCAGTCAAAATAGTGCTAAACAAATATTAGATGTATTAGAGTGGCAACTGCTTGAAGAGTTCGTTGCTGTAACCAATGAGATATGAAATTGCTTCACTATATTTCTTCTGAGATGCTGATTTCTTTTAAATTCAATTAGCTGGAGACAAGAAAACAGTATTCTCAGATTCAGGCAGTATTGGATGCATGGACTGAATGAAACTGGGACAACACTGGTATTTGAGGTATTCCTCGCAACTGGCAGGGTCCTGTCCTTGTTGGCGGTAACATCGAATATATTAAGACCTTAGTATTTCCTGATATGCCAAAGATGTGCCCTTTGAGATATGTAGATATATATGCACACACCCTGTGACCTTATCTGGGTTGCTGTCTGGCAGTTTGTGGTTGATGTCAGGGCAATGTGTCCTCGCAGGACGGGAGGATTTTCTGCCGGAGGACAGCCTGCGACTGCAAGAACCCCAGCGCTGATCTCTTCTGCTGCCCGGAGTGTGACACCCGTGTCACCAGCCAGTGCCTCGACCAAACTGGGCACAAGCTCTACCGCAGTGGGGACAACTGGACCTACAGCTGTCAGCAGTGCCGTTGCCTGGTATGGGTAAAGCGTTCGGAAGGGAGCAGGACTGATAAGGATTCTGATGTTTAGCAAAGCATACCTGGAAGCGGGCTCTTGGCTCTCTCTTCACCTGCTTTCCAGACTGGGAATGATGATAAAGCACTTACAGAGCACCAGAGAACTGAAAGCTACACCATCAGTTTTCCTCTTACTGCTGAATAAGTAGGTCTAATGAACAAAATGAAAAGCTTGGAACCTTGACACTATATTAACTTTAGCATTAGTCTACTTTTGAGAACTTGTATAAGGTTGTCTGGTCTCTGAATGACTTTTTAAATATTTTTTCACATGCTGTGGATTTGGTTGGAGAAGTTTCAGGTTTTAATTACTTCAGCTGCTGTACCTGTCTTATCAAAATGGACAAGGCAATTCTTTTTTTTTTCATTCAGCAAATGCTGGAGAAACGGAGTGCCAGTGCCATGTGGTGAATTAGCAAAAATTAACCAAAAAAAGAAGAAGAAAGAAAACTGAAATTACTAGACAAACATGCAGAATAAAGAACATTTATTTCCTCATTAGGCACTGTATATTATTTCCCTAAAGCGTTAAGTTTTGCACAGATATACTAATTAGTGCAGCAATGAACTTCATTAAAGTTATCAGTTTTCCATTTATAGCTGTCTGTATAACATAGTCTTTATATATTATATTAATCAAGAGGTGCCTGAGCATCAGGAAACAAATTACAGTCAAAGCTAAGTTACTGTTAAGAGATAATTATCCATAATGTACAGCAGTAAGTATTGTATTTTGTATTCTCCTAAGACTTCTTTTTTTCATGTTCACAAAAGAACAGCAAGAAACATTTGCAGCCAGCAGCAATGGCAAATATTAGATGTGAGATGTTTTACAAGGGATACTGAGTTTGTGGCTAGCAGTTCTTTGCCTAATTTTATGATCGGGTTAACGTAGAGAGCTAAAAGACAGCGATGCCCTAAATTGGTGCTACATGTAAGGTTCTGTGTGGTGTGTGATGTTACCAGCGTCTGAAGTGCTTAAGAGAGTAGCATAATGCAAGTTATTGGAGCCTGTCACAGGTTAAGTTTAGACACACACAGCAATACCCTACAGAAGTGACCTGATGATTCTCTCTTCTCCATGTTTCTGTCTACTAACCTGCTATTTTTACATAGCTAAATAATAAAATAAAATGACTCACTGGAACATAACTGGTATTGCTCTAACAATTCCTGTAGGAGTTGACAATAAAATCAATTTTGGCTGTTGCTAGTTAGATCGATGTGCAACACTTCTCGAACATACTAACCTACATCTATCTGCAGTGTTAATTTTCTATTTAAGCAGTTGCTGTGATCCCGCAGAGATGTTTATGTGACGAGGCGTAGAAAGAGTGCATGAGTCTGCAAGGCGATCACTGCAAAAATTATAGTTTATGGAAAATGTTGGAACCCAGTATTTAATGCTGCCTTTAAAATCTCCAAAGAACTCAAGTTCCCCTGCTACGATGATGACGGTGGTGGTGGTTAGTCAAGAAGCAACCAAATGACAGTCTGCTACGTTTAGAAAACTTCAGCTCAGTATTCAAACGTGCATTTATATGACCAACCAAACTGAGAGCTGATCCATTAAGTCTATTTCAGTTTGGGCAAAATAAAACTTTTCCATTCGGTAGGATGCAAAATTTCCTGGTAGCTAATAAACAGCATCAAATACAATGAGCTTTGCTTCGATTTTTACAGGAGGGGGAGGTGGATTGTTGGCCTCTTCTGTGCCCAAATCTAAACTGCGAGTACACGGCCATCTCCGAAGGAGAGTGCTGTCCGCACTGTGTCAGTGACCCCTGTCTGGCTGACAACATCACGTACGACATCAGGAAAACCTGTCTAGATGGCTATGGAATCACAAGACTCAGCGGTGCTGTGTGGACAATGGTGGGATCTCCTTGTACAACCTGCAAGTGCAAGGTACGATGGGCAAGGTAGAACGGTAATGGAAATGCATGTTGCTGCATAAAATCAGGGTCACTTTCTACCCTTGGAAGTTGACATTCGGATCTTGGGGAAGTAAATGAGACCTGAGGGCAGAAACCTACAGAAAATCCACGCCTTTTGTGTTTCGCAGGGTGGAAAAAACCCAGTTCTGTGCTTGTTGAAAATGTTGAGCGCAGATACGTTGTAATATCCTAGTGCAACTTTCAGACGCTCTGTTGGAGAGCGCTTCAGGCATTCTCAGTATGAATCTAGGCTAATATTTTAGTAATTGCCTGATGTGGATGTTCATGAAAATGCGTATGACAGAGCTGGTAAGCAGAGGCAAAAACACTAATAAAAGTTTCCCCAGCAAGTACACAAGTAGAAACGCATTGCAGCTCAGAGATGAAGTCACTCCCACAACAGAAGTGGGAAGGGAATGTCACAGTTTCTGTTCCCTGATCTCATCAAGATGTATTTAATCCAACGGCTCTGATGCAGAAATGCAGTCTGTCTGCCTTGCTCCGTGCAGTGATGACCCCACTGTGCTAATACCAGAATTATGAAAATGTTGGTTTGGGTTCTATAAAGTGTTCTTCTGTTCACTGTGGGAAACCGAGCTGTTGCTCCAGGGCTTTAAGTTATTGAAGGTAGCTTTTCTGCCATTCTTCAGAGTTTTTCTTATTGGTTTGTGTTGGATTTTAAAAAAAGGGGAAAAAAATTGCTCATTTGGGGTTTTGGTCGTTGCTGTAGGTTTTTGTTATGTAAGATAGTTTTGTAAATGAGTGGATGTTGCAGAAAGATATTTAACAATGGATTAGACTCCAAAGCTGTATGGTTTCCCACCCCCATACTTATCTGCCATGAATCAAGAATCTGAACTGTCTGCTTATTTCAGACAAACAAAAAGCTTCCCCGCATGGGTCACGTGAAAACTCTCTCCATTAACTTTCTTGCGTGGGAGAAAAATCCAGTCACCTCTGCTGCCATTCTGTGCTGTATTTTATTATGGGGACCACTGAGTCTTTCACATCCAGTTTCTAGTTCACGTGTAGCTCAGGCCAGTTCAGTGCTATTCGGCAGAGTCAGCCTCCTCAAAAAGCGACCGCAGTTGGGACCGATGAGGACACCTTGGGATGATGGCTTATGCAGATCTTTGTATGCGGTAGCCGTGTCAGAGATGCATCTATCTCTGCGTGCCCCCAACCCCTTTGCTCTTTGTGACTTGTTCTGCAGAGCTGATTGACACCTGCTTGTTTGTCTGTGCAGAATGGGAACGTCTGCTGCTCGGTGGATTTAGAGTGTCTCAACAATAACTGACGTAGTCAGACTGGACTGTGCCGAGGGAGGAAAACTGATGAAGTTAACACCTGAAATGAAGTCGTATGCATTGGCATTTTATACAACAGACAATTACCAAAGTCTCCGCATGAGGAAGATGTTTGGGAGTTGCCTTTGGGACCTATCACTATGCTCATCCTTGCTAGCCTTGTCTGGGTGACTTACAGTACAGCGCATATAAGTCAATGGTTGTTAAAAGTTTTCAGTGTTGTAAATTACACACTTTTCCTGTCAAGACATTTGCAAATATGTTTAAATTATTTCATGGGTAAACTAATGCTGTATTTTTGTTTTAATTTGTGTATTGCCGACATGATAGAGTTCAGCTCTTCTTACTTTGAATCTAGATTTTACAGATAAGACAGCCTGTTGTGATTTTGTCCCATGATATCACATACTTAGTTCCAAGGTCCCTGTCAGATGTATTTATGAAAATATGTATGTATGTACAGTCAAATTGCATAGTACTTATATTTCACAGCTGTCCAACATTTTAAAGCATTCAAAGGTATATTTGATTGGACAGAATGGAAGTAATCAAAATAAGTCTGTCTTAAAAATTTATAAAATTAAATGCCATGAACTTAACGAAATGGCAAAAACATAGCACTTTCTTCTCCAAACATGCGGAGCAGCAGCAAGGCTCCTATAGCGAGAAATGGAACTAAAACCACATTCCACTGCCAATTCAACACCTATTCAGGAAGGAGTCACCAGTCATTATCAGTATTCTGTTTGGCAAGAGAAATTGCAGGTGCTGGAAAAGGGTGTAATCCCTCTGGACTGTGCAGTGATAAAACAGTCAGAGACCCTTAAGATGATTTAATTTAAATTGACTAAGTTAGAATTTGCTTTCAGTTGTAACACCATTGATGAGTTCAGAATTTTTCCTTTCTTGTATTTACAGTAATAATGATGTCTGCCATTCTCAGTTACTGCTCCCATAGTGACAAAGTGCAGAAGCACCTGTACCAGCGACATGCGGGACAGGAGACCTTAACACTCGGTAACTTTTATTACCCAATTAACAGCTCAGAAAGAGATTTTCTTTTTTCATATTTTATGACATTCAGTAATATTTCGTTGTAAATTTACCATGCGCACAGTGGTGTTTAGTAGCTAAGTTTAGACAGAAATACAAATTAAAACTCTTAGCCCTATTATATCAAGGTTAGAGTTTCGATTCTCTTCAGCTAATGTCTATTTTTTTCATGAGGCTAGAAGGTTTGTGGTATTAGAACAAGAATACATTTCTACGATGATGGCATCTACAGCTTAAATGTCACCCTTTTAACGTGCTCTTGTGTTTTGTTCTGCTCATTTGTGTAGTGGTTTTTGCTTTTTGTTTATTTAATTAAACACACTGAGTATACGGAAAAGAGTGCAGAAATAAGTATAGTGGCTACAGTTTGGAAAGTCTACATTTGTGAGTTTTTCGTAGTTTCATGCAGAAAATGTGAGACTGATTAATAAGATTGAAGTGTGACTATACAGTGAAAAAATTAGTCGTCTTTTAAATGAAGTACTGTTACGTTTCTTAAAAGGGGACAGTGGCAAAACAATCTAAAAATTACTTGCAATCATTCAGACAACTTTCTTCCCATTTTTTAAACAGGATTTGTTTTATCTAACAGGTATGTGTAGTAAAGTTAAATTTATTTTCTTAAAATGCCCCATCATTTTCAGCTACTAATGTATTGACTATATTTGCATTGCCCTAATGATTGTATAATAAGGGAAACAGTTGTGTTTTATATGATACTCAAAGGGTGTTTGTAAATCATAACGTCAGCTCATTTTGTATATCACATTGTAAAACCCAATGGTAATTCAGTTGGATGAGATATCCAGTGGGCTGAGATACAAAGGGGAATGATTTCAGACTTGTGGGCATCTAAATAAACTCCTATGTACATATTGCTTTCCCTTAGTTTTATTAGCAGAGTTTTAAAACACTAACCACTGTCCTTGCCAGACTTGAACTCGTGATGTTGCTAAAAGGAGAAAGAGTGTTTGCCTGGAAGATGTAGCGTCAGAGCTGTAAGGAGTACTTTGTTTATACTTAATCAGGCAAAATCATATATTCCAGGCTGTCATACACACCAATTTCTGAAGCTCTGTGGATGGGATTAAAGACAGTGCAGGGTCTGAAAATCATCCTTTTCCCATTTACCCTGTAGTAGTGAAGCCCTTTCCCAGGATGCTTTCTGGAAGCTCTAGACCTTGTTGGGATCATATTCAACAGGAACACAGAAGTTCACGTTTTTCCACCGCACAGACCAATTTTCTTCGAGAACTCAAATGCAGATTAATTCAGTAAAACCCTTTCAGAACATTTTATACAGCATTATGCGTCATTATCTCCAGAGTAATACAGCTTGAATTGTTTACACAAAGTCAAAATATTTTGACACAGACCTGTTTGTTTATGTTGCATTTTAAGCAGTTACCCTGACTGTGATGAACTTTTCCTTATGAGGCAATTTGATCACTAGTCACATCACATTTACCTTCAGAGCACTCAGAAGCCCCAGCTCAAAGAGCACATTGAGGAGGAAAATTTAATTCACTATGTTCCTCTGTGACCAAGGTAAGAACTTTCAAAACCTCTTTCTTCATGAAATTCCCTATAAACCTGTGGGGCACTACGTTGAAAGTGCTGGGGAAAAAAAAAATACTAAAATCAAGTTTATTATAATAATTTCTGAAAAATCTCCTCTTTGTTTGTGAGATGGACCTTCTCTCTGCCCAGAAGATAAGAACAATAGTATTACCGTGAGGAGGACTACCAGTACAACTTCTGTGAAAGGAAATTTGCTGCTAGTTAAGGGACTTGATCAAAACTCTTACTATAGGCAGTTGGCATTTTACAGCTTTTTCTACTTATTTATCCTGTAAAGGGATAAAATAAAATGAGTGAGAAACAGAAAATGAAAATTTCACCTCTGGTAAAATGTCTTTGCCTCCTCCTTTTGGCAAAAAGCTCAGCCTAGGTACTAATCGGGACCATTGTATTGTGTCTTGTGAGGGAATCGACCTCTCGATTCCGCTCCCTGAGTATTTGCAAACTCACCTACTGAGATAGAGCAAGCGCAAGTGTTCCTTCGTAGTGGCTCCTAGAATCACGGACCGCGCTGAGCCACGCTAGTCACTAGTAAAGGCCGAAGAAAATCCAAACTATTCCCCGCAAATGCTGAATAATACCTGGCTAATTCACAGGAATGTGTGGGAGATTTATTAGTGTCTCTGTGTTGCCTCCGAGACCTAAATAACAACTGTCTTCCAGTAATGTATCTTCTCCCAGGAGCTGTCAGTGAGTTTTCAGGTATAACTGTGTACAACATTTAATTAATAACATCTTTTCAATCAGATTGCAATGACAAACGAAATATCATCTGTTGGGTTTTTGTTTTTTTCTGTGGCAGACAATAATATTTTACAAAACAAAAGGTAAAGTGTCAGGAGTGATTACACAAATGGTGGAGTAGATTGTAATAGAATTAAATCATAACTCCTACGAGCAATATGGAAATGTCTCACATCTAATGGTACTTACATAATCATCATTAATGAGGGGAATTTAAAAGGGCCCCATGATACAGTTTGATGTGAAATTTTAAGTGAGTGTTATGATAAGACATAATTGTTTGAGGAACATATACTGCCATCAGAAATATATACCTGCTGACAAGCTACTGTTCCTCTTAAGGCAGATCTTTGGCGCTCACCAAAATTTAAACTGGTGTAAGGAAGACTCACGATGGTATAAATTTAAATAAAATTTAAAAAAAATAAATCCAACCCGGGTGTCTGAATGCTTCATATTCAGTTGGCCTCTCTTCCTGGTAGAAATCAGCAATAATTCTGTTTCAGCTGGTCATCGAGCTCAGGTGTTAGTAAAGTGCTGGTATTGCTTGTAATCTGCAAATATTACTTGCAGGTGCTAACAGGATTGTTTCTTGCTACTAGCTGCCGGTGAAGAGTCCTGCACACGCAGGTTTAGGTATACCTGAGAAGCGTCTATATCATTAAGCTGATAAAATGTGTCAAATTCAGTTATTTTTAATGAAACCATCACCAGGAGATTCACAACACATGGGCACATGATGTCAAAAATCATGGCCAGTAAAAAAAAAAAAAGTCCGTGTGTCCCCCCCCCAAAAGATATATGTGTCATTTAAATTCTTTACTGCTTCTTCATCTGCACAGTGTCAGGGATGCACTGAATTCTGATGACTGGATTTCTGGCTGGGAGCCAAATCTTTGCTTCAGCAGTGCCTTGCACTTGAATTATTTTTCTTTCTAAATTTGTACATGAGATTGTTTTATTTAAGTGGTTTGATTGGAATCGAGCGGTGTTTGGAAGCAAGCCTTATCATGTTCTCTTCGAGATCGAAGTGGCTACAGCAGGATCTGGAGCAATTCAGGTTTGTTTCTTGTATGTGCCTCTACCCTGACAGGGAGAAACCGCCTTGGGAAAAGGCACGGAGTTACCTAGCCGGCTCCCTGGTGTTTGGCTGGGACTGTGCTTACAGCCCCTGGTTTTACAGGGTTGTGACGGTATTTGTCCCGGGTACAGCAACAGATACGCAAAGCCTCTGATAGTGGCTTTTGGTTGCCCTTCTCTGTTCTGCAGTTTCTTTCAAACGACTAGTCGTGTCATCCGTACACCATAACATATTTA
Source organism: Elanus axillaris (assembly GCA_026212715.1). Lineage (NCBI taxonomy): Eukaryota > Metazoa > Chordata > Aves > Accipitriformes > Accipitridae > Elanus > Elanus axillaris. Next base: position 24,670,372 of record JANZLQ010000022.1, on the reverse strand, counting down.
TACCTATCCCAAAGCTCTTTGTTATTAAATGCCTGTGGGGTTAGATGTGTACACACGTAGATCCACCAGGCGCTTCAGTGAGAGACTTAGAGGTGCTGCAGCACATCACACCATCGCTGAAACACAAAACTGAGACCAGGAGCTTATCATGAAATTAAACCAGAGGTGAAAAATCCTGTTTTCTAATAATGCAGTCGATTGATTACCCCTTTGACTAACCCTAAATCTACTTTTTCTGTCACAAGATTTGCAAATGTATTTGATTTAATCCAGTCCTTCTTTATACTAGTTTTGATGGATTCCCTTTTGCACGCTCCAGTATTAAAGATGCAGTTTTGTTTTCCCACCTGAACATTAGGCAAAATTCTCATCCGGGTGCTAGAATGCGTGGGCTTTGCTACCGTCGTGCCTTTGGACTCAAAGTAGGCATTTCTTTACTCAATGTCTGTGAAGTTAGAATCGGAGAATCACTGAGGTATGTTCAGGTGAGCACTAACTTTAAGGGTAAACTCTTACCTGTCGCGATAAGGGTTAAGGAAAACACCATATGAATTTTAGAAGTATGTTTGCAGCTGTAGAGGTGATTTTTCAGCCTGGGCACAGGTTTGGCCATTTGCTCACGTTTGCGTTAAATCATTAGCTGATTAGTTCGCTCTTTAGCCACACACATTTTGGTCTATGATTTGCAGGGCAGAAGACACCTTTGAGAAGCAGCTAACTGCTGCGTGAAGTCATTCCAGTGAGCAGGTTTTCCTGCAAGAAGTATTTGTTAGAAACTACTGCAGAAACACCGCCAGCACTTTCTCAAAAGCAAGTATCTCATGTGTGGTCCTGGGCAACGCACTTTTGCCATATTTTTCTTTTTTTCTACTGGCACAGCGTAGCAAGTCTTTGGCGAGCATTTGGGCTGCTGAGACAAAATGCTATTTGACTGCGGCTTTGGCTCTTCTGCGCGGTGGTGGGAGGAGGTAGGTGCTGCGGGCACGATGTGCTGAGGGTGGCTGCGGTGGTCGGTGCTCTGGAGGAGACCCTCAGAAAGCTGTTAGCAGGGGTACGGCAGCAATCGCGTGTTGTTTCTTCTTAATGGGTGAAGCAGAGCAGAGCAATAAGCTTGATTCCTCCCCCTTTTCCCACCCTCCACTAAAATCAGGGAAAAAGTCTTTGAAGGTGTCTTCTGCTGGTGCCTTGGAAATGTGAGAAGTGCCAGCAATGAGCTGCTTTGCTTAGTGTGTGTGACGGTTAAGGATGAGCTTCCCAGGACTCAGTGGAGGAGGATCTAGGACTGGATGGAAAGGACGGAAGTAATTAAACACATAACAAAGCAGTCCTTACCTCAGTGGGCTCATTAGCGATGGCAACAGGTATTACTAAATTGTCTTTTGAATTTGGAAGTATTTTAATTCTGTCTAAAACAGAAAGTGACTGTTCCCTGCTTTATAATTTATTTGTCACTTTTCTGGGTCCTTTTGCTGATATCTCAGGCTTTCCCATCACTAAAGTCTTACAACCCAAACACAAACTGACCAGATAACGTGAAAACTAAGCAAAAGAAATATTTTCTTTCATGCCAATAGTAAAAGGAATTTTGGAACCGTAATAACTGGTTTATTTGTTGGGTTATTTCTATTCAAATGTCACTTTTTTTTTTTTTTTTTATACTAGTCATAGCTAGAATTAATGTGTAGTCTGGACCTCAGTCTCAAAGAATCTGTTACTATTAAAGGAAGCCAGACCAAATCAGTTACCTAACTTGCAGACTTGCAGGCATAGCACTTTTTTTTTTTTTTTAAATGACCTCTCACTTACGTATTTACTCTCGTAGGGAACAAGGGAGCTATCTCTCTGTCGTTTGAAAGAATGACTCCAGACTGTCCCTGAGCACAGTCTGTTCCATGTCCTTTCTGCCTGGATTTCTCAGAACCACCTCAGCAGTATCTGAAAATGCATTTGGTAAACCAAGAACACGTCTGTATCCGAAGCCAGGTCAATAAACCCACAGAAGGAAGGATAGGTCACCCTGTAATTGATAGCGGTCTCGCATCAATCCTTAACAAAACTTCAGGCATCACCAGAATGTATTTAGGGACGTGCAGGATGGTGTAAATCACAAATTTTGGCTGCAGTTCTGCATGCCAGCAAAGTTCAGAGGAATTAAGCTGAAGGTTTTCATAGTCTTAAGTATTGCTCAGCATGAAAGTTCAAAGCTATTTCTCTTCCTGAATTAAAGCATTATTGTAAGCTATGTGGGCGTATGGTGTGCACGCATATATCCTCTACAGCTGGGGAAAAAAAGAAATTATCCCTGATGACCTTTTCACCTCTGAGTAGCCATCTCATTCCGTGTCACTTGTCAATGTTTGCGATATTATTTACAGAGCAAGCTTGTCTAACGTGAGTAATACTATTTCAAGTGAAACTAGATGTATGCCATCTATTTCAGGTGAGTTGATCCATTACAAGGGTAGCAATGAGAAATGTCAGTCCCACATGTTCAAAAATTATACCCCAGCTGTGCTACAATTAAAAGAGAAGCTTTAGAAAACTACCTGTATTGAAAAGGTACATTTTTTCAGTGACCTGGGGGTTTCGGTGCTAAACTTGTATTATGACTGTCGGTAAGACTCCAGCCTACCCCAGGCCACAGCGACGACTAGAAAGGCAGATGCCCGAGCAACTAAAATGTCTGTAGCGAGGGCATAGGCCAGGAGAACAAGCTGATGTGTGGTGTGGGCTGCAGAGAGCCCAGGCGTCAGGGCCGGGCTGAGCTGGGGGGGCCGTGAGCCCAGCTGCCCTCCGAGGAAGGCAGCACTTGGGCAACTTCAGGAGGGGCCGTGGGCTAGTCGCCGGCCTAAAAGATGGATGTTTCTGGTCCAGGTGAAGCTCAACGTGCCAAGACTGAACGTGTGTCTGGGCCTTTACTGAAAATAATGGGCTAGAGATACCTAACTGCCTTTACGGGAGTTTGAGAGCTTTGGGGAGGCAGCTGGGGATGGGGATGAGTCTGTGTTTGGAAAGGAGTGAAACGTGGTGCTTGTGCCGACCTACTTTCCCTTTGTTGTTTTTTCTCTGAATTTATCCCCAAAGGTGACCAAGTCTTGTGCCTAAGTGTAAGCAGGGAAAAAAACCCAAACAGAAACCTGAGGGAAGACCCTCCTCCCCAAACCCCAGAAAATAAGGAAGAGAGCCTAAAGAGAGACCCATTCCATCTTTGTCACTGAGCAGACAAATACAAAAATGTATACATTTAGCAATTCTAGTTCATAACGGGAATGCCATAGCGTAGTAGCAGTACCAGATTCATAGTACTAGCTTTAATGCAGAAAAACTAGTCATCTAGCACCACGCCAGTAAGTCGTGGTGTGGTCTAACTGTGTGTGTATCATAAAAGCGCATGCAGAAACATTTTCAACTCAGAAAATACATTAGATCCAAAACCTCTCTTTCAACAAGTGTAACCAAAGTGAAAGAAATTGATCAGTAAACCAGTAAATTTCAAAATTTGTCATATGTGACTGGCCTGCGTGATTATCAGATCTTAATTTTAAAAAGATAAATGATTTGTGACAGCTTAAAAATAGGAAGAGTGTTAGGAGCTTGAATGAAGCTGCTCAGATAGTTCAGAGGTGGACAAAAGAATTGCAGAGTCGTCTAGTGAAAAAGATCCCGGTCAATGGAATTTTCTCTCTGTATGGGGTGACGTTCAGTAATCAAGGCAAAAGAAATCATTATGTCAAAGCTTGCAAATGGAAGGGAGAGAACCAAAAGGAAAATGAAGCACTATGTCAAAGTGAGCAGTAACTCCAGAATGAGATTCCTGCATTTTTTATGACATGAGAGTACTGCCTATAGCAAAAATAACTGGTTTATTAAGCTCAGGCTAGCACCAGATGCAAAGAAGAGGTAGCGGTTCACAAGCTGGAAAGCCATTATCAAATACGTAATGGGACATCACTGAAATATGCTAGGTTACAAACATTCTTTTGGCTTTCTGCATGAGGGAAAAGTGGAGCTGAAATCAAGCAAATAAAAGTACTAGGACTTAATGTTGGAAATATGATGTCATTGGGCAGTTTAAATTACAAGAGGTGTGTGCAAGAGAAACACATGGCTTGAAGAGCCAGGTAACATAAACACAGGCAATGATGCTTTTAGCAAAGACAAATGAATTCATGAAGCTGGTGACACTAAATGTGGAAGTGATTTATAGGAAAGACTCCCAAGCCAAGGAGACCAAAAAAGTAGTCCGATGGAATCAATACACTAAAAGATTATTAGATTTTTTTTCTCTTTGTCTTTACAATGCAGGCGCTCGAGGTTTGAAACCACCTCAGCCTCCTGCGCTGTGCTTTTATTTAGAAATAAATCCTGACAACACCTGCTGGGCTGTGGGAAGTGGCCACTGACCCCGGCCGCTGGGAGAAGGTCCAAGAGCAGGAGCGTGCATCTCGGAGCTGCGGCTTCCCGGTGCCGGCGAGGATGCGCCGGGGGGTGGGCATAGCCTGGGGGTACCCTCTGCTCCTCCACGGCTGCACGGTGGGAGCAGGAGGCTGGAGCAAGGTGTTGCTGTGTTTTAATTTAGATGCGTGGGCAGGATTATTTACAGAAGGTAAAGGGAGAAAACTCTGTAGGTTTCTAAGATTAATGGAGTCTGAGGTTTAGCTGCCTGCGAGGAGCGTGGCGAGAGTGGGGCTGGTGCCGGCGCGGGGGGACGGGAAGGCAGAGCAGCCAGCCGGCAGCGTGGCATTTCCTAGCTGCCTGGCTGGAGCTGTAAAGGCAAGATTTATTGTTGAAGCAAAGGGCTGTGAGTAAAATAGAGCAGGGCTGGGATCCCGAGTCTCTACATTGCTCATGTCTTTCTAATGAGCAGTCAACTCGCTGAGGAAAGCGATGACTCTATTGGCAGCTTAAAAGTGATTACTGGAGGCTTAAAGCTTTGTAAACCTTCCAATTAAGCTCTGCTTGCAGTTCTGCCCTCCCCATCCCACGTCCCCACACTCAGCCTTGGTAGAACGTTTCTTCGATATTCTGTGGGATACCTGAGACTTTACAGTGACTGTAGTTCTTCCCAAGTTGTTCTCAGATGTTAGACATGTAACGAAGCGGTACCTTAACATGAGTGCTGAGGTCCTTAGATGATTAGTGAAGAGTGGTAGATACCTTTGAGGGCCTCTGCGAGGAATCCTGGGTGCCTAAATGGAGGCACACGGGTGAGCAGAGCGGTCAGCTCTGGACAGAGCTGTGCCGAGAGGGAACTCTGGAGCAAGGTCGGTGCACGGTGCTCTCAGCTGCACGTCTTGGGCCCCCTCCGATCAGGTGATAAACGGTAATAATAAAATTGCCGTGTAGGAACTAATAACGTAATATATCATATAGTCACAAACTTTTGGTTTGAAGGGTAAACAAAGTGTTTTCTGGTGAGGGTGAACTTTCACAGGGAGTTACGATTTATCTCTTTCTGTATAACCTAACCATTTCACTTATTTGAATGGTAAGACAATTAGAAAGCTTTTGATATGACTTTGTCTTAGACTTTATGAAAGAAATTGTTTGTTAGTATGGCAGCAAAGGCCTTGCTGCAGCAGAGCATGCTTTGCAATGATAGGAGCAGATGGTTTACAAAGTTACTGAATAAGAACTGATTATTGATTTGCTATCCTCTAACAACATCAATGTCGAGTGATAATGTACTGTACTGCTTGTTACAGAGTAAATAGCTATTTTTATATTGCTTGCTTTCTTGCAAATTGGCTACTAGCAGGGAAAGTAAAATATATGGCTGTCCAATATCTTGAAGCAGTAAACAAATTGCACAGGGGGAACATCAGTGAAGCACTGCAGAACACTTGCTGATATTTATAACGTCTGCCTCTGTCAAAAAACTCCAAATCAAAAGTTCACAATTCTCCTAATACCAGACATAGTCAGAGCCCTGCCGTTTTACCATTTACCTTCAATACATGTGGTTAGTTTAGCAAAATACTAAATGTGTTCTAGTTTAGCAGAACTCAAGAGATCACAGGATTTTTAGCAGCCACTGAGTGAAGTATTAGGTTCAGTATTGTTTCCCTGCCTCATTTATTCTCTTGGCTTGAAGAAAAGAAAATTCTAGAAGGTTAAAAATGGAGCTAGAAGCACGAGTACTGTTATAATTCAAGGTGACTGTGTGGCGTGTTTAAATAAACATGCGGTAAATATTTTGCCTCTTGTATTCTGGTAGCTTTTCATAGCTGCTTAGTTCAGGCTGGGGGACAAGGCGACCATTACCTCTTGACAAGATTGTTTTCGCTCAAGCTGTTGTTCTTCCAAGAAAACGGACTTCTCGCGTGTCAGTGACGTACACCTGCCGTGAGTTATGCACCCAAACTGCCGCGGATGTGGGAACGCGAATCGTTTTTTTTTACTATCAATTTAATTCCGGTTCTGGTCATTGTCTCTTTTGCGGGTTAGGCTCTCAAACTTGCTGGATGCCGATCCAATCTGTGAGTTGACCTGTTGCATGGTGTTATCCCAATGCACGTTCCGGGGGGCTGCGGTATGGTCCGGGGAGCAGCGTGGTCTGGCAGGTGGTGGTGGTTCGGTAGGCAGAGAGCGGGGTCTGTCAGTACCTCTGCCCAGCTTTCCCCTCCGCCCCAGCCCGCGAAGTCCCCGCAAGGGATCCCCAGATGTGGCTCCGAGGTCTGAGGGGCAAATGGCTTGTTCTGCCTGGTGCCGGCATCGAAAGGGTTAATGTGGCACTGCCGTAAATAGTGGCAAGAAGAGAAAAAAAAAGATGGCTTTTGCAAAAGAAGAAAGGGTCTGTCGTTTCAGGATACTCATCTAGGATGAGGACCAGGGTCTTTTGATCTGGCTGTATGATTTCTTCTCTAGTTTTTAAATAGGGTGTTTTTATTTACAGCTAGCTCAGGCAGGCAGAGTAACCTATCCTCTACTCAGGTGCCAAAGTGAACACATACAAGTTATTAGGACATAATATACTTACTGATTAGGTAATAACATGGCAAGGCAAATAAAAGATTTTATGACAAATTTAAATAGCAGTGGATTAAAGTTCAGGAGGACTGGGGATTAAGCAAAGGGACTTCATCTGGTCAGGGTAGATAGTGGCCATTAAACTGTCCTCTGGGAGATTTGCAGAGCCTTGAATAATAGGAGCATGTTTGTGTGTGTATGAATTGCCATACCTTGTTTTTCTTAATCAAATGCCGTCTCCAGCAATTCCTAAATTGTGCCTTCCTCCTTCGCTGCCTCACTCCCCCCACCCCCACTGCCACTGGCTTCCTTTATTCTGTTTATGGGTTCGTAAGTGGGAAATAGAACTTAATTGACTGCTTATGCTATATTTAAAATGGTGACATACCTAAATCCAATTATGCAGGGGAAGATAACGAATGCCACCTCATCAGTACGGTGCACTGCCATCAGCATTGTCCATCCTATTTTCCTCTCGTTGCGTTTCTGATGACAGCGACTGCAGTTTAGGCAGGGGAGGGGAAAACTACTCCATAATAAATACTGGAAAAATGCTTTGTGCGTAAAGCCATCTCTCCCTATTGTTGTAAATTAGGAGTGCTCAAGTCTATAGAAGATCTGGTTGTGCTAATTAGAATGCTGCAGCAAAACCTTCCCTACTACTGGTACCACACTGATAAATCCCAGTGCAATTTTTAAAAAAGTGTCGATTCACTTCTTAAGTGCATCTTTTTTAAGCCATGCAATGTTTTGAAAGTGCACTGGGATTTCTTTTGAAGCACATCTTGACTTTTAATAAATAGATCAAAAGTGCTTTAAAATATATCATGGCTAATTTTGCTCTCCCACAAATCCATTGCTTTTTATCACCTTTTAACTAACTCACCTTTTTCCAGAACAGGGAGGAAATGGTTCAAATCTCTTGACGGTATGTTTTTCTTTCAATTTTCCAGGCTGTCAATGTTTAGGGGAAAAATTTACCCGGAGAAAAAAATCTCCCGGTATATCAGCCTTAAAGGAAAGAAGGACAGAAACGTGTTCCCTCGTGACATCTGGGCTAACTGGGCTATAATTTACCTAAAGATACCGGTAAAATGGCAGTACTGGAGCAGCTTACAGTGCACCGTGGCAATTTAGGAAACCAGCTTCATATGGCTGGCTGATTCCTGTGATGAAGAGATAGATCCAGGACTGAAAACCAGCCCTGACAAACATTGGGAGCTAACCTGGGGTTTGTTCGCGTTTCAGCCTCTTGCATTTCTGCTGTTGCCTGTGGGCTCCTCAGCGCTGTTTATGCAGGAAGAGAAATACCTGCAGTTCCAGCTCAGACGCTTGGACCTTTAATGGCATTCAGTTGATGCTTGGCAAGTCCGATACGATTTGTGAAAATCATCCTGTTGCTTAATCCTCTTCAGTGCCAAGGGTTATTAGGTAGGGATTGCAAACAAGATGAGAAATTGGAACACTTACGCGTTATGGGCTGAATGGGAGAATCTTCAAGTGGCTTAAAAATTACTGAAGTTCTTTTTCTTTTAACCTGTGGTAAATTTTGGATTATCAAAACAAGCGTCCTAAAAAAAAATAAAGACGACCTCTAGCCGAGTAATCCTTTCACTTAAACCTTGAGAAAAATCACTGGCAAATGACAGCACAAGCTGACTGCTGCCCATCACCACAGCACCAATCTGGATGCACAGAATTGTGCCGGGGTTGAAGAAATAATCCGAGTAAGTTTCTTTCCCTGTGTGCGCACCTGAGATGTATCTCCAAGGCCCGTGCGTTTTGCCCTCTGAAAGCTTTGTAATCTGTTACATAGTTCAGAAGTGGAGGAGAAAAGACTTTATTTCAGGGAAAGGAATGAGGCAGTGAGTTCAGAGCTGTCATTTTGGGCTTTGCCGTCTCAGCTCTTACTGCCCAGGCTGAACAGCTGCAGGGTTTCCGAGCTGTTGCCAGCAGCGTTTGCAGCTGGAAGTGAACTATGATAGACACAGCCAGTAGGTATTTCAGGAATGAGCTGCTTTTCCAGCAGCAGGGCGCTTTTCCAGCTGCAGTCTCTGGGAGCCCAGTTCCGATGTATGGGAGCGTGCATGTGAGAGGGGAAGGAAAGATGTCAGCGAGATTGCTTCGAGGAAGCTGGATGCTCACGTTAATTTGTACTAACCGGTTGGGGAGGAGCTCTGCCTGCAGCTATGGAGCTTGCGAGCCACGGTGAGAAAGCTGCTTTATCAGGCGTTGAGCCACGCGGTGTCTGGCAGTATTCCAGTGTCACGTCGCTGATGAGATAGTGGTTTCCACATACGAAGCAGACAGCAACTTTAATGGAAGATATTTTATGACAGGGAGCTTTAAAAGTTATTCCATTATCCTGTAGTTATACAATTATGATGTTCTGTAACATGCAGCGTGCCACAGTTGTGATGACAGTAACGCGCTCTTTCTTCAACTTATAGATAAGATGTGGCAGGAACTGAGATTTCCAGGTCTCGGACACGCTTCCGAAATATCCCTGGATTACCAGAGTTGCTTGACATACGAGGAAGTCAGAGTAAAGTGTGGGATACCTGGACTAATTGCCTGGAAATGGCAGCCCGAGGCTGGCTAAAGCCTGACCTGATTAGCATTCAGTGTCAGTGCTGGCAAACGAGGAAGAGAACAGAAACTACCAGAGCGACAGCAAGATGAAAGGGTAGCGCTTCCTACCTGTCCTTCAAACTCGCCTCCCTAATGAACCCCTTCTGCAGCGCTGGCAGCCTGCTCAGGAGACAGCTCGGCGACGGCACGTGTGGCTCCGGTCTTGGGTGATGTTGGCGTGCGGGTCGGGGAGCCTGCGGGACGGGTGGATGCCCATCCGCGTATCCAGCGGGCTCCGATGCCGGTCCCCTCCTTCGGGGCCGGGAAGGAGGGAACGGGGGATGGCGGGACGCTGCCCGGGCTGGCATCGCGCCTGGGAGCAACCGGCCAGCAAGGTGCCAGCGTGCTTGGATAAAGACGGGGTAAGAAATTGAAGAAGCCAAGTGCTAAATGTGGGACCAGCCAAAATGGGGGTAGAGCTGTTGAAGCAGTGGGGCTTCCCCAGTTGCTGCCGGTGTCCCCATTCTGTCTGGAGGAGGGTCTGTCAAGCAATACGAGTGCTTTCTGCCCTAAATGGGAAGGTAAAAAAAACACTGTGTCTTTTTTTGAGCTATAAAATCATTTTACCCAATTCGGTTTTAAATCTAATAACTGCAGCTTTGACTTGCTGGTAGCAAACAGAGGCCTGTGCTTTGTGCAGGATGATTATTTATTTATTTTAAAAACAAAATCAAGGCTGTCTGTGATTTGGGTCTAATTTCACATTTATTTTTCATAGTTTGTTTGCTTAGTAGCTCTGCAGTAAGACAGTGATTAGTTAAATCAGTTATACATAAATTCAAAGAGTTGTTCTTCATTTTAGATGTTCAGACTTAATTGGATTTAAATCAGATTAAAAAGTGACTTCTGAGGGAAAAATACCCCCAAGCAGGAAAAGATGGTTACTTTTTTTAACTTGTCATGTAAATGGCAGGAGAGATTTCAATCTTTATAACATTTATTCCCTGTTACAGCTTACAATTCTATTTAATTTTTAAAGAAAATACTTATGTATTAAAATGTTAGCAGGGCAGAGTAGGAGGAAGCCACTGACTTATCTCCCTCAAAATAACCAGTTGTCTAGTCCAGAGTATTTTCTTCAGATTGTAATGAAATTTTAAACTTAAACATTATGAAAGGAGGCCATTCTATGAGTTTATTAAGTATATTAATCGCTGTGAAAATCATATACCACAAGCTGTATTAAAACCACAGAAGAGACTGTCTCCCTCCAAGGAGATGCCCTGGTAGATCCAGATGGTTTCTCCCTTGGGGTTTAAGGGACCATAAGAGCTTTATTTACAGGCTTGGGCAACATATGTGAATATGAATTGCTGAATAAGGAAAAGCAGCGTTGGAAGAGTTTGGACAAAGATGGAGTGGTTTCCAGGGCTACGGTAGCAGTTTGGGATCTCCAGAAACAACGTCCATGAACCCAGCAGGGGAAGATCCTTGCAAAGGAGCAGAGCACGACTCAGTCCTGACTGTCAAGCACAGTTTATGCTGTGGGGCAATAGCATTTTGCTGCCTGGCCTTTTGCCTGGTTTACTAAATTGGAGCATTTTGAGATAAGCATTTGAACAAACAGGCCAGCTGCGGGATCAGCTGTCTGTGGCTTTCCAGGCTCCTCGTGATGCAGAAGATTGAGGACTTTATGCAAAATCCAGGTACTTAACCATATGGGAGGCAGGATGAATATATAGATTTTTAGAGGACAGAGCAGAGATCTGTATTCAGATAATTCCCCATCTGGAATGATACAAGGCTGGGGAATTCAAGCCATGTCCCCCGAAAGGTGTGTTCTCTAGCGGGCTTGACGGAGAAGTGCTACTACAAAGATAAGAAAAGGCAGAAGGAATAACAACTGCTGATGCCAAATGCCTATGCTCATCTTTCCCATCAATTATTTAGACAAGAAAGATTTACATGAAAATTAATCATTAAATTTTGAATTGCTTCTTTACTTCAATAATGAAATACCAGCACCAAATACAAACAGATAAAGAGAACAAGATAAGAAATCATCCTTCATACACAAAAGAAGAAGTAATATTTTAATGAAAATATAAAGCTCATTACTGCTTTACGATGGAAGGTTACTGTTAGTGACCCAGAATAGAGAGCTTTATACGCCAAACGTGAAACCTCTTGTTTAATCTACCCTATTTGACATTGGCATAATAAGAATTGTGGGCTGGATTCTGCTATGTTCCATAAACCAGTAATTTTTGGTACCAAAATAATTTTCATATAGTCAGGGAGTTGTTTTCCAAGTTCGTGCATCTAGAAGTATCGTGGTGGACAATAAATTTCAACGGTTTAACTTTCTGAATTGTTTAAACCAATTTTGTCAATTATACGTCTTGACAAAAGAGACTGAGTCTGAGTCTAAGCCTACAAAAAACAATTTAATTGGTAATTTTCAACTTAGTGTCAATTGCTGTGATTGTATCTTTAACCTAAAAATGCTGGTGGAAGGGCTCGGTATGCTTCTTGACGTCCCAGCTGAAACACAGTAACCTAAAACTTTAACTTCTTTCACCCCTACCCCCCAAGCAAATATCTAATGCTCCTGTCCAGAAAAAAAAAAAAAAAAAAAAAAAAAAAAAAAAAAAAAAAGG
>JANZLQ010000022.1:24627814-24649163 GCA_026212715.1 Elanus axillaris | reverse complement strand
TTTTTTTTTTTTTTTTTTTTGCGGGGGGGGGTTGGGGGGGGGGGGCTCTTCAGCACAGCTCCAGAGCCCATCTCCTCTCATCGATGCCCCAGCTTCACGTCTGCAGGTCAGCTCAGGCCAAGCCCTTCCCCTGTTTGTTGCTCAGGGGTCCCCTGCGGTCCCCCTGTGAGCCCACTCACATCCCTTGATGTCACTTGGGGACCAAAAGTGCTTCAGGACACCCACTGAGGTCATCCTGGTGCTCAGAACGACTTTGGGCTCCCCTGGGGCTTAAGACTTAGGCCCCACGATCATCTGGCATTTCCGCCCCCCCCCATCCACTGATCTCCTTGTCATCATTTGATGTCACCGAGGTACCAGTTGTGTCCCTTGGGGTGAGCCAAGGTCAACTGCTGCTGAAGCGTAACACCTCAGCCGCCCTCAGATGCTCTCCAGCACCGGTGTCAGTTGAAAGGGGAGTGGGACTGGGGTGAAACCCACTGAAGATTTGGATTTCATACTCCCTAAGCACAGCTTTTGGGCAAGACCTTTTGAAAGGAGCACACAAAGAGAAAGAAGGACGACTCCCAAGGACCTTCCCTTCTACTCCCAACAGAAAGCACAGTTCAACAAAACAGTAATGTCTGAAATGCAAAAACAGGCATCAGCCCTTCTTTATGTCAGGCGCAAAGGACAAGAGGCAGCTTGTTTTACTAAGAAAACTTAGGAGATCGATAGAAAGCATCTTCCATCTGTGCGACTTCTTTACATCATAGAGTCTATAAAACTTTTGTAGAGTCTCTGTCGCTGAAGGACTCCGATTTCATCCAGTCCATCACCTCTTGCTGTGGCACGCTTCTTCTCTGGGCCGCTTGCGAGTCGTTGCTTGAGTCCATTCAGCTCCCCATTGTTCACTTTCTGGTTTTTGCTACTAAAGCCAGTTAATGCCACCTTACTTAGCGTTGCCTTTTAGGAAGTAGCTACAAAGAGAATACATTTCCTCATAGCCACGCACATTGCTGGAGGAGCAGCAACATCTGCTTAGAGACTCTCTGCCTTCTGCAAACACTTGGGCCCCCTGTGGCAGACCCCTGCGAGTTCTTTAAAGCTGGATTCATCTTTGCTTCAAGTATTTTGAGATAAATTGCACCAGCTCTCATTAAAAAAAAAAAAAAAAAGAACAAAAAAAAAAACCAAACAGGGAGGGGATTGGATGGGAAAAAAGACCATAGTGCAAGTTATTCCAAAAGGGGAGGAGGGAGACTGGCTACAGGGAAGAAAATCAGACAACGCAAAGTCCAAATGTTCAGCTCCAAATGCCCAGGCTTTGAACAGCACTAACTAAAGCCAAAAGAGCTGTCTTTCCAGCTTTTCGTCTTTGCTTTTTTGAGCCACATCTTGCTGGAGTTACTCAGAGCATGGCAACAACAAAACCCTGAAGCCCAAGACAACCCAGCTTCTACCCAGGTGCTAATATACAGATGAAGACGCTTCCATTTTGCGTTAACCTGTTGAAAAAGCAGAACAAGACCGTAAGCATCCAGCAACCCCCCCTCCCGGGAGTGCCGGGGGCTGCCCCACAGGGCGCTGGGGTGGGCAGGCACCGGGCAAGGCTCCATCCCACACCATCTACAAGTGGAAAGGAAGCACGGCCTTACCGAAGACAATAAATAGAATTGCAGCACTTTTTAGATGTCTCTTAGAGGCTGAGCAGACCCACAAATTGTAGAGTGCTTGGCCATGCCCTGCAACAAAACGTACCACATTCCTGATCCTGCTCCCTTCAAATCAATGGCAAAACACATACCGACACTGCTGCAACCAGTACACGACCGTTTTATTAAATAACATCAGCTTCCAGTTTCAGTTGCGGTCCCCGCTCCGTGTTCAGTAGCCTTGCTCATACTGTCAGAAAAAAGTTCTTCTGGTGGGACTCCGACAAAACCAGTGATCAGAGAAGAGCGTTCGATGATGTCCGTGAACTTTATGAGTCTGCCAGATGCTTCTTCAGAATGCAGTATGCAGGAAAGCAAAATACCAAGTCCTCAGGTAAACTCTGGGCAAGCTAGGTAATACCAGTGGTGTTGGTTTGATTGAAAATGTTGTTTGGGCCTTTATTTAATAGTTTAGTTACAGAGCAGGCTGCTTCTCATTACCATTTTAAATAGGCATTACCACTGTTGTTAATAATTTTCATGGTATTTTTACCCTCCAGCAACTTTATTATTTATCCTTAAATTATAAATGTTCTGCTTTTCTCTGGTATCTTATTCATATGTATTTATTCCTTCATTTATTTATTTATTTGCCAGAACTCAATAATGAAACATCCAGGAGAACCACATACTTGTGAAAGAAAAAAGCAATGGAACTGAACCCAAACACCTACCCGGTCAGCAGGAGATCGGAAGTCATGTTCAGCTCTCGGCAACCTGCCTGTCAGCCTGGAATTTTGCTGTAAAATCCACGCAGTTTTGCTACCTTGACACTGATGCCTCAAGCCAGGCAAAGTCTGTGCGTGCATGTGCGCGTGTAGTTTGTGCTGGGGGGTTGGGAAACACCTGAAATATTGCAGTTGCAGAACCCTTTCCAGCAGCTTAAGTTACTTGTTGCTTGAACAACAAGCATCCAAGAATAAATGTGACTTTGAAATGTCCACACAGCAAAACAGCCCTTTGCCTTCTGGAGCTTTGCGGTTCTGCTCTGTCCCTGCTGTACAGACGGACACCTACGTAAGCTGGAAATGAAATGAGAAGACAAGAGAGCACCCTGAACCTAACATGTTCCCTGCCGATTTGCGTTCATTCAACAGATAGAGTCAAGTAGATGATGGGACCTGTATGCTCTGGTTATAGATTTCTCATCTCACTGAAGTTTAATGTTCTGGTAATCCTAGATGCTCCTTTAGGACTCTGGGCTTAGTCTGTGTTGGTATCTCAGCTTGCAGGAGCTGGAGCCTAAAATTAGTTCCTTAGATAAAACCCTATGGAAGTTGCAAGGCTGAAGGAAAGAACCTGGAAATAAGCGGTGGTGGAAGATACATTGAAAAGCAAATTCAGCAGGTTACTTGTAGGGAAGTTGTAGCTACTTAGCCTTGTGAAAGGAAGGGCGTTCACTGATGAAGCAGAGTGCAACTCGCTCTTATTTAAATGTATTAGTTAACTGAAGCGGGAATATGCAAAGCAGACTTTTCCCTTATTGAGCAAGTACCAGCTGCTGCATGAGAAAGAGGTTCAGGAGAGCTGATAAAGCTGGTACCTTTCCTTGCTATGGCCTCGACAGGGTCTCAGAGCACCCCAAAGGCTGCTGGAGGCTCTGCCATCCCGTTAAAGATCCCAAAGGATGAGAATTGGTGATGACGACGCCAGTAACACGGACAACATCCATCTCCTCTCCCGCCTTGTTACGACTTCAGAATAATTTTATTATGCATGTGGGATGCCTTTCAGATCTATCAAGAGTATTTTAGTATATGGAAAATTCAGCCACACCATGGCATACCCCAACTCAAAAACCAGCTAGTTCTTCTCCTTCACTGCCACTTCTGCGGCAGTAAAGCTACTACTGAACCTTTGGCATTTATTCAAAGAGCAGCAAAACTTGTTGAGAGCGGGGAGTTAATAAACGATACAGGGCTAAACAGAACGAATGTGACTAAGTAAGGTCTAAATGAGATATCAGCAGCTAAAAATACAAACATCAAAGAGGGAAGATTAGAAACCACTGAGTCATATCAAAAAACAGCAAAGCATTGGATTTGGAGCAGAAAACCTTTCTGACAAAAAAAAAAATGCTTAAGTGTACAGAGCTGATTCCTAGAGGAAATGCTGGCAGCCCACTGACAGAGCAGTCAAACTTATGGAACCACTAGAAATTCAATGCAAGACAGAAATAATTATTCGGTGAAAGTCATCTAAGAAGTGCATGCCATTTCTAACTTCTGTTAGTGCTGGGTGCCATGGGACTACGAGTTCTGAGCAAGCTATAATTAGAAAGCAACGCAGGCCTCAGAAGTTATTCCTATTTCAGCTATTTCTAAGGGCAATTTTAATTGGCATTATTCAAATACAAACTCCCCCAGATATGAGTAACAACACAGTCTTCAACTTTCTCCTAAATTATTCCAAGTTTCTCAGTGAGAAATTATTTTTGTATGAGCTAGTTATCTCCTGTTAGCCATTTAAAATAATAAGAGAGTAACTTTGGTAGATTCTGAACTAAGCCTCCTTGAGACTGGTTTGCAGAGAAAAAGAGAGAATTAGCTCAGGAAGGGAACCGGCGACAGAAAGACTGTTGGAAGGAAAAGCTTTCATGTGTTCAGAAGACTGAGCACTGAGATATATGTGTATATGTGCATCTCTCTCTCTCTCTCTCTCCATAAACAGCTCAGAAGAGAATGAAGAACCACTTTCAGGGTTGGCATTCTGGCTGCAGAAACGAGTTGCAGCCATGAGCAGAGAGCTGCTGTTTATATCCCTCTCACATTTGAAACAGCACATTCTGGTGACTGAACATAATACATCAAGGATGTCTGACTCCATCACCAGTTTCTACTCTTAATCAAAATATGTAATTCTTTCATTAGTCACTTGCATCAAAAGGACAATAGTACTTAAACCAAATTTCTTCTTTTCCAGAGAGCTCACTATTAGACAATTCTTAATATGACTACTCAGGATGCAGTGACTTTGAGCAATGGTTTTCTCTTACTGTATATTTGCGAAGGAAAATTGTTTCCTGATGTAAATTAATAGCGATGGCTTGTAGGAAGCAGAAAACCTATGCATGTGCATTACTATGAAACACGCTAGCAAAGCATTTATTTTATTAAGCTACAAAAGACCCTGCAAGATGCACTGAATGACTAACAGCAGGGTAAGGAGGGGAGGAAAAAAAGCCTGTCTCCTAATAACCTCTGAACAACACGGACATTTTGCAGACTCCTGGCATGTCCCATTTCTCAAAGAGCTGCTGCAGAGACAACAACATTGTGCGAGGCAGGTAAGGCTGTGTTCTGATTCGTACCCCATTGGAATTTAATTAACAGATCGGTTTATATTTTCTAATTGTCTGAAAATAGACACGTACAGGATAGCAGCAGTGCACGTAGTACAGCTCCAAACTGCGTGCACCACCAGAGGACATACAACTATTTGTGTTCTCAGTAGAAATCCAAACCTCTAACAGCTTGAAATAAAGGCCCCCTTTGTGGCTTTATTGGCAGCAACGTTCTTGCACTTTCAAAGCAGGCTATGAAATTTCCGACAGAGAGGAATGGGCATTGTCAGACCTGCTGGAGCCATCAAGGAAAGCCAAAGGCCATACTTCTCCTGCTTTGGGCATTTGTCAACACAACAGGGTCACAAGGACCAAAATGCAGTTCTTTTCCCTTAATTTGTTTTTCCTTTCACCATGGGATAAGGTCCCCTTCTGAACACTGTTTGTTCTAAAAAGGATCTCTTGAGCAAACTGAAAAGAGGCTAGTTACCTGTGGCACCTTCGTGCTATCTTAGTATAGTAGAGTGTTTGTAGTATCGGTGATATATCCTTCTAAAGGTTGAAAAATCAGGTATAATTTATATGAAAAAACATACATCCCTTGCATTAGGTTTTTGGCAGCATTTTTAGGAAATCTCTGCATTTCTAAATAAATTAAAAAAAAGTAATGTTTAAATATTTAGTTCATATAGACTTCCAACTCCCTGAGTCTGCCCAGTAGCTTAGAAATCATGTCTACGTGAATCCCACCTGCATCCACGGGGGCCACATTCTCCGTGACTGATGTGCCTCTGCCTTCCTTTTCACGGGAAGGCTTCAGAACCCAAGAAAACACAGGCTGAGTCTCTCTCCCGTTTTCCTTTCCCCAAAGATGCCACTTTGCTCTACCTGCTTAGCTGCCATAAATGGCTCCTACAGAAGGAAAGAGAATTTGGTTACGATGCATCCCACAGACCAAGGAATGTGAATCAGCATTGTTCATCCCACTGCAGCACAGCACCTCACAATGAAAAGGGGAATCTGAAAAGCAACAATTTTGGCTCCAGATTAAAAGACTTCTTGAAATTTCAAGGAAATTAAGCCTGAACTTTACGTTTAATTAATCAGTGAGGCAATCATTACATGCAAATATTGTGTTCCTCGGCTCCAGACCTAAGTATCTCCAAAACATCTGAAGCATTATTTTGGTTAAGGAATGCTTCTAAAAATAATTTATGTATTGTAAAGGTAAAGGATTACAAAGTAATGTGAGAAATAAGCACCTGTAAAATAGATGTTTATTCTCAACATTCTTCTCACTGTAATGAGTATTCTTATATCGAGGTCAGCTCTTTGATGCAGTGGTGTCAAGTGCCTCAGAAATGCCACTAACTAGGCACATTTATCAATAAAAATCAGCCATTTGTATCGATCCCTTTTTACAGTAGATAGCTCTGTCTGCATGCAAAGTGAGGTCAAAGTTAACAGGGTGGCAATGATGCCCGTATCCATGTCCTCCACTCATTTAAAAGATCACCACATTTCCTCTTTGTGATGTTCAAAACACAAAGGAATTTCACAAATTGGATTGAAATCCATGAGCAATTAAAAAAAAATTGTGAGTCAAACACCATTATCACTGTATTAGCAAACTGGACTGGACTATCATTGCTTTGGTAACACAGCAAAAAATGGTCCCATAATTGACACACGATAGATAGCTGGAAAGGAAAATAATGAAGTTGCTCAGGGTGAATTTGAAGCAGCGAAGTCTTTTAACTAAAGGCAAAATAATTGGAAAGTTTTAGCTAAGAAATAATGGGAAAAATGAACAGAAGACTACCATAGAAATAGCTTGTGTAGGCTTAGATAAAAAATAGAGCAATTGAGACTTGAAGACAGCATTGGCAGTGATTAGAAAAGTAGAGACAGAAAATTAGAGAAAATGACAAAATGTTATGCATAGGTGCCACCCTCTTTTCAGTCATCATTTTCTATGGAGTTGTTCAGAAAGTAAGGTACGAGTTGGGAAAGGGGGTGAAGAAATGAGACTGCGCTATTGCAGAGGCAATCTTCCTTTAACGAAGAGCAAATCAGCTCTGGATTAATGGTTTCCTGTGGTGCTGGGGTGCACAACGCATTGCCTGTACTGTTCTGTTTCTTCATCTGCCAGAACTCGGACAGCAATACAGGCACATACCACGGTGTGCCCAAGCCCTGAGCATGCACGTTACCAATGCGTAACACGTCTTCGAGCACTGGACTTAGCATCGATGCAGAGCAATGCTAGTTGGCAACAAACGTGCAAGTGAACCACGTGCTTATCTTGCAGCCAAAATCTGGTGATTGCATAGGTGCAGCTCAATGAAGCAGCTGATCTGGGTATAGACTACGGTGTTTCTTCGCAATCCTCGTTAGAAACTACTGTCCGAAGCGAGTTGCCTAACATTCAGAAGAAATGGGTACATCTCTCAATTCTTTTTTTTTTTTTTTCCTGGACAAATTTCTGAGAAAGTAAGAGTACACCTCTGGGACAATATGTGTGGCATCTCTAAGCTTGCTATTGGGATCTCTAGGTTTCATTCACTCTGTCATCACCGCTATTCTGTTTATCACACCTCAATCCTTCAGCCAGCTAAATCCTTGAAACAAACTGAGTAAGAGAAACAGAATCACGTAAACGAAATACCGTTCTGTATTCTGCAACCCTTTGGCAAACAGTTCCCACTGATTTCGATGGCAAACTTGTGTGAGCATTATAATCAAGGGGGCTTGGCTGTAGTGCCACTTGACAGAAAGGTGGTTTGGGCAAAGCCTTCGCGCCTGCCTCAGTTTCATCCAGCCTGTGATCTGAGCGGGATGCAAAGGTGACTTCTTTCCCTCTATTAGCATTCCTTATTCACGAATAAATCGTCATCTGCTGTGAGAGAAAACAGCCTCAGAGATTCCCTGGCCTTTGCTTCCTAAGGTGCTGTTCAGCTGGGTGGGAAGATGCTCCAGACACCCCTGTTTCTGGGTACCCTTCACCAGTAAGAACGAAGTGGCCTGGAGCTGCAGCTCTGTCCTGCTCCTACCACCTCACACTCCCCTGGGAAAGGAATACTAACTACATTCTCATTTTCGCAGTCCCACGAGGAGCGGTGTGTATGTGCACGCAGGGGAAGATGTCAGAGGCTCCGACTTCGGCAGAATAAAGTAGGTAAACTTCCACAGACTGCTGTTGTGCTGAAGCTGGT
Source organism: Elanus axillaris (assembly GCA_026212715.1). NCBI lineage: Eukaryota > Metazoa > Chordata > Aves > Accipitriformes > Accipitridae > Elanus > Elanus axillaris. The sequence continues at coordinate 24,640,971 of JANZLQ010000022.1, read as the reverse complement.
ACTAAGTATATCAGGGAAGGAAAAAAACCTCCGCCCTGCTGTCACCTCCCCTGTGCCCGTTCACAAAGGCAATCTATAAACTGGAAGAACATAAAGGGCAACATTTAGAAGAATGTAGTAGTGTTGCTGTGTTACGAGTGATGAGAAACAGCACACTTCCTCATAAGATACAGCAGTAATATTTTTTTAATCGGCTAATCCCACTGGTTCCAATTTTCTGCAGATTGTCCAGCATCTGCTTAGATTTTTCCTTTGCTCCAAATTTTTTCTATGAATTGGTGCAGAGGTGCTTGCAGAGGGATTTGTCATCGATATGTGCTGTTAACTCACAACTAAAAAGTCGTCAGGAGCACTATAGGCTTTTTAATAGATGTTCCTTTCATAGAAGATGCAGTTAAAACCATCAGCAATACCCGTGACCAAATATATAGAATAGAATATCTAATGGCCTTTCCTACAAAAGTTAGGGAAGATCTCAGATAAAGGACTCCAAACCTTTAGCTTGATAATATGCATCTGTATCAGCATCTTATAGTATCTGTTCATTCAGTGTTACAGCTGATTGAAGATGGCTACTAATAACCACATCATTTGCTCCTCCCTCTTCTCTCCACTCTTTTCAATAACCTTTAAATTTTTAAGATAAGATTCTTCCTTTGCTGTTTGTACCCCAAGGTTAAAGCTTTTTATTTCCACCCAATAGCTGAAAATGGAGTTTTGAAATGAACAGTGGCGGTTGCAAGGATTGCAGCAAGGTTGGATGAACAATTAAGATAATGGTGGGACTATCCAACTGAATAATCATTTAGCTAATGACTGCTGTCTTGGAACATTGTATGAAGTATAGAATAAAAGCAAAATCAAAAGGAATTCCCTTTGAATAGATGTTTGGCATGGCTGAGTGCTGCAGCGGCATATCTGAATTATAAAGGACGTTCACTAAGACAAAAGCCGTATTCTTTGCTAGAGAAGAGGAGGATTTAATTTGTTGCTCTTTTTTGGTTTTTTCCCCCCTCCCTCCAGATTTATATTTCAAATGCCAAGTGTTGCTTTCTTGGATGCTCAATTATTGTTCAAAAGGATATGCTCCAAAAGAAGGATGAAAAAAAAGTGCTTTTACCTTTGTAGTGCCAGAGCACAGAGGTAGAAACAAGCTGCAGAGAGGATGTACTTGGGAAGTCCGTACAGGAGGAACCAGTCTTTGTGCTGATTTTCTCCAAGGTAACAAATGACGGCTTGAGGCAGAAGGAATATGGGCTATAAGTTGTGTGTGATTACTTGGCTATCTCGGCGTATAGACTTCCTCGGGCAGGTATGACACTATTGCATCCCCTGATTGGAATTTGTTAATCCAGCAGATGTACATTCTTTGAGAAGTGGGACTCCAGACATGATAACTACACCTCTTTCTCAGGGAGCCAGATTATAACCTTTGTGTTTTGCTTACTCACAGCTGCTGTGAGTCACCGAGGTGTCACAGTCACAAATGCATCGGGATCCTTAAGTGTTTATTACTGTGGCACCACCTTTTACAACCCAACAATTTTCTCAATTACGTTTGTAGATTTTTATTACTTGGAATAAGTTTTGATCTATATTGCTTATTGAACTGGTCTTAATTTGTTTGAGTTTGGTCTGTTTGGGGTTTTTTTTTAGAAGAGTTTACTAATCACATTCTGAGAGTATGCTTGTTAATACAGTAGGTTCAACTTTCTTATGGTTTAAAGATCTGCTATTTTGGACTGGAGGGGAAAAAAAAAAGCATCGTTTTGTTTCAGTCCCCAGGAGAACCAAGCCTTCCTTTTCCACTAACCTTAATGAGGCAGCAGTCTATCCCCAAAGCCCAAATGACATTTTTCTGAAATGTTCAGGCAGAATATATTGAACATGCATCCCCTGCAATACAGTTGCTAAAAAAAGTAAATATTCCAGATGACCTTTGCCAGGCCCTGTGTTTACCAGGGGTATTAATTAAACTTCCATGAAAAAGTCCACAAGGATTACATGAGAACTGAGAATAACATCCCTCTGACGTGCCTGCCCTATTTTGGGTGTCATTTAACTGACAGTACAAGCTATTTGTGACCTGTCAGCCTTTTCATTCATCAATCTAAAAACTCAGTATTCTTGGCTTAAAACTCTAGACAGCATTACATACCTCTAGTTTAGCAGTAGCAATTTCCCATTTCACTCAGCATGATGCAAACCATCAGATGCTCTGAAGGTACTTAGATATCTGCTTTGGCTGGCTGATATTGTGTTCCTTGTGGTCCTCAGCGAGATAAAAAGAAAAATCACTTATACCAAATGATCTATCTGTGAAGCTAAGATTGATTTTTTTCAACGGTTTCATAAGTACAGTCTTTAGCACTTGACTATAACCTTATGATTTTGGATGAGAGAGGTAGACCTTACATGCCTGAAAACATGCAGTCCTTTTGACTGTGAGACGTGTATTATTCTATTCTACAAAGCAATAACTTAACCTATAAGTTCAACATCCTACCTTTACTATTTCAGTAGCATTGAAAGAGCAGAAGAGAAAAAAGCGGCAACTGTCTTTGGGTCCTCATGCCCCAGGTTAGAATATATGAAAATGTACTTTTCTGTCCTCCGGAAGTGGCCCGACTTGGAAACAGCAATGCGAAAAAAGCCAAATTGAGTGAAATTTGTCTCAAGAGGCAGTAAAACATGTGCAACGCGATGTAAGCTCCTTCGTGCCTCCACTGAGGAGCCTTCCTTACCTCGAAGGACCAGTGACTGTCACTGTAGCCACGAGAGTTTGTACTGGCTGAAGCTCCATCCTGCAAGTCTGGAAAACAAGGTTGCTCTGTTATGCTACGTGTGGCCCCAGGTCACATTGGCCTAGAAAGCTTGCATTTGCACATTTGTCAACAAAGTTTGGGAATTTAAGGTACAGGAAAGTGTACGTCTGTCACCGCCGCGGTCTTAAATGAGACCTGCCTCGGGGAGCACCTTCCTCGTATCACGTTGCACGCTTGCCCCGTCGGACTCCACAGAGCAGCTTCTGGAAGAAGGAAGGCTAATTCTGTATAAACTTCATTCAGATCTCTATTTAATTCTGCATTCCCAATAAAGTTTTAAACTCACAACAGACAGGAGCAGATAGTAAGCTGAACACTTGATCTAATTCATTAATCCAATGTTTTACATTTTTATTTGAAAAGGAGTGTCAAAGCACACTAAAATTGAATATAAAGAAAACAGAGGGTGAAAACAAAAGCTTAGAGAGACAGATAAGCTACTCCGAGATAGGAAGAAATGCAAATCTCCTGCGAATACATTGGAAAGAAAAACGTACTGGAGAATTTAAATGGCTAACTGAACCTAATTTCTTTTGTTATCACTCTCAAGAAGCAGAGAGGTTTTTTGTTTTTCCTCTCCCTTCATGTATTTATGGAATACTCTTTGTGGCAATTTAAAGATACTTATATGTTCTTCTGAGAAGTCTGAATCATTGGCCTCTTTAAAATTACCCAGTTCTTAAGAGAGAGAAGAAGATTCAATCAGACCCTCCACAGAAGGGAGGGACAAATGGAGTTTTCTCCTAAAATGATGCCTTGTTGAATCTTGTCGCAATGAAATTATGATTAAACCATAGAAAGAGGAGGTATACATATATAGGGACCACTATTCCAATGAACACAACTATAACCCACTATATTTTATTTTGATCACAACTATAATACAAATGTTCTCCTGGATGACAGCTTGGATCCAGTAAGGAGATAATTGGGGATAGGTGCTAATGTCTTGTCAAAGTTATATAGATTCTTTTTGAAAAAGACATCTGGTTTAAGTGCTCAACGCCAGCTGAATCCTTATAACCAAAGGCAATAATTGCTTGCTGCTGATGTGTATCCATGAATAATTGAAGGACTTGCCTTTCTCTATCCTTACTTTGGCTCCTGGGATTGAAGGGACCCAGGCTTTGCATTTATTAAATAGATCTAATCTTGGTTTTATTTAATTTCCATTTTTATTGCATTTCTGTTCTCTGTTCCCGTCCATGTTAACATTCTTCCCCCATTGTTACACACAGAGCTGCGTGTGTAACAGCACCAAACCCAAAAGGTGCCTGAAAGCATGTCTTGTATCTAGTGCTTGCATTTCTTTAAAAACCACAACTTGATGGGTTTTTCAGGGGACTCTATGTCTGAAATATCTACAGAAGAGCTCTTCAAATGACAAAAAGGCATTTACAACAAGTCATACTAGTCAGTAGGGTTTCTTTTCCTTCAAAAAGAAGAAAGTCCTCATAAGAAGCCCTTGTGTTACATTTCACAGTATTATTTTTTTTAAGAAACTGGAATTATGATGATAAGTTAAGCTTCCTTTTGTTTATGCAGACTTAGAATGTGCTACAGGCTAGCAGACTGATGTTTTCCCCATATTTATTAAATCCAATGGCCAAAGATATCTGTTTATTCTTGAGAGGTGTCCTTATCAAAACCTCTGCATGTGAATTTTAAAAGAGCATTTTACCTTATCAGTCAAGCAACACAGTCATTTTCGTATTCGAGATAAAAGAAAGAGCCTGAAGATAATTTTATTTACATACACAATCACAACCACACACAGATATATAGGCAAAATATAGGAATGTTACTTTTACATCTGTTCAGGCTCAGACAAGGGTTGTTAGAGGTAGTCTTCATGGCCCACGTAGACCAACTATGAATGACAACAGTGGAAGGAATTTCACCCTTTTCTAAGTACACAGCACTAAATAAACGACTACCTATCTGGGGCTTGCTCCTGCTTCTATTTAGCCAGAGGCAAAAGTGTCAAGAAGGAGAATATGAGATTCGGTATATTCTTTAAAAAAATATGAAAAGTGCTATATACTTCAGCTGTTGACCACTGCTAAATGCAATTTAATAGGCTAAATGAATGCAGCATGCAAAATTTATATATGTCTTTACAGTTCTTTAAGAATATCCTATGCTTTATTTAAAGATTAGTAATGTTAGACCTTTGCTAGCCATTCAGAATACAGGATTAATTATCTGGGACTAGAAAATACTTGAATGTGCCAACATACTTCTTCACCCTTTTTGAGCAGTAATTTAGGAAACGTTTTCCACCTTAATTTTGAAATCCTAGTATATTTTTGCAAGTACTCAGCACTCCTATAGAAATAAAGGAAAGAAAAAGCTCTGAAGTATAAATGGGTTAAGATTGAAAAACAGGTTTCTATCTCCAACTCATCCCCTCTTTTCAACTTATGTATTATCAGTTCTACAGATAAGAGACAGAGGTGCCATTCCTAGTTAAAGAGGAATGAAATAAATATGTGAGATTTTTCCTCTGTTCACATGCAATTTGCCGGTGAGAATAGAAGTTACTTCCCTAGATCTGCATGTTGCAGTGAGCTTGCAGTGGCTGCTTGGTTAAATACTCGGTAGAGTCATTTCTAAAGGAGACGTTCAAAAGGAGCTCTGCTCAAAATCGTGTGTAGTGTCATTGTCGGGACATTCACTTTTAGTACCGGACCACTTGATTCAAACCTCTGCTCCTGACCAGGTAGGAAAGGGATGTCAAAATATCAGATGAGTATTGTGCCAAGTGGGTAGAGGGGCTGGCTTCTCTCTCGTTTTTGAGAAGGGATGGGAGCCACTTGTACACCTACCTGTATGCGGGAGAGGAATCCGAGACAGTAGAACGGCACAGGCGCAGAATCAGCTGCTGTGGACTAACAGAAAAAGTTAAGTGTTCGTATCCCCGATCAGAGAGGTGCATAACGGCACAAAAAAGAAATAAGCTACCTTGCATTCACCAAATTTATCGCAGGAAAAAGGCACAGGCGTGGAAGTTTATCACAAAACCAGCTGCTTTAGTACATCAGAAGCAAGTTACCTCCCAGTAACTCCTTAGACCGCAAAGCCCTCCTTACTTTCCTGAGGAGGATTTAAGCCACAGCCTCTCCTTAAGACCTTTGGAGCCTGTCATCTCGGGTATCTCTCTGCTCAATGCAACTGAGGTTTTTTTTCCTGAGAACTGGGTCCTGCAAGTACAGTTTTCTCCTCGCTTTGTGGAGGGGAGCCTAGGTCCCTCACCCAGAGGTACGCTCGTGAAGCGGGGCCTTCGTGAGCAGCCCTCAGTGCCTTACCTGCTTCTGCGTGGAGACTCCGGGAGTTCAATCTGTCACACGGAAAGCAAACTGGCAATTCTCATTCCACACGCCATGCCTACACAAAGACATTTGGCCACCTGCTCTTAAAATGCTGAGTGTAAACACATTGCATTAACAAAAGTAGAAAACAATATTTTTGATGGAGCTTGTTTTGATCTGGGCTACTGCCTTGCTTGCAGATCTGGAGCCTATTGATAAGAGCAGACTGTCCTTGGGCTTAAAACTGAAGACATGACATTTTTGTTAATGCTGTTAATCTCATTAGATATCTGCCCAGAAGTTTTTCCACAGCAAAATGAGTCAGAGAGTAGAATGGTTATGGATTTTTTGTTAACTTGTAGGACTTTTTCCCTGGCTTTGGAGCATTCACAGCTACCAAAATGAAACAGCTTAGACTCTGCAAAACCCTGTAAACCCAGCATAACTCACGACGTAAGGCAATTCCAACTGATTCAATAACGTGAAGGCTACTTTCAATTTGTTCGAATGGTGCATAGACTGCTTTCTATAGAAGAATAGCTTGACAATTTAGGTTATTTCAATGGACTGTTCACATTCAACTAAGTTGTCACCATCTGTTCCACCTTACAATTATAAATGCAAGCAAACATTGTTCACAGTTTCAGTTGGGGTACATTCCTTTTTCTGCAACGTGCAAGCCATACATCTGTTGCCTGGCAGGGAACGTAGACCCACACTGGGAAAATTTTCCTCTTCTGATACTACAAATTCTTTGAGAAGACCATAGTAGTTTTTAGATTATAACGTGGTGTTTGTGATGAGCGCCAGATAAAGTACAAAGCGAATAAATGATGTCCGAGAGCACCAGTCCCCTTTCACATTCTCCCCTTCGTTCCTGACTCTCTACTTGCGTGCCCGATGTATCATGATGTCCACTGTCGAGGAAAAAAAATGTAATGCAAAAAGCCTCAAAGGGGATACTGTGATATATTCTATTATAATTTTTAATGGAAAATTAATAATATCTCATCATGCTGAGAATCAAAATAATTCTCATTCTTTTTCTGGGATTCTGGTCCTTTAAGGAATTAACTTCAAAGCACCAGTTGAAGTAGATCTCAGCCCTTTTGTACCAAGGAAGCTGCTGCACAGCAGAATCAGCATCTGTGCAAATTGATACACTTTCTTCTCTGAAGGAGCTCCTCTTTCAGACCCTTTTAAAAACTCCAAATGAGTTGTCAGAAGGAAGCCCAAGAGGATTCTCCTGTTTGCATCTTTTTTTTTATTTTTGTTGCCAATGTCTAGTATTAACCTCTAGCTTGCTCTGCTTGCAAAAGGCAGCCTTTCAAAATGATAGGTAAGGGTCACACAGCAGTTACACTTACTGAACTGTCAATATTCAACTGTTAATTAGTTGTTAATGGTGCAATTTGCTCCGACAATACTTCAGCAGAAGAAACTCTCTTGTTTCAATATTCCCGACACTCTTATTTTCTTGACATACCATGGCCAGAACAATGAAGTCTGTTATTATTTCTGTCTTTATTTCTTCACCCAACGATTTCCTTTGAGACTGTGAGATGATGGGTAGTAGGAGACAAAGTCTCTCATCTGCAGGATTCTAGCCTGAATGCAGACAGGGATGCTAGTAGCCAGAAACCTGTTATTTTCCATCACGAGATTTAAGTGTGTTTTGCAGTGCATAGACGTTTCTAGTAGAACGTGTTTATCAAAACCCCCCACCATTGCAATTGCTGTCTATCCTAGGCAGCCTACCTCTGCTAGGCTACAGAATTCACAGCCTTGTCAGCATTACAGGTAAACACGAGACTGGGAGGTCCCTTTCTCTGTTAGACTTCAGCCTGTTTCTAGAGTGTAATAACTACAGCTGGCTAACAAGTATTAATAGGCATCAACAGAACAGTTTTTCCATTTGGTGATAAAAACTAGAGTAGCATTCTGTGCAGAGTTTTTATTGGCTGTGACAAAACTTTCACTGGGAAAAAAAAAATCAAGGGATCGTTTATTACCTTTTAATTCACATGGCCTTTTCTATATGATCTCTTTAAAATCTTTGCTCGGATACTGGAGAGATAAGATACAACATTTTTTAGACCTGTTTAAAAATGGCAGTAGAGTTGCAAGTTGCTCAGTTAGGATGGTAAACCAAACCATCTCTCACTATCCCGCGGGACATCTCACACACCTGGTGAAATCAGACATCCCTGCAGAGTCCTGCCTACTGATTCCCAGAGCAAACATTCTCCGGGAATAAACTCCATAGGTCTCTCAAGTTTATCAGAGAAGATAACCAAAATTTGTAAGGACACTTCAGAATACAAAAATGGCTTAAAGTAATAATGAACATTATCATAGGCTTCTGAAAGAGCTAACAGAATGGATTAATTGATGAATTAGGCAGCTATGTGAATTAGATAAGTACTATTAACCCAAAATTAGACAGGGATAAGTGGAAGGGCCAAATTTCCACAGCTAAGCTCCTGAGAGTCTATGTTTCATAGCCAGGACTTGTCTTCAGTAGCTTTGTGTGTACCCAGTTGCTCTGCAAATCATTTAGGTGCTGCAAGATGTTGATATTTCTGCATACTCTTCAGCCCAAACGTGGACAGTTACATAAAGAGTCTAAACCATTTCTTAAAAATTGAACAAGGTGCCTAAACAAAACAGAAGACATCTCGCCTAAGTTTTCAAACCGGTACAAACTACATATGCAAAATAAAATGTACAAAGTTTACTATGGGCTCTAAAGTTAAAAGAGGTATGAATTATTTAAGGCATGTTATAGTAGCTTGAACATGTGTGTAAATGGATGTGGATGGAAAGGAAGTTATAATCATATTTCTGCGACCATTATAAACACACTACCTGGGTGACAACTAATACTCTCCTACTACAGACAGCACAAAAATTTCTTGGGTGATTAAAATTAAACCTTATTCATTCTTGGATATACTATCTGATGTCCATCAGAACAGCAGAACTACAGGTGCTCGTGGACCCTGTGGAAAGAATTTTGTCTTTTGCTCATGAAACTCCTGAGACCTATCACAAGGAAAGAGGAAGGAGGAAGCCTTTGCAACAAACAACTTTTCCAAAATAGAGGCTCATTCAAATATCTAATTTCAGTCTTAATCAAAAAGTTAACATGACAACAAGCTAGGACTTGGTTCTCATTCCTAACGATGCTTAGAAGCCAAATATAGTCTCATATTGAGTCCCATCAAACACGGTACCGTGAGTACCACAAAACCGTGAAACATCTGCAGCACAAGTTTTAAGTACAGTTGACTTTAGACAGGGAATATATTTATTTTATTGGATCCACTAACCAATGAGCTTAAAACTTTTACTTAATCTATGTATGTATGTTACCCTCTTTTGATTGCTATCTTATGCTTAATTACAGATTCCCTTTAAAGGTTTATTTTTCTTTCCAGCTGAAAAAGAGAATAAGCACACAATCTAGATGCATCCTGATGGTCCTGCTATTCTCTGAGGATGTTCCAAACCCAGAGCTAAGCAGAACTGGGTCACACAGGAGCTGGCTGCATTCTCCATCTTAAAGAGAAGAGAATCAGGTCTCAGGCAACTGTGACAGCTCCGTCTTTTTAGAGGAGACCACGTGCTGAAGACATCCCAGTTCTCACAGTCATCAAGATACAAAATTCAGGCACGAATAGGCGTGTTCGCCACTGTGTCCTAAGCAGTTTCATTCTGCATTTTCTTCGCTCTCCTTCAACCTCTAATTTGTATTGGAAATATTTTTCTATATTCCCTACTACAAATTGTTGTATAAGTTCAACTCTTCGAGACACCAACTGAATTTTTACTGATGAGGGACTCAAACCATCTCAGTGACTAGGTCCGCATAAGAGAGCTAGGCACAGCTTCACCACACCTAACCCTAAGTGCCCTCCTATTGTCCATGCCATAATCTTCCCAATACAAGTGCTAAAATTGTTTTAATCCAGAGAAGCTGGCACTCTCAATTATCTAAATTCCTGGCAGGGAATCCTAAGGAGATGGGCTTAAGTTTCACCTCCTAAGAAGGAAAGGGCTGCAGGAAGGCTTCGATAGCAGGAATTTTAAGAACTTTATCTCAGACTGTGCAAGCGCCTGCTCCTAGAAGCAGAGTTCTGCTTTAAACAAACAATAGGAGGCTTTGAAGCTCAGTTTCTCATCCTCCGGGTGGAAGCTACAAACACCAGGTTGTAAGTAAAAAAGAAGGGAAATACAGAGCATGTTTCTTCTTCCTTTCCCCTGTGTTCAATATGAAATCTCACCTGGCTTTCTGTTCTAAGAGTATTCATTTGATCAGCCTTTGCAGGTGTTATGGGGAAGGGAAAATTTCATTTCTGAATCCTGCTGGTGATAAAGCACCACGCTGCTCACTAAAAAAAAAGACTTAGGTGTTGGCTCAGCGGACGACTACTGAGGTATCCTCGTTAGTGGACAAGAAGGCCTCTGCAGGCTTAACTAGTCACTGGGAAGGCTTTGGAGAATCTATATTTTAGATTTAGCCGTTTAAAAAAAAATAAAAATCCGTCAAGCTTTGTGCATTCTGCAATTACAAGAAAATTCACTAGCCACAATTGCAGGGAGTGGTTTCTGCAGTACTACAGCTTCCTCCGCGTGTGTACTTCAAAAGGAGTCAACAGGGGTTTCTCTAGTAATTGGGATCTCTGTGTTGCTGAATGCTGATAAGGTGGTTCCCCGTGCACTAACAGAGACTTTCTCTGTACCTCTAGACTGCTTTAAAACGATTATGTAAAGTGCTTTGGAATCCTGTCTAGTGAGATGCATTTCTGGAATGTATTTGATATATCGTAATATGCTCTGGTAAATACTATAACATGTACCCTAATATTATGGTAACAGATGCTTTAGGAAAGAAAGCGAGTGTAGGTGGTTGCACATATCCGGATGGAAAGGGATCAAAGACGTTACTTGCTGGTGGTTTTTCAGTAATTTTATAATGTTGGCTGGTTTCACCCTGGTCCCATGAAACACATCACAGAAACTCTTCCCCTAACTAGCTCTGCTGATTGTCTTTTTGACTCTCCCTTGCAACTTGACTCTGGAGGACATCAAGGCATTTTCACATCGTGATCCAAATAGCCCCACTGGCATGCTCGTGTTCAGAAACAAATGAAAACTTTAGGTCTTTCCCGGAGCATAATATGAGTGAATAGATAGTTCCATGCCTGAATTAAAGATTTGCAGACACAAAAGGGGAAGTCAGTAGGTGACAAGAAATTAACCTTTTTTTCCCCTTGAAATTTGCTTTCTCTAACCCTAAAAACAATGTGAACAGAAATTCAGATTTTTGTTTACATAGATCTGTGACCGTGGATCGATAACTTTCAAGAGAGTTCACAAACACTAACATTCCTTGGATATTTCTATATATTATTATAGCCATACGTAAGTTAAGCAGAAAAAAGAAGTAAAAAAGGAAGCTTGGAGATTTGTGGCAACATTGTTTTCATCTGCTACAACTTGTCATAAAGACTTCATTTATTCTTTTGACCTGTCCAGAGTCTGCACTTTCCAAAATTCACTAGCTCGTTTTTAGTTAGGAATTCCGTATCTTGTTCTGGTTGCTGGCAACTTTGCAGTCTTTCAGATTTCAGATCACTTCTCTCCTCCTTCAACTTTAATTTACAGACGTGATTACTTAAAAAAGTACTGGAATTAAAGTATATTTTTGACAGTTTGACTTCTCTTGACTAACACCATTTTAAAGAGTGTCCTCCCTTACTATTCCTTACCAGGTAGTATTTTAATTTTTACCCTGTATTTTGTGCTCCAAATATCATTCTGTACAGTCCCTGAACTGTAGAACTGTAACTCTAAAGCGATCTGCATTTTAAAATCAAAATCCAACCCTATTCACTTGGGGTAAAAAGGTAAATGTTTAGCATGAACATTAGTTATGTACTACCTACAACTCCGTTATGGGCAAGTCAAAAAAGACCTAAATTTTAAAGGGGAAAATGACTTCTTTTTTTTTTTTTTTTTACCCCTACGTGAAAGGCCTGAGCATATTTATTTGTGTGGCGAGACTTAGGGTCATCTGAAGCTCAGAGCTTAATGAATTGCCATTAGTCAAGGAAAAATCCCAGCTACTACCAAAACCCACCCCAAACTTTAAGGGTCAGGCTCTCCTTCTCAACCTTCACGTGAACTTCCTTTGCGTCACTTCCCTGTGCAACGGTCAGTCCTTAAACTGACTTTTCTCTTGGTTTATTCATTTACCAAATGACCCTTTGTTCCAGAGAAACCAGTACATAACTGGTGGGTCTGACCGTACCACCTTCAGTTAGAAGTCATTTTATCTCTCTATACGCATAAGATTCAGACACATCTGTGAGAGGCAATAAAATTAGAGATATGAATTTATGAAGTTACATTTTTAAAAATGCATGCATAGCATCAATGAACAGTAATTGCAATATGTAACTACACTCACAAACACAATTAGACACAGAGACTTGAATGTATAAATATTCTACTTGCTTATTCAGGGAGGGTTGGTCTAAACGCACATCAAATAATAGCATATTTGTTTTGCAAGTGCAATTATATTATGAGTTTTGCCTCTCTGACTCATAACCAGGCTTTGTTCAACATTACAAGTCAAATTGCATTCATATATATGCTCTTGGTCTAACAATGAACATATGATTAACCAATACACTTTAAAACACCAATTTATGAACCTCCAACCTTTGCTTCTATATTTTTATCGCTTTGTTTGCACTAACTGTTATGTGAGAAAATGTGACATCCCATATACTAGAGGACACATTAATTCTGTTCTGGTTTTGGCATACAAAAAAGCAGGTCTTTCTGTATAGCCCCAGGGGATAACACACTCTGTTCTGCATAGTAGAGCAAATATGTACCATTTTCTTGAGTCCAAAAGTCCTCTGCACCTACAGAAGTGAGGTCAAGGGATCAGGCTTTGCAGTGCTCTATGTCAGTGTCTGCAGTATGCGTATCAAGCCTTATTATG
>JANZLQ010000022.1:24592597-24605492 GCA_026212715.1 Elanus axillaris | reverse complement strand
AGCCCCTGTTGTCTACAGGAAGGTTTGCAGTCCTGCTGCAGGGCAGGAGCTCTGCAAGCCTTCCCAAAGGAAAAATGACTAGCTAGAAGGTGTGAGGCAGAAGGGTAGATCTCTACAGTTATTTCTATTCATCTGGCATTCTTTTTGATACAAACAAATTGGGGGGAGGGGAATTTAAGAATACCAAGAGTTTTGCAGCTTCAAATACATTTCCTTATTCCTCAGCAAACAAACAAACCCCCAAACCCTACAATATGAAATTGTGTGGAACTGGGGTCTCCGAGTCTTCTTTAATTTGTTGGAACTAACTAGTACTGAAATTTAGACTGACAAAGTAAATTTTACAGAGGCATTCCCAGTTTTTTTCACTGGTACAATCAATTTTTACAGCCCTCAACCAGCTCCTGTGACCTACATATATTCCACCACAGAAGCTCCAACCTCACGGAGGGTTTCCTTGATGCAGAGGACAGCAGCCCCAAGGGGTGGCAGCTCTCTGGTCAAGCAGGCACCAGTACAAAGGCCAAGCCGTGTTCATCTCCTCCCCTGGGCAGGGGATTTCCAGCACCAGCCAGTGTGGCTGAGCCAAGCCCTTCTAGCAATCGGGCAGTACCGACACTGAGGTCTTGCTGCATTTCAACTCATCTTGGTAGAAAATCTAGCTGATTCCTTCATCTAAGATGATGAGACTTTGTGACAAGAAAAGGGAAGTGATATATTATGTTAGCTGCCTCATTTTTTATAGAGATTTATATCTGGACTGGCACCTTTACATGACTGCTCAGTTAAGAGTTGACCCAGCCTCTAGAAGAGTTACAGGGACTTCTGTTCAGCCCTACCATCAAACCAAACCCAGCACTGCATATTACTACCAAGCACCAACTGGCTGGTGCTGAAGAAGTGCTTTATCTTGTCAACCAGTCCTTTTGTTAGGTGTTGCATCATTTCCTTTCAAACTACGGAAAAATAAACAGTAAAAAAAAAAAAAAAAAGAGAGAGAGAGAGATTAATTTTTTAGAACTACTTTTAAAATAAACCTTCAGGCCAGCACAAAGATTTTGGAAAAGTACTAGGAATTATTTTCCATTTTTTAAATTATTAAGCCAACTGAACAGCTAAACAACATGAAGACCTGGGCCAGTTGAGCTCAGCAAGGAACTAGCAGAAGATGTGCCTGTTGCATGCTGACTCTGAGGGGGTATTGAAGGAATCCACATTTTCTACACATGGGGGCTGCGGAGCATGCTTCCCCTACCAGCATATTTTGCCTGGCATGCAGAGGCACTGTCACGCACCAGTCGTAAACTGGAGCGAGGTTTTGCTCGTATTCTCAGGAACAGAATTAAGACTCAAAATGGAGTCAAGCGCCAGGTAACTTTATTTGCCTGACACAAGTTCGCAAGTGCAAAAGAAAGAGGAAGACAGAAAGGAAAGCGTTTGTTGCAATAGCTACCACCACAGAGCTGCGGCATCCCGACAGTTCAATTCCTCAAGGCCAGTGGGAGGTCGTACGTACGCGCGTACGTTCGTTGTCTTTGCTCTTTTATTGGGTTGTCACATTACATATTCATATTCCTTCTGAGAATTACTTAGCATATACTAAGAACTGTTTTGTTTAACCACACCCACCACCTGGAGGTGGTACACATGCCCAATACCATCACTGGGGTGTCTCAAAGAGTCTTTGGTGGTCTCCGGGACTCTCCAGGCCCCAGTCTTCCAGGCCCCGGGTCTGGGCATGTGCGCGGGGGTTAGGTTAAGTTTCTCGGAATCAACTTGGGGTTCATAGGAAGTCGCTAGTCTTGCGGTCTGACTGTGGTTTCGTTGCTATGGCAGTGGAGGCAGGTGGTACTTTGGCGTCTCGGCAATGTTGAGACAAATATCCAATGCAGTCTCATACAGGCACAGCAGTGCCTCTAACCACTGGCGCTGCCGAGGTGGGCCATGCCACGTGCCAACCTCTGCGTGAGCGCAGCCCGAGGTGCTAAGGGACTGCACACACCCTTAGTCCTGCTTCCTTTGTCCACTTTGTCGGCAAAAGGATGCCTCGCGTTTGAGTGCTTTATCGTCTGCGTGCTGTGGTGATGGGTCATGGAGCCTAACTTAACTACCCCGATACTGACCATCTAGTGTTGGTACCAAACTGTAATAGACATTTGGTGGAGGACTTGGCCAGGCCTTGTCCAGGCCCTTTACTCTCTGAAGACCTTCATTTAGGGCTCTTAACGTATTTGCCTTCTGGGTTCTCAAGGTCTCCTAAGGTCTGCTGCTGAGCACAAGTTTAGGCCCGAGCAGCATGGATGCACATTGAATCGACCAAACGGCTTTGGGCTTGAACATGGGCTCAGGATGGCACTCGAACAGAAGCCACGCCAGACTGCAGAGGCATAAATGAACTCTTCAACAGTATGTGGAGGAGAAGCAATCAATCTGAATGTTCAGCAGCCATTCACAGAATCAAATATCCAGAGAGGGTTTGAAGTACAACATCTGAGAAGATTTTGTAAATGAGGAGAGCACAACATCTACTTGCAAACGCCAGTAAATCATTCCCATCCCTTTGATTACATCAGATACTCTAGGAATGTTTCAAGTCTGATGCTCACAGAAGTGGGTCTACTTTTTATGAGAACAAGAGAAATAATTTCAGTGTTACTTTTTTCTGTGTTGTAGCAAATCATTTTAAAATGGCATAGCACTTTTTCATGCTTAGTCCTATGTAAACTTTCTTACACTTTGATTTATTTTAACAAAATCATTTCTATGATAATAATGAGTAATTTTTTTTCCTTTTCAAAAACCAGTTTTAATGTATTCATTTACTTTAAAGCCTTGCAAAGTGAATTACTACACAAATTAAATCTCTCTCTCTCAGTATCTGATCTACTTTGGAGTTGTCCATGGTATGGCATTAACTGAAGTGACCTACTTGAGAGATAACTCCTCATTAGCTGGTTATGAGAACGGCCTTCCCACAGAATAAGAATAGTATAGTCTTTGGAGGATTTGCCTTTTTGTCTGATGATTCAAGTTGTACTACGGTCATCCATGAGACACACAGATTTTAAGGGGCATGCCTAATTGTTCAGAGTGCCACAGAAAACTGTTTACAGGTACAGTCTAATATTAGACTTCAACACTTTCTTGGGATATTCTGGAATAATATGCCTCATTTCTTTTGGCATGTGTAAGGAACAGCAGATTATGTATGAAGAGTATAGCTCCTTCACTGCCCAGGAACGCCCCCCAAAAGCCTAGGGGATAGTTTGACAAGCAACTATGTAGCATTAGTCTATTTTGTAATATGGGAAAATGGCACTCAAGTTCAGATTGCCCAATTTCTGCCTGATTCCACATGCATTGTGTTTATTACTAACACCGTCTCTTCAACAAGCATCATAAGGCACAGAGATAAAGAAGCATTCACACCACCTGGATTGGTTTAGGCGATAAACGTAACAGAGAAACCCTAAATCCCATTTGTAAGATACAGGACACCCACCATACTGTGCCCAGGCAACAAGCCCACTTCCCAGCAGCAGAATTCAAACAGCGAGTACAAATGTGAACTGGTCTCCCAGCTATCCTCCCCTATTCACCCACAAAGTAACAGGAGAGCAGTGTTGGTACTAAGGACAATGCAGAGTCTGACAGCCAGGAAAAGCTCCCAGTTGGCATCACCGAGGGACCCCAATACATTATCCCAAGAACATCAGCCACCAAGCTTCATCATGCATGAAACTAATAAAGACCCTGCTTCCAAGGAGGAGTAAACTCGTTGTGGCAATGTGGCAGAATGACTAGGGAGGCACGTGTTATGAAGACCACGGTAGCCAGTCACAGCCCACTACAGAAGGCATCACAGGCTACTAGACACCAAGGCCACAGGTGAACAGGCACACCCTCATCTATCTAATAGATTCACAAATCAGTAGCCAAAGACAGGAGTCCTAAGCACAGCAGGACATGTGAGCCATCAAGTCAGTGAGCCCCAAGAAAAACCAATCCCAAAACCCCCAAAACCACACCCACCCCAAAACCAAACCAAACAGCGAAGCTGGTACAACAGAAGCTGTGAAGTTCCATGGTTCCTACTTGCAGGTAGGCTGAATAATGATTGCACGTCAGGGTCTGTTTTTTTTATTATTATCTACTCCGTTGTCAAGGACCCCGACTAAGACAGGAAGGGTGCCAGGTCTGGATAATGAGGGGATTAGCACTGCAGGGCACATGGCAATGTAGATACAACTAGAAAGGACAAAGGAGAAACCTCCCAGAGAAGAAATACAGTCATAGTGCTGAGAAAATCCTTCATCAAATTTAAGAATACAGATGAGAAGCCGGACACTTGCTCAAAAGGCAGCATACTGGAAGGACAGCCAAGCCAGAGAGGATACAGTGGTGCAGCAGCAGACTAAGCCTTTGCAATCCCTTGCAATAGAATCCTCTGGGTAAAGCAACCAAGCAAATATTAGGAAAAAGAAAGCAACTGTGCTTGTATTTAAAACAAAGAGGTCGCAACCAGACTGGAATTTGGAGGGAGTAGCACAGTAGCAAAGAATTTGGAATAGGCACCCTGAAGTCCATCTGCTGCCATTAGCTTTGACTGCTAGATGCTGTTGACTAATTTATAAAAGTTTCATCGTTAAACAGCTAGTTTAGATTTAGATACATGCAGTCCTCTCAGTTTATTATCTAATGTGAAATACACAGAGCAGCAGACACAAACAGAAATGCTCTGTTCCCTACAGCTCACAAAATCAAATGCCTTTCAGTTCCAGATTTTAATCTACAATCTTTCTTCCAGGTGGTGGCAAGGCACAGATCCAAGGTACAGTATGGCTTGCACCAGATGTTGGCACTCATGCAAGCTTAATTTTGGCAAGCGGCGGACAAGACAGGGCATGAGATGCTGTGGCAGCCATTCTGGCATTGGCTTGGTGCCTTGAGAGCACGGCAGCACTTCATGCGTGTGTTAAGCCTGGATACTTCTCCCAGTTACTGTATGTTCTTTAAAGCAAAGCAAGTCTCCAGCTGCTATGGCATGGTGAAGTAAACTTTGAACAAATGAGCGTAGCTGATACAGAAATATGCAGAAACGCTCGAATTTGCAGAGAGTCTGAAACTATATCTCTGCATACCTACACATCATGCACTTCAGCCGGTATTCATTCAGATGTGCGGGGATTTAGATGACAACGATGGTAGTGTAATTACAAGTATTTATAATATTTGTTTCTATTCAGTGCAGCGTTGAGTCAAGATATGACTTGAACACTTGTATAACAAAATTAAGTAATTCTTTTAACTCCAAATAGCTGGCCTATCAAAAAGCCATGAAACGAAGCTCAAGTAGTGCCCATGTTTGAATTAGCAGCATCATGCAAAAACAGCTACAGATTACAAGCTGAAGTGAGCAAATTCAATTGCTAATCACAGATCATGTGCTGTTTTATTATTTGGCTATTCTCTCTTGAGCGGTCTGGATTGAATAGAGCAACTTCAATTCAGCAACTGCTGACATGAAGCCAAATACTATTCCACTGCTTACAAAAGCATGTGAAAAAGCAAGTAAAGAATCATAAAATGAAGACCTGAACCAATGTTCCTCTAAGTTGGAGCTGAGAGCATGGAGGGTAGGAAATGAAGGGCTACATGCGGAAGGGACAGGGAATTAAATAAAGGCATTTTATAGACACGTGGCAAGGACAGTTGACAAGGCATGCCTGAAGCCTGGGTAAACATCCAGGTCGTATGGTAACAAGGCAGGAGGACATAATTTGCTGCTCTCTCAAATTTTGGTACTATAATCCTCACTGAAACTTTGTTAAGTCGCATTGGTAGATATGCCTTATAATTCTAATTTTAATAGGATTATGTGGGGATTGGTGGTCTAGAAAAAATACGGAAGGGAAGTAGGAAACTTCTGAGAGAAATCCTCACCTAATGTATCCTAGTCAGAAGAACAGACACATACCCTCCAACAGACGTGCTAAAAGGCCATCTCCTGGGACAGATATGGCAGTGATCCAGGAACAAAGACAAACCTTTTCATATTACTGGACGTGCCTTGAATTTTAATCATTTGACAGGGGAGAGAGCCAGGGGTCTGAAGACAGGAAGCGGCACGGAGCATGTTGGGGTTTATTTGGCTCACTCGTCATGGATTAGCTACCCGAGGTGAAAAAAAAAGCTTTAAATAAGAGATCATGTAATGTTACTAACACCGGTTCTATATCCGGGTGCACCAGAATGTAGCCTCAAATTAAGTCAGTAACACGGCTCCATATTTAGCTTGGTCTCATTTGCAGCAGAAACTTGTATCATTGGCTTTGTTACCAGGGAAACTGACTGCTAGAAGAGTGGTGAGGTTTAGGATGAATATTCTCTGTTGCGGACAAGACAGGAACATAGAAGTATTTAATACTGGAATAGTGTGCACCAGTTGACAGTGGTTGATACCTTTTTCTTTGGAAAAAAAGAAAAACAAACCTGAATTCCACTCCTTGTTTGGAGATTACAGAGATGATGATATGAACTCTTTAGCTAAAAGCCACCTATGAGTAATTGTTGTACAAGCAAAGATACATGACTTTACAAAAGACCTTAAAAAACACCAGTACCAGAAATTGCAGTGGTTTATCTGCAGCGAGCGTTACTGTTGGATGCTTAACTTTAAGTATCTTAGCTAGCAATTCTAAGAATAATCTTGAGTACAACAAATCATTGTTTTCCAGCATACTGGATATTCATTAATGGGTCTCTGTGCATTTAGCTGTCTTTTTTCCTTAAGATTTTTACCTTAAGGGACCTAAGGAATCCTTTTAAGTAGTGTTTTGCCTGCAGAAACGTTGCTAATGGTGTTCCTCATAGGAACAATTTCAAATGAGGTGATGGTGGCCGGTTGAGAGCAGCGTACATTCTTTTCGTAACTTCCCCTGCTTTTTCAGTGTTGTTGACTTCTCTCCGATTCACACACTAATACCCTGTATGTACTATTTTTTTACCTTCTATACAATACGCTGAACCAGATGAGCCAAAACACCTGACCTGAACAGTTTCACTTAGCGGAGGTAACGAAAACACATCTGCTGAACTGGTGAGAAATTCAGAAAAATCAGAAGCTTAAAGACAGTGCTCTGATAATGTCTAAGTAAGCAGCAGAATCCTATGGCTATTTTAAATCCTAGCTTGAAAGTCCGTGAAGATAAACTTGATTTTCAACACAGGCTTATCAAGACCATCAGTTTCAGGGATGTAGTCACTACTTTTCAGTAACGACTATTATGGGAGCAAGGACTTTTGAAGGAGACTGAGGGATTTAGGAAGCCTGCATACGTGGCTATTGGGTCATCAAGAACATTTAAAACCACTAATACTTGGAGCTGAATTAAAGTCATATTTGTTAAACTTGTTTCTATTTTATGCTTGCAATAAGCATAGATGCATAGAATAAAATCAGGTTTCGAAACTGTCATTTCAACAACCTGCACTGGTTGTTTTTTCAACAGTGTATTAAAAAGGAGTCTACAATGCACAGAGTTCCATGAACGCTTTTAGCATCTCTCCATAAACAAGACAAAACCCCTGTAAAATTTCAGCCTCAAAACACTTCAGGGAAAACAGCAGGAAAGAGCAAAATCCATGCCCTTGTGCTGCATGTAGAGGTAAGCCTGTATGTGTGCGCGCAGACACACACTGTGAAGTACCAACTTGGTTTTGTTAGATGGTTCCCTGTACTAGCAAATTATTTCTACCAGTGAAAATTACAGAAACCTTTCATCTGCGGTTCCAAGCAAAGGGGAAGCAAATTAATTGCCAACCCAGGCATTTTCCACACACCGTTCCGTGCTTTCCACAAATGCCATGATGAGGTCAGCCATTTGAAAAGGGAATGTACACAGGCTGCAAGAAGAACTATGAGGAGCACTCCTCAGAAGGCAGATTATGTATAGATGGCTTGAGTGGTGCTTGCAGCCTACCCAAAAGCAATGGACACCTCCCACGTCATTTATTTCCAAATAAATCTGGCAAGAATTGACCTCACCACATCCTCTAGAAGTCAGTTCTCTCAGGTGAAAAAATCCAGGCCTTCACTTTGTTGTCTTTACTGAACTTAGTCATGTCTAGAGCTGCTAATTCTTACGTTCACGGGGTCAAATTTCTTTAAACGCATGAATATGGCCACAGGGCTTCAGACAAAGGATCCTCTAGCCCAGGATCCTGTCTGTACCAGGCGCCAAAAGAAGATGCTAGGGAAGGAATTCGGAACGAGGCAGTCACACTGTGTTACTTTCCAAGTACTTGCACTATTTCCAGGTCAAGAGATCATCTCTCTATATGTAGAAACCCTCAGTGGATTGTTCTTCTGTGAAACTCTAGCTTCCTCTTGATCCCATATGAACTTTAGCATCCCCAAACCAATGAGCTTGCCAGCTACCTTCCTCTGATGGCATCAAAATAGGCATAAAAGAATTTATACTAACACTGCTAGTGAAAAGGATTGACAAACAGCAGCTCTTCAGCTGCTGAAACAAGAATATGAAAAGAGGTTGATTTAAATGGATTTTTATCCCATGCAACTGCTAAGCAATCAAGGGTTCTGAACAACAACAATGACAACTCTTTTAAAATTTCAATTAGAAGTCAGGCACAGCTTTAGCTATCGTAAAGTTACATGTCTAATTTAAGTTATTAGTATTTCTTTATCCTGTATCTATAAATAGGAACATATATATAGCAAGGCAACTTACTCCAGAAGACGACTCAAATCCACCGTATGATAGGTGGTTTCTGGAAGTGCCTAGGATATTAACAGGAGCACATCCGTTCTTACAGCAATTCTTTTACTATTTGCTTCATTTTTAAATTTTTTTTTTTTAATATTCCCGTCTACCTAAAATAATTCTGTTTATAAGGAAATACCAAAATTGTTTCCTACTAAAATATTCCGTAAAATATTGCTGGAGGAGTCTCAAAAAAGCTATAGGATAAACCACTGTTACAGCTGAAGGGTGGAGTTCAGAGAAAACCCACATAATTAGTATTTATTTTGTTACTGAAAGAAATGCCTGACATCAGGGTTTTTCTTTAAAAGAAAGATTACCCTTGATTACTAAAGGGGAGATTATATCACCAGAAGCCCACTGCTGGAATAATGTTTATGATGCTTTCACACTTAAATAGGTTTCCTTGAGTAATGCTACAGAGCAGCTGGCTTTCCAGAGATATGGTATAATCTTCCGCTATTTAATTGAGCACCTGAACTTGGGGGAACATTCAGGAGAGGCTGTTCAGGTGCAGCTTATCTGAACTCTGGGATCTACATGTTTAGACACTGCATTGGATTTTCCTAAACAGGCTTCTATTTCTTAATTCCTTCCTTCTCCTTAACAAATATTTGCAACTCCTATTACAGCAATTTTGTAACAAGCCACGTTACAGTTGAATATAAATCATGGCACAAAATCAGAATCCTGGTTACTTCATATTGGAAAAAAATATTTCACTTTCCTCAGCAGCTAGGCTAAGATGTTCTAATTCTTAGCACTTGGGGTTTTTTTTTCATCTTTTCAGAACTATGGCTATGAAAGAAAATGTCTGCAAATAAATCTTTTCTTCGATACATAGGGTCTTTCCATCAGACAGTGACAAATGTGTCAAAGTGTGCAACGTACAAATTGCCTCAATATGCAGGAGACTCAAGGTCCTTTTGCTTTGTTTCTATTCAAAGAGATTTTCAGACAAACATGTACCTTAAAAAATTGGTTTATGCTTTCTATCCACTCATATTTGTAGCAACACAATCGTCACCGTGTACATCTTAAAAACCAATTTGTTGTTTAACACTGAAAGCACAAAAATTGGAATGACGGTCTATATGTATTCTTATTTTAAACATTCTGTTATTAAACAGTGTTTATGTTGAAAACACACTACCTTATGAGACAGCAGGAAAGCCACCACCCCTAGGAAATTAAATAAAACATTGTAACATAAGCAATATTCTATACACTAACTATAATAAATAAGTAAACAAACACATGTCCGTATGGAAAAAAAAACCCACACCTATATTCATCACAGCAGCGGATGCAGTTCAATTTGCAGTTGCACAGCTTTAAATTACAATTCATTTTACTGAAGCCAGAGTAACTCTGCTGTCAAACTGACACGAGACAGGAGTTCAGCTGACCCCTCAACCAGTCCGCATCCCTTTGTACTGCTGGCCTGATTTTCCTCCAGTGCACCGGTCCCATGGACCAGATTCAATGTGTGCATGTCTGTTAGTTCCCAGGGGCCAAGCAGGAGCAAAGAAATCGGTTAGCCTACTGGGGACGTGGCACATCCTGGGGGAAGATGGCCCCAGGCTCTCCCCTTTCCCCACAGCAGGTCTCCCCCAGCCATCCCTCAGGGGCAAATCTGGAGAGAAACAAGCCTAGCCCTCTCGGCTCTCATGGTTGCACAAGCCAGACATCTCTCCCAGCTCTCCCATCCTTTCTAGATGGGAGCAGACCCATGGAGAGGTGACCTCAGGCCCTCCGCTCTCCTTCCAGGTTAGGAAGGTTGGGTAATACCAGATGGCTCCTGCACCCCTGCAGCTGGACCTCCTCTCCTCCCACCCAGCCAGTAACGTGTACCAAGCTCTACATTAGGACCTCATGAGAGGTTCTTACAGTACTAAACAGGTTTACAGGGTGTTTGGGGTTGGGTTTTTTTTTTTTTTTTTTCCAGGAATGAATTGGAAAGATCTTTTTATTGCATTTCTATAACCCTAACCAAATGCTGAACTTGAACCAACAAACTGTTCAAGGCTTTTCTTGGCTGCGCTTTCAGCACCCACACCAGATCGGGTTCCTCTTTCTCCCTCATCTTTTTACACCTTGGATTCCTCACTTCTGGTCTCCTTCCCCGAAAGACTAACTCATTTCTCTTTCCTGATCCGAAAGAGAGGTGCAGAGAGAACTACCTACTCCATCCAACAGTTGGTCCCCTAACTCCACTCCTTTTCCATGCTGGTGCTTTTTCTTCTGAAACTAATGAGAATTATTACCCGAAGATAGATTTCTTCACCTCTTTGCCCCAGAAATCGTTCAGTTTTTACAATGAAGTCAGACACCCACCTCATCATAATCCATATTTTCTGAGATACTGAGAGAGATTTCAGGAAAACTAAAAGACGTTTTAGGGAACAGAAAAAAAAGGAGACATGAAATGTACTGGGATACTTCCAATCTGAAAATTGTTGATATGTAAAAACTTCAGAAAGCTGAAACACAAAGCCACCTGCAAAACAGTATTTTGCTTTAAAACTGCCAATGACTGTTTTATTTTCATATCCCGTTATAGACCGGTCTGAAAATGTTTGCTTATATGCACGTGAGAAACATTCCCAAAGATACTCATTAGGGATATATTAGCTGGTAGTGCAATAATGAAAAAGACTTCGGGATTATCATGACGAAGAAAACACACTAAGCTTTGGAAAATGAAATACATACCTGTAATGATCCTAGTTATATATCACTTAAGATATAGCAACACCTAAGTGGGTGCTAAGCAAGCACTGTTTTCTAGAATTCCACCAAACAGATGTCAGTGGCAGGTGAATCTTTCTACTAATAAGTTTAATGCTAAGTGTTTTTACAACCTTGGAATATATACCACATGCAACCCTTGTAGAAATCAAACATATATGCACAGAAAGCATTCAATAATAATGTCTCTTTATAGCACAAACCAAATTCAGCTAAATCTTAAAGGCTGCTTAAAAATCATGTGAAGTCACTCATGAAGAATTGGTTTATTTTATATCTTCCAGAAAGTGCTTATTTTTTCAGTAAAAAGATTGAAAACCAAGAGTTTTATGAGAAAACTGCAAGTTTTGATTCAAAAAATACTTTGTGAGAGACAATTGAGCAATTAAATCTCCATTTTCAAGCAAATGGGCTCCTTTTGCTGAGCCATGAAAAACAACAGTTCCTAACCACAGTGAATCAAGAGATGTAGCCTGGATCCCACAGGCAAAACGAGAAAAGAAGCAATCTTATCTCTAATGACCAGTGGCACTTTTTTTTTTTTTTAAGGCGCACAACCAGCCATAAATATAAATTATTACTTTCTCTTATTCATCACACCCAACAGCGCAAAGACCAGAGATTCATTATATTGCATCTCTACTTTCAGGCACCGGAGGAGTGAAGCCTTTGAGCAAAGCCTATCACATCTGGAAAAGTGGGGCAGGGGGGTTCTTCCCAAACTGAAAATCAGAAAGCCATCTGAAGTTTTAAAACTTTCAATATCACAACTGTAAAAATGTTAAGGAGGAAGCTTAGGAATTTACTACACGGGGTGTGACTAGTACCTGATTTTAGAAGTCATTCACATACCCCTCTGTGACAATACTAATGATCCCAGTCCTGTAAAAAGCATGCAGTTATATGGCTTCAGCTTCAAAGTGAATAATTCCTTTAGTTAATGAGAGCCCCATACTGTTACCTTGGGGAATTGTAAAAGTCAACACTAAACGATCCATTTTATCTGTAATTCTGAAAGTACCAGTCAGGATTAAACTGTAATCATGACTTGTTATTAGATCGGTATATTTCTGACTAATGCTTGGCTGCAGGAGGATTTATCACAGGTTCAGTTACATCTAATGCTTTCCCACTTGGATTGCTCCCTGCAGAGCTAATCGGATCTCAACGGAAGTTTATGGGAAATTCAGCTACTAAAGTGACAGATGCACAAGTCTCATCTGTCCCTTCTTTCTGACCTGTATTTTCTCCTTCTCCATTTTTCCTCAAAAGAATCCTTTTCTTAGGTTTACTTCTACATCAGTTTTGGTTTGTTTTCATTTCCCTTTCATTCCACCTCTCTCTTCCCCCCCAGATCG
>JANZLQ010000022.1:24579511-24592497 GCA_026212715.1 Elanus axillaris | reverse complement strand
CCCCCCCCCCCCCCCCCCCCCCAAATCTATCATTGTTTCCTTTTCTAAGCTAGCTAGCTCATTGTAGCACAAAGTTGAGGTGTGTTGTAATTACACCGTACACCAGAAGGATATTCCCTTTTTTTTATTTCAGGTGTCCACATAGTTCCCT
This sequence comes from Elanus axillaris, assembly GCA_026212715.1. Lineage (NCBI taxonomy): Eukaryota > Metazoa > Chordata > Aves > Accipitriformes > Accipitridae > Elanus > Elanus axillaris. The sequence continues at coordinate 24,592,346 of JANZLQ010000022.1, read as the reverse complement.
GAGGACATCCTTTACAAGGACTCAAAGAAAGAGAGATGCATTGGGAGAGGACCATCCTTCCAGGGGCAGTGATACACACACACTCCCGCAACGGCTCAGAACAGGAACCAGGAGCTGCTGGTTGCTAAATTTATGGACGGTGCAAGCAACTGTCAGAAAACATCTGTGAAAGACCAGGCAGGATATAGCCTTGAAAAATAAGTATCCTTATTGCACACCTATATGGTCATCCTTGCATGTTTTGGATGACTACAGCTGAATAAATGAATGAGCCGACAGCTGGGACCATTTTCTCCAACACTGCAATGTGTACAATCCCGAATTTTTATAGACTCTGCACATTCAAGGAGGCCTGAAAAAATATAGGCATTCAGTTATGAAAGCCTCGGTATACAAAATACATTTGAAATATATAACTACACTTCTACCTGCTGTAAATCAGTGCCTCTCTGTTGTTTGAACTTTAGCCATATTTCATCCAGCTGAAGATGAAAATGAATCAGGTTACAGACTGTCCCAACACACTGGCTAGCAAGGGCACTATTATTAGTGATCTAGATCTGAAAAGCTGAATTATTAGGACCCAGAGTCACTATCCAGCCTAATATTAAAGTATACTATTTCCTGATTCCCAGCAGTACAATGAAGTTACAAGCAGGTACCTTCACATATAAGAATGTATCCTATTCCTAGTAAGATTAACTTGCTACTGATGCTGTGCATGGAAATACTCACACCCTCCCCACGAATCCTTAAATATCAGGGATTAAGTTTTATCAACTAGGTTTAATAGATGCAGTATCTTCCCGCTCCAATACTAACAGATCAAATACATAAGACCACGCAACAGAAAAAAGAACAAAACAAAAGGAGCAGGCTGCCAAAACTAAATCAGAGCACTAGAAATGAAAAGATTATAGAAGATGGGGTCTTTTTGTTTTGCTTTCTTATAAAGATGGAAAATGGGAGAGACTGGAAGGGTTGGTAGGTGGAGCATATACATTGAGATGAGGTATTTTTCTAGTAATGAAGTGATAAAAACTATCTTAGAAAAAAAAAAAAAGCTCAAACAGAATAAGCCAACTAAAGTAGAAAATAATGAAGAACACTTCTTAAGCAATTGTAATTAAGCAAGACATGCAAAAACAGGGAGCTGAGCCAAGACCAAGCATATCCAGTACAAATGTTAGGAGTCTAAAAGGTCTAGTGTCAAGAAGAATCCTTAAACAAAGATGCTAAAGGAAAATATAATCCTTCCACTAAATTCCCGGGGTACAACAAAAATGGGTATAATGTCAGGAAACAACCCTAAGTAAAATTGAAAGCACAGATCATGCTGACAGAGGAGAAAGACAAATGAAGTTAAAGAATAGTTATTGTCAAGTAATGTATATAAGTGACTGTATTAAAATTGAGTACGTGTCTGGATTGCCAATCGGTGCCCAAATCAGAAATTTTGTGGTACTAAAACACCTAATCTGAATGAGACAGTAACAGGCAAATGCAAAGGACCATTGGAGAGGGTATGAAGGCAGTAAATACATCTCCAGGTAAACCAGATAAACATCACTTCAGATATTAATGTGTAACACATGATTTTTACCCCTGCATAAGGTTTTTTTCTTCAACATTTGTTTTATGACTTTAACAACTCTACTAGCCAGAGAACCCGTAGGAAGAAGAGCAATCCTAATTGAATAGTGTAGAGCCAGTACAACGTACACAAAAGCTTCTTGTAGGCTGTAACTTACAAAAGTCATTCTGCAATAATGACTATGAAATATTTATTTTTTTTTGGTAGGAGACAAAGAAAAGCTACCTTTAAAACTAAGGGCTAGTTTTAAATGTGAAAACTATGTAGAAATGAGATAGTTACAATAAAAATAAACTAAACAGCTAAAAGGGTAAAATACAGCAGCATGGAATTTGTTATGAGGTTTCATCCGATTAAGGTGATGTATATCTTATTTCAGAAATTAGTAAAATGAGACCAAAAATGAGACAAAACAAACTGGAAAATTAAAGAGCATTTTAATCATTAAAAAGAAGTAATGTTAAAATGAAAAAAAATAGAAGAGCAACTGATTAATTAAAAACAGAACCAGAGATGTCAGACTGAAAAAGATGTTGAGCAGCAAAGCACAAAATGGCACAGAGCATAAACAGCCACATCACCTTTACTTTATATCCACCTTCTCTCACAACACTTCAGAAAAAAAAGAAGTCTCCCAGGTGGGGCTATTTGAAGACCAATGCATAAAAGGACCACTCATCGATAATATAAAAGCAGAAAAATTAAGTTAATTTATTGCACTAGTGTCCACTAAAGGCATCAGTGAGATTCCTCCATCACAGACTTCAAAAGTACTTTAGTAAAAGAGCTGTCTTAAATGGGAACTATCCGTGGAAGTGGTTTAAGATGAAATCAACATTATGAACAATAAAAGAATCCCCTGCACTACTACATGGTCTTCATCTTAGGAACCCAACTACAAAACCTCCACAACCTGTGGTACATAAGTCATCACTTAAATCATCTTCAGTTTCAGAAGAACAGAAGGTAATAAGTAAAAATGTATTTAGTAGACACCTGGATTGACATGATATAATGGGAAAGAATGAACACAGCTTTTGCAAAAAAAATTGTTTCCTACAAATCTCTTGAAGTTTGAAGGAGCCAATAGTCATATTAATGAGTAGATTACAATAGAATACTTTGCGTGCCAAACATTGGTTGGGAACTTTTATCATGAAGTGCTGTTTAAGCAGACAATGGATAAGAGAGGCAGCTTTTTCATACACATATAACAGCTACTAGTGTCAAAATTAATCAACAAATCATATGAATAAATAAGTAGCTTTCACAAAACAAGGAGATCATCAAGAAACCAAGGTTGGGGGGGGGCATATCCTGAAAAACTTTGGAGTGAGTGAATGTTGCAGTAGTAAATTCACTAACGATAGAAAATTACTACATATAATCGAATCCAAAAGCTGAGTGTGATAAGTCACGGTAGGGTCTCATGACACTTGAATGGCTACTAGTAAACTAGCAGATGAAATTGCTCATTAATAAATATGGGAAAAATAATCAGAGGCTAACTCCATATATAGAATGACTGGCTCTAAATTAATTCTTTTTGTGGAGAAGAATTCTTGAAGATATTCTGCATGAATCTCTAGATACGCAACCTGAATGCTCAGAAGAAATTGCAAAAATGATATAATTTGGGGGGAAAGGAATAGAGAACAAAACAGAACATACTGTTATTGGTACCTTATAGGTAGATACCCATATTTCCTTTACACTGAATGCAGTCTTACGTTCTTCTAGAGGCAATATGTTATTTGAAACATATATCATAAAATGACAACACAAATAATCAAAAGTATGGAATGGCTTTTCTGAGGAACAACGAAATTGATTTTTCTGACTGCTGAGGAGATCTATATAATCATGAATGATCTGGAAAAGCTGACTGCGGTATGCTTGTTTGCCTTGTGTCACAGTACATAATTCAGCAGCACCTGATTATCAGGAAGCAGACTTAAAATAAACAATGTTTTCTTCCACACAACACATAAATGAATTGGGGCACTGCCATGAGCTATCGTGAAAACCAAAAAATATAAAGTGTGCTCAAAAAAAACATAATCAAGAGAGACAAATTCATGAAAGTTAGGTCCAGTTGAATATTGTAACCCAGATGACATTTCTGGCTCAGGAATTTCTTGAACTGGTGGTTGCTGGAAGCTGAGAATCTGTATGAGGCACAATCGCTATAAATTTGTTCTGGTTTTGGTACGCTTTTCCTAAGCATCTGCTGGCGGTGACTATCAGAGGTGACTGGGGAGCTAGCCCATCCTTTGCTCTGACCCATTACTGTACTTCTCACGCGCGTCAGCCTCTTTGTAGCAACTCACAGGTCTGAAAAGGTACAAAGCCCTGCGGATCAAGTATGACTCTCCAGAACGTGGTTAGAAAGCTCTCGTGCAGGAAAGAATACAAAACCACTCTCACGAACCAAAGACACTGGTCAGGTTTTGCTTCCCAGCAAAATCAGTTGGCACCTGTGTGCCAAATATATACAGCTGTCGATGTGTTACCGTCAGTCCATCTGCTGCACAAGCCATATGTCAGTTGCTTTATTTAGAGCGCTAGGAAGAGAGAGGGAGATCTCCTGAAAGGCAAATTAATTCTAACTGCTGTGAATCTTAAGAAGTATTAGAAAACTAAACATGCCAAGTAATATATTTATTAATATTTTTTTGCACAAGAACTGTATCAGTTATGAAGTGGTATGGAAACAGCGGCTGTAAAATTTCACATCTGTCAATACAAACAGAACTTCTGAGTTGCTGCCAATCACTTCACCCACACAGCTAACCTTTCTACTGTGTCTTTTGCTTCCATCTTAGGCTTCTTCCATGTTTCTCTTATTCCATTTTGCCAGGGCTTATAGCTTAAAGCTGCTTCAGAAAATTCTTCCAGAAGTCCATTTCTAGTCCACTCTTCCTGAAGAGAAAGACTCCAAGTTTTTCCTGGTTAGCCCTAAGAATGATGCTATTCAAGCATGCGATATATATTTTTTTTATTACTATTATTATTATTTTCTGGTTTTCCACATTGCGTTCCCTGACAGAATTCCCATTTAGACTGGAAGTCTTCAAAAAAAGATGACACTGTCCTTATTCTTTGCAGGCTGTGTAGCATATTTTTAAGACTATGAAAAAAACAAATTAATATTAATTATGAACCATTTCTGGTTTTGCTTCTGAGTCTGAAGCCTTCTACAAATCTGAACATTTAAAAATTGTCCAAACGTAATATTATTTTTACAGTTCATATCTGTATTCACAGATGAATTCAAAGCTATCTTTAATCTATCTTTTGGGTTTTTTAGCTACCTGTCTTGGAACTAGCAGGCTTGAAGCATACTTTTGTCAACAGTTTTTAAGAGCTATTCCAGTAGAAATACATCCTTTAAATTTCAGAACCACCTAACAATTTCTCCATTTCCTTCCATACCTCTCATCTAGCAATCAAGAGATGAACCGACACGGTAACTCCACAGCACAACACCCCCCACCACCACTCCCCCCACGTGGGAAATCATGAAGCTGTTAATTCTGTTTGAGTCCTATCACCTTTTTGTAGAAGGACAGAGCAGAAGAAACATCATACATCCTATAATCTTGGGGGTTGTGCGTTACATACATTTTGGGAGTCAGTTTCTAGCCCTTAATATAAAAGGGCCTCATCCTTAGCTCAGATAACATGCTTTTCTCAAAGCCCTATTTGCTGCAGCTAGAAGGATATTGCTTCCAAACTGGTCGTAGATGGGATATTGCCATCACTCTAAAGAGCCCAAATATTTCCTGATGTAAATGAATCCTACTAATTCCTCACTTTAAAAACTGTGGTAAAATGATTAACATAAGATGCATTAGAAAATAATTCAAGAGGTTGCCGTCTTATTTGCATGAGAATACTTGTTTTAAATCATTTATGAATAGCATAAAGGTCAATGTTCAAAAGTTGGGATTATTTTAAAATTAGGGCAAAATACGAGACTTAGTCACCTGTACCGTATTCATTACTAATGCTGGTGTTTACTTATACGAGACCAGATTCTTGCTTGCACTTTCTAGATGCTTGGTACCATCCAAATGGTGCAGAGCAGTGGAGCATAGACCCACCTCACCAGATAGGAAGGTGCTCCTTTTTAAGCTGGGATAAAATAACGTGAATGATCCTTAGAGTGACTGCTCCTAGATCTAAAGCCTTCACCTTGGTGGTGAGACCAAATCATCAGCAGAGCAAATAAAGATTCTGTGAGTTCTCAACGAGTTGAGGCTTGAAATGACTTAGCATAAATTAGAGAAGACCCAAAGCTACCGAGTCCAGTAACTCAACTTGCCTCCTGCCACAAGCACCTTGCAACACAGATCAAGATCTGGATTACCTACTTCACAATGGTATCTCTAGATCTAGAGTAGTACTTATGAAGGAACTTAATGAGTGTTGTCTTTCTAATGACTTCATTGTAGCAAGACCAGTGTTCAAATCAGGGAGACCAGGAGAGGACTAGCAGCAACTGAAATCCCTGCTGATGGCCTCAAAAGAAAAGCTGTGATTAGCTCGGGTCCCCCAGGACAGATTAAGGTGTATTAGCAGAACAACACGAGGGAAACTAGCACTGCTGCTACTGACCTTTCGGATTTCATGGAGAGAGTTTCAGTCTCCAGATCTTTCAGTGTCAGCATTTTTAAGCAATGGTAAACAGTCTCACATCCAAAAGAATTGCAAATTTAGAATGGAAGAAATAAACTTGGCTAGTTTTTAATGGGTACGTACATCTTCCTCCCTTTCTCTTCATAGAATCACCAGCACATGAGCATTTATGCAATTAACAAGCAGAAGCATATCACAGCACAGAATTAAGATTTTAAAATATGCAAATGCAGAAATATTAGACGAAATGACATGTACTTTCACCAGTTTTGCTATTTTAAAAGAAAATAAGTGGAAAATCCCTGAAAAGACTATTCTCTTTAGCATATTAGATTTACATATGTAGTGATCCATTTCAGAGTAAAACCATCAAACCCTAGGAGGCTAATTTATCCAATAGAATGTTATAATCAACCATATCAAATGTTCAGATCCTTAGAGACTGCAGGAGCTTTAAAAAAAAAAAAAAAAAAAAAGGGTTTTCACACATTTTTCTCTCATACATCCTTACCAAAAAAAAAAAAAAAAAACCAAACCCAAAAAAACCCAAGGGTTGAATACACTGAAACAGAGCATGGCACAAAATACTGGTCAGCACAAGTGTGATGTGCTTCTCTCCTACAGTTGGATTCTTCCAGAAACAAACTACTGAGTCCTTTGTTTAAGCCATTATTTTTCATTACATGAGGCACTGGTGTTATCCAAAAGTTAATAGCAGGAATATGTCTGTGTGACAAAACAAATATAGCTTGAATCCTATAGTGGTTAATACCAGAAACCGTTTGCAATAGAGTGCATGCCTGACGTACACAAATCACAAAATAGTATAGAAATGTGGTACTGTGCTCTTCTTTTAATAGAAGAAACCCTCTATTATCTGGCACTGACTATCTCTCCGGATTAGATTTTAGTAAATAAATGGAAACTTTGGAAAAGCTGTAAAAAAAAAAAAAACAACCCCAAGCAAAAAAAAAAAAACAAAACCAACAACAAAAAAAACCAAACCAACATCCCCTCAACCCAACAACCTATAGGCTGGTCCGACTAGTGTAGGTAATCACACTGCTGTTGTTTAAACTGCCCCTTGACATCAGGCATATGCCAATAGTCTATTTAAAGAGTCTCATAACTTGGCAGACTCCTTTTTTTAGGCAGTATACATGGTTTAAATAGAACCCTAGATATCTGACGGGTACCTGAAATCAGGGTTAAACCAGAATGTTTCTGTAAACAGCAGCTCTAAGCCCCATCAACAGCTGTGGACACTGGCTGATAGAGCCGATGCAGTTTTTTGTCCCTACCCTATATCCCCTCCAAAGTGACGCTTTCCTCTCTTTGCCTTCTGCACCACAAGGACCTAATTTCTAACTCCTATAAACTGAAACTTCTAAGTGGTGATGCATTTAATGGGAATTTTCTTCTTTTGGCTCTTCGGAGGTAGGTTGTTTCTAACAGCTTCCATTTCTTCATACAGTGATGATAACCATCAATCTCCTTAAGAAGCACTAACTCTGGCTCAGGTGAGATCGTTCTTTTGAAGGATATATTAAGTTTTATTATTATATCAGTTTGTTAACTGATTATATGTCCTGTCAAAAATAAAACCAAAACCTAAAACCCCACAACTCCCGACTTCCATCGTTTGTCTTTCAATGCATCGCGAAATCTTGCTTTGGCAGCTCAGTAACAGTTATAGAGCAGTTGCTCATTACACATGTCAGTGTGCATATATTCGTATATGTAATGTGTACATATGTTTTCAAGCATTTCTTCCTCTCTAAAAGCCAATTCTTCCAACAGATTTAAATTGCACCATTTCCTCAACAAAGATTCACAAAAGAACTTCAGTTTACCTTATACTGAAAACAATCTCACACTAGCCTGCATGCAAATACAATTTCAGAAAAATTTTAGAGAAAAAAATAGGGGAAAGTTCTCATTTGTGGTGAGAAGGAGGAAAAATTAAAAACCGGAGGGCTGATTTGTGAGCGGTTTGAAGTGCCTTAGAGGGTTGCAGCACTTCAGAAGTTACCAGCAAAGATATATTAGTGAACAGAGAACAGCTGACCTATTGAAAGATGCATGGCAGTTACCTTTATCATATAGCTCTTGTTTTATTATAGAACTCCACTCTCCTAAGGACTCTGTATTCTCCCTTGTAAATATTTCAGTTTATAGACAGTAGATGGCCCATATTCATGAGTGGAGCAATCATCCCCAAAGACTGTTATGGTAAAGTGATGGAACCTACCAACCAAAAAGCAATTAGAGACAAGAAATTATGAGAGTACGAGAAATTAATATAGACTTCTGGAAAGAGAAAGCAAGCACACCTCTGAGTCCTGAGAAGTTTTTAGCCAAAAAAGACAAGCCAAACCAAAAACCCCAACCAAGCAACCAAACCAACCAACCAAAAAAAACCACCACCAAAATAAAAGGGCTGTTAAGCTCTCAATTTTACATGACGAACTATTACACCTTGCAGTCACATTAAGTCATGTTTGCCGCAAAACTAACTCTGGAAAGAAAACTTTGGAATACTGTACAGTGCAGAACATAGCATTTTCAATTCATTCTCAGATAACAACCCGTGATACAACACTCATTTTTAGCCATGCAGATTGACTAATAAGATCATACATAGTTTGTATGGTATACAGCTATATGCATAGGCACTGTACTGGGCCATTCATAGCCATCTTATAAATTAAAAGTACAAGGATTTAAAGGTCATTTGTAGAGCTTTTATGAAAGCAGCATCTCTTCTCTGCTGGGGGAAAAAAAAAAGAATCAGTTTTGGATTTGTCATCTACTGTTTCTCATTAGCTTATGATCACACTGTGATAGAGTTCAAGAGTTACAAAGAAGAAAAAGAAGAAATATCCACCCTCTCACTTATTGTGCATTATATGTGTTCTGTGCTGCCCAAAGGTGCCAGTCAAGATTGAAAGCTAATTGTGCTTGGAGCTGTAAAAACTTGAAAAGAGATAGCATTACTGACAATAACCTCAATAAGAGATTATGCCTGGGTCTGCTTTGGGGCAGTTGGCAGAACTGAATCTTGAGGAGATTAAATGAAATGAATGTCAGGGACTGGTGTAATAAGACAGCAAACCACTTCCAGGTAGAAGGCATACATGGCAAAGGAACAAAGGACAAAAAAGGTTCAAGGTGAAAACTGATCAAGCTGTTCTGGGCCCTCACACTGAGGGATAAGGAATATGAACCTGGCAATAAGTCCACTATCAGGTAGGACTTACCTGAAAGAAGCCAATGAAGCAATTTGGAGGCAGAAGCATCAACATAGATAAAAAAATGTCACTTGGCTCCTAAAATAAGTTTCAAGAGGATTACAAAGAAATAGTAGACAGAGAAAACATAACCTATCCTGCTTAGACAATAGTTTTGCTTCTAACAAGCAAGCTCACTCTCAGTCTGTCTCTTTATGCATGGCTGTTATCCAGATACGCAGACAAGGTCTACTACGTCTTCTACTCTGTTAGAAGTCAGTACCTAGTAACTGGCCACAGAATTTAGAGAGCAGTTGGTTAAAAAGCTTACCCTCCTTCTTTAGAATAGAGAATGTCATTAGCAGCAGCATCCTTGAGCATTGTGCTTGGCCGGTAGCTTTAATTAACAAAGTTAAGTATCTTAGGAACATTAGTCCAGGACAAAATTAGGAAAGAGAATTTAACAGAAGGGAAGTCTGTTATCTAAAGTTCTTGAATAATGGAGGGGCAATTGCAGCAATTAAAATCCACTGAAACTTTACTGTCATGAGCGTACAGTTATTACATTTATGAACACAGATGTGTTCATTCAAACCATACGGACAAAAACCTCTACCAAAGTTCTATTTAACTGACATTTATTGATTATTCTTGTAAGAGTTTAAATGCGTTCTGAAAAATTTGCACACCATTAGTTTTCACTGAAGTGATTTCAATGAACACAATAATCACAAAAGATTTATTATTATTTTTTTGAGAAGATTATCTTCCTTTGTATTGTAACGTTACTCAGTTCCAGATGAATCAGAGCCATCTATATCTTTCGTATGTCTGGATACGGAGCCAAAAATAGACAGCAAGTAGAGGAGTTCACATGAGACCTGACACTTGTAAGGAAGGATCAGCGTTGGAGTATGTTGACCCTAAGCTTCATTATGAAACCTTATTCAACTCCTATCTGCCTTCCTGTAACACTATAAATCCCCAAGTTTTACCCTAAGGCACTTGCTTTCTAGGCTGTAAAACTCTATTTAATTTTTAGACAGGAGGTCAAGCTTTGAAATAGCTTCTTCCCTCACCCATCCTTTTCTGAAGCATGCCTGTAATATGCATCTTGCACGCAGGAACGGTACCCAACGACCCCAGTTTCCTGCCTCAATCTTCCAACCCTACACGGTCTCTAAAGAGGAAAGCAGCAAATGGCAGATCTGCCACTGCTTCTGCTCTGCATGGGCTGGCCTTGTGTGGCCGCCACGGTATGGCTGGCTTTGGTCCAAAGACAAAATCTGCATAGGGACTGCTGCATTACCTGGCGCAGAAATGTTGAGGGCGACCAAGTTTGACCCTAAATATTAACATAGAACTCGTTGTGTGTTCCAGATGGTAAATTAATTTGTTTTACTTGGTTTTCTGTTGTGTGTGTCAGTGTTCATTGATGTTTGTAGAAGCGTGATACCAGTGCAGTGGAGTTTGCAGTGCTTGTTTCAAAGCCACGTGTTACGAACAGGCAAGAAGCAGTTGATGTCGTAAGTGAGCTTTCTGGCATCAAAACCCATCTGGCCATCAACCACTAAACTTCTCTGAAAGAACACAATTGGCCTTTGCAAAAGGTTTAAAAGGCCAAGAAGCCAGCAATAAAGGTGTTTAACAGACAGAGAGCAGCGTAGCTGACTTGCAGGTAGGGGTAGTTTCCTTTTGCTTTTCACCTTAACTCTAGGGAGAGGAAAAATGTTTAACAGGGAAGAAAAGCACAAGATCTATTACAGCTTTTTCTGTAGAAGTTGAAGACAGGAAGGATCTTGAGGTTTTGTTGATCAAGAGAGGCATATGGTCCTGTCATGCAATATAGCCAGGAAAAAAAAAGCAATCTCGATACGCATCTGAAGAGGGATTGCGAGCAACAACAATCGCTGCTCTAATAGTTAATGATATGCAGTCCTCAGATTGTGGAAGATTAACACTTGTGCCTTTGCAGGGAAGCAATTGCTCAGTGAACTAGATGACATCATAATCTTCATTTTTATTTGTTCGTGGCTATTAACTAAAACCAACAACTTATGTGTATGAAGCCTGAAGTCAAATGTTTAGAGCACAATAGATTATTTTTTTTTAAAAGGGGGAAAACCCAAGGACCTTAAATTTGAAATTCCCTGATGTTTCTTTAAATAGTCTAGCCTTAAAATACAACTATGCAAAGCTACAAATACATAAAATTAATTGAAGCCACTAGCATTCATCTAACAGAATTTGGCTTAGCCATGCTTACTAGAAACATAAATCTGAGACGTAGTCAAAGACAACAATTAATTTAATCAAAAACACAAAGTTAAATTAAGCATCGGGTTACTTATTTTTAATTTAAAGATGATACATTTTGAAAAATGCCTCAGCTTACTTTGGATTTGCTTTTTAAGCATAAAGCCCTACAAGCAGCAGCCTAGCAGCCTCAGCACCTCAGCTCCAGATGGGAAAAAAATAAGCTCTTTTCTGCACTAACTGCTTTATGTATAATTATGTCATAAAGGGAAGGATAAGTTCTTCAAGTGTGGATCTGTCTTAAATTGGATGTTAATAAGAAACTGCTAGTGTAAAACAGCACTGATGTATTGCATAGCATAGAATTACTCAGAAAAGGTGAGTCTGTGGAACGAGGTACACAGTGCAGACACAACCCATTAAGAAGAGTTGTGGCAGTAATTCCACTAGTTTCAGCTGAGCTGAGTCTACTTAATTTCAGTGATACCTTTGAGAAAAATGGAAAGAATAGAAGCCTGGACTTTTCTGTTAGCCTTCAACAAGGGGAAGGAGGTAGAAAACCCAGGAGACTGGCTGCAAGGAAGGAAGTTTAAGGAAAAAGTTTTATGAGGAAGACTAAACTACCAGAGTTACTTGAGCATTTCTCTCTCAACTTATTAACCTGGCCTAAGTGAAGCAATAGATAGAGAACACACATTTCTCACATAAACCTGTGCTTCTATTTATGCTGTGTAGTCCTTAGAACCATCTCTGCGTCTGAGATACAGATCACATACTGAAACTTGATCACAGAATTACCAATTAACAATTAGAGTTACAAATCAAACAAATACCATTTTGAGTCACCTAGTTACCGTTCTTGAAAATCTGCTCTTATTGCTGCTAATTCACAGACGACAAGCATTTATTTTAATAGTGTGGTGGGTTGACCATGGCTGGATGTCAGGTGCCCACCAAAGCCGTTCTATCACTCCCCCCCCTCTTCGCTGGACAGGGGAGAGGAGAAAAAAAATATAACAAAGGGCTTGTGGATCAAGATAAGGACAGGAGAGATCATTCACCAATCACCGTCACGGGCAAAACAGACTCAGCTTGGGGAAATTAACTCAATTTA
>JANZLQ010000022.1:24563525-24579411 GCA_026212715.1 Elanus axillaris | reverse complement strand
CCAAAACCTTGCCACAGAAACCCAATACAAATAGTAATACCCAAAATCTATTATTAAAGAGAAGAACAATCCTGCCCCACAAGCTCCTATCATACAAATACTGGGTCTCAAAACAGGGTATCAATTGTTACTGAGTGCTACTATGTCCTACTATAAATTCTATAACCACAGAAGATGTAATTTACCTAGCACATCACTGCAGCAATTTGTGGATTAGTCAAATGTCAGCAAAGTGCTCTCTGCCGTACCTGTATTAAAGATGGCCAATAGCTTAAAAAAAGAAAGTAGCTCTTAAACATGCATATAATCATTAATGGTATAAGGCTATTATTAATTATCTAAAGGTCCAAATTAGGTAGTCTACATGTTTCAGCACTGGAAACACAGGAAAAATGAACCCTATCATTTCACTCACCGAGATGCTATGTGAGCTTTACTGAAATAGCCTGGCAATTTGCAAAGTGCTTCTTCCAGTGAATGCAACTATTTTCACAGCTATTGCTATCAAAGCCTGCTTGTACAGGTAATTTTCTTAAATGAATTAGTATTTTCTTTGGACATAATGTAAAAAAAAAAGAGAACCCTGAAGCAGCTAGCAGCAGCATGGAGCAACACAGCAAAATAAAAAAACAGGTGAAGCCTCCAAGAAAAGAAACAGAATCTAGACTACATCATGAAATATTTACCTAAAGCAGCCACAAAAGTGTCATCAGCTGACATTTACTCAGGCTTAATACAGTGCAATATTACTATTCAAAGAAAGAAGGAGATTGGTGGATAAGCCTTGCTTATGTGAATAGTCCTACTTAGATCAGTCAGTGCTCTTCTCAGTAAGAAGAGTAGCTTTTGTCATAAGTATATTAACACTCTTAAAGGACTGGCACGTGAAATTTTGCTATACTGAATTATTCCAGTGAAATACAAAAGGTCTTCCCATGGTGTTCCCACAGATCATTTACCCTCCACATACTGCCACCTACCTTTCCCCTCTATTCCCTACACTCTTCAGTTACTTTATGTTACGCTATCAGTGTTTCATTCATTATTTGCCTACTCCATATTGTCTGCTCACCACTAACGTCAGTTTTAAGTCTTGTGTGCTACTAAATGGTCAAAAAGAAGTCAGGGAGCCTTATAAATACACGGAATTAATATTCTCATGACCCCGTCTTAAACGGAGAAGAACTAACATACACCATTACAAAACTATTTGGCACAGTCAGCCATCCAGGACGCTCAATTCCAATGCCAGGAGCAGACCACATACCTCAGAAGAAGCACAGCAAAATTAAGACCAGTGAGAAACAGAAATTCAGACAGTTGGAAGGCAGAGGTCAACTCCTGACACTACCCAGACCCAAATGACTCCAAAAGACCCCTTCTTTTTTTCTGAACCTGACCAAGATACACAGCAAGAAAAAAAAAAAAAAAAAAAACACCACCTTAGACTGGATGATACTTGCCTACCTCCAGCTGATGCAAGCAGGTTCAGTTTCAGTTAAAGGCATTTAATAGATTCCAGCCCCTTCCTCCCCCTTCCCCACCAAGTTCCCCTGCTAAAGCCTACTCCCCAACCTGGCAGGTGTTCAAAACCATCTTACAAGTGTGAGGAGGAATAAAGAAAACCAGCATGGCTGGTTTCACAGTATTAGCTTTACCATCATCAGTGATTACGGAGTCATCCATCTTACAAGCATGACTATCTGCAAATAACCTGCAATTTGTGAATGAGTTGCACGAATGCACTTGCTTTTATTTATACCCATACCATCAGAGTTTTCGTTTTACTGGACTCATCAGTTTGACTTCATTCTAACTGCTTCAGTCACCAGGTACCAGTAGTCTCTTTTCTAGGAGGTCTACCAACCTCCTAGATCCTTGGGGCATGAATAAAAGTCACTGTGAACATAAATTAAGGAAGTCATTGGCAGTAAAACATCCAGCCTTCAACTGTTAGGCACCGTCTTCTTTCCTTTCAAGGGAAACTTGTGCGGCTTTTGCAAGGAGAAGGGTTAGTGGCAGTCTGTGGCTATCAATCACCCTCTGCTTAGTTCAGCATTTCATCAAAGTTCTCCCGATTTTTCAGTAATCCTGGAAGGCACTGCTTGTAAATTTTTCATGGAGCAGGAATCCTAGTCAGTCTATCAAAGTAGCTGGTAGATCCATTTCTGCAAACCATTAGACCCTTCTCCCCTCTAATAATCTGTTCTGTCCTCAGGCTCCTAAAATTTCCCGTGTATATATCACTGACATAGCAAGCCTTGCCTGAAACATCGCAACTTTTTGCCATTTTGAAACTTTTGATTACTTTCTATCTTCTGTGGAACACGCAGCCTGAAAACAAAGACAGACCTGGTGCTTCAAAATAGAGGGGAAAAAAAAAAACAAACACAAGCAAGCCCACCCGGTCACTGTCAAGCACCATTATGAACTAGTCCCCGTTCCACAGGGGTCAGTGTAAGCACAAGTTCATCCAGCTTCTTTCCAGTCCACAAATGGCATAAGATTTTGGATAATGCCAGCCTACCTGTGCTCCCTGTATGCTCGCAGAATATATAACAGGAGAAAAGACATTATGACAGGTAACATCGGCAACAAATGTCATGCTTAATGAAAGTTTTGGTTTTCTTCTGGCTTTCCAGGTGGGGTTTTTTTTTGCTTCTTGACTCGATGGACGTAAGCATACTTGTTTTGTCCTGCTTTATATTTGTACCGCTTTATATTTGTACAGTAACACACCCTGAAAATGTAATGGCCAGTTGTTCTGTCACTGCTTTCCCGCTGTTTCCCTTAATGAGCTTCCTCTATGTAATAAACTACTGGGTGAAGATTTTTACTAGAACCAATGGCGAGGAAAAAAGTAGATACGTTGTAAGTCATTGACTCAACACAAACCATAGTTTCATCAGAGACTATTTACTTACTATAAATTGCAACTGTTCTCCCTTTTCAGCCTTTTTACTATAAATGAAAACTAAATGACAAGTGGAAGACAGGGGGGGAAACGTATCTTATGCTTTCTCACACGTGCTATTAAACCAGAGTGGTCCTTCAAAAAGCAAGAACAGTATTTCCAGTTGCTTAAAAAAAAAAAAAAAAGAAATCAGCAGGTTTGGGGGGTGGCAGGGAGGGGAGCTGGTATTTTAGTGCATTACAGAACTAATGTTTATAATCCTAGGAAATTAAAATTTGTAAACTTAGTTGTTCACACAATCCAACACTTGTACAAGTCTGTGATCAGAATATAACCCTATACTAGGTCCAAAAAACTGAGTATCAAATATTCGTAAAAGACCTTTTTCAAACAACTAATTAGTCAAATATTGTGAGCAGTAATTTCGTATAATGAAGTCATAGGATCATAGCATCATTTAGGCTGGAAAAGAACCTTCAAGATCATCGAGTCCAGCTGTAAACGTAACACTGCCCTATCTGTTTCTGGCCAATACATAAGCAGAGGAAAAGAAAAAGGAAAATTCATTAACCTTGCTATTCATTTTACATTTGGCTTCATGTACTGTTCAGCCTGTGTTTTAAAACAAAAAATGGTGGTGCTTCCTTATAAGGAATTCAAAGAGCTATACTCAATAGAAACTTGCACGGAGTTGCAAGACAGTAAGTTCCTCCAGACTCACTGACTTCTCTTGCGTGGCTGTAAATTAAATAGACTTCAAAGCAGTGTAAAACAGACCTTCCTTTTCCCCTTTGCATTCCTGTAGAATAGTAGTTGGTACACCAGATACATTTGTCACTGGTACAGTAAGAACATAAGGACCAGCAAAAGCTATAAAAATCAAGTTAATAACTTTTTTCCTGTGACAGGTCCATCAGATTTGGAATCCATTTCATTCACTTTTTAGTGATGATTAAGCTTTTTATTCTATTGAATTTCTCATGTAATCTGTCAAGAATTTTGTGGACACTAATAACCTATCATCGCAAAGGTGCAGTAATTAAAGGCCTTGTTTTGACAGAATTGTTACAATCCTGGCACCCTGCAACAGAAATGAGAAAAGCAATTTACTTGCAAACTAGAAGCTAAATACCTTCACAGTGAGACTAGAAAATACACCACTACTTTATTGCGAGGTGTAATTTTACATATTTCTATAATGGCAACACAAAATACAATTAATTTCTTTTCAGACAGTCAGAGGAAAAAGAAAAAAAACAAACCTGAAACCAAGAATAGTCCTTTCCTGTCTGGACTACAATGTTGCCATTCACAGCAAATAGATGCTATTACACATTTTGTGATTTATTCATCAGCATTACACAGCGAGGGCAGACTGCATTAATACAGACAAAACAAGCAAGACTGCCAGCATTACTATTTTGCTGAAGAAATATATAAGAAAAAAGTCTTCAATTTTATTTACTTAATCTAGTTTGGGGAGAGAATATGAGCATATTACTATACAGCAAGGTTTTGAGAATTCTAATATGAAGTGAATATGTGAACTCCCTGCAGAGGGTCTTACAAGTTATTAAAGTAACACAGAATAAATGCTTTTTCCATGCGAGGAATTCTTGTAACTGGCTAGCCAGTGAACTCGGAAACAAATTCTAATTTCTGAGGTTATATAGTTCTATATCTCTGGTAGCGCTTTTCTGCATTTTATTTACACTTTAAGGATTTGCCTCAGCTCAGCTACGAGGAGAGAACTGAAGATTATAATAAGATCTTATATATTTCAAGCTACCACCCAAAACTGTAGACCGGATAACAAAGGATTATCTGAAACTTGCTCACCGAATTTGTTTTATTTCAGTCCACATACAATCCAGCAGATACCATAAAACACAATAAGGAGCAAGGCTGAAGAATCACATCAAGATGCAATCTCATGAAAGATTAAGAGGCTATGAATGAAGATGCAGTGTTTATTAAGGACTTGGGATAATAAATAGAATTATTCACAAACAAAAACAATCCATCAAAAGTGAGTCGAGATTGAAACTGCATTTCAGCAGGGCCTCGCTCTTTCGCGTAATGCTGATGAATACATCAATATATTCAATTTTGATTACAGAGGGAACAGAAAGCCATAAACTATGCTAGGAGGGGGCTCAGCACCTTGTAAAACCGCACCTGTCATTTTTTGGCACAACCTTATCACTGAATAGACTTCAGTCGGTAGGTTCACTCACAGATTCTAATTTTGCCTTGTTTGAAGATGATTAAAAAGCTAGTTGCAAAATGAAACCCAGTGATGCAGTAGCTGCCTGATACAAGCATTGCCCAAGGATTTAGCCTGGCTGCATGACCCAGGGGCTGCACGGTTAATGTAGGCACATCCTCTGTGCACCCCAGGAATAATGTTTTTTATCAGGAGAGCAACTATATTCCTCACACAGCGCTCCTGAAGATAGTACTAGATTTTCATTACACATTCCCCTCTCTCCGACATCCTTGGTGAATGGCTGGCAAGGGAGACCTGTTAAATCAATGCTCTTAAAATAGCAAAACCACAGCAATCTATAAAGAATATAAGTAAGAAAGAACAAGGAACTCCCAGTTAAATGTACATGTTTGCAAGCAGCCTGCTTCTAAGAGACAGGTGTATTTTAGCAATTAATATATGTTAAGGAAATTTTTAATATATATAAAAAATTTATATATATCTCCAAGCCTGGTTCATACCAAAACCCTATTTAAAAGGTTTGTTCTTTTTTCAATTATTTCAGTGCGGTTTGGTGTACTAGGCTATTTAAAAACTATAGTCTCATTACTCCAGGAGCTGAAGAGGCAGCTGACATCATTCCCTGACCACATGCAGTGCCCAGAGCCCATGGAAGTCAGATATTCTCTGTGCATTGCAGTTCATCTAAGAGCATGAGGTTAAAAGCTACCGTTTTCTTCTCTGTAAAGCACTTCTGTCCCCAGTGCCACTTGAGGTTCCAGGGAATGATGGCGGGGGAGAGCCACCAGCGTTAAATGATCCTGCAAGGTCCTTTGCATCTAGGGTTCCGGCTGCTTAAATGGGAAATGTGCAGATGGGGAACTCTTTGCGAAGGTCACAAGGGCGACTCGAGCATTTTGGTGAACCATCTAGATACCATTTCTCAGCAACTCTGTTAAGTCCCTCCACATTAACAACACTGTGTCTGCGAGGACGGCAAAATTAGTAAGCCCCAAGAGCTTAATAAATGAGTTCTAGAGGGATATGCTGGAATTGTGCAGGCCCAGATCCTCCAGGCTGCTTTCTTCTTGCTCAAACTTTATTCACTCAAAGTCCCAGGGGCAAACTCCCAAGCCGAAACTCATCTGTCTGTCACATTGCACTTGACAGTCCTTGACTTAACCACCTTTGTTGGCTTCCACTAGGAAGTAATACTGCTCCTCAGAGCAAAGACGGGGATTGTCAACAAAAGAACCCGAGCGCCATACAAGCTGTAATGCACCTGACAGTTTGGTGAACTTCTAGTCTCCACAGTGGAGAATTTGTGAAAGGATAAACCAGAAAGGAAGACATTCTAAGTAGCAAGAATTCTGTGGCTGGTACAAATACAGAGTTTGTTATGAATATAACTTGGATTGGGAGAAATTGTCCTCTTAGGCCAGTACAGCACCTGATAGTACAAGGAAAATTTACAACTGCTCCTAGATAAAATATTGGCTTCAACTTCTGGAAAAAAATACAAGATTTTCAAAACCTTTGGCACACTTCCTCAAGAAAGTACTAACTTTTCTTAAATTGATTTTTTTTCCTTTTGCTTCTGCATATAAACCATCCAACAAGACAATTGCTACTTACTACTACACGTGCAGCTACCATAACAGGGAGATGAGCTGGTGAACAGGGGGTGAACACAACAGAAATATTTAGTCAAGGCCTTCTGTAAAACAGTATATTTCACTTTCCCATCACACCTTCTGTATTTGCTTTATTTTCTTGTAATAAAATTATTTAATTGTATTTGCTAGTGGGAAGCTACGCTATATTGTTATGATACCTCATGGATTTTTTGCATTTTGATGCCAGCAAACAGAATTATTGATAGCAATGCTGATCAAGGATTTGGCAGGTAGGGAAATGCTGAGCCAACTAATCTTACTTTAGTTTAGTGAGGTCTGACACTACATTATGCCTCTCCATGGTTTCATTATCAGTAATAAATTGCTGGGACTGTGTAAATAGCATTTGTCAACAGGGTTTGGGGTCCTTGGTAAGTCTGAAGGATTTGAGCTATGCAATTTCATGTTAGACATTTTTGCTAGTGTGGTATTTGTAAATCTTTGTGAAAGCTTGGGGAAAAGTCCCATAGTAAACAAGCTGTATTTTATTTACTTATTTTCAGTAGTATTGTGGTTGAGAAAAGCATAATTCTTCTGACACAGCACAATAGCATTATAAGAAAAGACAGTCAAAGTAGCCCTTCTACTCTACAAATACTGATAAGGCCTCACCTGAAGTCCTGGGTCAAGGCTGGGCCATCTCACTTTAAAAGATGTGGGAAACTATTTAAAGAAAATCCACGGAAGAGCACCAAAAATAATAAAAATGCTAGAAGAGATGGAACATACGCAAGTAAAAGCAGGAAAACCCCTCAGTCTAGACTAGACTGACAGACAACTGAGGAGACAGCACAAATACTATTAAAAAGTTGCCACAAAGAGGAAAGAAATACACTGTTTTCCATATTCAGCTGGACAAGGCCAAAGGGATGAGCACAAGTTGATGCCGACACTTGGATTACATGTTAAAACAAAGTCTTCCTAAACATAAAAATAGGTAAAAAGTTTAAATATTTCACTGAGAAGGGAGTTGGATTCCATCACTAGAATTTTTGAAAAAAACATACTGGAGAAACACCGTGGCGTGAATAGTTTATGTACGGCTGAGTAAGGGCTAGCTAGCTTCCTGTAGTCCTTAGTCACTTTTTCTTTGATTATGATTCAGTAATAGGAACATTTAAAATGAGATCAGTCAGTGAAGGTGGGCTTGGGGACATTGGCTATGCAAGTCTTGACTTCCATGAAGGGAAAGAGGATCAACAAAGAAAAGATTAGGACAACAGCACAGAGGTGAAGGAACAGCAGTTTCTCTTTTTTTTCTGGTACAAAGCAAATCCTTTCTGTCATGAATATGACAGAATGCCTTGCACCAAGAAATTATTTACCGAGTTACTTCTTCGGATTCTCTGATATATTTATTACCCAAAAACGTTCACAGAAGTCGTCGTCGTCCATCCCCCCCCCGCCCCGAACAGAAAAAGCACACTCAAGCAGAAATAACTAGCACCAATTCTAGGCCCTATACACGTCCAAAGCGGCAATGACAAGTGACATAGCCTTCCTCTCCAGAAGGAGGAGGCCAGAAACTAAAGTAATTTTCTTCTTGCACCACTCCTGAGCCAGGGTAGAAGCAGAAAGCAGTTCTAACCTCCTTCCTTTGTGGGTTTCACGGCAGCAGACTTCAAGACGACAATTGATTTTCTAGACAGAGGAGTCATAAAACTTTTGAAGTCGAAATAGATTTAATCTATTGCATTTCTTAGAAAATCAGTTAGCATACTTAAAGCCGTTTGATTATTCAGACACAATCTATCTTTGGCAAATCCTTGGTTCATTTTCTACCCTTTTTTCTTTATCTCTGTTTCTTTAATTATAACTTGTCTGGTGCATATCCTTCAACCACAGCAATTATAACAAGCCTGTAACTGCTTTTGTTATCTCTTCCTTCAAGATCTCTTCTAAATTCTTGCGTTCTGTTGAGGTCAGACTAATGACACTATAGTTGTCCAGATCGCTGTTTTACAGTGCCACACAAGGCTGGACATGATATGGATTAGAAATAGAACTAAAAATAAACATAAGGAAATACAGTGGGTGAGCTGAAAGGGGAATATCTGGCTGCAACTGAAGATTTTAAGTAGAGGAATTTTAAGACTAAATTTTCATTCTTGGTCCTGAAAAAAGAAGTAGGAATGTCCTGACAGAATTTGCAGACAAGCAGGTAAGAGGTATTGCCAATCTCCAAGAGAATATATCATGCTGTAAAACTCTGAAATAGAAATTAAGTTCAAACATACAATGCGCAGGATCAACTTCTGGGCAAAAATCTTGAGCTTCTCTTATAAGCTGGGAACTCAATCTGAAATGACTAAGGAAGAGAATGACTTAAATAATCAAAAGTTACCAAAAAATGCAAAAGTGGCTGTGAAGACTGAACATAAAGTACTGTCCTTTTAGAATAGCATGTCCTACCTATTACTTTTATGTCACTGGTACTTCTACAGTCAAAAAAGATACTATATAGTAGAACTGCAAACATTAGTACAACTCAAGTCCTAATGAGATTTCACCTAGAACACTGTTTTACAAATAGATGAACTGAAACAAGTATAAGGGCCTGCTTAGATTGGGAGGGTAATTTAAAGCCTATTTGGGAGCAGAACCTAAAAAAAAGACTGATCTGATTAGTCAATAAAAATGGAGGCTGAGGAGTAATATCTTTACTTGCTTAAATACATTTCTATTGGTACAACAGTAAATAGGTACAGAACTTTTGTAATGAAATTCAACAAGAAATTAGAATAAGTGTCCTAGTTTTTGGTACAGTCAGATTATGGCACAGCCTTGTAGCAGAGAGGGGTATGGGACACCCTGACAACATACTGGTTTTTTAAAAAGAAAACTATTTTAAAGGTATGGCAGTCAGCAGGGTAGGAGTAAACTCAAGGGCAGATTTAGCACCACAGTCGTCTCTCTCTCTCAGGAAATTGGTAGCCTCAGTGGAATGACCAGATCACCCACTTTAAGGCCAAAAAATACGGTAGAGCAAGGAAGCCAGCAGAAAATCCAAAGGAGGGAGAAAAGAAAGTTAACCCAAATACTTTACACTTATATAGCAGCTTTTCAGATCCACATTAAGCAAGAATATGCTCATAACTCCTTTTAACTTAAGCATGTTTCCCCAGTGAAAAAGCAATGAAAGGTAGGTTACTGCGATATTAGTTTCACTGAAATAATCCACCAGTACCCCCAAGTCCTTCTCCCCAGGGCCGCTCTCAATCCCTTCATCCCCCAGCCTGTCTTGATACTGGGGATTGCCCCAATGCAGGCGCAGCACCTTGCGCCTGGCCTTGTTGAACCTCATGAGGTTCACACAGGCACACTTCTCAAGCTTGTCCAGGTCCCTCTGGATGGCGTCCCATCCCCTCAGGTCTGTCAACTGCACCACTCAGCTTGATGTTATCTGCAAACTTGCTGAGGGTGCACTCGGTCCGACTGTCTGTCACTGATGAAGATACCAAACAGCACTGGTCCCAGTACAGACCCCTGAGGGACACACATTGTCACCAACCTCCATCTGGCCGTTGACCACCTTCTGGATGCAACCATCCAAGCAATTCCTCATCCACTGAACAGTCCACCCATCAAATCCATATCTCTCCAATTTAGAGAGAAGGATGTTGCAGGAGCCCATGTCAAAGACCTAACAGAAGTCCAGATAGACAACACCTGTAGCTCTTCCCTTGTCCACTGATATAGTCACGCCACCACAGAAGGCCACTAGGTTGGTCAGGCAGGACTTGCCCTTGGTGAAGCCACACTGGCTGTCTTGAATCACCTCCCTCTCCTCCATATGCTTTAGCATGGATTCTAGGAGGATCTGTTCCACGACGTTCCCAGGCACAGAGGTGAGGCTGACAGCTTGGTAGTTCCCAGGGTCCTCCTTTCTACCCTTTTAAAAAAAACAGGTGCAATGTTTCCCTTTTTCCAGTCACCAGGGACTTCACCTGACTGCCATTACTTTTCAAATATCATGGAGAGTGGTTTGGCAACTCCATCAGCCAGCTCCCTCAGGACTCTGGGATGCATCCCATCAGGTCCCATAGACTTATGTATATTCAGGTTCCTCAGGTGGTCACAAACCTGACCTTCTCTTACACTGGGAGGGACTTTGCTCCCCCAGTCCCTGCCTTGCCATCCATCCACTCAAGAGGCATGGGGACAGAGGTTGCCAGTGAAGACCAAAGCAAAAACTTGTTGAGTACCTCAGCCTTCTCCTCTGCTGTTACCAGTGTGCCGGTCTTGCTATCGGGTGGGTATGCTTTCTTTGACCTTCCTTTTCTGGCTGACATATTTGTAGAAGCCCTTATTATTCTTTGCATCCTTTGCCAAGTTCAGCTGCATCCGTGCCTTGGCCTTTCTGACCCCAGCCCTGCACAGCCAGGTAGTGTCCCCCATACTCTTCCCTGGATACCTGTCCCTGCTTCCACTGCCTGGGCATTTCTTTCTTGCCCTTTAGTTTGACCAGCAGGTCTCGACTCAGCCATGCCAGTCTCTTGCCTTCCTTGCCCAGTTTCTTACACCTGGGGATTGAGAGCTCTTGCCCTCTATGGAAAGAAGCCTTCAAGATCAGCCAGGTATGTTCTGCTCTCTTGTCCCTGAGGGCAGTTTCCCAGGGGGTCCTATCGACTAATTCCTTGAACAGCTGGGATTTGGCTTTCCTAAAATTCAGTGTCCTGACTTTACTCTTTGCCGGACTCATATCCCTCAGGACTGTAAAATCCACCAGTGCATAATCACTGCGGCCCAGGCTGCCTCCAATCTTGACATCACCGATCAGCTCGCTTGGTTGGTGACCATCAGGTCCAGTATTGCATCTCCTCTGCTAGGACTGTCTATTACCTGGCTTAAGAAGTTAAGATTTAGAGACACAAGACTTTTACCTACAGCACTACAATGAAATAAATTTTAATTTGCACTTAAGTAAGTAGAGATTGACTGCTAAGACTAATTCATTCCATTTTCTCCTTTCTCTCTGTAAAAACTTAATATACTAGAGAGGAAGAATAAGGGCGTAATGAAACTGCACAATAACTTGATAAGACTGTTTTAAACAACTGGCAAACATATAAGACAGTATTCTCCCATTCGCAGCCTCTAAACTGGATGAATCCTATGTTTATCAAAGGTGCTAAGGAGAGACAGGGATGACAAAAATTATGAAGAGTATACGAGAACACAACACGAAGACTTCTGAGCAAACTTAATACGAATTAAGTTTTCTCCACGTGACGTGCACGTGCTGATGCAAGTGGTTATAAGACTGGGAAGGGACAGTTTTAATGCACGCTTTTGTTCAGCGTCACTCAGACACAGCACATTGGTAGACTCGAGTATAAACCGCAAAGCAAAAACTCCCTGTGCATCTCAAAGTAATCTGGCATGATGCTGGCACAATCTGTCATGAGCTCCATCCTGTAGCTTATCTAGCATTCTATTTAGTAGACAATTATAATATTGATAATTATCTTTCCATGGTACATGTACCATAGTACTATGAACATGTTCTATCGTACTATGTTCCATAGTACATAGCTCCTGGCAAAAAGTCAACCTGTAATAACAAATGGCATTTGATTTTATTTTCAGAATCCTGCTTGTGCAATGCAATTTACAAGCTTCCCTTCCCTTGGTGATCCTCTGCCCCATACAGTAATACAGATACTTCTGTTCTGTAAATCTGGTAGACTGACAGATTGTACTGAAATGGAAAAGAAATAAAATACGTAATATCATCTTCAAATGGCTTGGACGCTGAAGTTGCCAACTCAATACAATTATAAAGGGAAGTGATGGAAAAAATTATTAGCATTTAAGAAGTAAAAATATTATTTGCCAATTCATACTGCTGTGTATTAGGATTCATGCCTGAATGTGAATTTGGGACAAAACATTTAAATGTGGATGAGGTTGAGCACATGTTTAAATGCTGTTCACAGAAGGGATGAATTCATCATTTGTTTCAGTGCTATTCACAATAAGAATCCAATACTAAATTATCAGGTACAAATTGGTATAAACACAGCAGTGCTAATGGAGGAACGTTAGCTTTTACAGAAGCAAAGCAGCCAAGCTCTCATTCCGAATTTTTCAAGGACATTTCCAAAGATAAGATTCACGGAGTAGACAGTGATCATACACATTGTGCATGTTTTCTTCAGATTAGTTTTCAACTTGTTTTGTTGGGAAAACAGATGTAAAAATATTAACATCTTTAGTTAATGTTTTCATGGTAGAGTTCAATTATTTTTGTAAAATGAGATTTCGTGTTATGCGTATTTAAAGGTGTCATACAAGAATGCATTTTCCTTGACAATTCAACATTCTTACTGGAATCGTTGTAAATTCACAAATAATTGAGCCTTAGGATAATATTAACTTCGAAACATCCATTCTCTGCTCTTTTAATAAATATGTGGATTTCTTTGTTGACTGAATGAACACATTTGGTTTTCAGGATTTCCTTGTCTAGGAATTGTACACTCATTGATTCCTCAGTCCGTAATTCAGAGACCACACCATACATACAGAAATAAAGTGGTCTTGCTGATTATAGAATCATACACAGTTAATAGGAAAGTCTTTTCAATTTAGCTTCTGTGTACAAATACAAGTAATCATTTCAGATATACTAAGTACATATTTAGAAAAAAGCTTTATGGGTGGAAGAAAAATTGCGTTTTCTAATTACAGAAATGTACATAATTTAAGAGGTAATTGACCAACAAATGTTGTGTGTGAGTGTTTAACCCAATTACATACGTCATTTATAAAGTGGGAATATAGCTAAAAATCATCATTTGCATAGGCAGTATAAATAGCAATTAAAAAGGGTTTAGATGTTTGCCTGCTTTCCTATAATCTTCTCTTACAGATGTCATATGAAAACAGGAGGAAAAGACCCCAAATCCTGCAACAAAGCCTAAGCATGAAGTTTCATTTTATATCTCAGGCATACACTTCTGAAGGAAGCTCAGAGGTCTGCCCAGAAGGATTCAACTGCATGACCAGGTCCTTAGGGAACATGTTTCCGAGCAAAATCTAGGAGCGACAAAACAGCTATTCCTCCTTCAGCACCATGCCAATTGTGTACATAGTGCTAACGCTGTCACCTCTCCAATGAGAAAGAAACACAAAGTCCTCACAAATCTGGGCATTAAGAAAGTCACCACACTTAGCCCAGTAATATAATAGCTAGCATCAGCCTGCCTCAACACTGCCGGGTAGTTTATTCATCAACCCCCAAAAAATCTTGATTGGCAAACTTCCATTTTCTGGTCTGGGGCACAGCAGATTGTCTAAAAACTACTGCCTTCAATTCCACTTCTGTGATAAGCAAAAAGAGTATGATAGGCAGAGACCCCTTCTAGTTAACCAACGGTTTTTTTAAAATACTATAAAATCCATATGATTATTAGGATAGTCCTGAAATCTTCTATACCTGGGAGAATGCAGGAATTGAATGTTCGTGTTCGACCTCCCCTGTAAGTACTGTTATCAATCTCACTTGGGCTCTCTCAAGAAATATCAATTTGCAGTAAATGGAAAAGCTCCAAGGCAAATAAAAGCATAAACGTATCAAAAAAGCCAAATTCACATCCAACTTGAATGTGACTTTGACTTGCATATCATAGGTGAATATCTACCACTAGGTATTCTTTCCATCTTGTTTCTCACAGCGAGCTTTGACAAGCCTCGCTTTTACCCCACTGTGGTACAGAACCACTTCTGAAATCTCGGGAAAAAAACGCCAGATGTGGGAAACAGTTCCTCTACACAACTTTGTAAGAAGCCAACGGAATGCTGCATTTGCACGTACCTCAGCTCTGCCTTTGCTTGTTTTCCCATGCTTGGTAGCTGCGCGCGTCTGAGCCCTGAGCCCTCCCTTGCTGCCAGCGCACTAAGCCCTCCGCAGGGGGCAATCGAGATGCTGTTACTTCTGCATAACGGAAAAGCATTTAAACACAAAGCTTGCGGTGCTGCTTCACCTTTGTGCCTTTCCAAGACTATTACAAGTAAATTCTCAGGCAGTTCCCTACACTTATAACTGGGTCCGCAGCTCTACTATGTTTTTTATTGGGCTCACATACCACACAGCAGCTATACCTACAAGGTGTCCTACAGCACAAAGGTGCTTATAGTTATCTAAATGTTACTGTGATAGCTTTGACTTCCCTCATTTATGTTTATGTCTTTTAGCTGAACTGTTAGGCGTAAACTTGCACTGAAGGGCAAAGGCTAATCTTCCCTGGGAATGAAATGCAGAAGACAAAAGAAGAAGAATTTAAGGAAACCTAATTGGCCAGGGCGGTGGGGATGGGGCAAAATGTTCAAGCTTCATGGGAGAAACCACTGGGCAAGAATCTAAGCAAAACCATTTGCATCCGTATAATGAAGAGGGAAGTTCTGCAGGTATGTAATAAACAATGCGTTCATGTAGTACA
Source organism: Elanus axillaris (assembly GCA_026212715.1). Lineage (NCBI taxonomy): Eukaryota > Metazoa > Chordata > Aves > Accipitriformes > Accipitridae > Elanus > Elanus axillaris. The sequence continues at coordinate 24,564,168 of JANZLQ010000022.1, read as the reverse complement.
GGGTTACTCAGATGAAGAGCCACCACTTTGTACTTGGCATGGCAGCATGCGCTAACTCGCTGACAAATCTTTATTTATCTTTTTCCAAGACACATGAATCCTGCCCACGTGTTACCAGTGTTTGCCAATACATATCCTCTCTAAGGAAAATGCATTTTGTGCAAGTCTTTACTTAGTTCTGAATACCAATTCAGCCACAAGATAAAAAGTCTAAGTTTCTCTTTAGACAAACTCTGGTAACATTTAAAACGTAATTGCTTTTGCAAACTGACAACTAATTATCCAAAAGCAAAATGCACATTAGGCATTTAAATAATGAAATGTCAGTCAGTATAATAGAAGTGCCACTTTTTGCTTTTGGAAATTATTTTAGTCTTAAAATTAATCTATCTACATAGGCACATGTATTTCGTGATTATGCTTATTCACATAAAATAAAATCTTACCAAATTGTGTTCTTTCTACCTACAGACTGCTTGCTTATGCCCTTCGACAGCCACTGCTATTTGTAATGGTACAAATACCACTGTTGACTAGCTGTTTCAGTCCCACATTGGTTTTTAAGTGCTCTCCACGCTCTCTTGTTGCTTGCCAAGGGAATTTTCTATCCGCTGCTGATCACTAGAACATATTTATTTTGCTG
>JANZLQ010000022.1:24553293-24563514 GCA_026212715.1 Elanus axillaris | reverse complement strand
TATGAATCCATAAGTCAGACAACATTACACAGAAACAAACCATATTAACATTAGGATTGTGAGGTCTGGAGAAAAGAGTAAGAAAAAAAAAAAAAAAAAGAGTTTTACCATAAAGCTACAAGAATTACTTATCTGAAGGATGTGCTCCGTTTCCCTAACGAATCACTATCAGATTTTGTACAGGGCAAGATTAAAGAATAAAATTATGTTGTTTGCTTAAAACAGTAGAGAAGTGATAAACAAGTGCACAGTTAACTGTATTCAGCAGTATCCTCCCCAGACGCATCATTCCTAGTTCTTCACATCAAATTCTTCAACATCTCAGCTCAGCTCCAAGGCCAACTCACACCTGCAACCCCCCTCACGGGTGCTCGAGGAGGCTGCTTTATGGCAGGGAGCATCTTCCAGCTACGTGCCCCTTGCTCCAGCTGCTAAACATGGCCATGGGGGCACAGCGAGCAGCAGCTCAAGCCTTCCTCCTCCTTGTCCCCTCAGGGCAGAAAGGCTGCTTCTTACCCCTGTATTTCTCTTTACAGACTCGCTCCCTGTGGTAGGGCACAGCTGTGTCACACGGCAATGCACAAGGCTTCTTGCACTTCAAATTATTATTAATAATAATAAAAAAAATCAAACATGGCAGTGCAAATGGTGAAAGCGAGAATGATTCCTTCGGTGAACGTGATGTTTGTACCCCGTTACGACTGCCTGTTTTAGAGAACCCCAAGTATGTCACACACGCGTAAGAATAAATACACATATGCCATAGATTCACACATACTGCCTATATATATTCAAGGTACACGGAGACAGATGTATATTAAAACAATGAAAATTATTTCTAAAACTTCTATGTATATTTTATACCCATGTATGTACATGCATTCACCTGCACAAGTGCATATTCACCGAGAGGGTGCAGACACAGGTGAGTGCGTACACACACACAGGTACATTCAGAACAGGTTCATTCTGACAGACAGGTGTGATGATTTGTGCGGAGAACTACACTGGACTTGACACCCAGCTGTGCTGGAAATCCAATTCTAGAGCAAAGGGCCAGGATTCACCGTGAGCAAAAGAAAGACTTTCGTCATGAATATTTATGTGGAACTGTTCAACGTGAGCAAAACCGATAAGGATGTGCCACTGGTACTCATGCTGTAATACCATATTTTAACAAAACAATTTGCAAGTATGAAATAAAATATACAGTATCTTAATAGATTCAGAAATGCAGCCCTGTTCCAAGCACATCCATCATTTTACCTGCAAGAGTCAATCTGTTGAAGCAGTGGCCCTACTTATGTGCAGTACCATTAGAGGGCATGAAAATATATTTTCCATAAATTTCCTATAATAGGGTAACAGTAGTTACTGTAACTGAGGTTGCCCAATTGTTTCCTCTAAACTGTTACTGCTTGGTCCAAAATTTTCTGTTTCCTCACTCTGCTCAAGAATGGTTTCTATTTAATAATTTACCGTTATCTGTTCTGTAGCTTGAGTAAGGTACTTCACCCATTTTTGTTGTGATGAGAATAAAATAATACTGTCTACATTATAAGAAAAAAAAAAAAAGCAGAGATTTTCTGGGCAACATTTTAGCTTAAATAACCAAAAATTTAGGAGTTCCAATTTGTCACCATGGCAGTCCCTACTGATAAACAAGCATAGCATTATGGAAGGAAAGGCCTTGATTTGACTAAATTATGAGCTTTTAGGAAATGGCATGCAGAGCTTTTGTTAAACTTACTAGGCGGGCAATGCATTGCAAACACATTTGTATGTAGCTTTACAGTACACTAACTCGGACACTCTAATTTTGTCACATGTTACAGGAATAGGTACTTTAACTTCTTTCACTCCTCTTACTCATTTTGTATTACAGTACCTCTTCAGTCAATTAAAAACTAAGAATTATGAACTACTCTACCTCCGTGTATATTCAGGTTCTTGAACGTCTTTATTCAGTGTACATAGCTTTAATCCCATGAGGCCTAAATGAGACTCTGGCCAGATTCGTAACTTGCAAGAACAGACAAGAAATTACCCTGTAGTTGTCAAAATTGATACTCTGGGTTCACTCATGAGGTACCCTGCAGATGCAGGCACTATCTCTTAATCATCCCCATCAAGAGAGCTGTAAGACTTCACTGAGGCTCTCTCCGAGTGCCCGTGTGTGATTCCAAGGGGAACCAAGCGGCACAGCGAGTATCCTGATCGCAGCTTGTGCTGTAGGTATGGGTAGGTGTGTGGACCAGAGCTATAATCATACAATGCCTACAGTTTATAGGTCATAGGCGTAGAAGTGTGTCATTTTTATGTTCCCACAAGGACAAAATGTGGGGTTGCCTTCAGCTTTAATATTTCCCAATTTGTTTTGGTGCTTAAACCAAAGTTGGTGCCTTCCTCCAGTTGTGATCAGTCAGATAAATCAGTTCTGGTTTTGTTTCATTGATGGAAGATTCAGTTATTTCTAGAAAACATGCACTGAAGAAAACATAATATTAATAATGAAGGCTTTAAAACTATTTTGATGAACCTCTATCCTGCAATAGGCAGCAAGGCAAGCCTCTGTTACAGGTAACAGAGATGGTAGAAGTATGACCATTTAGTTTGCACGGCAGGGATTTTAGTAGCTGACATTTGAGCTATTCATCAAGCTCTTTTTTGGCAATAGAATTTGAACAAGATCAAAAATGGCTGCATAAACATCCCCTCTCTGCTGCTTCTGTAAAGAAAAGACAGAGCCAGCTCACACATTTTAAATATCAATGGAGGCAGTCGTTATGAAGACCCTATGCTTTGATGCTAGGCTGATATCACTGTGATTACTGGAGTCATTTGCAGGGTAACAGAAAGAGCAAGGAACACTGTCTGGTATTATTTTCATGTGAAAATGGGGAGATGGGGCAGACACGAAGCAGATATTCTCACTGCACTGCTTCACCTTCCCCCTCACCTTCCCACGCACGTTCCCGAGATTCAGGATATGCAATAGTGCTATTTTGGAGATGAGCGAGCTGTGACTAGCTCATAGCAGGCTTTTTCAGTAAGCCAATTTTAATTTTTAGTAATACTAAGCAGAGCAATCATAAACAGAAAGAATCATTTTGTGATGACAGCAATGAATTTCTTGCTATTTCCTCTATCACAGTAAGAAAATGGGAAATCTATCCAAATAGCATTTCCTTCTGCAGATTTATCATCACTAGATTGTATTTTATTGCTATTATATGAACACTGTATTTAGATACTTGTGCTGAGAGAAAACCTCCTCATTTTTGGCAATTTCCCTTTTTATAAGTCTTGAATTCCAGCTAATTTCTGCCTCATTGCTTTAATATAATTCGTCACTGATGAGAATCTTCGGAGAAGGGACACGCTTTACGACATCAGTGCCTCTTCATGAAAAGAGAGTGTAAAAATAAGTATGAAAGCAATTGAGGCCAGCAGAAAAAGGACAGGCATTAGAGCCTCGGCCCAGATCTATTTAAAAAGATATTCCCCGTTATGCTGCCAAGAGACTAAAAGAAACAAAAAAGCAACTGCATATATCAGGAAAAAAATTTTAATAAGGGAAGAACATATGAGATTAATTTTGATTTAATAAAACCACTGGCTCCTCCCTCCTACGGATAAGAGACCAAGGCCTAGGATAAATGTTAAAACTAACTTGATAAAAGAGACTCAAAAGATTAGCCACAGATAACCATAGTACTAGTCTCAGACTTGAGGAAACATTTTTTAAGTGGCATCACCACCCCAGAGTAAACCCAAGGTAGAAAAATTAACCTTTCTGCATCCTAATAGCCAAGCAGAAACCATTTTTGAACACCACAGTCCTACCTCATTCACAATGCATAATTAATCATCTCCTGCTATTTATATCCCTGACATCATCCCATATCGAGCACCCTTGGCACTAGAAGTCACTAAGAAAGAACCAACGAACCTTCAACTCTCCATTTCTCAGAAGACTGTGTGCTTCATGTGTTTTTATACTCACGAGGAGCAGCTGTCAGATCCACCTTGCAGTAGCTTAACAAGCACCTAGATCTTCTCTCCAGGTTCAGTAGCTACTCACAGCAAGGCTGCTTTTAACCCAGTCAGGGGGTTGAACTCTTGCCTCTTCCCTGGCAGCAGCCTTGCAAAATTATCTCAGCTGGAAGTCAGTCACTACTACCTAAATTTTTCTCTCTGCCTTCAAGTAATGGATTTTTGTGGAAGGCTTTGCAGTAATTCCTGGAAGTGATTTTGCATTTTACCTCACAACACGTGGGAAATTCACAGTCTAACTTCTCCGTTAGCCGAGGAATGCCAGGGGTCATCTAATAATGGCATAGTCAACAGCTTCAGCACTACCACAAGGCTTCTTAAGACATGAACTGAATAGAAGTGCTGTTATGGCTAAACACTTTTATGGATCAGGGAAAAGGGGAGGGGTTAAGAAGGGAAAAGATCACAAGTTTCACAGTACCTTTTGTGATAGTCTTTCTCACAGCCATGCAGTGCTGAGTACTCAAAGCTGGATGAATCTTAGCACAGATAAGACGACTGGGACCTTAGAGTGGTCTTACTCACCCAAAATACTGGGAAAGAAACACCCCGGCAGATGAATTCTGCTGACTGGAGACAAAAGGAAATGCAATTACAGCAGGCTATGCTGCCTGTTCAAAAATTCTGCTCACATGCAGTCAACCTGTGGGGTTTTTGGTCCTGCTAGCAAATGTCACCCTCAGAAGTCAGTAAGTAAGAACACGTGGATCCCTTAGTGAGAGCCTTCCTAAGATAACCACCACAAAGAAACCACTCCGGGTCTCTCGATAAAGTATAATTGCTGAACTTCCACTAATAGCATTCCTTCCCCAGGGCCCTGTGAACTGCAGGCCCCCACAGTTTAACTGCTAATCTCAGAGCAGTGAGAAGAGAAAAAAGAAAAAGAGGAGCCAGAAAGATAAGCAATCAAGTCTCTAGTTCACTACCACTAACAAACTCTTTGTAACACTAAACCTACTAGAAGTGGCCAGCAGCTGAGCTGACGCCAACAGCCTACAGAAAATAGGCCTTTAATCTGTACACCCTTCTAAAGAGTTTTCAGTATCCACACTGACCCATGGATAGAGGGAATAGTAGCGGTGGGTCTTCCTCTTGGAAATGCTACTGCTAAAATAAAGCTGCTGAGCTTTCCTGATGTAGGCCATCTTGTTTCCTGTATAAAACACCGTCATAAAACTAAATGCTGCCATAGGAGCAGACAGCATGCCAAGCAGACTCTGCTGATCTGAAACGTATCCAAAATATCTAACCTCTCAAGTCCGTAAATTGCGGCTGGAAATTCCATGACAATAAACTTTCCAGCACTGGCACTCTGGGGTCTGGAAAGTCATCTTTTCTCTCGGTCTTGTTAATACCTTGATTTATACTCACTTTTGTGTGCAGCCCAAAATAAGTCAGATTCTACTCAAACTCTGAACTGGAGAGTATTTCTCCACTCGGTTGCATGGCGTTCCATCACAGTGAAATAAAAAAATGCTACAGAGATTCAGCACAGAAGACAATTTTTTTTTTTTTAAGGACCTAAGTTTGCTTTGCTTTTTTTTTTATTATTACTTCTTCATTTTCCTAGAAACATACTTATATTGTTTGTATTTGAACAGGAAAATACTACCAGTTACATGACCATCTGTGATAACTCTTATCACAATGAAGAAATACACCAGCTTAAGACCTGAAGAAAGCACACATTTGCAGAAGTAAATTCCATCAATGAACTTGTTCTGACACTGGCATAGCAGGGAGCAAAATTTTCCAAACAAAACACAACTAGAACACAGCTAATCTTTAATACTGAAATAAACTTACATTAGTAGGCCTGGGAAAACTTTAGTAATATAGTAGTAGAGGAAACTCATTCTCATACAGAAGTAAAAATAATTCTGTATTCAGATGTTAAAAGTCTCAGACTGTTTCCTCAACATTTGCCATTTAGAATTTACTCCTAAATTTCTTGCCCAGCACAGGAGTCACAGCTACGATTGAGAAGGGACACATTGATAGGTTTCTAATAGATCCTGAGGAACAGTCCCAAGTTCATTTATGAGTTCAATTCTTTCCTCAGAAGGATAGTATCAGTTTTCTCTGTCCTTATCTGGCTTTCCCCATTATTATTTTCAATTTAGAGATCAATTACAACAGCAGACGTCTCAAGAGTATAGACATTCACAGACAGAGCATCCAAAGACCTGACAGTGACAAGAGAATCAAGCTTTTTCACTGAATCCAGAAAGCACAAACATCTGTCTTGGGCTTAAAGAAAGTTGGTTTTTGAGGCATGAGATGAAGAAAGTGAAAATTTTTTTAAAGTTCACAACTACAGAGAAGTTAAGTATACTCCTCTGAGAGCTACCAAGATGATCACACACATTGCAGAGCAAGAAGTACAGTATTTGGTTCATTGTTTATTTTTGCGTGAACAGTTCCTTACACCAGACCCGTGCATCACTTCCCAGGGGGTACCCAGAGAATCCAAGGTTTTCACAAATCTCCAGTGTTTGGTTCTAGCGGTAGAGAAAGTACAGCTATAGGCGTCGGAGGGTCCTGCAGAAAGATGACAGTTGGAAGTTTTACAAGAACAGCTTCACCACTGTATGAATATTGCATGAGTATTAGTTTGTCGAGGCATATTACTATTACCAACATTTCTTAGAAGGGAAGTCCCAGATTCCCACATTCATGCTTTCCTTATTGGGAGCCTCTAGAGTGAAGGCGAGGCATTATCAGAAGCTGTTATGATACAGGAATCACTGATCTACTAAATCTTTGTAATCTTGACACTGTTACATATTAAAAGATAAGTGTAAACAATAGCTTTTTAAACAGTGGTGAAACATAAGGAGAAAGCATGATCTGGTAAACTGAAAAACAAAAAAGGTCATTTAACTCCTGTATATCATTAAATAGATAAGTTAACCATCAATTCCTGATAACAACTTGTTCAATTATTTCACCAGAAGGGCTGATGTCCCACTTCTTCATGGATTATCAGCAAGAGTCCTGGTTAAAAGGAAAACAACTATTCCTTCCGCACATTTATGCAAGGTTAAGAAAGGACTGGTCCTTCACACTGAAATACGACATTTTTGTCAGATTTCATACAGTGGGTTTTTTTACAGGAACAATTTTGAATGCTATGGTGAGAAGTTGATTTGATCTGCTCTTAATCAGCCTTGCAAAGCTGCAGTAATTTAGCATCATTGACATTTAACCCTTACTTTCTTGTTTATTATTTCAATAAAATCTTGGAACTTGAGCTTGTTACCTCAGGGCAAAGGCAATTTCACTGAGGAATTTGAAAAGTGTGGCTCAGTTTCTGAAGTCAACCCTTTGTTCACAACAATGCAAACAGATCAATTTTTATGAAAACTACAGGACTAGAGGGTGAAAAATCACCTTGACCAGATGTCCATTCCAAATTCCTATTTATTGCTGAAGGCTGATGGATGAGTTTTACACTGAATTTTTACACCGTAAAATTCCGTCCTTCGAAGCCCCCACGTGAAGCCTGTCTTGCCATACAACAGAGGAGGAATGTAGCCCGACAGTGCAGGATCCCATCAGCAAGCACATTCTCCCGCAGGGTTACGTGACCATGCTACGGTCCCCTCACTCACTACCCACACTCAGCTATTTAGCTACAGCCAAACTAGTGACCTCGAGCAGAAAGGAGGTCACAGTGGCACTCTGAAGTATGTAAGAGCCAAACATCATGCTACAGGGGGAGAAAAAAAAAAAATCACATGGGTACCGTATGTACCGAACATATATGTGAGAATTGACATACTTGTCCATACAGTTGCCATTCAAAGCTAGCATATTAACTCTTTTGAGTTGTATCGCTTTGAGATATTTCATCCTTTCAGAAGATGAGAAAGATAATTTATGACACTGTGACGGTTTTGTTATTTTCAGTTTTCCTCCAGATCTGCATCTCCTCGCAGGTGGGGAAAAAGATGTTAATTTTGAAAGTTTACCTGCAGAGCAGGTGCTTCCCAAGTGCAGATTTAACTACTGGATCTCCCCGTAGGCCCTTGACATTTTTTGGAGTGTCATATCCAGGAAAGATAAGGCTTCCCTAGAGCATAAGACAGCAATTGCAAGGGAATCAATATCATATCACCACTGAAACAAAAGTTACATAACATTTTCTTTTTTTATTTTTTTAATTTTTTTTTTTTAATTTGGGATATTTCCGAGGTCAGCTAAGGCAATGAAAAATACACTGGAGTCCCATGCGCCCTCTTAAACGTACAGATTCTTAGAACTTAAACACATCACTCTTCTCCAAACAAATGATAAGCAATAGATAAACCTTTATCTAAAAGACTGGGCCAAATTCTCTGGTAAGTGTATATTTATACAGTCCACTGTATGCTACAGAGGCCCAGTATTCCCTGGTATTCCTCCAGGCCTCTGCTACGCAGCTAGTAGAAACTCCCCTCACCTCTTTAAAAGCCTCAGTCTGTTCTTTTGCTGCAGAAAAAGGAAAAAGCATATATTGCCTATTAAGTTCCTCAATAAGTCTAGTTCAGCTTTTGCTGTGAGCCGCGTTTGAAAGTCCATTGGCAGACAACAACTCCTTGCAGTGGGCCTTTTGGGGAACACAAGCCTCTGGTGGGTGGGGAAGGGGTGAACCATAGCAGAATTAGACTTGATCAACAAATTAGACTTTCAACCTTCATAAACCGGGAGAAGCATGAAAATCTCACATCTACCAAGTTTGGTAACATGGCATTCAGATGCCTATTTTAGAAGGCATCCAGGATTTGGATTCCGGTTCTGTTGTGGTAAACAGCACTACTGCAGTCCAGGCAGTTTTAAGCTGCTCCCTGCTCAGAGAAAGGAGTAGCTCGCTATAGGGCTCACTCCAGGCAGCCAGAGAGTTCACCCGTGTTTCAAACCCTACCTCGCCGCAGCTATCCATCCCACTGACCTGGTCAGAGCCTGGCTTAATATGTCACAGACCAGAACACTGTCCTTCAGAATACAACTTCAATGTGAGTCTCGGGAGAGCTTTTCTTCTGGATTAAATACAATTAGAAGTCCCAAGATGTTTACTATTGCTAACTATGATCCCTGGCAAAGCCCCCTGATTGCATGCAAGCTGAGATCCATACTTCAGTGACTGCCCACCTGCCTACATTTAGATTCCACCATCTCCATGTAGCAGTACTGTATGTTTTTCTTTACCATCTCAGAAACATATAGCATCCAATAGGCACACTATCAGAAAGAAAGAAAAAAAATCCCTCCAGAACTCAGAAAGTGCATTCCCGTGCCCCTCCAAATCATAGAGTCATCTAGGTTGCAAAAGACCCCCAAGAATATCAAGTCCACACATTTGCTTGTCACTGGTAGAAGTATGCCCCTGCATTACCCCTATATCCAAAAAGGTTAAGCGTTCATACGACTTTCTCCAGAATAAGAAGTGATAAAAAAACAGGACAAGTTACTCCACCCCCAAACTTTATTACCCATGGGGAATATAGATCAAAATCATAGATGGGATGTGATCTTTAATTTATTAATTATTTAGCACAGTCCAATTACTTGTTTAGAGACAAAAGCTTTTGAATTCATGCTAGGAACCCTGCCTCGCCTCTGGTTTGCTTCTACTTTCCCTCCTGCCATGCACACATTCTTATTTCAAACCAGACTGTAATTTGTTCAAACACAGCAAACCTGATACGTCAAAAACTTGTTCAACTGAGCAGCTCAATCTTAGAGTGCTTGCATGTGTAAATGTTTGTGACATCACATAACAACATAGAATATTTTACTTTTACACTGATGGTTAAGATTTTGTTAAACTTGTGTTCTACCTAATGTGCTTACAGAACGTTATCACAAAAGAATGTTCATTTTGTCTACACATACAAATGCACGTCATGGACATGGCAGAGCATTTTGACTGATGACAGCAAAAATGAATTTCTTATGACCCTTTTCAGACATAGCCAGAAAGAACTCACAATAGTTTTTGTGTTTTGTTCGGTGTGATGGGTTGACCATGGCTGGATGCCAGGTGCCCACCAAGTCGTTCTATCACTCCCCCCGTCTTCGCTAGACGGAGGAGAGGAGAAAAGACAATATAACAAAGGGCTTGTGGGTCAAGATAAGGACAGGAGAGATCATTCACTGATCACCGTCACGGGCAAAACAGAC
>JANZLQ010000022.1:24521966-24553193 GCA_026212715.1 Elanus axillaris | reverse complement strand
TCCAGCAGCTTCTCACAGAAGCCACCCCTGTAACCCCCCCCACTACCAAAACCTTGCCACAGAAACCCAATACATTCGGTTTTGGTTTGTTGTGGGGTTTTTAAAATTTAAAACTAACACGCAAAAGTTCAATCATTTGAGAAAATCATCTTGAATTAATTGCCACACCAACACTATTTAGTCTACTCTTTTCCCTTTCTTTCCCCGACTGAAATATACATCGGGTAATTACGTGCAATTAAATGTATTCTTTCCAATGCTCTTGCCTTGTTTCCTTTTTTCATTTCACTACAATTACTGCAAATTTCCTTTTACTAATCAACTTGCACTTTTCAAACAATTTTGCATGCATTTTATGATCAAAAGGGACAATACCAAATTTTGCTGCTCTTTCAGAACTATCACCTCTGTCATCACCCTTTACATCATAAACAAACCAGCCACAAAGTTATTTTCATACCAATCTTTCAACTGTTCTATTTATTCTAAACATAACTTGAGTAGGGGCCTTTCAAAGAGGAGGATCTTCGTAGTCTGCCCTGATGGAGAGCTGTTGCACATTCCGAATTTGTCCTGTGCCTCATCAAGAGTCTTATAATAGGATCTACACAGCACAAAGAATGAAATAGTCAAATCACATCTTTAACTGAAGATTTTTTTTTTTTCCTTTTACTTCGCATTAGCATTTGCCTGAATCATTAACTACAAAAAGGAACTTCATAAGCTGCAGTGGTGTAAAGCAAATAGTGTGCTCACTTGAGATAGTGACATAAGAGAAGAAAAACACATCGCATTCTCCAAAAGAATGCATCCTATCTCCACTACATTGAATTATTTAGGTTTCTGGCTCTTTGAAGCAAGGACCGTCTTCTGATATGTTTTATGGTATACAGCCTTAGTGGGTCTTAAGAGCTAGGATACCTAGGTAATACCGCAATGCAAATAATAAACATGCATAAGTCAACATTGATAAAGGACAAGATATCTGCCCTTTATCAGGTCATAACTATTGGTATCTTCCTAGTCCCAAACATTTTAGGAACACAAATCCTTTCCACCCCCCATTAAATAGCAGATTACTGACTTCTCCATAGACCAAAGAAAGTAGAAACATGCCACAGCCTCAGCTAGTTACAACAACTCCCATTTCTAATTTTCAGAGGTTACCTGTTCAATTACTGTTAAGTAAAAGAGAACAGCAGCTGTTACACCAACTGAAATATACACAGAGACCAATAGAACTGCTAACAAACCTTTTCTTCATGGCTTCTTTCACAGAACATCACATTTGTTTCTGGTCTTTTCTGCAAACCCATTGCCACCAAAAATACATTAGAAAACCATAAAGCTAGAAGAAAACCACTTCTCCATATACCTCCAAGTTTTTCACACATAACAATCCTCTTCAATTTTCCTTAAGTACGTTACAGTACGACAGCAATGCACTTTGAGAGTCTATTCCTGCTTGATGCCTTACAGGCAAACTATTCAAATAAAATTGCCTTAATATCACCAGTCCCGACCCACGCTAACCACAACCAAGCATACCTTAGGAACAAGATGAGTCTCCTAAAGCTTCCTTCTATACATAGCAAGCTGAAGAGCTACTGCTGCATCCAGAGTGCTGCATCCAGTGGTTGCACCACACTGTTTTAAGCCCACCTGTTTGATTTTCCGCTGAAACAAAAGGGGAGATCGTTAGCAGAGGCTGTAACTAGGTAGAAGGTGGCATTAGAATCACCTGGGAGCTCTGGTAATTAGTAGCTCCCCACCTGAGAGCTCACACTCCTCAGATGTTTTTCACTTGTTTTGTTGTAAATCTAATTTTTTCACCTGTCTGGGAAGAGAAGTATTCTTAAGTCATTTTCAGCTGAGAAACAACCACTAGTCCCACATGACAGAAAACCAAATGATGTGATCTACATGTGGGGTGTGCCTTTGATTGTATCATAATTCTGAACAAACCAAATCTAGACTTGAGTAGGACATCTGGGGAAGGGTCCTGAGTTCACGCTAGGGTTGGTGTGAATATATCCTCAGGGAAGCCACTGAAGTATGGCAACTGGTCACACCTATTCCACTAAGACAAAGGTGCTCCGTTCCTCCATCCCCTGACATATATGATCCTGAAAACCAACTATTTTATCTCTTTGTCCCAGGATGGTCCTTGCTTGGAGTCAATCCAGTAATGACCATATAGCCAGTCAGAAGCAAGACATTATGAAAAAAAATAGCAATAAAGTAATAGTTTTATCTAAACTGCTGCGTAACGGCAACTTAATTGAGCTGTGTCTTCTTTTGCGCACAGATATACTAGCAGCATGTATTATTTGGGGTTAGAGTTAGCCAGAGTTTAGAAAACTGTCTTCAGCAGCTGAGGTGATACTTAGATTCTACACATGCCACAAAGTAAGGAAAATGGATTATGTTAATACATCCAAAAATTTTTTCCCCCTGCACTTCCCTGGCCATTTTAAGGTTGGAATTTCAGTTTGGTGAGAGTAAAGTCTTGGAGATGAAAGACCACAGCCAAAGTTATACCTTGATTTTTCAAAATGTGGGAAATTAGAAAGAGGTCTCTTACCAGCAATTCCTAATACAGTCTTTTTTATTCTTCTACTTGTCTGGATCTTCTGCCTATATTTAAAGTTAAAATCAAGGTAGAGGTTAAAGTCTAGGACTCCAGCAGTGTAAACGATGATTAGATGCAACAGGCTGAAACACTAGGCAGAAGGCAGGTGTAACTTTCAGTACCTCATCTTCTATTTCACTGTTGATTTTGGTCTGTTAAAATTTGGGATAAAATAGGGGTGTCCTGGTTTCAGCTAGGACAGAGTTAATTTTCTTTCTGTTAGCTAGTATAGTGAAATGTTTTGGATTTAGGATGAGAAGAATGTTGATAACACACTGATGTGTTCAGTTGTTGCTGAGTAGCGTTTATACCAAGGCAAGGATTTTTTCAGCTTCCCATGCCCAGCCAGCCGAAAGGCTGGTGGGGCACAAGGAGTTGGGAGGGGACACAGCCAGGACAGCTGACCCAAACTGGCCAAAGGAATATTCCATACCATACAACATCATGCCCAGCATATAAACTGGGGGCAGTTGGCCTGGGGGGATCGCTGTTCGAGAACTAACCAGGCATCAGTTGGCAATTGGTGAGCAATTGCATTGTGCACCTCGTTTTGTATATTCCAATTCTTTTATTATTATTATTTTCATTTTGGTATAATTATTGTTATCACTATTTTCTTCCTTTCTGTCCTATTAAACTGTCTTTATCTCAAGCCACAAGTTTTACCTTTTTTTTTATTCTCTCCCCCATCCCCCTGGGTGTGGGAGAGCGAGCAGGCGGCTGCGTGGTGCTGAGTTGCCGGCTGGGGTTAAACCATGGCAAGGGCTGAAGGAAAAGTTTGGTAAAGACAAAGCTTTTGTCCTGTGCACAGTTAATAGATTAGGAAGAGGCCTGGTGTAAATACATGGTAATTTTTTTCTCTTAGTTTTCTCTGGGTATTAACTCAAATATTTTAGACTAAGGATAGGTTCCCTGTCTGGAGATAAAATCATGGATAGTGTTGTGGACAGCAGAAGCTAGAAGTTAAACTACATAATAGATGGATCCTGAAAATTCAGCAGAGTTAGACAGACTGTTGGAGTCAAAAGGTTCCAATTTCTTACTTTGCATTTTAACCTAAAGAATGATACTCTTGTGATATTTAAGGTGAAAATTAAGGTCAGGATAACAATTAGAATTTGAAAAAGCAAAATGTCAGAAGTCCTCTACATGGCTGGAATCTGCTTAGCCACAAAGCTATGAAGCGGGTGATGTGAGCAGTAACCAGTTCCTAAAGCGGTTGTTTACTGTAGGGTTCAGTCTCATGGGTATAATAAGTTATAGGAACCTAAATGCTCAAAAGTCAAGTTTATGTTTGGGTCTTGGCTTGTTCCTTTCCCTCAGAGAATGACATTGAGTTGTAATTCTTCTGGTCAGGGTTAAGGTTCGGAAAATGGAACAGACTTTTGGTTAACTTCTATGTGCTTACAGAGTTAGGAGGAAGAATGACACCGACGCTGGCTAGTGCCCTATCTTGTATTTTGGGGGGAGTTAGGCACAAGCTACAGCTGTGGTTAGTGTGGAGACTGGGGTTAAAGCTAGGGTTCAAGGATCAAAACCTCACCTCTTTCTAGCTGAATTCCAGTGCATCCACAGATTTGGAGGTGGTTTTATTTATAAAGGGTACAACAGCAGTTTCCCGAGTTTGGCACACAAAGTACCTTTCTATGCAGACTATGCTGTGGGTGCACAGCAAGTCCTAGAGGTCTTTGAGGGCTGTACTTTGGCTCATAAATTCTTTTTACCTCAACTCCAACTGATAGATATGGGCCTGGCCAAGTGGCTGCCTCTCATCATTGCCTTTATGATTGCTGCCTCCACGATTGCTGCCCCAGTTTCTCCCAGTCTCTCAGAAAGGGGTTAACTCAGAAACAACTACTCTCACCTTGTCTTTTGCTTTGAAAATTTATGCTTCTATTTTGCATCCAAAAATGTCATCAGTAATACTAATGGCTATAGGAAAATATATTCTTTCCCCCCACAAACCTATGATATTATTAAATAGCTTTATGAGGAAAAGTTTCATTTGCCTTTCAGACATTAGGCATTGGCCCGTGTTCAAGGAAGCATACCCATCCAGATGAACGGCGGGGTTCTTTCAATACTGAGCAGCCAAATTCATCCCTGGAGTAACACCAATTAATATTTGTAAGGGATATATGGCAGACGTGAATTTAGGCCATTGGAAGAGGCAAAAGTGGTGTATCTTAAGTATTCTGGCAGGACATACAAGTAGATTATGTTCTACAGAAAACAGGTATATGTAAATCTGAGATACGCAGGTCTTATTTTTAACAAACATAAAAAAAAAAGCAATTGTGTCAGACAGCTCTATTAAGTGTAATTCTCCTCAAAAGAAAATTGTCAAAGTACCTGCATTCAGCATCTTTCCTCACCTCATTTCAGACAGCATATGGATGGATACATGGCACAAATATCTTTATACATAATTTAGACAAAAAGCATTGAGCCTGTCTGCCTCGCTTCAGAAGTGCTTTTAGACCACTCATCCACCTTCAGTATCGGTGCAGAAGCAAATACTGAAGTCTGAATCTCTGCCACGAAAGGCTGGATTCTTTATGGAGCCTTGTGATGACTCATGGTTGCCCCTTGGACAATAAAAAAACATGGGGAAATCCATATGCTAG
Source organism: Elanus axillaris (assembly GCA_026212715.1). Classification (NCBI taxonomy): domain Eukaryota; kingdom Metazoa; phylum Chordata; class Aves; order Accipitriformes; family Accipitridae; genus Elanus; species Elanus axillaris. Next base: position 24,547,934 of record JANZLQ010000022.1, on the reverse strand, counting down.
AGCTCAATGTCTCCCATGTGGGGGAAAACGATCAAATTTGGAAAAGGAAATTGCAGTGAAGGAACATGCCATGAAAAGGAAAATGTAATTGTCACAGGACTTCCATCAAGGGACTATTCCAGCCGCTGTAATTTACAGCATCCCTGAAATTGTGCTAAATTACCATCTGGATTTACTCTCTGGTTGACTTATCCTGAGAAGGATTATTAAATTTTATTATTTGGGCTTTTAGGGATACTTGGTCACAACCTTAATGGCATAAACTGTGTGTTCGTACTTACTGGGGAAAACAATAAGAAAATTACTGCTTGCTTTCTCTTACAGTGGTGGAAATTAATTTCAAAAACTGGAGACTGAAATTACATGCCCCGAAGACCACAGAATTTGTATTGTACTTCAAAAACTGTGAAGCAGTGAGGCACAGAGAATTTCTGCATCAGACTGACAATCACCCACGATATCTTGGAGTCGCAGGGATAGAACTTCCAGTCATGTTTGCTGTCTGGAAAATATCAATAAAAAAGACAGCTTAGGTAAATATCATTCAGAAGCCAGCTGGCACTAAGTAGGACACCTATATACACCCTTAGGATTTCAGTGCAAACTCTGACCCTGTCTCCAGTACGATAGCCCATATATGAGCTTCCCAGGCATCAAAAATATAATGCTTTGATAGTGACAAGTAGCATATTATACCTGCTTCAATTACCTAGCTTTCGTTATTGCTGCCTACTGGACCAGAAAATATCATACATGAAGTACTTGCATTACTGAAGTATCAAAAAATGGGGGATAATAGATATATTTTGCTATAAAATGCTCTAAAACATGACACCTAGCTCTTTTAAGCATATGCCTCATTTTTGGTTTCAGTAAAGAATTTCTGAATTGATGGTGTTGAACACAGGCAGCACATCGTGGAACATGTCTTTTGGAGCACATTTCTGGGCACATCAAGGGAAAGAAGGTGATCAGGAACACTCAGCATGGGTTTACCAAGGGCAAATAATGCTTGACCAACCTGACTGTGCTCTCTGATAAGATGTCTAGATTTGTGGACAAGCGGAGAGCTGTGGTTGCCATTTACCTTGACTATAGCAAGAATTTTGACACTGTCTCACACTGTAGACTTGTAGCCCAGTTAGGACCTTATGGTCTGCATAGGTGAACAATTAAATAAGTAAAAACAAACCCAGCTGGCCGGCTGGAGGGGTTCAGAGAGTAGCAGTTAAAGGTCATTCCCTACCTGGACAGAGTAGACCACCTGGCAGGGATCTATATGCCAACGTGGTGCCTCAGGGAACTGTACCGGGACCTTTCCTCTATAATATCTTCATCAATGTTCACTCACCTCCTCCAGTGATGAGGAAGAGATGATGGAGCTCAGCAAATTTGCAGATGACTATAAATGAGGAACTGGCTGATACTCTCAATGGCAGGGTGGGCAGGGATGCCATTCAGAAGGACCTAGACAAGCTGGAGGAATGGCCAACAGGAACATCATGAAATTCAGAAAGGATAAATACAAAGTCCTGCACCTGAGAGGAAATAACACCTTGCAAGAACAAAATAGGCTGGGTTGGATGGGCTGGGGAGCACCTCTGCCAAAAAGGACCTGGGGCTCCACATAAACAGCAAGCTGAGCATGTGTCATCAAGGTGCCCTCGCGGCAAAGAAAGACAACATCCTGGGCTGTATCAACAGGAGCACAGCCAGTAGATCAAAGGAAGCGATTATCCCCCTTCACTTGGAACATTTTAGACTGCATCTAGAACACTCTATCCAATTATTGGCCTCCCAATTCAGGAAAGACATCAACAAAGTGAAGAAAATCCAGTAGAGGTCCATGAGGATACTCAGGAGGCTGAAGCAGTGGTCCTACGAGAAGAGATTGAGGAACAGGGCTTATTCAGCCTGGGGGAGAGCCAGCTTCTGGAGGACTGAACAGCAGCTTTCCCATACCTGTGAAGAGGTCCTCAAGGAGGCAGGCCAGGCTGTCTGCAGTGCTGCACAGCAGTAGGATGAAAGGGAACGGGTATCTGCCTCTGATGATATTAATTCTAGAATATGTGTTTCTGCAGGAAACATGAAAAGAATTAATCCTCAGGTTTTATTGAATGGGTGAGAAACCTTTGCATGGCTTTACAATCTGTCATGCATTTTTAAATGCTGCACTCGGGGGATTCCTGACAGAACTCCCACAGGCTAAAGATGTCCCAAGGATTAAGAAATTTTTAAGTATCTTGGAAACATCTTTTTTTTTTTCTTTGTCCCCTAATCTGCAGTGCATAAAGTTTGTCTCTAGGTGAGGATTTGATCCACAGTTATTATATATATCTTACAGTGGTATAAACTACCAATCTTTAGCAAAAGAATTGCTCTCCACGGTCACGTCATATTTCCTCAGTATAATATTTGCAAAAAACATGCTTTAGGAATCATTCATCAATACACTTTCTCAGCAGAGGTGACCTAAATAGTCTGATTTCTTATAACTATTTCTGGTTTTGGAGGAAATAAGCTCTGAGGTTGCCAGGACTAGCATGCAAATTATTATTTTCACTTTCAAGTTTGGGTCCTTGCTTGCTTGTGTTACACTGTTTTCCAGCTGTGAAGGGGCATTTCCTTCACCACCCAGCACGCTGAGAGAGCTAAGATGCAAACTGTAACATTTGAGAAGAAAGCAGAATCATTTCAAAGCTCAGAGACTCTCTTACCCTTTCTCTCATGCCTTGAGTTTGGCAGGAAAAATGTAGACTTATTTGCAGTTTGTTTGTTAAGCTAGGGTCATGTCCACGAAGTCCAAAGAATCACTTATCTGAGATCAAGTCACAGTGGAATAAGCACCAGCAGAAGGAAAACACAAGTAGAGACTTTTCATTATTTGGAATTTAACAACAGTTACATGATAGCAAAAGGAAAGGCCAGGGAAAAACATATCTAATGATTTTTACTTACCTCCTACAAGTGCCACCAGACTAACCGGATGAAGCAAACGTTTAAATAAAGGACCATAATAGGCATTATATCTCTTAGATTTCACAGTTCTGAAATAAATGAGGGTTCTCCGAACAGACATCTGAAATCCACTCTTCATTGTAGACAGGACGCGCAAATGGGGCTTAAGTGGAACAGGACATTCCCTCTCTGCAGAGGAGAGGGTCTTATCAAAGGCAAGCATCTCTTAAGCAGCTGTCCAAAACACTGCTGTGGATGAATTTTTTTGTATGATACTCTTCTTTTTGTATGCCATATGCATACTATGTCATAATTGGTAGCTACTCCATAATTAATGTAAGTTCATAATTATAAGGTTGCATCATTGCAGTACTAGAAACTTAAAGCAAGGTAGGTGGGAAAAAAAAAAACCACAGATGATTATAAAGCAAAAGGTTACTTTTTGAAATCTTTTCCTTTCAAAAAACCAGTTGTTTGGGTTTGGGTTTTTTTATCTTCAAAGGAGACAATGGTTTTTCAGTCATGACCCTTGGATGCTTACAAGAAGCTGTGCCACTCTACTCCTGGTTAGAATCTCATAGCTAGCGTTACCTCATCTACACTAGTAAATAAAATGGACAAGAACCTATCTGGCACAGTATGTCTCATGTCTGTACAGTTAATTTCTCTTACCTTCCCAAAAGGAAAGGTTGCAGCTAAAATACCCATTGTAGCTATTCCCTAACTCATGCTCATCCTCACATTGAGTCTGGGAGATTCTTCATTGTCACAAGACGAAACCATGCCACGAACTGTGCTTATAACTTAGCAACTGTGGGAAACTGTCCAAGACCATGCCTTGGCACTGTTTTGTTTATCACTAAGAAGCATCTGATGAGCTTAAGTGCATAAAGGCACAATAACAAAGGGAACATACATCATTTTCTTCATCTTTCTTGAGAAAAAAACATTAATAAATATTGTGGCCTATGTTATCAGGACAGGCCTGCGAACTTCTCACTGAACTGATGTGTACAGGCTGAAGAGGTCAAAGATCATATCTTATTTTGAACTGAACTATGTTGATGTAATTTCAATTATTTGAGAAAAATTTTCTTAATCTGCCCAGATAATGTAAAGAAAATAATCCTATCCAGTTATCCAGCCTTTAATAAAGAAAAATATCTAATTTCTTCCCTTGCTATATTATTCTGATATTCAGTTTTGTCTTTTCCCCTGTTAATATGCCTCTCTCTGATCTGTTATCAATGGATACTGTGAAACCTGGTTCTCCTTTAACTGATTTCCATCACAACTTCGATACGCATATCTGACGAACTTTCCACAAGACCAAGCATATTGTCTTACAAACTTCCAGCTGAGAAACCAAAATATGTTTCTAGAGTGTCAGATAGCATCTTCCTTAAGCTATAAATATCAAATATCTTAAGACATTTCTAAGCAACCATTTTGTCATCTCCAGGACAATAGCAGCAGAAATTCACTCCTTGTGAGATTTCACAAAATCTAGAAAATTCGGCATTTTCAGTCAAGCTGTTGCACATCATGCAACATAAAAGCTGTGCGCAAGGCACCTCTGGGAAGCCATTAGCTCACACACTCTGAGCTGCTTTGTCTAAAAATTGTTCTTACACGTGCCTGAAGAATTCTGGTCCATTGAGCTGATGCATGTTGAACATCTAAAACAATTAGATTCTCACGCCTTCACGCTGAACAAATCTTGTAAATACTTTTTTGTCTGAAACTCCTCTTAGTTGGACCAGCTGCTGTCCCACAATTTCACTGTACATCTCCCAGGTTTACAGTGGCAGAAGTACAAGAGGGATTTATCTGGCTTTGTGGACTAAATTTTCTTCTATAGTCAATGAAATGGGGAACAGTACATGTTGCTGAAAACTTTAACCTGGAGTACTTCAAAAGATAATTAATTATCTTATTGTCAAAGTCTTATCTATACTTATAGATCATAATCATTGTTCCGGAACCAAGTACTAAATTAGAGGAACACCTTTAATGCAGAGAACAGTCCGGCTACAAAGTGCAAACCAGCTGCAGATGCATTAAAAAGAGCTGATTTATGCTCTTCTAATTGGAGTCCAACCCTGCTGCTGTTCCCTACAGTAGCTGAGACTTGGATCAATTGACTCCTCCAAACCCAGGTGGACTTTATCAAATCTCTTACTGTAATCTGTCGGGCACTTCTAATCATATTAGTGATTTCCCATCATATAACATCAGTAATTATTAGACTTGGGGTTTTTTCCCAATCTGATATGAGATTACCTCTGCACGTTAATAACTTTTCTACCATGAGACTTTAATGAAGCAGAATATCAATGAGATGTGATGGGGTGGAAAACTGTTAGCGATATAAAAGATGTTCACATTCTAGAATAGACATGTTCTGCACTATTAGAAAAGTTTTCTTATAATGAGCAAAGGTCTCTCTCCTTTTTCTTCTTTCATTTCTCTCGATGTGGGACAACTGTAAAACTTTATTTACAATTCATAGGGAGAATGATTAAATAGCTTTCATTCTCTGTGTGTTGAACAGCACTGCAAATCACAAAGGCATTCACTTGGTAAGAAGAAATTACAGTGATATTGTCTCATCCTCAGCATCATTTGTTACTTTAAAAAACATAAGAAAGTATGTCAAATTGTGGCAGAGACTGTAGTTTTATCTAAAATAAACTTATTAAAGAAGACAGATTTTTTATTAACAAGTCAGAAACCAAATGATTAAACAGCTTTCTCTCTCTCTGAATACCAAATAGAAATCAATGTACATTATACAGCAGCGGCAGCTGAGATTGCAGAAGATCCAAGGACGGCATAAAGACTGTGATTTACTGGAAATATTTCACCAGGGCAACAGCCGTAAGATGAAGTCTAGTTTGCCCATAGAATACATTCCCTTGCTCTTTTCAATATGAATTTAGAAAACTTACTTGCATAAACTGTAAAAAGGTAGTCTTGTTACAAATCCATAACTGTCGAGCTAAAAAGAATTGTTTCTACATCCTAAGCAGGTGCTCTAGAAAGCCGTTTGAAACATTATGTGTTGCTGCTCAACGGCACACAGTGTTAACAATTTTTTTATTGCTGGTTGTGACAATTACAGCAATAGAAAATGTAACTGCAGAATGCTGTGTTTCTGTAACCTTCTTGAAACTCTCAAGAGAAAACAGGATAAAAAGTCTATGTTCACCCAGCGATTCACCCACAGTGATTCACAACATGTCAACTTCATGGAGTTCTTCATGGGTAGAGTGTACAAAGAATCTGGATCTACCCATCCAAATAATTAAAGGATGATTCCATTTAACATTACTATCAAAGCAGCTATAACATAAAGTAGCACACGTGACAGCTAAAGCCCTTCAATAAAGCATGCAGGTTTTTTCTTATAGCTGGTTTTATCGCAAAGATTCCAAACTTAACACAGGATTTAATTTTCTCAAAACAAAAATGGCAGAGGTTATGTCACAGAAACAAAAAGATTCTGGATGACATATACTAATCACCATGAAATAAATAATTTTTAAAAATCAATGAATTATTAGAAATCATATTCATTCCATTACTTCAACTTTAGTGATACGATTAGAAATTATTCAGCATTATTTTTTAGCATACTACCTGACGGACACAAAGCATGACACAGAGAAACCAGTGCTTTTCTGAGTGGTTTGGGGAAAAGATTAATGCACATCATATGGCTAATATACCTTCCACTAGGCAGTACCTGCGTTTGTGAGCCTAACTAAAGTAAATCTAGAGAAGCCCTGGATAAAAAAATTGTACTCTAGGTGACAATCAGGTAGGAAATATTACGGCTGTAGACAGACATAAAGACAAGTTCCACCCTGATTTATAGCATGTAAAATTGTCCCGGCTACAATGGAGAACACTTACAATAAGTCAATGCAGTTTATAGGTGATGCAAAGCAGAACAAAAGCTTGCTAGGTCTAAGTGATAGATTTTATTGAGGTAAAAACGCAAATCCAGAGAGCAGGCAAACATTTAAGAAAATGTATTTAAGCTGCAATTATTTACACCACGCAAAGATAAAAGGTTTACTAGGTGTGTCCCTGATTCTTTCTCAACTCTTTTAAAACAACATATTCAACCAGCTAAAGTCGAGTGAATACTTCCAGGCTATGTCTGCACTAGTTTCAAGAAACAGGTGAGGGATCACCCTCCGGCTCTGGGGTAACCCATGACAGCATGGTTCACGCCCCTGCAGCTGAACTGCCTTATTTCCCAAATCAGGGTAATTGCATCTAAACTGCATGCTGTGAAAAGGCCTTGGTCGGTGGCTGGGCGTTTCGGGGGACAGTGCTACTTGGTCTAAGCCACCTCTGCTAGGAAGCACACTTTAACGGTATGGATGATTTGGGGCGGTTCCCTTAGCAGTGTGGATGACGCCTTACAGCCCGGTTTGTTGTAAGTCTGTATCACGCACTATAAAGAGTCGGAATGGGGAAAAGTAAATTTGGTTCTAAACAAAAGTGTATTTCAGGCAGCAGGTAGTCTTTACAGCTTTTACTTGCAACTAGGAGCCAGCTAACTATTTCCCTCAAAAGTTTAGTGGGGTTCTTATGTGTATCAGAGTTTATGCTACCCTTTCAGACCTTATAGATATATTGCAGCACAGGTACAATATAATTTCGTAAGTGGGCATATCAGGTCTCATCCTGCCATGGCAGCCCACTGTAATTCCCAGTGATGGTCACAGAAATTGCATTCATATCTTGTGGTGGGAGAAGAGGGTTTTGTAATGTCAAATAATAGCAGAATTCTTAGTAACTTAGGATACCCTCTCTAATTGTCAAAGGCTATCATAATGTATTTTATTACAGTGAATAGCCAAATAATTTCAAAAGGTTAGCCCCCCTCCTGTAAATTATAGCTGTAATTTCTCTAATGCTCCTTTTGTTTCTAAGCACCTCATTCTATTAACATCCAGCTAATCAAATCTTGTTCTGGATTTTAATAGTTACATCTACTCTACATAGAGACTATGTCCAAAACTTGGAGATAGTAAATCATAATCATGAAAAAGTCTAATATGTTTCTAATGAAAGTTTCAAACAAAAATGTGGAGCCTTGAAGAAATGGGATTATCTGGTGATAATTGTTTGGTTTGCACTACATACATTACCTTTGCTCTCTGAGAGCATAGGAAAAGCAATTGGAGGAAAGGCCAGACATTGAACTTATTCCTAGAAAAATATGTATGAGGAGGACCTCATTATTTTATTTGATATTTGACTAGATAGGACTGTCACCAGCTAGAATTTCTCCCAAGGAAGATGATGACTTATGGAGACATCCTTCACATTATTAGATGAATGTTTAATATTATTTTAGGGTTAGGGATAGTGAAGGATTCATTCTCTTAAACTTTGTCAGAGAACTCTCTCTGCAGTTACAGCAACAATGTAACTGTTAAGACCAAAATGCTTGCACTACCTAGAACGTCATTTTAGTGTTTTTAGATATAGATAGGTAAGAATATAGTTAACAGACAACTACAGATAACATAAAATATAGTTGGGGACACACAGAAAGGGGCTTTATATTGTAATAATTATTAATGCCTACACTTTCCAGGTAAAATAAAAACGCTCTAAAAACTTTTGCCGAGCAAGTCAAACAAAAGAAAAATTCATAGTCTGAAAAAGACAAGACAGGAAGAACATGCATAGCAAAATGAGACAAAATAAAACACTTACCCAGAACACACTGCAAGCCAGATGTGTGCAACAAGCTTATACAAGGAAGCCAGTGTTAGCTGTTACTCAGGATGCCTAGAATCCGTATTAGAGAAATATTGGGGAAAAAAATTAAATGGGAGCTGTACAATTTCAGAATTTGGAGAATGTAGTAAATGTGCCTGGCTTAAGGACCCTGTGTCGCGATGGGAAAAATTTGAGAGGGGGCGACTGCAGACATGGAAGGCACAACTGAACCAAATAACATTTTCAACAAGCTAAAAAGAATTTCTTTTAGAGTCTGCCACATTCCAGTGTTCTTTCTCAATACCTGAAAGACACTACTGAACTGGTGGATGTTAGCAGAACAAGAATACATACAGCTAAGAGGACTGAACTGTAAAGGGGAACAGAGAAATTAGTGTACAAAACATGGCTAAGTGGTGACAGAAAGACGTGAGAAAAAGTAATAAGAAATGATTACAGCAGACCACTGATCTATAAAATCCTGAATTAGTAAAGGAAAAAAAAGGATAGGTTAAAATTGAACAAAAAACAAAGTGCAAAATTAAGTCTATTACACTAAAATGTAAGCCAGTTAATCTAAAACTAAAAAAAGTACTTGAGAGCATACTGATGGGTTTCAGTACATAGTCTGACATGTCTGGCACTGTGTTCTTTGTGGGAAAAAGCCATTGTTGCATGTTGACTGATAGAGTGTGTTACTGACTTTTTTTTTTTTTTGCCTATATGAACATGATAGAGCAGGGAACAAGTCTCTTGAACTCTTTTTCCCAACTAATTTAGTATGATGTCATTTAGTATGTCTGATATGCCTGCAGCAGTGTCTGATATGCCTGCAGCAGTGTTAGTGGGATGGAAACACAAGGTATGTCTATACCGAAATGGAAGCGCAGGCTTGAGCCCACACTGCTAGCTAACTACCCATTCAAACTGATTTGCTTTCCACTTGTTCTGCAATTTGAATGATGAGAAAACTTGAGCTTTCTCTGATCCAGCAGCCTTCAAGGGCCAACTGAAGAAGAGAAAACAGAGATGACATTGGGAAAAGCATATGTTCATTTAGTGTCTAAAAGCAAAGAATAATCAAGGAAAATGTCAACACAAAATAGAAGGTAATTCAGACTTCTGATTCTTTTTGTCCTTTTCTCTTCCTCTCTTATAATGGAAGATAGTGTTAAGATCCAAACATACTTACAGTAAAGTTTGAAAAATAGTTTCCCTCTGAGCTGAACCTAGAATTCCCCAGGCAACAACTCAGTATGACTTGTATGTCTTACTTCCGTTCCTAAAAGGCTTTGAACAATTATTCAGCAGTGTTGAATATCCATTATGGATTCCTTGCAAATATTTATAAAGCCCTTTTTCTGGCGCCCCAAACATGGAAAAATTTTGAGCCAACTTGAGAAAGCAAGTCAATGAAAACAGTTATCTAACCTGGAAGTTAAGACTTTTGGGATCTCCTTTCTTCTGTATGCTTCAGGGACATAATGAAAAACACCAAAACCCCTTTGTGCCTACAGCATTTGGCAAGCAACAGGGGAAAAAAAGGACAGATGTTGTCTTTCCTACCACCCACTAGGATATTGTTATCCTCACAGTTAACATCCTCCATCCATCTGAAAGGACAAGTTGAAGGTGACAACACAAGTGTGATCTTTCTGGTGCCATTTGTTCTGTATGTCATGAAAGCGGTTCTGAAACCATTAAGAAGAAGTAACTTTCAAGCTGTTATCAGGAACCTTCCTATCAGTGGAAGGCTTAAAAGTGAAGAATGCATGTTAAAATAGTGCTTTAGTAATGTGCCAAGGGAAAGATGTCACATCATACTACCACCTAATGAAGACACCCAGCGGATAAGTGGAAGGATGGTCTCATGAACAGCTATTGCTCTTCTGCTACTGTTTATACTACGTACCTCCTGAAACAAACTTAACAGCCTCTTTGATGTGCAAGGATCAGCTACAAACGATATAATATTTTTCTCAGTAGCAAGCTTCAAATTAAATAAATAAAAGCTGTTGCTGCTCTATAAACTTTCATGTAAGGTGCAAATTCTTTTGAAGACAAAGACATCACAGAATCACAGAAAGACTAAGGTTGGAAGGGAACTCCAGGGGACATCTGGTCCCTTCTGCCCACTCAAGCAAGGTCACCTACAGCCAGTTGCTCAGGACCGTGTCCAGATGGCTTTTGAATATCTCCAAGGATGGAGACTCCACAACTGCCCTGGGCAACCTGTGCCGGTGCTCGGTCACCCTCGCAGTAAAAATGCATTTCCTGACATTCAGATGGAACGTCCTGTGTTTCACTTTGGACAGGACCATCCGCTGGGACAAAGTCACCGTAACCGGTTCTCAAAAGGCAGTAGATATACATCCAGTCTGTTCTGTTGAGATTTTTTTTCCCCAATAGTAATCAAAATACTCAGGACAACATCATGCTGTGTAGAACTACATTTCCATCAGAAAAGGGAGAAAAGGGCTCTCCTGACTCAGATTCGTAGAAAGCACTTCTCAGCATGATCTTCTGTTGTTCAAAATAACTACTATGTTGTGAAGACTAACGTCTGCATTCAAATACCTTCCTTTTTGTGAGGAGAAGCTCATGCTGCTGCTGGTGGTATCTCTGTGGACTGTGTGCCTGTAAGAGATCAAGATTCATAAGGTCAAGCTGCTATGAGTTCTCCATAGAGCTCTTATGTGATCCTCCTGTGAGGTTAGAGCAATGCAAGCCCAGAACAACCATATTAGCTGCTTGGAAGATGGAAGGTAACTGACTTAAATGCAGAGATACACCCTCTATTGTTTGGTAAACACTATGCCTGCATCTCCACAGTCTCTCATGGTCTTGCTAACAGATAAAGGCTTCTAGTTTACTTATAGGAAGTACAAAACATTTCAGTTTATAAAAACAGATCATAAGAAACTTCACAGCCAATGGAATTTCTGCAGTCTTTGATTATGATTGGTTTCATGGCTTATGCAACCTCACTCTTTCTTCCTTCCTCCCTCTGCTTCCGTTTTATGGGGTGGAAATTGTGTTTTGTTTCTCTCCGCTCTTCTAGGATTTGAGATCGGCTGAAATGAAAGAGGGACAACGATGTAAGTTTGGATGACTAAAGAAACACCAGTGATACGAAAGAGGCTTTTAGGTGGATCGTCATATCTGTTCTGCTTTCTAAAAAGGAAAAAATAAGGAAAATATTTTCTCACACTCAGCTCCTGGCGTATGTGGAAACAGTTATTATTTTTATATGCTTTAATCACAGTAAAACATACATTCTGGGTATGTAGTTATGGACAGAACGAGACAGAAGGACCAAGTCACTGCAGCTAATTGTCAAAAGAAAGTATGTCTTACAGTTGATCCATCTTCAGAGTTTGTCCTGTTTCTGTTAAGGATTCACAAAAGGAAGAGAGACATTTCAATAACAGTTAGCTAATTAAGAAGAAAGCTTCTAGGTTTGTAAGATTTTAGGCAAGAAAGAAAATAATGCTGCCCAGCTCTTAACATAGCTTAGTATTTAACATACTGTCTTTTTGTTTGTTCAGTCAACAAAAATTAGTATTAATGAACGTGATGTCAGGTACAATGATGTAACACTTAAATACCATGATAATCTTAATGGATCCAGGAACCTATAGGAATAAAAATAGTTCCTATTCACGGCTATAGTCTTTGCTTTTTTTTCTTGGATCAAAATAAGATTCAAAGGTTATGTACAATCACTTTTTCATTGTTGCATTGATCATTTAATACAAAAGCTTCTCCTGAAAATTGGGCTGTTTTCCAGGCACTGTAAATTAATCTTCCAGCTCCACAATTAAAGACATCACGCTGATGAATGAGGTAGTAATGCTGATTTACATTCAGCAGTTATGGGGCTCAAAGATATGATATACAATATCTTTGCCTCCTCAGCAGAAGCAGCAGGCAGTCTCTGAAAACCATTGTCCGCCAGGTTTCTTTGTTATCACTCTCACTGAAAAACCTGTAATGCTTCAGATAGCAGGGAATTTGCTAGTACTAGAAATAGTTTCCCTCTTTATTACCTGTTATAAAAGCAAATGAAATGCTTATTGGTGACATTAAACTGATGGTCTTGAAGACAGATTATTTATTTTACTCAGAGGATTGTCGCATCAGAGGCAGAACCTGGACAAGTTTTCTTTCCCGCTACAGCAAATCAGCCTTGGCCAGAAACAGCTACTCTGAAGAGGATGGAACGTATTCACCTTCAGCCGTGTACAGTTCTGGATCTCACTATAGAAACTGCCAACAAATGTATTAATCAGAGACTAATTCTGTAGATGCTGCTGCCCTTGGAATAGAAGCCTTAGAACTTAGAAGTGTCTGTCATTTGAAACAAAATGGTGGAAATGCTCCAAGAACAGGCACACGAGAACCTTTAATGAATGTGTAAGGGCTTTCAGCTGTGACTTCTCCTTTTAGGGTAAGCCTCTTTACCATTTAGAGTGGAGATATGCTGCTTTTTAAAAATCATCTGGCAGCTTCCAGATTTGAATCAGAGTACATGGGGGGTGGTAGGAAGCAGGATGAAGAGGAGACTCCAACATCCTCTATGTCAGAGTGGAGATTTACCCAAGCGTAGCTGTGGGCAGATTTCAGAGAGAGATGGGAAAACGAGGCAGATGTCAGAACAAGTTGCTGGCTGGCAGGATTTTTTTCCTGTTTCTCCTCACCTGGACCAAGACCTTTCAGTTCCAAGCCTGTTTGAGCAGAAGGAGAAGGAAACTCTTGCCAAGCCAGGCTGATCCTGGAAGGACAGGCAGCAGAATTGGAGACAAAGGTGTAAATGAGTCGAATTTTCACAACCAGCTATGCTTTTAACAGCTGGTTCAAACAGAGGCACTGCAAACGCTTTTACTGAGAAGAAGAACTGCAAACCAAACCAGATGTCTGCTAATCTGAGCAACCTGGTCTAGCTGAACATGTCCCAGCTCTTTGCAGGTGGATTGGACTGCTTGACCTTTAAAGGTCCCTTCCAACCCAACCCGTTCTATGATTCCAGTGTATTCATTACTTTAAAAGTACATGGTACATGGTTTAGCTACATAGAATTTATACTGTGACTGCTCACATACTCTGTCAGATATTCAGCATTTATTTTTAGATAGCTATGTTATGTGATTTATCATCTAAGTCTATGGTCTTTATAAACTTCCAGATTAAATAACCAGCCGTTCTTGAAACTAGGAAAGAGCAAAGAATAAATTTATGGTTTAGTAATTATGTATGTAGAACACGTGGAACTTCAAAGGGTTACAAAAATTTTTAATGAATTCCTCTGAGTTATAAAAAGTCCATAAGTAAAATCAGAACTCCCAATGAATGAAGAGTGTGCTTTCACTTGGAAAAAAAAAATACAGTTGTAACTGATATAACTCAGTGAAGTTAGAAACATGCTATGTTAACAGTCGGCCTTAGTTTTTCCTGCCATGTGCAGTACACCTTCCCTTGTGCTTTTAATGTCCTTCCCCAAAAAATCGAAGGAAATAAGGAATATTCAAGGATTGTAGGTATTACAATGCCAACATCATATTCAGATGATTAAACCTCTTCTTCACTGAGGTTTAAGATCCTGCCGAATAGCTCATCACTCGTCCGTAGTTAATATACAAAAGGTGCACTTTGATATAATTTTAGAAAGGATAAATGAAACTGTCGTAAAGGGTTTTGGTGCTTAAGAACAAGTATTAACATAAATGCTTTAAAAATATTTAAAAGAGCTGAAGGTCACTTGCTGACCCTTTGTGTCTAAGAATACACTGCAGTTGGCCTCTGTCTCTTGACAATAAACTGATCGAGACTGTTGCAATATCCAGATATAAGGCTGTCTGCCAATGCTGCTGAAGTTAGGGATTTTTCACAGGATTTTCCTTATCTTTCCTTGGTTTTAGCGATTTATAACTCCATTAATCATCCTTTAATATTAATGCAGTAAATGTGCCATCATGTACAATGGGATTTAATGACTAGATTTTTTTCTTCCATTTGTGGAAGGGACAAGTCAGATTATTTTCAATTTTCAGAAGACCACTGCTTTTAGATTAGAGGTCAACATACAAACCTTTGCAGATGTCTAACACCCAGTATTACCCATCGTTCCACTTTCTTATACACAAGGAATACAAAAGAATATCACAGTTAAGCAGTTGGTTTAGTTCTGCACAGTCTTGCGTATCTGCTAAGAAGCACTGACAAGCCAATAGATCTCTCTCATACCCAAATTTCTGTTTCATACTAGATAAATTCAGAGCCTAAGCAAAGCTGTCTATGTCCCTCATTCCTCAAAGGGCCCTGGATTCAGAGGTTTTGAAAAGCAGCCACTGCTTCCGCCAAGATCATTAAGAGATCTTGGCATTTGGTACTTTAGAAAATCAGGAACTTTAATGTAGGGCTTTTGTGAGGCACAAGTGCTACAGGGATTCTTGAACAGCACCTTTGAACTCGTTAATTCTTCTAGGGGTGAATTTTGCTCTCAGTATGTAGTAATTAGATTCTTAATGCTAGTATGCATACAAAAATATATTACAGATCAATGCACGGGGATGAATTTCACTCCCTACGCATGATGAATCTTAATTGCATTCTCCTCCGAGTCTTAGATCTCCCCATAGGAGAGCTGCAATCACGCACTTAGATTGGAGAAAGGAGCACTTTTCTGAATGGGTTTCATAGCAACAAAATCCTTTTAGATCCAGTCAATAATGCTGCCACATACTGGCCTAATGAAATACAATTTCGCATAAACAAGATGACACATTTTAGGCAATATGTTATGTTCAGTTGTAAGGGAACACAGGTCACGATATGTGGCAGTTATTCTTTGCTTTGCATCTTCAAAGTACTTCAGAAGCAAACTAATTAATCCTCTAAGTAAGTAATACTAATTATTTAGTAGATGATAATTATGGTAGTCTATTGCTTTAAACTAATTAGTTGTAAATGTTTTCATGATATACTATAATGTTTTATATGCAACTGTTACGGTCTGCTGCATTATAATGTGTCTCTTATGATGTTTATTCTAAAACAGTTGGCTGCGCATTTATATGAGAGGTCACAACCTTTAACGGGCGATCAGATGAACGCACACACAGGCTAAAGGACCAGGTTCACACCAGGACTTGTGTGCTGGGATTGCCATTACACTAACTGGAATCCAGAGCAAAGTATTTCGTCCTCCTTACACCATGCATGGCAACAGCGAGGACTTCAAAATCAGGGGCTTGAGCTAAGGGTGATAATGCACACTCAGGGCACAACGCACCTCAGCAGCTGTGCACGGTCACTTAAAAATGACAACTGCAGCCCTGTATGTGCTGCTTACGAATGGTGGGTAGGGCATAAATCAGCTGTAGGACTTAAAGACATATATTCATGTGAGCTTGCTTTCTTTTTCTTAAATCCAGGCAGGGCAATTGACTCAGGTTAGTCCACAAGTAAAGACAGAGAGACTCACAAACCCGCAATAGGTATGAGCTGAGACTGAGAAGAAGCGAGAACATCCTACGCTGCAAGAAGGAGGGCACTCTCTTGAGTGACTGGAGGTATGGGCTACAGCCCCCTTCGGCAAAGGGGAATCAAACTGGGTCTCCCACATGCAGCAGGGATGCTCTTACCCTGACGCCTTGCGTGCGTGCTTTCGGCAGAGCTTTTCCAACAGATTTCATCGAGTGTTTTCTATGGCTGGGCACTAAAACGCCTGGTTTGTAAAACACAGCAAGGCTTAGGGCTGAGGAAGGCACGGTGCTGCTCACGCTGCCAGGGCCGAAAAACGCCTAAGCACGTGCTGGAGACGCTGGCATCTTCTTGCCTTTGACTATTGCTCTGACAGTAAACAGCTTAGCACCATTTCAATGGCAGTAGTACTTCAACAGCACAACAAAGCAAAGTTTTAGCTTTAGAATGTGTTTCAAGTAAGAAAAGCACTGTGTCAGAAATTACTTCATAGGGCTCTGTGTTTTGCTCTCCCCCCAGTGACTCCACATCACATCCAAGAGGCTTGCAAAACAAATGATTTTTCTAAATGTCATCTCTAGCATACAGAATCCCCAAGATCTGAAAGTCAGCCTGTGCTCATTGTGCTTCTTGCACCATTACAAATAATAATTTTGCAGTCCAAATCTGAAATTGCAATTTTTGACAGAATGGATTTCAGCTCAGGTCTCTACAAAACCACTGGTTTAGTACCAACTATAATAAAACATTGGATTCCCACTGCAAATTAAACAGAAAAAGTCAAAGACCACCAGGCTACTTTTTTTTTTAAACATACACACATTTTGAGCATTCCTCTTCAAACACAAGACATGCACCATTTAACTTAGTCCAACATAAAAGAATTGTCATGAAAATAAGTTAATGTAAGGCTAAAGCCAGAACTGTTGCTTACTATATATATATATATATATATATTTATAAAAGTACCAAGGGGATGATTCACTGAGTTCACAGTTAGGCAGTGCAATGCTTCTTTCACACATAATATCCTTTTAAGCCTAGAAAAGCCCATTTTAACTATGTACTCTAACCTCCTGTTTAGCACTAGCTGATTTTCATGCACTCCTTCCAGCTTCACAGTCCAACAGCTGCGTTTGAACAAGACATTTTCCTTCAGAAATATAACCAGTCTTCATTTTATTATTTCCCAGTGATGAAAAAATACACCAGAACTCTTTGTAAACAGCTCCTATTTTTAATTATCCTCACCATTTAAAATATACACAGAATAACATTCTCAAAAATCTCTCTCTTGACTTTTAGCCTTTTGTTTTTCCTGGACTTTTCTGTCTCACCAAAAAGCCTTTTCTTACCAAATTTTGTGCTTTAGTTATATTACTGTCCTTTAGGTCTTTATAAATAGAGTTCTGCATCAATCCATCCATTATTTTGCCAGAGATCACATTGTGAGATGGCTGTCCTTTAACTTAAACAAACAAAACTGTCATGATACTAGCTTCATTCTAATCCTTGAAATGTCTGTGTTTTTCTCATATGTATAGACAAAATCAATTTTAACAATCCAGAAAGCCATTTTGCTAGCTGTTTTAAAACTCATTTGATGAAGGTTAAGTTGTAAGAGTTCATTTTATGTAGTTAGTCTTGTAAGAGAAAGCATGTCATCACCATTTTAAAATATAAATATTTATTTATATATAAATATATTTATAATATTACATATATATGTCTATATATAAACTGTAACAGTATTTTAGAATTTGTACCATGGAGATTTATGGGACTTTTACAGCCACAGCTCTACTGTAAGCTGAGTACAGATGTTTAAGTGACGCGTAGATATTGCCTAGAAACAACACTTTTGGGGCATTCTTTATTATTTTATTGTTTTTCTAAAATGTCCTATTCAATATTTTTTAACACTTATCAGCATGTCTGTAATGCTGTACGTTACCTGGAGTTTTATCAGCGGGCTCTGTCAACTGAACATTTTCAGAGAAAAGTTTTAGATCACTCTAGTAGCTTTTAAGAGGCCCTGTAAATTACTGTTCTAGTCATATGACAAAACTAAATCAGAGGTACAGAGTACCATCAGATGTCTTCCAGTAATATTCACTTAAGCTCATGAATATCGGCATGCTTAGCTTTCCTGAGTACCCTCTGGCAGTCTGGAAAAGTTATCTTTGCCCACCTACGTTAAAACACAGTTCAATTAACTTCATTTAAGTGAAATGTAAAGTCAAATTCGAATGTGATTTCAGTGGACTTCTGTAAGTATTCAGTCAGTCAAAAATCTGGACCTTACTTATCCTCTAGATGTGTTCTGTGAAGGTGCATAAAGCACACTGTTACGCTGACTGTGTTGGCCTGAATATTTAGTTCTCCAATGAGCTGCTGCATCCTGAGGAGAAATTAGCATTCAAAACATACCTGAAATTCCAAATCCATGCTTCTAAGTATCCTTCTGGACATTTTCAGATTATCTTCTCATTAGAGGAGTGTAAAGAATAGGCTGTGCATTTTAAATTGCTCTACTGAAGAAACACATTATAGAGAAACTTGGTTTTCCTCCAGATCTTTACTGACATTTGGACAAAGTGGTCATCAATGAGATAACCAAACCATTTGAAAGCAGGCAAAAGAGCCTGTAAAATAAGCAAAGAATTTGCTTTTAAATGGACAAGAATTATTTTCCCAGACATAAGCGAACTTTGTGTAAATGTGAATTACGCAGTTCATATTTTCATATTTAGGAAGAGATTTTTTTCTTCAAGGTACCCTTATTAAAAAAAAAAATCTACTGAATCTAATACTGTTGAATCCAGTTGGATGATACACCTTTTAATAGTGTTCTACAGTTATTCCTTACCACACACCCCAACTTATATTTTATACAGAACAATTAATTTTCACACAAGCTTTATTCTTGTTATTTTAGGGTTTCTCTTTGACTAGTTCACTTCTGTTGGATGCTCAGATAGCAGGGGGAAGCCAAGAGTACATTTTGTCTCTTATCTAGCAAGAAAATTGAGACTGCCTTTCGAAAAACAATTCTCTTTATAATAAACTTTATTTTTCTTTGTCGCCACAGGATTAAAGCTATTGTGTTAATTCTGCATAATATACAGGAGAGTTTTTCAGCAGGCAATTTCTTCTTCAGGCACAGTGAAATTTTGCCCTTGAATTTTACATCCCACGCAAGCACTGCTTCTATCAAATAAACATTTTTTTTTTCCTCAACAGTTCTAAAAGTAGTTTCTTCCTCTTCTTCCATGCACACATTCTATAATCTAGCTTCATCCTCTTGTGTGTCAAATGCTGAAGCCTCTTGCCTTTGCTACTTATTTTCCTTATTTTGTTCAAATTGCAGCTCTTCCATTCCCATCGAATCATCCTTTCACCTTGACTTGTCTGAGTGTCTTCAAGCCTTTCTGACACTTCCTATATCAGTATCAAACACCTCATATTTATCTGAAAAGTTATATGTACACCTAGTGACTTAAACGTCTCAGCTTTCATGTCTTACTGACATCCTTCATATTCTTTATCTCCATAGTCCTTTTTTCACCCCTCTGCCATTGTCGTTAATAGCTTCCTTACACTTGAACTATCAACCTTTTTCCTAGAAGAAGAAAAGTACTTTCATCTTTGTTCTTCCAAGATCCTCATCAAATACACTTTTTTGAATTTCCTAGTACAGAAATTCCCTCAATAGATAGTGAAAAGTACTGTCTATTCCTGTGCTTCACCATAAAAGAAATGAAAGAAACTTCATGATCTCTTTTCACTGGAAGAATTATCTTCTTTTAAGACTAGTTTTCTCTTTCTCCATGATCTGTTCCCACTAAGTTCTATTGCCATTCTCTATCTAATAAGTTTATAAATATAAGCCTAGTATTTTTAAATGAGGTGCAAACCACTTTTTTTACTACCTCAAAATTTCCCCTGAGAAGTATGGGTTTTTTTCTGAACAAAAGACTACCTGTGTGTCAGGATTATTTGGCTCTTTCAAATTTCAAGTACCTATTAGAATGTACTGAGATATTAGAGCTCTTCAAAATAAGCAAAAAGAATTTCATAATAGAAAGTACAGAGAAATGAAATAAAAGGGTTTCTCTCATTTTCTATAGTAAAGTTTCTTGAGCTTCACTATTACCTTACAAAGAGGAAGAATACCCAAAACACAGGATGAACTTTGCAAAAAAATCATAGTTCTAACAATAATAATTGTAGTTTTCCATTTACATTCCACAAATTAAGCATTCATTCTTTTCATTCCAAGGGAAAGCTACAATTCTTTATAAACCTGAAAAGAATTTATTTTGACAGTGCAACAAAAAGAATGCTGACAACAAATTTGAACTGTTTGATATAGCTGCTTTTTTGTAATAAATATTGTGTCACAATCACCTTACATCCAAACCCACAGAAGCCTCAGCTGAGCCTTAAAGTGGTCTAGAAAAACACTAAAAAAGAAAAAAAAAAATCCCCCAAAGTCTTTGTTTTCACTATGAAAGTTTCCACTTCACATTCTCAGGGTACAGCCTTGCAAGGTCAAGGAAGTACATTGCAGGTGTGGGCTGTAAATGCACGGAATTCATATGGCTTTACCTGTAACAATGGATTTGTATGGTAATAATAACTCCAGTACAGATAGCCCATATTTCCAATATTCTGTAGTGTGGCTAGTGGAATTCCTTCATTAAAAATATTGCTTTTTAAAAAAAGCTTATTGCTTCAGCAATTCAGCTGAGCCAACCACAACATCATGGTCCTCTACAGTGAGTATTAAAATTTGTAAGAAATGAGTTGGAGAAGTAAACACCTTTCAAGTAGGTCACTAAACCAGACAAACTGAAATTAGATTATTTTCCTTACATGCAGATAGCTCTCTTCCCTAGTCTAGACTGCCTTAATCAGTCTGCTCCTTCCAGTCTTTCAGAATCACACTTATCAAAACTCAGTCTCACTCCAAAAGGCTGGGCCAGTAAAACACAATATATTTCTGTAAACTTGGCTCTACAGCTGGCTGCTTTTCACCCTCTTTTTCCCATCTACAGAAATACATTGCAAATCACTGTCTCTCTTTGCCACCTAGCGGGTAGCCAGATTTTACAACTGTCTTTGAGCTACTTCCCTGTAAAAATATGATCATGGCATCCTACATAAACATAAAACTTGAAAAGTATCTCTGGTGGGCCTTCTGGAAGCATGGTCAATGTATGAAGTACGCCTGTGGTCTAAATTACAGGGAAAGTTACACAAAGGCAGCTTTGAGGTATTGCATTGCTGCTCCAAGGGTAAATGTAGTTTTTGAAATAAATCAGAGCTTTTTTCAAACCCTTACATAGTACACGGTATCAAAATGCGATTCATTTCTGAAAGAACCAGAAAGTCCTGGCGTACTTGCATTGCTAGTATACATTTGCTTGTAGCTTCCCCTGTTCTGAAGTTATGTTGGGATACCTTCACGTCTGTCCTTCCTCAAATTAATTTTGCATGGCAAAATTGGTATGGATAAAAATAATAAAAATTCTTAGAATTTGATTAAAACTTCTTGGCCTTATTATGGAAATTATGATGCTTGCTGACCTATTCATTTAAAGAAAACAAAACCCAATTTAGTTCTTTCCGCATATCAGTTAATTAAAGTATTTCGCTCTCCAGCTGGGCCAACGCTAGCCATCAAACCCTGGCAATTGTTGCCAGTGCTGTAAGGATGCAAACAGTAAGAACTCAAGTCCTGAGCAGTTGCATGTCCTGCTTGTGCTTTGCTGAGGCACAAGTTAGTCAAGTCAATGGCTATTTTATTTTTCAAATGCCAGGAATTAAACTGCTTGCAAATGGCCCAACATCATGCCAGCTGAACCTATGCTATCAGTGCTGCAGGCTATTTTTTTCCTTATTTTTTTAAATTATTTATTTCATATGCATTTGATCTTTAAGAGACATTACCAAATCATGGCAGAACTAAAACCACAGACTGTTAACTGCTGAGCATTCTCTGCTTCTGGATGGGCTAACGCACAACACAAGATAAGGTAAGGGCACAGATTTGTGAAGCTCGACAGCAGAGGCTGACCTGGCAGTTTGACTCTCAAGGTTGGTCTCAATTGCTTCAAGACATATCTGTGTGGACTTGGCCAGTACAGAAGTGTGAATGCAGTGGGACACCAGAACCCTGTTCCTTGTAAACTATACATTCAAAACTATTAAGATCAAAAGAATCCTGAGATCTTTTGGGTGTCAGAGTATATAACTACTAGAAGAGATGGACTTCAGGGATTAAAGAAATATATTCATCAGGAATTCATACTATTATTTGCAACTAGTACTTGAACCTATAGTATATCAATAAACAGTAACGTTAAAGATTTACAGAAACTCTGGTATACGTAATAAATAAAACTCTGGTTTGTGCAAAAGTTTACAGACACAAGCCAAATATAAGCAAGCATCTACTGCCAAGTGGTGAATATTCAAGTGAGCTTGACTTAAATGCTTTATATCTTTACTCTCTACCATTCAGAATGGATGTCAGAACCTTAGCTATTTGTTACCAGTCTTCTTAGATCAAGTCAATAGATTTTGGCGTATTCTATAAGACTTACTCAAATGTGCTGTGTTACTGCTTGTACTATAACAGGTAAACATGGTAACACAGCTCTCTCATCAGCTAGCTAACGTGAAGCATCATGACATTTTTCAGGCTGTTACATACAAAGAAAGTTACCCATGTCCTCACATCCCCCTCCCACAGAACACATTTATTTAAGCAGAAATATCTTCTCCAAATTTCCATCTTGACTTAATATTCTTCCGATGCTGCATTTTCTCTGGAAGAGGAAATCAAGCAGTCATTCTTAATTCTTAAAATTTGATAGAGATGGAAATGATGATTCATTACTTTGTCAGCTCTGTATCAGCTCTTGGGTTTGGTACTTTTCCAGTATTCCAGTGAAGTTAAAGACAGGGGAAATCAAAGAAAGTCCTTAATCGTGTTCCAGAATATCACAGTTATTCTCAGCTTGGCATTCATCAAAATATTACTGGAATGAATTCATTGCCTGAAGATGCAACTTGCAAGTGGAAATGGGTCAAGGAAGACCCACACTTGATTTGCCAAAGGACTGCTTTGATGAAAAGATAGAAAATGCATTTGATTCATCTTTCATTTCCCCAATGTCAATTCAAGTCCATTACACAAGGGTAAATGGTTAGGAAAAAGAAAAAAAAAGGCCTAACAGCTTTCAGTGTTTCTGCTGAGCTCAAGAAATGTCTGCATTCTGCTGAATGGTACTAACTTTTGGAGACTTTCCATCCACTAAAGACTGTTTCGAAAGCACTTTGACATTTGTACTAATTTCTCCTTTCCTAGCTTGTTTCCATTCCCCAGGCAGATATCCATATTTAGATTACACACACCATAGAATATAATAATCAATGTGGTTTTTAAAAATGCTAAGCAAATAGTTTTCTTGATCTCTGCAATATTGGCCTGTTCCATTACTATGAATTGTGGCATCTTCCAGTTACAGAGAGCATATTCTAAACAAGGACATAAAGGAATTATGCAGTTGTTGTGATTTATGGTGCACTCATTCAAATTATATCAGCTCAGGTATGATAGTTTAACATGACACATACTGTAAGAAGTGATGGCCTGGCATAACATGAATAGGTAAGTCAAAAAATGCAAAGCCTACATCTACACAATAGGGGTCCCATTATTGCTGGCAACGTAAACATAAGCTGGTGGTATTATGAAACTCCAAGACATAATCTTTTCCTTCTTCCTTTTCTTTTTATGTTACCCCAGTCAAGCAAACTGAGTTTTTACGTACATAACTCACTAGATAATTTCTCCATACCTAACACAATTTCTAAATTACTTTTTAAAAAAAGCATTACTTATAGTAATTCCTGTATTTTGGAATTAAACTGTTCCTTTTCCCCTGTATTTCAGCATCTCGCCTAATTCAGTACCCTGAAATTATTACTCATTCAGATAGAAGATCTGATAGGTACTATCACCTAAACAAAATGAATTCTGTAAGAAAGTAACACGAGCTATATACATCTTACAAAACTTTTCCCAATATACAGCTAGCACTATATATAAACACAGATCCCATAGTAAATCATAAAGCATCATTTTTTTATGTTGGAGAATCTGGGAACCCCAGTGCATAGTAATGCAAGTACAATTTAGAACAGGTCAGAGAGAAGCTTTATGAACGATGATCATAGTGGAGAACATTCGGACAGCATCTCCCAGTTGGAGAGACCCAACCTATATATGGCTTCAGGAAAGAAAGAGGTGAGGAAAGACAATCATGTCAGTGTTAACAAAGCCAGGTATCCATCCCTCGGAGGGACAGACTCCTCAAGTAGCTTGCTAACTGCCAAGGAATCAAACAGCAAATAACACGACAATATGGAGAGATGGCTTTTGATGGAGTCTACAGCAGTGGCACACCCAGAATTACCTTAGCTCAGAAGTGGGGAGTTGGAAACAATCACAGACTGTTAGCTTTTAGTCAGAAAGACATGTTCTTTTAGTAAAGATAACTTCTCAGCCAGACCTCTCAATCTTAAATATTAATAATTTTACCACCATACTCACAGAGCCTCCACTTACATTTTCCTTTCTACTGTACAACAACTGGATAACCAAGACATGACATTTCAGACTTTGAAGCTTTATGTCCATAGCAAGCACTAACCATGGAGGCTGTAAACACGCATGAAAAATTATTGTAAGCGTTACCATGCTAAAAGGACAAGCAGAATGGAACCACAAAGAGGTCATATTTCAAGCTAGTATGGTATAATTGAGAAAGAATTATATAATTATACTCGCAAAGTATTAATGATAAATAACCACAGATTACTAAATGAGAAGTTAATAAGTACGTTATCGTTGATGAAGAACATAGGTAAATTATTGGCTAAGGAAAAAAAAGAAATAAAAGTTTACGGCAAACTGCCCACTACATTTGTACATAACATTATCAACTGAAACTGTTAGCCACCAGAAGGAAGGAGCAGGCACAGAGGGCAACTGCATTTGATAACGAATCTAACAGAGAGAGGAATAGTCAATACAAAGCAGGAGAGCAATAACATTTGGAATGGTTTAAATTCACTTGAAGCATGGGCAAACTAAGCATTTCAGCATTGAGATGTGGAAGGTAATGTGCCTGTGGGGAAAAAAAGTTGGATGGAAAACTTATTCTTAAAGGCCATATGCTGCAAAAGTTTCAGCAGTAGAATGTAGCATGGTGGTGGATAAAACTAAATACTCTTGGCACTGTGCTTGAGACTGCTAAAAAGAAAATCAAAAGAGTGCAAGATCAAATTTCAGAAGCTATTGGAGTAAGTTCAGCTCTGGTGCTAGAAGGTGAAACTCCCACGAGGAACAGATCTCTGGTACAACATGACAAAAATTTCAGGACACGAGTCCGTAACGTTACAAAATTTACTGGCACGTCTCTGTATGAAGACTGCTATTTTCTCCATTTTACTCATGATTCATCAACATTTCATGAGAAATTCTTGGCCTAGACTGTGCAATTCATTAATTCGCAGATCACATAACTTATGCATAGGCTTCAATTCCCTGAGCAGAACGTAATTTTTAGAATCAGTTTTTTTCACAGGAATGCTTTGAGCAAGCTTTTAATGTGTTCTGTGTAATTCCAAAATTGTTTCCATGATTATTGATACCACTGGGCTTACTCACTCTAATATTTAATGAAAGCAATTTAAAACAAAAAA
>JANZLQ010000022.1:24501881-24521951 GCA_026212715.1 Elanus axillaris | reverse complement strand
GGGGGTAGGGGGACAGGCTTTTCTGTTCTTCACACCCAGACCTCTTCTCTTCCCTACCATAAATTCTGCAAGGTCTGAAGACGGAATAGGTGGTTTAGGGAAGCACAAGCTTTATGCTTTCTTTCATCTTCTCCTCCAGTAAATGAGAAAAGTCCATATCTATACAGTATTTTTTTTAAATGTTGGGAGCCATATTCTACATCTTGCTCAGATGGTCTTCATCTGATTTGATCTTGCCTATTTCTGTTCACATCATTTCTCCACGGTTGCAGCTACATGGCTGTGTCAAAAGTTTGCAAGTGCTTGAAGGACAAAACAGGCTTCCGTTGCTTTTTTTATGACTATATGGTAGCAATTTGAGCCACGATCTTTAAAATATTCAACTTCAGTTACTATTTTGGCTACTGAGAGATGCAGGGAAGAAAAGATATTAGGGATTTCTAACAATCAGTGAGGCAGCAGAACTGCCATGGAGTTCCATGGGACAAGACAAACGTACTTCTTTATTTCTGAGGTACTATCCCTATTGAGTATCAGAGAGCCTCCATAAATAAAGGTAACATCAGAGATTCCCCAAAGGATCACACCATCTATCAACTTCAATATTTTATATCTTATCTTTGTGTTCATATTTCCTTTCACTGATATGAGCATACCGCCAAAAGTAATTAGATTTTAATCTACCACTAGCTCCATGTAATGCTCCTATTTAAATTAATGGAGCCTATGGTCATTAAAGATATCCAGAAGTCTCTTGGCCTTGTTCTGCATTTTCCTCAGTTCAATATGTTGTTAATAACTGAACGCAAACACATTAAACTGAGAATAAAATTTAAAAGTAAAAATAAAAATAAAAATAAAATTCAGAGTTCTCATCCCTGATTGTTTCCAAGCCTTGTCACTTTGTTTCATTTCCATTCTTCTTTAGGTAAAAGGATCTTGTACTGGACTATTTGTGCATATTGGTATAAAGTATCATCAAAGAAACAGTTTAGATTTTCTTTTGATTTAAGATTTCCTATACTTTAAGTAATAAAAATACTACACATTGGCACAATGCATCATACTTTGGAGCACTTGGAGTGTCTCACAGCAATAAAAAGTATTATATATTTCCTCATGAGGAATGGCATGCACGAAGTTGATAATGTAATAGCATTTACTGAAGCCAGAAATAAATCCCAATATACAAGCTCTCAAGACAAAGTGGTATCTTTTTCACATGTCCCTATACTGAATAATACAAAATGCGATACTATAATTTAAATAATAATTAATATAGAGCAAAGGCAACCCCTTTTTTGAGACATCTTTTCTATTATTCAAATAGCGATTACAGAAGTCCAAAATTCAAAAATATGGACTGATAAAATCAGGATAAATGCCTATGCTCTCTGTGCTTCTCCATATTAAGAATTATATCATAAGGCAGACAATGTATTTTTTAAAGTTTTACAGAACAAACACAATATGACAATTTATATTAGGAACTGTGAACACTGGAAGTGTTCCACTGAAATAGTATGGATTGTAGACTTTGCTGTGTTGATGTTTTCAGAGATTATTGAAATAGAAATACATTCAAATCCAAAACTTTCAGCTTAAGACAACTGGAATTAAGCTCAAAGTGCAGTAATTATAACTTTGACTAGAACTACCTAGCTGAAAAATATTTAAAATCTGCTACTTGTACAGACAATGTTTAGTTATTGATCAAAAATAATCAATCTTTGCCAAGAGAACTAATGTTTATACAGAGCTCATCTCTTTGGGTAAATTAGCACTATAGATTTTCAGTTGACAAAACTTTTTCCTATCTAATCTATATTTTGTCACACAGTTAATCCAAACTGCTTTTTGTACGTAAGTAGTATTCTGTTCACCTCAACAAAGCACACAGGAGATTTAAAGAGTAACCTATTCAGCATATTTCATTTTAACCCTATCATGCTCATTTTATACCCCTTGACAACTTTGTCTAACGTTAATGCAAGGGTAATCTCTAATTCACCCACATATCTTACCAGACTATTTTATTAATGAAAAGTGGTGGGGTTTTTTCCCTGCTAGTTCTCATTCTTACCCTAATTTAAATGTACTGGAAGTCAGCAAGTCAGTTTTCTCAGTAACCTTCTGTTTCATTATTAAGAATAGCTATATTTTTGTTTATTATCAGACACGGTTCCCTAAGTTCTCTTTTATATCCACATGCAACTTCCTTATTTTTCCCCCATTTTCATTCCTTATGTTGCTTCTACTTAATGTACCTTTTTTTTTTTTTCCTAAGCTTATGGTAATTCAGAACCACAATTCAGTTTTATACATCCGCCGTGACTGTGCTAATTGCAACTACATAGGAAAACGGAGACTTGTGATTTGTTTGTATATTCTTGAACTGGATTACTTGCAAATACTAGTCACGTGTTCTCTGCTTTTTTTTTTAATATATATATATACAGCACCACATTTGTTTTATTGATTGGGTGGTACAGTGCATTGACATACCATAAACATCTATTCAAAACAACCCTGGGGTAAACATAATCTTTTGCTGATTAAGGCAGCTGCAGGTTTACTTTGAGATGAAGGATGCATTAAACTAAATTCAGCATTTGTTCAAATCATGGTGATTTGGTAAATGTGTGATGCAATCATTTGTTATTAACAATAAAAAACCCACAGAAAATTTTGGGCTACTCACATTCTTTCTGAACACAGAAAGGTGCTCCTCAAAACTACAGTATTTTGCTCAACAAAATTCTTTTTTGTAGGAAGCACTTCTGTCTCAAGAGGTTTAGACCCATGTCTTCAAAATACTTCCCTCATGCCTTGGGTGCAATCCGAAGTGCTTTTGCGCTACCTTTTAGCACTAATTGGCACCAACCGATCCACTTTAAGACAACTGAAACTACCAGTGTACAGTACTTACCAAAACCCTAGGTCCCTAGGATTGAATATTTACATGTCCAAATATGACTCAATAAAGGACTATATGACAAAAAATGCATCTGCTTTCTAACTCTACCAATTAGTTTGATGAAAATGTTACCTGTTTTTTTAAAATTCTGCCATTCCAAATCAGCTTCTGTTGTCTAAGGTAATGCCCTCGTAAGAAAGAGACCTTGAGCACCAAAATAAAAGCATCTACTGCTAAACTTAAGGAGATAGTAGCTTTTTCTACACTAGTAGTACACTGTACTGCACTAAGACTCTTTTCATCGGTGAGAAACGTGCAACACATTGGGGACCTCTGCATTAGCATTTCAGTGTACATCAGGAGAGCAGAATTGATGTCAATCTGTTGAGCATCCCCATTTACTGCTCTTTCATTCTAGCTGCAGTGTGGTTTTGGACTGCATGACTTGGTCCTTCTTCAGGTGGAGATAAATCCAAAGGTGTACACCAGGAGGACACCTAGCAACACAAACCACCTATGTGCATTCCTTCCATGCGACCCAGAATTAAACTACTGTGAAGTAAAACCTCCTGAAATTCATACAGCATGGACATTAGCTCCTCTGTTCCACAGAGCTGCTGCCTGCAGTCTGCATCACCTGCTGACATAACAAAGTGATGTCAAATACCCAGAGTAAACAAGTGGCTATTCTTAATACCTTTGAAAACCTGTTAATCCTAGAAGTCTCTTGTTAGGTACCTAGCAACAGAAGACATTTTAAAATTTTGACTTAAATAACTTGTCTTAAAGGTCTGCAGACAAGCTGAAATAGATCTGTACAATCATTCCCAGAACAGAACTCAAACCACTGGGTAGCATCTCATTTTTTCCTTGAAGATAGCAAAAATTAATTGCTAATGCCAAATTTTGAGAAAAATATATCTGTTCTTCGACAGCTATATCAACAGAGAAAAATCACTACTATAAATGAAGGAGCCATCAGAAGAAGTTCTGCTTCCTGAAAAAAAGCAACATAGATAGGTCATAGTGAATGAAGCAACAAAGTCATTGTCCCAGCCCTTACTCCAGGCATTGTTTGTGAGTTACTGTTACAGAATATACTCTAGGTAATAGCCACAATTCAAGATAATTAAAAACCATTCAGTTTCTTCTCTCAACTTAATTTTGACAAGCTAAAGCATGACGCAGTAGAAGAATTGACTAAATATATATAATCATTACATTTTTAAATACTGTATTAAGCAGGGTGCCTTCAATCTATTCATTAGTGTATTGTCACGGGCAATTGGAAAGCACAGGTCTTAATCCAAACAGAGTAATTTACAAATGGAGAAATACTGGATTACCATTTGCACAGACATTTTGATGCTGACTTACAGCATTGTTTCCTAAATTCAATGATGTATGGGAAGAAATTAATATTTGAAAATGAAAATGAGCATATTTCATCATAATGTGGTACAGATACTCTCTCTGACAGAGACATTATTGGTAATGGCCTCGAGCCAATATCTGGCTGTTATCTTATTTGTACAAGGCTGCACTTGAAAATCAGGAACAATAGCTGAAAACACATTATTTTGTTCAGTTCAATCATTTTGCTTCCTTCTTCAACATCAGATTTGTGCAGTGAATGCTCAATATGTTTACTGGAAAATTCACAAGGCCTATACAACAACTTAAATCCCATTAAAGCTTCACATTGGGACTTCAGTGGTGCATCAGCCCTTTACGCATGGGTGACTTTCACCATAAATAATGACCCTTTTGGAGCAAGGTTTTCAACTCTAATTAGAAAACATTTTTGTTACTCTCCAAGTGGAAAGCTCTCTGGTGTCTCAGTGGTGCATCCTTTTCTCTGATCAGGACTGCAGTGGCTCTGAAACATATATGCTTGCCTTCAGCCACAATGTACAGATGTATTGGGTTATAATCCGTAGCAAATTTTAAGGTCCTTGCTCAAAGAAATGCAGGTAGTTTAGAAATGCGTGTACTTTATATTTTGCTGGGGAAATATTCTTTTAATTTTTAAATTTTTTTTCTTTTACCAGGCAGGAATCATTGTAAACTGTGGAAATTTTTATGAGGCTGGTTGATTTCTCGGGATCTGTTTTCTGTGCTTCATCCATTCTTAATGGTTTTCTCCCCATATTTACTTTTCAGGCTGATCTCTAAATTATGCTCATTCTCTCCCACATCAAATCTATTGGCAAGAATGTGGGGATATTTTAAGAAATTTTTAGCTCTACACAAGTCCCTGACTGGGTCAGATTAGCCTTTCACTTACACAGTCTAAATTAATTCTGTATAAGCCTCTCCTAGCAAAGCTACAATATCCTGTTCCAGCCATCGCATCCTCTCTCTCATCTTGTACCATTAACTCACCAAGTGCTGCAAATGTAGTGGAGCAGCTAATGATACTGGACATTAAAACTAGTAATGTATTCAGAAATTCAATCCAAGAAAGGATATAAGCATGTATATAACATGTATGCAGCAGCTGAATTAGCAAGATATTAGAAATCGTGTCAGAAGGAATACAGTCATTTCTTGCCTGACTCAAATTCAGACTGCAAAACTGTAAATTAACAAGAGTAGGAATAATTTTAAATTAGGAGCCCAATTTCTCCAGTTGAGGAATAGGCAGTTGTGTATAAAAAGAAAGAATGATAATGGCATTATATGATATGCCTATAACTGAAGGGAAGGGTATATTCTTGTTAGAAAACTTCCACTTTGAGTCATTACTAAATATCCTCAGTATTGTGAAATTCAGGTATATACTTTTTTGACAAAGGGGAATTCTGGTAAATTTTTTAGAAAGCCAGAATAGAATTTTCTCTAAGGGTTTTGATTCCCACAGACCTTTAAAATGAACTATTGCCAGATTTTATGTTTGTCCCAGCTTGTTTGGAGCTGGAATTTGGGCTCTATGAGTAATAACTCTGTATTTCTAGGTAGACTATTTAATAAGCAGAATATTTTACATGACAGGAACACCATACACCATAAAGTTCTCTTTGCACTTAACCCTTGACTTTCAGCAACCTAGCGGTAAATTTAGCCTTTCTCTCTCCTCTGCTTTTGTTCTGTATAGTTTAATGTATTAATTATCTTAAGGTGAAATTCAAAACAAAGCAAGATCCATGTACATGAGGCAGATGAAATACAATGCTTTTGGTTTTGAACACTTTTCATTTAAGTCTGTCTTTTAAATAGGTCTTTCAAACTGTCCAGGGTTACGTGATGTACATGAAGGAAACTGAGATGTTCACTGAGAAAGAGGGTAGAGAGTGGGGTGAGCAGAATCAGCCTAAAGAATCTACTGTTCTCATGGGAAAAAAAAAAAAAAAGACACCAAATTACTCTATTACAATGAAAAAAGCTTCAAGATTTCACTCTATAAAATAAGGAGAGATTGTTGCCATGGTACCAGCAAAATTTCTCCTTCACTTATATGCACACACATGAACCTTTCTTGACAGAATAAAATTACGAATGTGCAAGGTAAAATATTTTCCATTATAGTTCTTCACAGTATTTTAAATAGATATTTGCATTATATTTAGATGAAATCATACAGGTAATCATATCTTACAGATCTCTTCCAA
This sequence comes from Elanus axillaris, assembly GCA_026212715.1. NCBI lineage: Eukaryota > Metazoa > Chordata > Aves > Accipitriformes > Accipitridae > Elanus > Elanus axillaris. Next base: position 24,515,423 of record JANZLQ010000022.1, on the reverse strand, counting down.
AGCAAAGCAACAAACACCGTATTGACATCGAAATGCACATCCTCAGAAGGCACTAGGTAACTCAAGGCACGTAGAAGGGTATATACTGACTTCTGAGCTATTCTCCAGCAAAGACAGATTTCTCAGGAACTGGAAACACTCTTAACCTGGACAAAGTCATATTCAACAAATATGCAAGTGGCTTAAAGTTTTTATCTGGGATGACCAAATGAGTCAGCGTCATGTTCCTGGGGCTCTGTTTCTCATGTTCCTACTGTTATCATTACTCTGTGGCCTAAAACAGTATAATCTTATGTTCCAGTCTATTTGTCTTTATAACACATACGACATTTTGTGCCAATTTCCCCAAGTGCTCTGAGCGCTTAACAGGAAAACTTCGATTCAAGAAGGCCTAATGTGAAAAGGCACTGCTAGATTTTCATTGCACTTTAAATAGGTAGGTATCCATTTCATGCATAAAGATTTCACATCAGTCCTTAATGTCAGTACAAGCACTGATTTTATATGATGATATTATACTATCTTGCACCTACAACAGGTCCTTGCAGATATAGTAAATTCAATGACAGACATTTTGAAGGCAAGAGGGACCACCTACTAGCACTCAAATAACCTATGTTCTTGCATAACACATGACATGTAACTGTCCCTTATGCTAATTTCTAGATAAGGAAGAAATGTGTATTTTCAAAAAGATCACTGATTTACTGAAGATTGCAAACCACTAGAAAAAGCACCAATCTTTGAATAAGGTCTTACAATAGCTTTTTTAGGTTTATAAACTCATTTACAAATGTGAGCATAATTCCTACCTGAGTTTTGTCTGACATCAACCCCTAGCCATTAGATTACGCTGCACTTGCAATCACCTAAAGTCTTTCCCTACGTAATACACAGATATGGTCAAGCCACCTTTTAAAGTTCTCTTTGACAGATTGTGCTTTTTAAGGTTTCACTGAAACAACTTTTGCATCCTTCTGGACAACAGAACTGGACATGATTGCCCAACAGTAATTTCACTAATGCCATACACACAGGTGATATTATTTCCTAATTCCCAAAGGAAAGTTCCTTCTTCATAAACGTTCTCGACATGTGTGTTCTTCACAGCCAGAGCTTTGCACAGGGAGTTCGTGGTTGGTTGATTACCCAGTGTGACCTGAAAGTCTTTTCCAGAGACAATACTGACTTGAGCAGAGTCCCTCAATCTGAGAATTTGACCTACATTCATTGTTCCTAGATGCATAATATTGCATTTGGTTGAAGCTGGACGTGTTTGAATAGGAAAGCAAGTTATTCAGATCATGCTGTATAACTGGCCTGTCCCTGAGTGGACACAATTTGAAACTTTTCATTCCCTCTGCAGGATCTGTAGTCTTTTTCTGTAAAGGACTTCATCCTCCAGTGCTCTCTACTTTGCACTTTTCACACCAGCGTGGCACTCTTAGAAAAAGTAACGAGAGGGAAGAAAGACTGCAACTTCATACAGTCATATATTTAACCCTTTGCTTTGTCAGTTATCAATCCACACCGCACCCTTTCATCTCCCCAGTGCTAAAGCCACCCACTCGGGATGGCTGAACCCTGCCGCACACAGATCTAGAACATACATTCACTGCAGCACCCCGTTGCTTTTCCCTTCTCTCTCTCAGTAAGCAAGCAACAGTGAAAACAGGTGCAGTATTGTGCTTTGCTGCTTTCTTTCTAACATGCTGCATGCTACAGACTGACAAGAAAGATTACAAATAGAACAGAGCCTCTTTCTCATTACAGTGATTTTAATGAGAATGATAAATGGGTTCAAATAAAACCATTCAGGCTCCAGTGATAAGATCACTATCTCTTCCAGTGGTATCTAACCCAGTTTCATGATGTCATTATCTTCCCTGAAATGTAATGGAATTTATGGCAATTTAAAGGATCAATCTTTGTGTATTTTCTATATGCTGTGATTTCTCTGGCACAGGAAATCCCCCCTCACTTGATCTTCATTATGACTATACTTTCAGGTATTTCTGCTCACAAATGATAAAATAGCTAGCTACAGATTAACACATCCATTGATCTGTGCAAACATAAAACATTTGCCTCTTGGTTGTTGTTTACTCCTAAAAGGTCAGAGATCTTCTGTTATGATTTGTACTGAGATGAATAATGTAATTAAACAACACCCGGGAGAGATAGGAATAAAAAAAATGCCCGAAGAACAAACTCATTTGTTTTTCAGATTGTTTTTTTAAAAAAAGACTGCCAAACTTCAAGGTGGCTGCCAAAGACTACCTCAGAAGGAGTACAGCAGTCATCAACGCAAAGCTTACAAGTGAAAAATAGATAAATAATCCTGAAGCTTTATCATGAAATTTTTTCTATCAGAAGGTTAGAGGGAACTGGAAGCTCACTAGTTACATTATGAGCACAGAGAATGCATAAGTCAAGGTGAAAGTATAGCAGGCTAAGACTTGAGCGATGACAAGGTCAAGGCAAGGATTTTTGCCACACTAAAATTAAAAGTTATTGTTCCTTTTCATCATTCCCCTAGAAACTGACTGTGTTGCTTTATGTTTTTCTTGGTCCCACGTAAGAAAACGGAGGTAGAGTAGATCCGCAAGAGTATGTTGTCACCTTCTAACAACCAGTGGATTCATACAGCTTTGTGAAATCTTGAGATTAATAACTGTTTTGACATATCTGCTGTTTTCACTCATAGTTGCTTCTGCAAATGTTTATCTGAGAACATATAAAGAGTCTGAAAAGTCACAAAATACATATTCTTTTTCATGCCTTTTTTGGGAGCCTGATTAACTATTCTTTCTGAAAGAGGGATATGCAACACTGCTGCCGGAATGCTGTTTCACTGAGGGTTTTGTACAATATCCTTGCAGTCTTGGTAAATGCCAGAAACTGTTCCAAAAGTAAAGAAAGCCTTACATATTTTCATTGAAACTAGCAATGAGTAAGTGCTAGTGCCATCAACAGTCATCTGAGTATTTCACCTACTATGTTCCGTGTCACTGCTAAACCCTAGCAAAGAGCTAGAATGTCTCTTTTCCCCTCTCTTCTTCCTGTGCCTGATTTTCAGGCTTACACTTTTCTGCTGAAAATCTAACTGGTTTAAGGTGATGGCAAGTATATTATTTCTTGTTCTGTACAAGGAAGACTGGAGGAGAAACTAAACCTTTTTAGGCTTAACATCTTATCCACTGCTGTCCATTAGTAGAGACAATGAGACTCAATAACACAGTTTGTCCCTTTAGTCCTCTGTTCTTACGGTTCTCACACTTTAACTGTTGGGTCCTCTGTGCTCGTAAAGTTTTCCAGCAATACAACAGCTGTGTGTACCTAGTACTTGCTATGACTTTTTGGCATAGTACGTTTTGCTCTCCTCCCCTCTTTTTCTTTTTAGGTTTGTCAGTCTCACTGGCCAAAACACACAGAAAGATATACAGTTAGTACATGTCCATTTTCTCTGACCTTGTGGGCCAAATACTAGTTGAGTTTTTATGGAGCCATAAGCCTGAACGTTTATCGCAATATTTACCCAGCCCTTTGCTCTCTGCAGAATTAAGAAGTCCGTATTGCGCGTTGATATTTGGATGAGATTCCCTCCGCTGACTTATCTAAATATAAAATAAGAAAATAAACAACAAAAACCTTCCGATATAAGCCCCCATTAAGCACCAGGTTTTCAAAAGCACTCCCTTTAAGTCAAAAATGCCACAGCCCTTTCTATCAGGGCTGAAGTTATGGAATGAAAATATCACCTCTTCTCTGCGCTCCAGGAAGGCCATCAACCAACTCATCATTCCAGAGCTGGCCAATAATTACTGCATGTATCACATGTATGCATGAAAGCGCTTCAGGATGAAAAGGGCTATGTAAGTTTAAGCTGCTATTGATTATGGCACTCGAAGGAACATTCAGATAGTTTAGGTTTTCAAACCAAACCTACAGTAACATTGCTATATGTTCTAAACTTCATTTTCTCTGCACCTTTTAATTTGCCACGCTATCAACAAAAAAAAAAATAAATTCACTATTCCAACACACCTCTAAACCTAGATATACTCTCCCTGCTGATTACACTGCAACAATTGACTAATATATATTATTTCTAGAGCTCAGCTGAGGCTGATGTGAGGCAAAGACTCAGAAAGGAAGATGAGAAAAAAATGAGTTTGTTTTATATATACATATAAATATATACATTTTACAACAGGGGAGCAAGAGTAATGAGCAGGGAGATCAAGAGTGAACCTGTTACACACAGATTTTCCTCAGATTTCCAAGAGATTATGTTAAAATGTAGCAATTATAAGGGAGGCAGTAGATGATAAAGATTATAATTAAATTTGGTTTTTTGGAACATCTTCAAGCCAGTGTTCTCAAATAATTTCCTTAAAGAATCAAATCTTACATGGTGTAACATAAGTTTACTATGGGATTAAAAGATATTTTCAGCCATCACCAGGATGACTACCTGGCATTTAATAAGCAGTTAAACATGGTAAATAAACACTTATTGACAACTGCACAATAAAGAAAATTGAGAAGTCAATATTCAGAAAAGATAAAGGTAAGAATTCATTAAAAGGATTGAGTTGGCCCAGACAGTAGCCCTAACATCCCTATCACTGCAGTAAATGCCATAAGACTTTTACCCAAAAGTAGTATTAGATCTTCTGAATGCAGGAGGCTATACAACTGTTAATTTCTGTGGTTTTCTGTTAGTTTCTAGTGGTTTTGACTCCCAGATGTCACTAATCTCATCATTTGATGGTCTGCATCTCTCTTCAGCATTGCAAGTCCTCTCTTTGCACCAAACCTTATCACTCTTGTCAAGATTAGCTTGCTGGAATATATTCAGTATGGGACTATCCTTTGAACACTTTATAGATAAATTGGAATAACTCAATTTGTTAACTTGAGCATCCTGCTAGAACCATGTGACTGCTCTAAACTTTTATATGACCTACAGTCATACCAAGATGTACATCTTCCATGCCAAATTTGCATTTGCTGGGAAACCTGCTCAATCTGGACCTTTCATGTCACAAACAGTGGGCTGCTGGCAGAATGCTTTTGACAAGGTCTTGTTCCACTTTTTATCTGGGCCAAGTGGAAATTATACTGGGTTAGAAGCCTTTCAGACCGAATAGATATTTTTTCACATGCTGAGACAAGAAGCAATTCTTCGTATGGTTGAATGATTGATTACATTAATGCCAAAGAGATATAAACTGCCTTGTTACTGTACATCACAGTACTAGGAACCCAGGCTGAGGAGATTGTCTTTTACCTATAGATAGAATCCACTTGCCCCCTAAGAAACTGTTTCACCCAATGTTCATCTCGGAGAGATAAGAGAGAACAAAAGCATCCCCTATTGAATTAATAGTCATTATCCAGCCACTGGTAGTTCCTGCTGTCATCACTCTGAATAAGGGAGCAATTTGATTTTCTCATGTAGAAAAATGTGATAGACTTCCAAAAGAAGGCACTGTGGTTGAAGTCTCTGTAGACAATAACAGTAACTCTTCCACATTAAATGCTGGGGAAGATGCCCTCAGTATGCAAATGCCCTAGATTCATATGTGTGTTTTAAACGACATGCAAATACCCCTCTGAACATAAGAGAACAAATGAATGAGCAGTCACAGGCTACCTGTAAAACTGTCTATAGAACTGGAAGTGTCAAAACACAGTATCCCACACGATGGCTGCTTACTAGGTAATTGTAGGATATTGGGATTCTCCACCTCTGATCCCTAAAAAAATAAAATAGTAAAGGCAGTATAGAGGAATCTCGGGTTGTGCTTTCATGAAGTGGGTACGAAGGTGAGCGTAAAATGCTCTGACAACAGAAAAGCATGCAGAAATACACTGAAGAACTGCTGGGAGAGCACTGGTGGACTGCAGAGGGTAGAAAGTTCCAACATTGATTCCCTCTTGTGCATACTACCTTCAGGAAGGTAGACCCCAAATGAACCATCCCAAGAATACCCCACTTTCATCTCAGAGGGTTGATTTGTATGGGAACAAAAGGAAACGTAGGCAGTTTGGACTATGAGCAAACAGGGATCCACATTATTGACGCCAGAAATACTCAAAATCTGTAACTGGGCAGGATCGGTACGAACACTGGGCCTCCCCAGCACAGAGAAAAGGACAAGAGGTGGGTAGGATGGACCAGCACCGAGCACCTCTAGACTTCTCTTTGAAGAGTTACTGCTTCTTTAAGATGGAAGGGATGACCTTTCCTCTTTTACACTTCTCTTTGGGGAGGCAACTCATGCAACTGCAAGGTTTCCTTCCTGATACATATCCAGACAACACAAGAGCAAAGAATGGAAAAGCATTTCATATGTCATACTAGTTTAGTGGAATCTTGGTGTAGCTGCTATGGTGACTTACTGTTTGCTGTGTTCTCATCAACTGCCTTAAGAATTACACTTTGGTTTTAGAGTGATGGATATTTCATTGTAAGAAAGTAATTTAGAATTAGAGATTTGAAACCAAATGCTGACAGTGCCATTCAGGTCAAACTTCGGGACCAAACCCTGTACAGCAGTCACAACTCTGCTTCATTGTTCTCTCCCCACAAGCCAGGCCTGCCCAAGCCCCATCCTGCCTCTGACAGTGCCTGCCTGCTATTTAAGCAAGCAGCGTCAGAATTGCAGGGCACAGAGGAAAAGAACAAACAAACCAAAAACTCCATCATACTTGCTTTACTAAATGCCTAATCTAAGATTTTTTAAAATTTTGTCCTCTAATATTTTCCAAATTAACCTGAAGCAAATGAAAAATAGATATTACTTATTGGCCTCCAAATTATCTTATTTTGAATTAATACAAGATGCAGGGACAAGATTATTGACTCATAATTATTTCTTAATGGGATGAAAAAAAGTGGATTTCTCAAAGTGTAAACCAAGGTTCAGAAAATTCCTTCCCTGCATACTTCTGTTAAGAATAAATTATTTCTCTTCAGGTTTATGTGCAGCAAAAGAAAGAATTTATTACTATTGTCAATTGTCATTCATCCAGAACCACTTACAGGCACAATTCATTTTGCAGCCCAAACTAGCAGAACTTTTAATTCACTGGGTAGCGGTCTATACTTTTACAGCTACAGAACACATTTCATTTCTTCCTTTTTGGCCAATATTGATAAAGTCCAAAAATTGCCTTGTTATCTGTGTTAATCTACTCTCACACAAAATTACCATTTAGACATCTACAACTTTCTCTAGATAAAAAGCTTGTGCAATTCAGGATGTTGTCTGTCCCTCTCAAAAGTTGGAGAATGTGGTGTTTTCATTCAATCTAAATACATGGATGATTCAGATTCAGTTCTGATTATTGCTGCGGATTGGAAGCTGCAGATAAAGACTAAGAGATGGAGTTTTACTATGTGCATAGTTTGGGTGGGCCCAGCTGTCTTAAATAACTTAACAAAAGTCTAACAGTGAGCGAGGAGCACCTGTAGTCCAGAACTCCCATAAAACCAGTTTTGTACTACAGCTGTTAAGCAAGTTTTGCCTATAGCTGAACTCTTGCACTCAAAGTGGTGACTTTTTGTTTTTCTACCAGTAACTGCTGCATTAAAGGGTATAAATTTCATCATACTAGCATTCCCTGCTTTAATTTACACAGGATTAGTTTGTTTTTTCTTCTTAAACTCTCTGAGATTTTATGGGGCTTTAATGAGTAACTAAAAAGGATCCAGACTTGTTAAGCCTCTGACAGATGTTCTTTAATAATATCATCATTCTTGGTCTTTTCGGAGACTAGACAATTTGGATTATATTTTGTGGTCGGGTATGCAATCTTTATTAGAATTTAACTATTTCACTAGCTTGCCTTATGAAGATGCTTTGTTGATGGCTGCTATTCCAACCTAATTGTTGCTGACTATATTTTTCATTTTTACAAATGAAACCACACTGCATGTATCCAGTATATCAACTGTGTTTACTTTTTAAGGAGATAACAAGCCTTACCAGTGTCACTCAGTAGGTTTTTATTTGGTACACTTTGGTAACATAATGCCTGTCCTTTGGATGTATCAATTACCTTCACCTCTTCTTCCTTTACACTAGCATATTGTTGTCTGTTCAGAAATAGGAATAATTTCCTTTTCTGATAGCACAAGCATCACATTCAGTTGCACCTCACAAAAACATGTCTATAATTTCGGGGAGGAAGCAGACATACAGGATGAGAAACATGATAAACCCAAGTATGCCAAGGTGGCAAAGATGAAAAGACATGTAGCTAGATACCCTACTAAACCCTGAACCCTAAATTTCCTTTCCAAGAAAAAAACCCCAATGTTTTTGAGATTGCTTTAAAAAACCAAAGAGAATGTAAATATCTATTGTTCTTCCCTCCTGCCAGAGCAACCAAACATTGTGGCCACACTTACAGTATCTCATGTAAATCACGCAGCCCTCCAAATGGGACAGAAAACTGATCCTTGATCTGCAGTCAACAAGCTCGCTTCAGATAGTAGCACCAGCTATCTATGTGTTGACTTTATCGGCGCCTACAGCTAACAGCATTACAGAATATTTCCATATAACTTTTCTGTGGTTGGTAGAGTAAGGATACCTACTAGAAAAATGTTCTATAATGCTATTACCATAAGTAGCCCAAGTTGCTTACCTGTCTCCCCAGATTCCTCAGCAACTGCCTGGTAAAAGTCCCTTTCTGGAAGCATCCTTGCACTAACAGCACAAACTTCTCACAGATCTCCTTCTCAGCAGGCCCACCGTTTTTTTCATTCCTTCTGAATAGTGAAAAACAAATTCTCTAATGACATTTAAGAGGGGTATTTTGAAAAATTATTCTGCCTTTACTTACTTAACTTAACAAAGTTAAAAGAGCCATAAACTCATTTAGGAGAGGGAGGCATCGCTTTATTTATTTATTTATTTATTTATGTAGCTCAGTGCTAACTCTCTAGCCTGCTTTTGCTATAATTGTGCCTGACTACAAGCTATTCCTTATGAGCTTCACTTGGAGGATGCTTCCTATCCCAGAATCCAATCAGATTTTCTTATTATTAAAGTCCTTGAGGGCTGAATGTTTCCTGTTTCCTAATCACATCTGTGAATGCTGCATTAAGAAATGTTGGCCAGTTTTAACCACTTCTCCTTTTGAAGTGGACTGAAAGAATTATATTTAACCATGTATTTTTTTACAGGACTTAAAATCCATTTAACAGAAAGAGGGAATAAGTTTTCTATTTCTCTCTCTTCTCCATGTTGTGTGAGGTGGTCATACAGCCATGTCTTTACCTACCTCAGCCAGCAGCACTGTTTTGTCCACTGAAGTGCTATCTACTTCCTATTTCCATATTTTGCTGCCACCTTGTATTTTCTTTCCTTTCTCCTCCCCAGGTTTCTTCAATAGAGATAAAGGAGAAGAAGGTCAAAGCTCAGCATAAGGCTATGTCTGCATTTACAAGCTGTGCAACACAACAGGAACATATCTGTAGAGCAAAACAATTCTCGCTGGAGAACTGACATCCACACTATACAAGTTTTGAGAGTTTTGTTTCAGCAGAACTCTAACCTGAATACCCATTAATGACTACAGAATGTCAGGTGCAATTCTTTAATACATCTACTGCTTTAATTTCATCAGAAAAGGAACCAGCCTTTGTGTGCAGAGATTACCCCATGATACAAAACATGGCATGGTAAAAGGGGGGATTTGCTTTAAAAACAGACTCCCGAGTTAAGTTGTTCGTGTAGACATACCTTAAGTCACCGAATCCAAAGTAACTCAAATCCTAAAGTTACAACTTTCATACAGTCAAATTCATCAAAAGCTACACTTAAAGGATGCTGGACCTCAGTTATTGAATAATAACATAAAGCATTTATCCAGGAGACCTGAGTAAACTTACCACTTCAACAGGAAGGACTTCAGTCAATATCTCACTGCCACACAGAGTACATAATCCCTGGCTAATGCAGTAAGAAGGAAAAAAGCATACTTGCTCCCTTCCGTAGCAGATGATCTACTGTGAGGCTATAAATTCAGGCTTCACAGGATTAAAACAAATGTAGAAGACAGGTCAGTCAGCTAGGAAGAAAATCAAAAGGCTTGCATTTTTTTCCCACAATTGTTTGTGTATTTTAAATTGCCCAGTCATCGGCTACAGAAAACAGAAACTATACTGTGAGCAAGCTTCAAATTCAGGTAAAGCATACAATTCCCCATCTGACAGAAAGTAGTAAATTGTATGTCAATCTTCAAGCGAGCCTTGTACCTGAAGGCCACTTATGCATGCCACTTAGAGACTCAGAATTGGGGAACCTCTGCCCCTTGCTTTTGGACCACAGCAGAGCAAGGCAGGGGCTCATCTCTCTGACTTCTGCAAACATGTTAGTGTTTATGTTCCAAAGCCTCAAGAATGCTACACTTCAGATATTTCTAGGGGTTTAATGGTACTGGAAAATGCTTCCTAGCCCTGGGCATCTAAATCCTATCTGTGTCCTACAGACAAAAAAAAAGAGGTATTGTTGGCTACCCCTCTGTGACATTTTTGGGGTGATCTGCACTTGCTTAATTCAACAACTTGCTCAGCTCAGCAGGGAAGTAAGGATCGAGTGATTAGTTTCATCCTTTACATTCTTCTCTCCTCCCCGTTTTTCTTACACTGAGAAGCCATCAGTTTCTCACATTCTTTGCTTTCAGCTTTCTTTACAGCTAAAAGGCTCTGTGACTCAAGCAAAGGCTTATTATGTCTGTCTCATTCTGGTCCTAATGGTGAAAAGTAAATTGCAGAAAAGCTAGCAAAAAAGAGAGGTCTTGATATTCACTTTAATTTTAAAAGAACTAACTCTTCTACTAATGGAACTTATTAATTAGCAAGGGATCCTTAAAAACATGAGGAAGTAAAAGTTTTATGAATACTCTTTTTAATGGCAAATATTTTTCTTCTGGGTAAAATGCTGGACTGCAGCTTTTCATTCCTGTATGAAATCAGAATTTCATATAGTAAAACAAACACAAATATGAACTTAGGAGGAATTCATTGTCAGGCGTATTTGAAAAGGATCGCAGGCATCCAGGGAATCTTTCTATTTGTTGGTTTAAAAGCCTTTTTTAATCTGAATCCAATTTCCTCCTAAATCTTAAAGCATTTCAGCACAGTCTTTTCACACAATGTCGAGCGTGATGCATGCCTTGCACATAATTTTACCCTGGCTCAGGCTTTGAACCAGCTGCTAGTGGTAATGGAATATGGAGCTGTCATGTGTTCGGCTATTTCAAATTCGAACTAGGAGATGAGAGACTGAAAATAGTTACTCTTTTGACTCTCTGTGTTCTGTGTCACTGGAGTTTGAGTTTCTCCTTTAATATTGAACAAAATCCTGTGAAGTATCACCATCTGCCTTGTCTTCATACTCTTCCCTGGACACCCAGAGTTGGCTACTGTCAGAGGTAAGATGCTGCACTGGTTGGATCTGACAATGGCTGCCGTTATGGTTTTTATGCTTTTCTGAAATTTTAGTAGATAATGACTACCTCACATTGCCACATTCACCCTTAAATTGTACCTTTGATTTCAGTAGAAAGGCCAAAGCCTGAAATTCTTCCCACCATAAGCAATGTAATTGGTCATCTTGCCTTCAATGAACTTCGCATTAGGTTTTAATGCAGAAAATTGTACAATGAAGAAAGAACCTAGTTTTCTCCTTCTCCAATGATATCTTTTGGATCAGATTCAGGTTTCTCAGACCACAATAATCTCTTTCTTGTTCACAGCTACCCAAGAGGAACAGAATAATACTCATGCTAGTCATATGAGCAACGACACCTCATGTACTAACATCATTCCTGAGAGGCTGGCACAGAGATCAGCACATAGCTTTTGTGTCAGCTGTACCACCATGAGACATGGGCAGCCAAAAAAACCTGCATATATACCTGAATATATACCTTGTGCAAGAAGAAAACATCATTAATCAAACCTTATCCCTAGGTCTATGTACAGAAATTATATTGCTATCAGTGAGACTTACACATATAGAACCAAGGGCAGAATAAAGCTGCTAGACATTTCACTGTAGAGCTGTAATTCACATTGTTTTTCTCAAAATAATTTTAGATTAACATACTGTAAAACTGTGTAGTGAGTACGGTAAATTCTGCTTTCCAGCTGGAGCAATTCCAGACTAAGATGCTTCCTGATGAAGATATAAGCTAGTTCTGCAGTCAATGAAACTATGACACGATGTTGAAATATCAATCCAGAGTCTTTTGGTCAGCATGCAAAAAAAATGCAATGGGTTATTTACTTGTGTTCAATATTCTTTTGTTATGGAGGTAATTTTGTATTTCTTTCCAATTAGAGGGAAAGGTTCACACAAAGTCCAATCTGTGTTTAAATTACGTTATCTACATGTTGACGAGCTTTTTTTGGCATTTATGTTGTTAACTGCAGGTGTCAAAGATCCAAGGCTCTGGCATTCATCATGAGTCAGCACGCAAGAGACTAGTTTCTGAACTCAGCTGTACAGTACAAATCCAAAGTCAAACTATTACCTATCTCAAGACCAAAACTTTCCCATAATAAAGAATCAACAGCCTTTGTTCACCAGTCTTTGCCAAAATCTCTTAATCTGGCCCTCCAAGTTATGAGCTGGCAGAAGACAGAATTAACTCCAGTCGTGTACACAAAAATATCAGCTGGCGCTTAGGGCAAATCTTGGTCCTAATGAATTTAATGGCAGAATTCCCACTGATTGCAGTGAGACCTGACACAGAATGTGATAACGGCATACAAACCAGAGCAGACTGGTAACAGCCTTTCAGCTCATTGTACTTCCTTGGAAACACGCAGAGACTTTCACAAGTCCTTTTGTCCACTCCAGCAACTCAATGAAGATTTAAAATTACCTCGAGGCTACTGCTGAGCAGTAGAGATACAACTGATTTTTAGTTCTCTGCTGTATAAGAAAAAAAAAAAAAGAAATGTTGTTTCAAGACTCTCTGAGATGAATATTTCATGAACTTTTTAGACAATTAAAATTCTAAAAATTACTAGCCAGGCCAAAAACTGTTCAATTTAAAATGTTTTGCAATGCAGTTTAAAAATAAATAAAAGTATTCTGATCATTCAGTTAAACAAAAAAGTAATTTTGAATTTGAAAATCTACTAAAATATTGTTTATGACATGTTTACATTTTTGACATGAGCTAACTGGAACAAGGCTTATAAAAGTTCTTGAAATGTCATTTCCCCAAAAATAGTTTTGGTCAAAAAAATTGTAGCTCATTTTTTTGTAGATTTGACCTTTGGGTAACAGGAGGCTGGCAGAATGGGTCTGTCCTGGTTTCAGCTGGGATAGAGTTAAGTGTCTTCCTAGTAGCTGGTACCGTGCTGTGTTTTGAGCTCAGTATGAGAAGAACGTTGGTAACACTCTGATGCTTTCAGATGCTGCCAAGTCACATTTATATGAAGTCAAGGATTTTTCAGCTTCTCCGGCCCAGCCGGCGAGAAGGCTGGAGGGGCACAAGAGGTTG